>OX104116.1:76177675-77377675 GCA_944474755.1 Limnoperna fortunei
AAATCACGAAAATTGCTACCACACGAATAAAAAGGAATTCACAGTATAATCTGCCAAAGCTTAAACATAAACGTAACAAAGATCCAGACTGGGTCGTATCCCTTGATGTTGTGAAATATGTTGCTCATTTAATGGCAAGTTGGGGATACAATAGAACTTACTACCACGACCGAGATACTATGCCTGGTGGAAATATTTTCAGCGAATTTTTCTCAGCAGGAAACAAATCCATGTATACCACTGTTATTATTACCAGAGGATGTATTGAAGATTGCTGGGTAAAATATAAATCTAAATCGGCATTTGTCAAGCTCCTGGAAAGCGATAAAAGCAGAAGATTTATTGCTGTGTTTATCAACTAGAAAAATTACCATATTCCAGATTAACTGATTGCAATAGAAATTTTTGGTTGTCTAGAAATGATTGGGAAACAGAGACGGGTGAATGGGATAAATTAAGGGATCTCTTGTCAGGGAAATAAGTGGAGTGCAAGGTAAGTTATATTTTCCGTTGGTAAAAAACCAAAGTATTTTAATATACATGTAGCTGACTTAAAGGGGAAATAACAGCCAGCTTTGTATGCTTTTGCAGGTTACCTGAGAGTTTAATTGAAGTACATAGATGCACATCTAATAAATGTAGTAAGACAGTACATGTAGATACTTTTATATATACTTTTAAATGTACTGTATTTACAAATGTAGTGTTGATCAAATTTAAAGATAATGCATCTAAAACTAAAATACATGCAAGCAGACGAAGAACAATATACTTGTAGTAACTTGATCAAGTCTAGGTGAACTTTTGTCATCACTAAACATCCATGGATCATACTAGTAAACCTGTTTACATGTATTTAATTTTCTCTGAAGCCTGTGGTCCAATTTAAACCAGACTGCAAGGACACTTTGTTTAAAACCTTCTCTGTATAGTTATATATTGTCTATCTGTAGCATTGTCTGCAGTACAAATAAATTGGGCTGTTTGTTAGCATTACACATGTTTGCAGAAAATTAATAAAATAACTGCATTAACAAGCCTCTCAGTGTAAGCCTGAAAGACATTGTGTTATCAGTAAACTTATAAGCAAGGATATGCTATAATCTTTGTTTTCAAAATGTGCTAAGAATTGTCAACACGCAATTCCATTTTTGCTTGCAAGGATAGTGAAAGTTTTTTGGCGATTACATCCTATTGGCATCATATACTGGCATTAGCTGTTTTTATATTGGTTTAAAGATGGTACATGATATGTTATTTGTGTTGTAAACATTAAATTTTTCTTGACCGCTTATTGAAGATCATTTCAAAAAAATAGTTTTCTTTATTTATTCATGCAGACACAAACCCACTTGATTTAACAGCAGTAATTAGAGGTAAGTTCTGACACGATTATGTACTAGTATATCTGGTATTTAGTATTAAGTCTACGGACACGTACAACTTTATGTATGGTACTAGTACATGTACTTCAAATATACTAGTAGTGTGCTTATAATAAAAATAAAGCAATAGACCAAAATCAGTTAAGCATAAAACTGTCTTCATATAATAATTCAAAAAACATCATCAAATCTTTGTGAAAAAGATGCCTTGACATGTACAAAAGCCAACTTATAGGGGGCACTTGTAGTTACCAACAAAAATCCTAGAACACTGAGGGTCCAGCTACATGAATCTTCAAGAACAGTCATAAAGGATAGGAGTTGGTGTGATTGAATGAGTCATAATTTACTGCCCTTTGCAAAATACCTGTCATGGTACTGGTAAACAAACCCTTCCTTAAAATCCTTCTAAAAACTTATTGGGGTGCATGGCTTGTCCAGCTACAGTTTTAGGGTTACAGGATTTATATTTTGTAGGGTCTTTGTACAAATATCTTTTACACATTTACAAGACCCCAAATTTTATATAATTGGTCTACAAATTAAGCCCAACACTGTTAGAATTAGATGTTTATACTGGCAAATTTTTGCTTAACAGGATTCGAACTCGCACTGTTGTGACGCTGTGACACCCATTACCAAATCTGCAGTATAAAAATATAGCTTCATTAACCGAGGTGAACTATATACAGAGTACATGTTTACTTGCATGTGACGATGGAATTTTCGTAGCCAGTATGTATTAATCTGACAGTAATCTAATTAGGCATTTTTGTCTCGCCTGTGACGATATAGGCTGGAGGCGAGACATACATGTGGGAATCTAGCGCCGGCAGCATCAACACTTGAACATTTTGCTTTATATTTTTGTAAGCTTAAGCACTGGGTCCATCAAATTTGATCCATTGATAGCTTATGACGAGTACTATTCAGTCTGTCACCTGACCTTTACCTTAATTTCACGGTCCACTGACTACGTTCAAGGTTTTGGATTAGAGCAGTTCCTCTGAAACCGTGCATTGTAGGATGACAATATTTGGTATATTGGTTGCTGATGAAAAGTACATGACCGTCTGGTAGGTGTCACCTTTCCTTGACATCAATTTCACGGTCCATCGAATACTTTAAAGTTTTTGTATTAGGGCAGTTCCAATGTAACCATGCATTGTAGGATGTAGAATAGTTGGTATACAGGTTGCTGCTGAACAGTACATGACTGTCTGGCAGATGGCACCTGACCTTGACCTCAATTTCATGGTCCACTGACTATCTTAAAGTTTTTGTATTAAAGCAGTACTTTGTAACCATGTATAGATGGATGGCAATATTTGGTATATAGGTCGCTAATGATTAGCATATGATTGTCTGGTAGAATTCACCTGACCAATACCTCAATTTTACGGTAAAGTGACTTCTTTAAAGTTTTTGGATTAGGTCCGCTTCTCTGTAACCATTCATTGTATATTTAAAAAAAAATAAGAATTTAATGCTATTTACATAATGCTTATGACATAATTTTTGTCGTTACTAATGCTGTGTATGAACAGATTGTAGTCTTTTCAAAATGTGCATTACCAATAAACTCTAAAGGCTTCAATCAAGTGGTATAAAATTTAATGACCAAATGATTAGGACGAACAATTAAATTAAATAGCATACTGTAATAAGTTAAGTGAAGTATACATTCATGTATTGTCTGCACCCCTTTAAAATCTACATATACAAGTTTTCGCAAACAGTGATGTAAACATCAGAATTTGCAGGTCTCAATAATAACAGTATTTTGATTGACCTGGACAAGTGGAAATGTATGTTGGCGAATGTCATTTATAAATTAAGTACTTACCTGACATATGTACTTAAGGATTTTCAATCTCGTAACAATGGACTCGCCTGGAATTAAAAACCCCGTGTCCGAACCGTTATACCTTCGTACTTCCGGTTTCCGCCTAGCTTCAGTTTTTCAATTTCGGCGACCAAAACACACGCTTTTTGGTCGCTCTCAGGGGCGTAGCTGCCTTTACGCAAATACGCAGTTGCGTACTTTCGGAAACAGTAACAAAAATTAAAAAGTGACAAATATGTCTTCAAGCAGCGTTAAATTTATACTTTTCAATTCAGATAATATAAACTACAATCCTATAACTCGTCTCCGCATTCATAAACACCATCAATCCGGAAATTGTACTCTTCCGACCGTATAAGTTTGCGTTTTACTTTTTTAAAAGTTTGCATTGCATAAAATTTAAAATGACCTCTTCGTCAAGGACTGAGTTTCTCGAATCGTCAACACCTTATCCAGACATATTGAAGCTCGACGGCGAGCATCATTCCATCACCGATGATGTCAAATATAAAGTGTTAACTTTGAAATGGGAAAACGTTCACCTATTCAATTTTCCAATATATCTACCGTATTTTGTTGAGCCAAAAGTAGATTTGGTTTTCCGTCATGTCATAATCATATTTGAAGCCCAGTTAAGGTCTCTCAAAAAGTGGTTCAAAACTGTTCAAAATCGCTAAAATCCGGGAGCTTCCGGGGGGCTTAGCCCCCCTGGTCCCCCCACCAGGGCTTTGCCATGGACCCACTGGGGGCCTTGAGCGGCCCCCAGACCCCTCGCCGTAATTTTGCGTACATCAAATTTAGGTCCAGCTACGCCCCTGGCTCTCTTCACTCGCTTGGAATATTTTCTACTATTATGGAAGTTATACGCGAAGACGATATGTCGGGTAATGAAGATACTCACGACGAGTCTTCCCGAGACGGAGAATTGATGAAAACTCCGACTTCGCCTCCACCAATATTCAGAAGTAAAAGTCAAGGTCAAAATACGTTTTGTTGCAGGAAAAAATGGAATGGAAAGTTTAACAGCATGAGCAGTAAGTTGGACACTTCAGTTACTTTTGTCGAAAAACAAGCACAAAGGGAAGCTCAAAGAGAGTTGGTGCAACAAAATGGATTGTAACAAAGACAAATTCATTCGGACAATAATGACTTGTCAAAAAGACAAGATTCTAATAGTTTGCCACAAAGGCATGATAGTAATTTGTCACAAAGACAAAATGATGAGCCAGGACCCTCACAAAGACGGACTAATTCTGGTCCCGAGTCGAAGAAAGTGCTCAATCAGATGATGACAGACTTTCTTTGAGGCCAGGACATCATGAGGTCTTGGGTTCTTGTTCTGAAGATGACACTAAATCTAGTGATGAACATCCTCAGGGGGAAAAGCTGAGAAAGATCTGTTTGAGATTTTGGGGGAAGACGCTATAGCTAAAAAACTGAAAAGAAAGTTGGCATAACGCTTGATAGATCCCATAAAGACGTTCTTATGGGCAATTGGCGGGCACAAAAACCAAACCTACTTACTGCTGTTGCTGAAGAGACAAAGGAGCTTTTTCCAGTAGATGAGTCGTCGGAGGAATTTTTACAAGTTCCTACGGTGGACAATTTGGTTGGAAGCTGTTTAGTCAAAAGACATGGAAACAAGGCTTCTTTTTCCAAAGGGAAATTTTTGTTTTCTCAACCGTATAGAATGTTGGAGAAAATTGTATACAAAGGGCAATTAGCTAGCCACTAGGGCATCATAATAAGCATGTACATTCAGCAGGGCTTGGGTAATCTAATTGAAACTTTGTCTGAGTCTAGACCAGATGTAGATAAAGCCATGGGTCAGGTTAGAGACATTTTTGCTATGGCTACAAAACAACTGGATCAAGTTGGCAGAGCTGGTGCTTTTCACCACACTATTAGAAGACAACTAGGTATGTCTGATACGTCTTTGTTTCCTTTACCAGACTTTAGAGACATTTCTGACTTGCCTTTGACAGGAAATTGGGTATTTGGTAATGATCTAGTAACAGCTCTTAAAGCTAGGAAAGACAAGGATAAGACACTGGATGAATTGTTACCTGACATCTTCACCAAAGTGGAGACGAAAAGTGCTAAAGGCAAGAAACACCGTTATGACAAACCAGATAAGGTGGACAAAGATAAGGATAAGTCAGAGTTTCGTATTCCCAAGATGCCTTCAGGGCGTTAGAAAGGTCTGGAACCAGTCTGGGGACAAGTCAAAGTCAGAGTCTGTCAGTCAGCCGAAATCTTCTTTCCCACCCAAGGTAGGGAAGTCTCGGAAATGACACAGTGAGTCTAGTGTTGTTTCCAGATATACCGGTAGGGGGACGTCTGACTTTTCTTGCCAAAATGGAGAGCTATAACCCAAGACAAATGGGTGATTTCGGTCATAGAGGAGGGTTACAAGCTAGAATTCTTGCAAAAATCACATTTTTGGGAATCAGAAATACAAAAGTATATCCCAAAAAGTTTGGAAATCTCAATAAGGAGGTAAATATTCTTTTAGAAAAGGGGGCTATAGAGACTGTAGACAAAAGCAATTCTCTAAGAGGTTTTTACAGCACACTTTTTGTGGCCAAGAAAACAAAAATGAATCAGTGTCTCAGATGCAACACTTCAAGATGGATACAATGACAAAGGTGTTGAATCTAGTGAATAAGAGAGACTGGGCTTGTTCTCTCGATTTGCAAGATGCATATTTGCATATCCTAATATTTCGAAAGCATCGAAAATTCCTAAGGTTTTCGATAGAAAACAAGATATATCAATTCAAAGTTATCTGCTTTGGCCCAACAATTGCTCCACGAGTTTTCACAAAAATTGTATCAGCACATTGAAGAAAGCTAGGAGTGAGATTAGCAGTTTATCTGGACGATTTGTTAATAGTGAACCAGAACAAAACTTTACTAGTTAACAATCGAGAGACAATTATCTCTCTCCTTACTTCAATTGGTTTCATTATATATGCACAAAAAGTCCGATCTGATCCCAACCTAAAACACAGTTTACACAGGGGGTCATTTCAGACTAGACCTAGGTCTTGTTTTTACAACAGCAGAAAGAATTCAAAATCTAAAGATGACAATATCTCAGTTACTCAAAGGGCAGACGTCAGCCAGACATTATCTAAAACTTTTAGGGATAATAGCATCTTGTCATCAATTAATTCCCAACAGTCGTTTGTTCATGAGGACAATTCAGATACAATTGCTTCAGGCTTGGAGTCTATCCAAAATGAGCATGGAGTATCAAGTTCCTGTCACACAAGATCTAAAAGCTCACCTTGCATGGTGGTTGTCCAGGACAAACACAATGCGGGGCAGAGCATTGGAGGAGAAATAAACGACAATGACTTTAACAACGGATGCTTCCAAAACAGGTTTTGTAGGTGTTCTAGGGAGCAAGACAATACAAGGGTTGTGGTCGTCGGAACAGACAAACTATCACATAAACAGCCTGGAGTTAGAGTTAGAGGCAGTGTATCTGTCTCTAAAACATTTTCTGAGATTTCTTGTGGGAAAGAATGTTTTAATTCGCTAAGTCAATTCCACGGTTGTACAATATATCAACAAACAATTGGGCACCAAGTCAACCCAGTTGTGCATTCAGACGTGGAACCTTTGGAATTTAGCATTGAACAATCAAATAGGGTTGAAAGCAGCGCACAGCGGGCAAATTAAATGTCTTGGCAGTCGAATAAAGATCAGGTCCACAGAATGGAGTCTGAATCAGAGAGTTGTGCAACAGATATTTGCAACATCGGGGAATAGACCTGTTTGCATCAGAACAGAATCACATATGTCCAGTGTTTTGTTCATGGGACCTCAATCAGAATGCTCTAGCTCAAGATGCCCTATCGAACATTCGGATATGCTTATCCCCCAATATCACTGATCCCAAAAGTTATACAGCAGATGTTGAAGTGCCAGTGTCAGATAATACTGATAGCACTATTCTGGCCAACACAAGCTTGGTATCCACAGGTGTTAGAGCTGTTGATAGCTCATCCACTGCAGCTTCCTCGAATGGAGGATCTGCTAGTTCAGAAGGTGGGAGGGAAAAGGGTAGAACATCCAAATCCCGAAATCTTCAACTTGACTGCATGGTTATTATCGACCAACATTTAAATTCAAAAGGGTTTTCACGAAACACTTTTGTCAGCCTCGTGGCGCAGTGGCACACAGAAAGACTACACGGCTAAATTTAAACAATTCAGTAGCTGGTGTTGTCAACGGGAAATTGAACCCTATGAAGCTTCTCTGGAAGACTGTGCCAACTTTTCAGCATCTTTGTATGAAAAAGGTCTGAAATATAGAACTAAAGCAGGTTACAGATCTATGTTGTCCTCGGTTTTACCACACGGTGATAAAACACCTGTGGGTCAATATCCATATATCATAAGGCTTCTCAAAGGGGTGTTTAATAGTAGACTACCTGAAAGAAAATTGATTCCAGAGTGGGATCTTCCTTTAGTTTTGGAAATGTTTAAAACTCCCACCTTTTTCTCCTATAAACATTGCAAGGCTGAAATATTTGACATGGAAGACTGCATTTCTTATTGCTATAACAAATTTCAGACGTTGTTGTGATTTGCAGTCACTCAGATTAGGGGAAGGTTCAGTTAACGTTCAGCAGAAAGGTGTCACCTTTTTGAGACATGGTCTGTCAAAACAAGATAGGGCAGATCATGATAATGCTAAAGTATTTATTCCTGCTTTTTCAGGAAATAAAGATCTTGACCCTAAGAGATGTTTGCACATGTATTTGAAAAGGACAGAAAAGCTTAGAGATAGAGAAGGGGAACATGAAACTAAACACAGTTTCAGCTCAAACTATCTCTTCATGGATAGTTAAGGTCATTAAAATGGCTTATAAGCTTAGCAAAAAGAAATAAGGTAAAGTTAAGTGACATTCCACTAGATCTATTGGTCCATCATGGGCTCTCTTTAAAGGGCTTCTTTGAAAAATGTAAAGGATAGAACAGATTGGGCAAGTTCTTCTACTTTCTCAATATTCTATTTGAATGATGTTGATGTGAACTTTTTGAATTTGTAGGTTGTCCTAAAGTACTATATGACAGATTGTAAATAGCTGTTGGTGTTGGTTTTTAATCGCTGAAGTATTTTTTTTTATTCACAGAAAAATTGTTTATTGCAACATGTTAGTATAAATAATAAAGATTACCCTGGTTGCTAGGTCTAGTTTTATATTCTTTATTAAATCATAGGATTTATGATACACTATCTGCATAAGATTACGTTGGAATCATTATAAATCCTTAAGTACATATCTCAGGTAAGTACTTAATTTATAAAATTAAATTCTAAAATTTGTATTCAAATTCAAATTCAAATTTTATGAATAAATTATACTTACCTGACATATTTCAGGGCATATTTTCAATGGTGACTTATCTGTCATGACATGTAAAACAATAAGCCTGACAGGAAATATGATAAGAATTGAAATATTTTAAAATATTTCGTTCAACTGTTTTTCTAAATTTATTATTAAAATTTTTTTTATTCTGATATTATGTGAACTAATTTGAAAATATGTACGCACTCTCATAATTACACTGTGAAGAGACAAGTACAATTCTTATTCAAGTTTAACAGAGGTTGCATATAAAAGTTGTAAAACTAATTTGCCATCAAAACATAAACACAATTTTTGGACAAGTGATTTTTAATGAAGACAAGGGCATTTTGATAATTACTTGTACAAAGGTAAAACTTTTTTTGAAAGTTGTTGTAGAGGCTAGCTTTAACTGGAATAAGAAACTTATACTTTTTTGAAATACCCATTAAGTTTCTAGTTGTATTTATTTCTTACTGTGGTAAAAAGATATAAAAAAATAAACAGTGTATTCTCATATTGTTGTTAAAATGAATACTGAAGCAGGGGCGGATATAGGATTTTCGAAAGGGGGGGGGGGCGTAAAAGGGGGATATCGGAAAAAGAGTGCCACGAAGTGGTCCTCCCGCGCCTCGCAGAGGCGTATTTACGGCAGGGTAGTACCGTTAATGCATTAATTTATGGCGAGGATGAGCGGGGATTACATTTTTGCCTTTGGCGCTGGTTGTTACTCTCCCTGTTCTCTTTTTTTTCTTTGCCTTTTTTTTAAAGGGGGGCGTACGCCCCTTACGCCCCCCCCCTGGATCCGCCACTGTGAAGCATACAATAAACATATTTAGAAACCACAACTATTCGTCAACTTTCATCAGTCAAAACAAAAAAGATCGTGCATTTTATTTTAAACCCTTAAAGATAGCAAACAACACATTGGTCTGAACAACTTTAGGTAATCCTCACTGGCTATTAATGACCTTTGTTATTATCAGCAAACAGGTAAACGTCAGCTTATTTTAGCAATGTTATGCAGCGTGATATATACAGTAGTTCTCTTGTTTCTAAACTATGTCTCCAAGATGATGAAATTTTGACTGAACTCAATGCTCATAAGTTATGTTTGGTGAACAATTGAAAAACTATAAGTCAATTATAATAGGATCTTTGAAATAAGCAATAACTAAAGGACAGTTGAAAAAATGTCAGAAATCAAGCGTCAAATACGAAAAGAAGGTTACAAATTGTGCTGATTTTTAGACATGGCCATATTTTCTGCACAAGGTACAAGTACAGAGTTAGTGTTGTATTTGAGAGTAAACTGTGACTAGAATGATCAGAATTTGTGAGAAATATAAATATCCTGGGTGTTTTATTTGTGTTGATCGAATCCTGCTTATTTTTAGTTCAAATGAGTTCTTTTATACAAATTTGATGTATATAGTTTTAAAAAGTGCAAAATAATGAGAACAAAAATTTGTATAAATAGAAAATTATTGTTGTTCATATCATATTGCTATATTGATATAATTGTAAAATAAATTTTATATTTCTTTCATTAATATTAGAATTTGTTTCGTTAGACATGCCACTCTTTATATAAAAAGGATAAAGAATTTTCTTCTGTTCGATCTGACAATCTTTAGTTTGTAGAGTGTCTCTTTGTTGTCGCATCTATGTGTGATTAATTTAATTCAGAGATTTGTCAAGTTTCTCTTAAAATTGTATACTGAGTGCCAATTACAACGAAAATCCATGAAATTTGTTTGTTTTGAGGAATCCACTTCTGATGCGAATAGAATGGCCCGAGCATTATCATGTTGAAACCAAACCATAATCTTGGAGTCTGTTAGGCGTAAAACGTCATCGATGTAGCGCCTCCAATCTTGTGTTCGACTGTCACTATTACTTAGTTAGAAACGAGAATCGTCGGACGGTCATCATAATAGGGAAAACTTTTAGTCTATCGTTGACGTCGATGTGTCCATGCAAGACAATTGCGACGACACTGTGGTGTTAGGTTTCAATGGAAGGGCTTTCTTGCACGAATACTGCTACGTCGCATCGTATGTCCACAGGCACTTGGGGTCAGGATAATTTTTTATTGAATAAAATGTCAATAAATGAGTCTACAGTGTGTATGCACTCATTTGGTAACTAGTCTTACATGTCTAATGCGAAATATTATCCCCAGAAAAATAATAAATTTCTCTTTATTTATGATAAAGAGAAATTTATTATTTTTCTTATATTTTGATTTATAATGTTAGACTAGTTACCAAACAAGTGAAAACACACTGTAAATATGTATAAATCTTGTTCATGCGTAGTTACCCTATATCTGTCTGTCTTCGAAAGAACCAGTTTGTTAGTGTCTTTCCGCCAAACGTTTGATGCTGGAAGGCGAACACTGCATACGACGGTAGTTTCACGCCTTTAAATTCCTCCTTGGATTATACCCCAAGCATAATGTCGTTGTCCAAACAGTTGGGATTTTTAAACAGATTAAATCACCTTGGAGAAATAACGAAAAACAGCAAAAAGGCATAAACGTTTGTGGAACGTGTTATTATTTATTATTTATTAATTTGCAAACAAATTAACCTAAATAGGCTATAGCAATACAACACTGACACAAAACATATAACATACAAGCATTGATTCATATGTAACAAATACTGATGAAAATGTATAACAAATTGCAAATATGTATGGATTTGACCAGTATGGATTTTATTTTCGCGACTCTAAAGAAAGCGTTATAAAATCTATAATAATTGGCAAAACAGTCATATCACAATTTAAAATAATTATCAGTTTATTAAAAGAGTCAAACTCGTTAACATCTAAGTTTGTATTAGAGATTTTACTAAGAAAACTAGTCATTATATCATTATTAATTTTACAATTAAAAAAGAAATGATTTTCATCATCTAAGACTTTACATAACTTGCAAAGTCTTTGTTCCCTTGGAATATTTTTATATCTACCAGGTTCCACTTCCAATTATGATCACTTATTGCGGAGCTTGGTAAGTATTCTGCAACTATTAGAGATTTTTAAGTATTGTGCTGGTTTATTATAAAAATGTATTTGCTAAAAAGGTAAAGTTTAGAGTTGATATCAAAAGTTGAAATTTTATCAGTCAAGATCTCATATTTTTCTTTAATACAATTTTCACTATTTATTTTACTTGTTATTTTATATCTTTAAATGATTTATCAGGATGTTAAAAGTCATTTTGATAAAACTAGAGGTGGCAAAACTGCACCATGTATATAAACCCTCTTCATGCATTTTTGTCTAGAAAAAACGCCTCTCTTACTAGGGGATTGATGTCTTTCAAATTTATTCTTTTTTTAGATACCAACCCCTTCACATTAATAACATAGACATGCAGAAATTATGTGTACTCACTTTGTATTTGGAATGTTTACAATTTATTAAAATTATAAATGTCGGTTTATACCATTGTTTATTAACCGACTAAATGTTATTGTAGTAAATACGCATGTGCATTATAATTATCAACAGGGCCATTACGGGAAATTCAGGGTTTCATAACATGGCCATTATAAAAATACATGCTTTCAAGTTAGACACTCTCGCTGGGTACCTGGCAAATATTTTATTGATCGGTGATGGCCTGAACATTAACATCTACACAGGAGAAACGTATTTTTGAAAGTTCACACGAATAAACCTAAAATTTAATGTTGTATTTGTTTAAAAGAAGTTTACAAAAAGATCATATAAAATTTTCTTACAAAAAGCAAAACAATTATCTAGTTTTCATTAACAAACCAAATTAATCTGGTTTTGACTGAATTGCACTTTTTTTACTTTTCATGGACAACACGAAAAACATTCTATGAAAAGAGTTTATTTAACTGTATAGTAAGTTGTAAAAGTATTAAGAAATGGGTCTTTTCATAATAGCCTCTTTATGTTCTTGGTCTGTAATAATGTCTTCTAAAGGCTGTAATGGTCACCCTATGCTATTATTACAGACCTTAGACTTAAAACGGGCCGTTATGAAAACATCCATTATTAAACAGTGGATCTAAAAATGTGTTTAACTATTTATTAATTTCCGTAATGTAAACGTAGTTTGATCCTACATCGTTCCCAAATTATAGTGAAATTGGAATTCCGTGGTATTCCAAATTTTTATTTGTTTTTACAGTGGTCTGCACTTTTAAGAAATCGTGTCTTACTGCCGATGTAAGTTGTTAAATTATGTGTTTCACAACGTTTACATGACCTTACTATGGTTTTTGGTAATTCCCGTTTCAAATATACTTCGTTTTCGCACTTATTGACTTGGGAAAATATTGATTTACATATATCATTTCCGATTTCGAGCATTTGAATAATTATTAATTTTAATTTAAATACAATGTAAAAGTATATTTCATTTGCTTTTTAACCCATTTTGATTTGTTGTTTATAATAAATATCTCCTATTTATTTTTTCTGCTAACAGTATCACCAAAACGAAAGTAGAGACAATGTCATTCAAGTGGATGTAAGTTAGATAGGATTTGGTCCTTTTTGGTTGAGTTATTGTTGTAAAGCTAAAGGACATTAATTAAATTTCATGCGAAATTTGTAAACATATATTTCAATTTTTTCTTTAGCACTGATTTGTTTTTGTTTTTGCTTTTGGTTTTTTTTTGCCAATTATGAAGGTACGTACTTGTTAGTGTACAATATACGCACTATGAAATCGACTTTCTGTTTGAAAAAAAAACAAAAAATTCACAAACTGACTATGATTATTCAAAACCACTGTGGTAATAGCTGGATCATGTGGAGGGTCTTAAAAACAACGAAAAGGGTGCCACCCCTCAAATATGTACACATAGACAAACACTTCTGTAAAACAAGAACTTTAAACTTTCTGTAAGTTAAATTGAATTCAGTCTTTCAAATACAGATTTGTTAGCAACTAAACTTTCTTTTATATATCATTCTTTGTTTTTTAACATTATACTGAAGTTACTTTAAAGGGTATATCGTAGCCAAGTGTGTTTCTCTTCTCTCAATCTCTTTAGGTGATAACATGGGCCGTTGTAATTAGCTTACGTGGGATTAAACGGATCATATTTTGACAAAAATCTCTTGTTTTATGTGTTATTTAATACGTATGAAGTGCAATATAGTTATTCCATATCTTAGGCAAATTTAACTTTGCATTTTACATTAAAAAAGCTATTTTGTAATTGAAAAGTTGCCGACGTAGTCAGTCGGGAATTTGACTGTGGCAAATAAATTCACCCGGGAAAGCTTAGCAGAGCCATGTGCTCGTATATTTCGACAGGTAACCCACAAATATCGCCTACAGTTACTGTTAAATTTCTGCGTTGAATGTAAACGATATAACTCTTTTCGTTTCATGTACGCTTACAGTTGCGATAAAATTGTAAACACTTTTTTAGTATGAAATTGTATATATGTCTTATTGTTTTCGTCTAGGACCATGGAATGAAAATTTTTTTGGTTAATCCCAAAATCACCAAACTAAACTTGCTATACATCTGCTATCTTGATGTTTGTTAGTTGTATTATATTTATGTAATGACTCTACATCTGTCTTTGGCTTGTCCCACTTGTCTAATAAAGAAAAGTTAAGACATATACTCTATGTTGATTAAAAATGATATATTCCTCTTAGATCACAGTTTAAATTAATGAGATATTGATAAAAACACCATAGGAAACAGACATAAACGTCTAACAATCACCACAAATATAGAACATGTCGCTTTATGGAATACTGATACTTGTGACATAGTTACAATACACTAATGTACACTTTAACAACAGTCATGGAAATTTCTTATGGAGGATAATAGACGAAAAGCATGTTTATGCAATCCTAAAATATTCTAGACCAAACACTGAAGTCGAATATTAACCTGCTAAAAGATGGGGTTGCTGTACCTAGGTTGATATTATCCCGCCTCCAAAAAAGTTATTTGTCTGTCACAATGATTTATTCAGTCGAAATCTATCTCTCAAATTCCATCAGGCATTTCGTCGAGCCAAATATTTTATTGCCTTTTCCTGGATTGGGCTTTTTTTAGGATCCTTTAGACATTAAAGTAAATAACTTTACGAGTGCCAAATAATAACAGACACTGCTAACTCTCAAGTGCACCTATAGTTTCTATTGAGGTATAAGGTTACCTAATTTCTCTTTGTTTTAGTTTGTGTTTTGTGTGTTGTGTGTCTATCTGAATCGTAATTGGATTGTAATCAGCCCTTCCCTTAATAGTATGCTTTTGTTGGTCGGTCGAAGTTCGCATTTCTTGCTTTGCTGAAATGAAAGAAATGACGTTTGAGGTCCGATGAGCACTATTAATGAATTCGTTATATGGGTCCTACTATATTCATAGGCGTATCAAGCGGTACGACCGTTACGGCTCGGACTGTACCACTTGAACTTTTTTAATTGAAATAAAAAATGGTAGAATTTCATTACATACTCTTTAATTTGTGAAATGTTCAAAATAAATATATTTCTTTAAATAACTTTCAATATGAAACAGCAACCGTTACGATCTCGAGTGCAACTAAAACCCTATCTATAGAATACAATACACAACAATAAGTTTATTGGCCAATTATGGGCACTCGATGGGCAAATACAGCGCAACATGTATGATATTTAAACATTCACGGTAAACGGGTTGTCGACTGTTTTTTCTGGGTGCTACGCCTATGTAATAAAAGACAATCATTTAGGCCTTGCAGTTTCAGATTTTTTTAATTTAAGCCAATCAGAAAAATAACTCTCTTGTTGACGATTTTTTTTCGTAAAATCAAGACGAAATCTTTAATCTTTGTAGAGCATTCATTTGCACCAATTTATAATTTATTTCTTAGAGGAGATTTTGTAACTTTCCACCAAATAGAAACATATGTATACGGAGAAAGTTTATTACACAGGATGTCGGAGGATTTTCCAAAGCAAACACACTGCATACATTCCACATTTTTATCCTTATATGAAATTTGTATTCTAATGTACATTATAATCGAATGTTAAAATAAAGATTTGTTGTATATAGTAATGATTATTCAAAACCATAATTTTAATTCTACTAATCAGAACTTTATGCAGGAAGGGACGTGTCTGACGAACGCTTGCTCCTCCTAAGTTTGCAAAAGCATGGGTAACTGCAATTTGTTCAAACAACTTGCTATAATTTGCCTATTTCGTCATTTCATATAATTTAGAATGTGAATATTGGTCGAATAAGCATCAATTATTAATGGGCTGAATCTAGAGGCTTTTGCGTTTTATAAGTCATTTATAAGTACAGACTAATCAGGCGCGGAGTCAGGCGTGGATGCACCAGGTTCCCCCTCGCTAAAACAAGTGACAAAGAAAGAAAGAGAAAGACACAAACAAACAAAACTATCTCAAAGTGTTCCTAAGTTCCTTACAGTAAATGTTTCAATATTTTGATTAATCGAATGAAAGGCACTCTAGTTAAATGGTTAAGCTAATATACATTAAAATACTAATAACAAGTAATGAACTAAAGTAAAATCGAAAGAATAATTATGAAGAACATGTAATTAGAATTTCAACATGTTCAAACAATAAGCATCTGACAAGAAAAAAAACCCTTTCCGAACACAATTTTAAATGACCTATTAGAAACTATCTCTATATTGACCTCAGACAAATAATAAATTTCTCTTTATTTATTATTTTTCTGAGGTCAATTTTTCGCAATAAGACATGTCAGACTAGTTACAAAATTAGTATACAAATTTAGTGGCATTTTATTCCATTAAAAAATTATTCAGACCTCAAGTGCCTTTGCATACGCGTATACATTTGCTCTATTTCGAAAACTTTCCTGGGTATGGTCTCAGCATACTACGAAGACGCGAATTATTATTTAGAGAATTTAAACATTATGACAGTATATCGAACTAATTTGTTTTATGTTCACTTCATCCTTCAAAAGTTTTATTAGCGTTTTTAATTATTCTGGAGTCACATATATCTAAACGAGTGCTACCTTGAATGATAGATCGTAGTCCAATACGTGCGATTCTCTTGTCAGTTCATCTTAAACTTTTAAGAATGGCTGTTGTAATTTCGCTTTTTTGGAATAAAAAGATCGAATTTTGACATACCTTTTTTCTGCGTATAAAAAAACGTAATGCATTTGACGTGCAATAGATATTTATATGTTAGGTCAATTTAACTTTTCATTTTCCGAAAAAAGCTATTTTTTTAGTAATTAAAAATTGCAGACGGAGTCGATGCAATCTAATTAAAATTAAATCTTTCAATTGCTCCCCCTTTTTTGTTATCAGTCGCTGCGTTGTACACGCGGCGACCATAGCAAAAAGGGGGAGCAAGTGAATGATTTAATTTTAATTAAATTGTAGTCGATGTGGGATTTTACTGTTAACATTTATTCAAAAGCGGAGCAGAGCCATGTACACGGATATTTGTGACAGTAAAGCTTACAATTTACGCTGAAGGGGTCATTGTCGACCTGGGTACTATATCAGCGTACCCAGGGTACGTTTCTAATTCTTAAAAGTACCCTGATAATTTAGTTTTAATATAAACGTACCCAGGATATAAGAAGCGGCTGCAATCGTACCCTGTTCTCGTTCTACTATCACGTGATCAAAAGCCTTTCCGGATCTTCGCGATTTTTCGTACCAATGTTGATGATGCTGATTATCTTCTTTGCATTTATCAGGGTACGATTGCAGCCGCTTCTTATATCCTGGGTACGTTTATATGAAAAATAAATTATCAGGGTACTTTTAAGAATTATAAACGTACCCTGGGTACGCTGATATAGTACCCAGGTCGACAATGACCCCTTCAGCACAATTTACGCTACAGTTGTTTTAAATATAATAAAACTTCTGCGTTGAACGTAAACGACGGAACTTTATTCATCCATTTATGTTATGATAATTTTATTCAGTCAATATTACACATAAATACAGTATCCATATATCTACCGGATTTAGCTTTTGATTGCACCAATTTATGTTCTATTTCGTCCAACTCAACCGAACATAAAGTATTTATCCATTAACAACAAACACATGTATAGGAACAGCTCGCCTATGCGTGCAGCACATTTATTTTAAAAATTACAAAAATTGCAAAATAATAACATTTCAAATCCATTCATGTTGTACATGACAGTCTACAAGAAAGAAGAATAAGAATTAAAAACATATAAACATATTTTATAAATTATTAATTTATTTTTCGAAATTTGCTGCACTGAAATCCGAGCTTCGAATGACTAGCTAAGATCTCAACCTTAACACGACAACTTTTCCCGCCTATACCCGTCATAATCTGTCCGTGCTATCACAATATGCTCACTATTAACTAGCCATACCCGGATAACATTCAAACACACCGCGACCCAAAACAATAACACAGACATGTAAACAAATACACGTGTTCGTCGAACCTTAATAAATACATTTATGTTCTATTTCGTCCAACTCAACCGAACATAAAGTATTTATCCATTAACAACAAACACATGTATAGGAACAGCTCGCCTATGCGTGCAGCACATTTCGAAAAACAAAGAAAGGCGGTTTGTTTGTTTGTTTATTTTGTTTTTTTTTTTTTAAATACCCAAATTTTTAGAGACCAGTAAACGTTCAGACAAAGACTCTTTTACGTATCCGTCTTTAGCGCGATCAGACTTCTACCTGCCGTGTTTTTTGAAAATACGATCCTCAACGCGAGAGGCGGCAGCCGCAGTTGCCCCGCCAGATCTTAAACTATGCAAACCAAACATCTTTTTATCCAAACCTAAGTTTTGTAAAGATGATAATAATATTTCTCTAGCAGAAGTGTAAGATAACTTCCCACTTCTTAATTTGTACGAGTTCGAAGATTTACAAAAACACAAAGGTCGAAAAATATAATCCAAGCTATCTGGTTTTATATCGGCCATTGACAAATATTTTTCTAACATAGTTACGGGACAAGTAAAATTATCAGTTCTAGAGATAACGACATCTGTACCTTCCCTGTAGACATCAGTTTTACTCTTTTCTAAAAACAGCTTCACATAATTGTCATAGAAAAATATTTCGTGCCTTTTCAGATTGGCCAATTCGTTAAACCGTAGAAAACCAGCATAACATAACAAGCACATACAAGCTATTCGCACATGTTTTAAATTAGATGTATTAGTACCATAAACTTGTACCAATCGAGTCAAAATTTCTGGTGTTATAGGTTCTTTCTTTACTACACGATGCCCAACGGATCTCACAGATCCCTCCTTAACTGAAAGAACTAAATCCGATACACACGGATTCTGAACACCTGCGAGCTTATGAGCCCAACTTATGGCGTAATAAGCTTCATTGATAGTACTGGTAGATTTATCAGAATTAGACAAATGAATAAGATATGTAGATACAACTACTTGTGAGGCTGGTAAAGTATCAACAATATTATTAAATAAACACAACTTACAAAAAGCGTTAAAGGCATATCTATACTGTCTTTGAGTATTTTCTGCTCTGGAAGCCAAACAAACAGTAGGGATCTGTTCCACCAATGGACGAAGGGATGGGTACAAGGAAAAACGTTGAACATCTGCCCAACGCCCGGATTTGAAACCATCTGAAAAATGTATAATTAAATTGGCAATTATTTACACAATAATTCACAAAATACACATAAGACTGACCATGTCAACTACAATATCATACATACTGTGCATGATATTAGGACCTTGTCACTATAAAAAACAGTCTGCCATAACAGTAACAATTATCTATTTTCATACTAATTCGTTCACCATGTCTCTGCAGTATTAATAATACCAGGACCGCGTGAAAACATCTAACTGGCGTCTAATCTGACCACCAAAACAGTTGAATGAAATTTCTCTGTGCCAAAAATGCACCTAGGACTGCTTCCTTTGACATAAATTCTATCATGTTCAGTAAACTCTAGAACATCTTTAACGTAATCTTTGTACATCATATGACTGTCAAAAATATATGGCCAAAAGGCCGCAGAAACCCATCTGGGGACGATCAACGTACCTCGCGCTCTCTGAGCAATCAAATGCTTGATCGTACGAACTACTGAATAAATCGGGGGTACTAACCAATTATTGTCATTAGTCCAATTTTGAGTAAAAGCATCAATTGCTTCAGAATCAGGGTTCCAGAACAATGAGTTGAATCTAACTGTTTTTCTATTCGAAATACTAGCAAATCGATCGATAGAATGTGGTCCCCATAAAAAGTTCAAAAAATCAAAAAATTCAAAAGTAATTTGCCAATCCTCGTGGTCAATCATTCTACTGATATAATCCGCCTTTGCGTTTTCAGTTCGTGGAATCCATTGAACTTCCATGGTAATATTAGAAGTGTTACAAATAGAAAAAATTGAAAAGGCTAAATCTTGTAAATCATTTTTCATACTGCCAGCCTGAATAATTCTAACACAGTTTTGGTTATCTGTAAACCATTTTAAACTAATTCCTGTAAAAGCCGTACTGTAAGAAGTCAGGGCTTGTTCTATGGCCTTTAACTCTCTCCAAGTAGAGCTTTTGTCTTTTTCAGAATCATTCCACATCTTATGGAACACCTTATTATTAACCTCCACAGTGTACGCACCACATGCTTGATTACTAGCATCAGAATATACCAAAATTTGTGGTGGTGTGTAAGGAGTTAACATTCTCGTGTTCGAAAACAACACTTTACGCTTCCAAAATATAATTTCTCTCCTGACTTCGTCAGGAAAAATTAAATTCAATACTGTATCCCATGAATATCTATCTTCAATGCACATATAACAAAATCGAGTCATTAATCTCGATAAATTCCCAAAGACCGGGGACAAAGAAATAATTTTACCCGTAAATTGAGCTAACTGTCTAGCCGAAAATTTTGGAAAGATGGCTAACAATGTATCAATAGCTTGAACTATTTCTGAAATGCGCTTATTAGTAATACTCAAAGAAAAATTTTTAGAATGCCAGTGTAAACCTAGCCATTCTAAATCTTGGGTTGGTTCGAACACCGATTTTTCGGTATTGATAAGAAACCCTGCATCTAACAAAGATTGCTTGACAAAATCTGAATTTTTCTGACTAATTTCAAAACTAGGAGCTATACCAAAACCATCGTCTAGATACAAAACAATATTGATCGAATTTTGTCTCCAGTATTTAACCATAGTTCTAAGGCATTTTGTAAACAAATAAGGACTACTGGCAAGACCAAAAACTAAGACTGAAAAACAGTAAAATTTATTTTGCCAAGAAAAACCAAGATATGTTTGTTGCTGAGGACAGATATCGAAATGATGATACCCATTTTTCAAATCAAATTTAAACAAGTAAAAATCTTTTTCAAAAAACTGCAAAGCTAAGCGCCAATCTTCAAACTTAAATTTTTCTTTTTTGACCGATTTATTCAAAATAGATAAATCGAGAATTAACCTTTTCTTCCCGGACTTGTTTGTCGCTACTGATAAGGGATTAACGACGTAAGGTGTGAATGGAACTTCATATGCACAACCTGAATCCACCAAGTCTTTAACTGCTTGCTCAACAAAGTCTGAATTCGAAAAAGCTGATTTATTGTTTTTCAAAAACATACTATGTGGCGGATCTAAAAAGGGGATGACATAACCATTTTTAATAGTATTCAACACAAATTCGCTAGCACCAATTTTAAGCCAGAAATCATAGTGCTTAGCGAGTCTACATTTGACCCCCTTAAAATAAGAGGAAGCAGAGACATCCAAATGTTCGAGAAAATGAACTTGAGAAATAAATTCTCCCAGATCAGAATTGCATTCTTGAAAATCAAAAGGATAAAAATACTTATCATTTGTTTGAGGTTGACTGTGCATCTGTAGAAGAGAGCCTTGCGTTGAGCAGTGGGCAGTTTCTCCTCCAGTGCCCATACTGTTTACACTGGTGGCAGATGTCCATAGGGCACGGCTCACGCCGTGCACCGGTGTAACGAAAAGGCTGCTGCTGAATAGTAGGAGCAGGAGCTGTAGCCACTGGAAAATTGGTTGTAGAAGGTCTAGAAGAGTAGGGATGCGGCCTGCGTTCTCTGGACTTTTCCTTGCGGAGCGCTCTGGACTCGGCCGAACGGATCCTTTTTTCGTCCTCTTCATTGTCTGCTATATCACTGGATTCGTACTCGCGTACCGTAGCCCAACCACCTGCTGAATTGTCTGCAATCCTGATAAGTTTGTTACGTTCCTTCAACCTATTCAGAAGGTCTAAAGAGGTGCTAGAAGCCGGTGAGTTGTTAGCAATCAAACGCCTGTGAATCTTGGCGACACCCTCAGCAATGCCCTCGTTGAAACGGAATTGAATTCGGTTTCCTTCGGACTTAAATTTCAAATCGGTTTCGTCACGAAACTTCTTGGATAAAGAATCCTGTTCAGCCAAAATGTCGGTTTTAAGGTCCACTAACTTGCGATCAAAATAGTTTTTAAACAAGTCAAAGGTATCTACCAAATCGCGTTGTGAGGCGGAATTCGTATTCTCAATGCGATTAGATTCGATACGTGTAGGGGGCTGAGAAGGCTGGTTGTCTCGTAGCAATTCGTCGTCGTTCAGATCAAGTATAGGCTCTGACATTTCGAAATTTGCTGCACTGAAATCCGAGCTTCGAATGACTAGCTAAGATCTCAACCTTAACACGACAACTTTTCCCGCCTATACCCGTCATAATCTGTCCGTGCTATCACAATATGCTCACTATTAACTAGCCATACCCGGATAACATTCAAACACACCGCGACCCAAAACAATAACACAGACATGTAAACAAATACACGTGTTCGTCGAACCTTAATAAATACATATATCTTTTACAATACAGAAAATGTTTTGCCGAACTTTTGAAGTTGTTATAGATTTATTAATTTAGATAACTTGAATATAAAAATGTTATATTTTATTTGCAGATTAAAGAAGACCTGGATTATACGTGCTTTTTTTAATTGGAAACAATATGTGTCATTATAAGTTTTAGTATTAATTCCAAGCATTCAGCATGAGTGACGTACAAGAAAAAGATTATGAATATTATGCTCATTTTATTTACAATAAACCTAAATTAAAAAATTTACGTAGTACAAATCCTGACTGGGTCGTATCCTTTGAAGTTGTAAAATTTGCTGTTGATTTAATGGCAAGATGGGGATATAAAAGAACATATTACCATGACCGTGATGCCACGCCTGGTGAAACCATTTTAGATGAATTCTTCTCTGCAGTAGCCAAATCAAAGTATATTATTGTAATTATAACGAGAGGTTTCATAAAAGATTTGTGGTCAAAATATAAATCTCAGTCAGCACTTCTTCAGCTTTTGGAAAGCGATAAAATCGGGAGATTTATTGCAATTTATATTAACTTGCAAAATGAGAATGATATACCACCAGAAATGAAACCAATAGAACCTTTAACGTTTGGATGTGATTGGAAAACAGATTGGAGTGAGTGGAAAAAATTAAAGCGTCTGATATCTCGTCCCACACTCCCTATTACAGATTCAGGTCCAGATAATTATACTGCGAGTGCAACATCTTCAAATTTAGAAGTTAACAAAGAACCTTCAGGTTATAGTTCAAGCTTTCATGCTGTGCAAGGTATGTACAATCTAGTAAAATAAAACAGAATTAACAAAATTATTTAAATAGCTGGATGTAAAGAGGAATTCTGTAAGTACCAGATAGTTTTGTTTGTATTTGGTTTATAGTAAGTCAAAAGTGTACTTGAGATATTGAATGCATTCTGACTATAAAAATTGTAGACATTTGAACTAACGTTCGTTTTACAAAAATTGTAAAAAAAATATTAATACATGTACTGTTTACCAGTTAATATTGATAATGATTATATTTTTGGCGGCAGTAACCAGTTCATGAATAACAGTGGGCATGAAGCGTTATACGTTTTTACATACAATTGCGGAATATATACATAAAAAGCAAACGGACACAACATAAGAAGGTTCAAATATTTTATTATTATTTTAATAACAAGCATTCATGATATTGTTCGGCTGATATCAGTCCGCCAGTATTACTTCGTAGACATCATGTGAATTTTGATATTTAGTTAAGGAACCTATATATTAATATTAGGCAGCCACAACACTAGTAGGTTTAAATACTGTATTGTTTATTCAAGATGCATTAATAATCGAAGCTGAAGTTTGGCAGGAATGGCCATGGCACTTAATAATCAAATATATATACATTTACAATAAGTAGATAGATCATATACAATGACAATAAGTAGATAGATCAATTCATATACAGACAATTAAACTGTTCATGAATAAAGATATATTTAACTGTTCATTACAAAAGATGTATTTAACTGTTTATCAAGCAATATCTTGTTAAGCTGTTAACTATTTATCAATCATAATCATTATAGTTTTGTGTCGCCGATATATTTGGCAGACCACATAAGCAAATAGATAGATATAAAATATACAATATATAGATAGATGATTTGAACAAGAGAACCTGGGATACAGTGGTTCTCATAACTGAACTTATGTCTTTATTTGAGAGTAACTGAGTATTTATGGAATAATGTTTTGAAACCTGGGTTTCAGTGATTCACACGGCGCGAAGTAGGCCAATGGCCTGGAAAAAACGAAATTGGGAAAAATTCGAGTCGATGCCAGGTCTACCGCCACAAACTGCAGTCTGAGCAGCCGTGACCAATTCCTGCTTCTAATTATAGATTAAATTTTCAAACAAATTAAACAAGTCTACATAGGAAATACTGGGATATTGTATAAAACGAATAGTTCTAATCATCCTTGAAGTGTATTTAGAAAAATATCAGTACCCGTCTCTGACAAATGTACACCATCATCTTTAAATAATAGTTTGTTCAGTTCAATGTCAGTATACTTAATATAATGACCGCCCATTTTAATAACAAATGCACCAATGGAACTATTGATACGTAATCTAGCCTTTTCCATTGCATCACAGTCGTGAGCGTAACGCCATTTAAATCTCGGAAGAATTCCGGACCAAACAATTCTTACATTTGGAAGCATATCCAATATTTTTTGTATTATGTTTTTATACGATTTCTCAAAAACCCAACTTTAACAGTGCCCAAATCGTTACCACCTACATGTATAACAATAAAATCTGGAGAATCTTCGACCTTTGACATTTCTAATTTTAGGCATCAAGTCTAGTGTCCCAAGACCACCAAAACCTTGCCATAACAGTTCCATACCAATCCTTGAAAGACCCAAATTTACGCCCTCTGGGCTTTGTCTGGCATGAACAAATGCCTTACGTATAATTGATGAGCCAATGATCCACGTTTTCAAACTTCTTCCTATTAAAATTGATATGAAATGGAAATGTTAATGTATACCACTTAAAATTCTAGTCAACTGAATTATTACGTATGTAGGATATAAAGGCATTTGATTTCCATCGACCCATTATTTGTATCTGTTCGTTTGAATAACCCAACATTGCGCAATTAGTTTCGCCCCCAAAACGAAAAGAATGCGTAGAAAAATAATCAGCATTATGTATGCCTAGCACAACCAAGGACTTCCTTAACATGGATGCAAACTGGTATCTTGTCAGCGGTTCCCCACCAAAATGACAAAACGAAGGCCCTCCATTTTTTGGTCTCCTACATAGCAGATTTTGTAAATTTCTGACAGGACAAAAATCACTTTCTGTCCATTTTGATATCGTAGTAATATACCCTAAACCAAACTGATCAGTTTTTGACGATAATAACAAAATTTGTACAGAGTCATTTGTTAAAATAACATTTTCCCTTTGAACTGTATGTCGCTGTTTTATGTATCTACCTTGACAACTCGTTGCTATTTGACTGACCCTAAATAAACCAAAGAAAGCCAATGTAAATGCAATACGGAACAACACTGCTTCGTATTTTGAGCTACAGATAAAAGGCAAAATGGAAATGATTTTCTTAAGCACCTCAATTGAAATAGGCAGCCGATGGTCGCCTCCTATAGTACTAACGCGCTTAAAACCTTTTAACATCTTTTGAACCAAAAATGACTGATATAAATCTTGAAAACCACAAAGTTTGTGATAAAAATTTAAACCAGATTTATGAGTGGTAGCTGAAGAATGGGTATAGCCTTTCATTGAAAAATATGCAATATACTGACTAACGTGATCAAGTAGTATTGGCCAAATATCAAATAGTTCCATCTCTGCACGAAAATTTTGAAAACAATTAATTGCTCTATCGTGAACTTTCTGTGTACCATCGGAAACTGCATGACACATTAGTCTATTAACTTCACTTTGGATAGCATTTGAAACATTTAGGGCAATATCATCATTTGCACTTCTAATTGCTATTGGTGTGTTAATCTGGTCATTGTTTAGTGTTGAAGATGAACAGCCAGTTTGGGGTGAGGTATACACATGTGCAGTTGCACAGTAGCTTGAATTCTTTTCAGCTTGTAATTGTGTGTTTGGCATGTGTTTTGGCAATATTGGGGGTGTTCCTATAACGATATTACCTTCTACGGACGTTACAGGAGAAGGACCATCAAAGAAGCAGTG
Source organism: Limnoperna fortunei (assembly GCA_944474755.1). NCBI lineage: Eukaryota > Metazoa > Mollusca > Bivalvia > Mytilida > Modiolidae > Limnoperna > Limnoperna fortunei. Next base: position 76,203,891 of record OX104116.1, read on the forward strand.
GCTTGACTGTACACTGGTACATGACGCAATGTGATGATACCATATACAATATATATAGTCACTGTGTCTGAAGTCGCTGTGGCAGCGGATGACCCAACTGATGAAGATGTCGCTTGACGTGGCCTTTTAACTGGAATATTGGCTGCTTTCCCCGCTGTTGCTTTTGCTGTAGCAATTCTTTTTCTAGTTCCCTTTCGAACTCTGAGCATTCTGTTGTTTGGATACCCTGAAACTGACCAAATGCTATAAATAACTTTTTTTTCTGAATTTATGTTATTTGATTCATTTATCAAAATCATAAAATACTTAATTATAAATACAGCATATCTAAAATTTCATTGTTTGTAATGTATGTGCAGACTAATATTATTCGTTACGTCAACAATAGATCCTAAATCATGACAAATCCACTTGTCGACAGATCTGTGCTAGTGTGTGAGGGTGTGTGTGTGTGAGGGTGAGTGAGGGTGTGTGTGAGGGTGTGTGTGTGTGTGTGTGAGAGGGTGTGTGTGTGTGTGTGTATGGCACTGCTGTATACATATATTTATTATTTTATAAGTCCAACTATTTACTATTATAGTTACATTTCTTTTGCCTAATGTTGATCACACAATCTACTAGTATGCTCATTATTCTTTAACTATCGATTAAAATTAAAAAATGGTATTAATTTACTTACTGTACTTGATCAAAACATACATGCCCGGGTAATCCAAAATTTCACAACTACGTAATAGTTTAATAGGAAATAAATAAAATTATTCAATTAAAAACGACTGTATTGACCTAATATATTGAATTTTTAAATATTAAATGCATGGCCGTTGACTTTATTTTGAAATTTATTTTTTTAAACCACAATATCGCAAATAATATTTTACGACAAAATTTAAAATAGTAAATTTTCTGTACTTTCAATTCCCTCTGTACATGGTTTCTTTTAATTGTCATAATGATATGTTAGAAGCAATGTTTAAATAATAATTTGACCTTACCTCTTTAAATAACAGAGCAAAAACTTTTACTTGTTCAATTGTCAATTTCTAAGCTGTGTCTAAACTCTATACGTTATAATGACGTCACAAATTTGAACACTCGAAAACGTCTAAAAACATTGTTACGAGATCCGTAACAGTACCAATTCGTAAGATAAGAAAAATAGCAAAGAAAACCGACCGAACAACAAGAGCCAAAAGTCAAGGGACAGTTACAAATCCTGATATAGACAAAACGCAACACAAAAACCAAAAATACAAAAAACAGAAAGAGAGTAACCCGAACCCAATAAAAACCATGGGTGCTTTCAGGTGCTCCGGACGAGTAAGCAGTGCCTGCCTCTAATTAGATACCCGTCGAGTTACTCATTGTCATATCTAGGGAAAAGTCAAATCCCGGAATAGGAATCACTACCTATGACTCCGCAAACATGTCAGATCGTATTTGAGACACTGATTTCCCATAAAGATCAATTAAGTCATGGTGACGACCATAGAATTTCTGGAGAGATAACATCAACCTAGGTGCAACAAACCCTTGTTTGAGTAGTTTAGCAGTCCACAACAGGGATCGGTCTAGAAAATCGGAATACCGATCGCAGGATCTAGAATAACGTATAAGTTGTGAAATGTACACACCATACGCTGGAGCTGCTGGAATGTTATTGTCGGTGAACGGGAAGTTGACAATTGGAAAGTTGAAGTTATCACGTTTGTCGTAGAGTCTAGTTTGTAGTTTTCCTGAGTCTATTTCTAGAAGCAGGTCTAAATAAGAGGCTGAGCTTAGTGTATTGGTGGTGTCTTTAATTTCAAGCTCGCTAGGGTAAATTGAATGTAAATAGTCACCAAATTTAGCATTGTTGAGGGATAAAACATCATCAATATAGCGGAATGTTAAATTAAAGGTCTTGGCCAGTGTCTTTTCTTTCTTCTCCAGCAGGCCTTCTAGGAACTCAGCCTCATAAGAGTTCAAAAACAGGTCGGCAAGGAGAGGAGCACAATTAGTACCCATTGGAATACCAACAGTCTGTTGAAAAACATGTCCTCCAAACATGACGAATATATAGTCAATCAGAAAATCAAACATATGACAGATTTGGTCTTCAGTATATTTAGTAGTAGATTTAGAGTCATTAATGACGAAGTAAGTTCTGTCATGACTAATTACTAGGTATTTGTATCGTCTCTTTCCGTTTTTCTTGAAATACAGCGTTTTATAAGATCTTTAAGCCCAGTTTTAAGCTGGATATGAGGGATGGCCGTATAGAGTGTCGAAAAATCAAATGTTTTAATGCTGTTACAATGGGAAAGAGTTCCAGACCTCAAAATGTCTACCAGGTCTTTTGAATTTTTTAATATCCACATTTCATTTATTCCACTCCTGGAGTAAAACGTGTCGCTATATTTTTGAAGCCCCGTTTTTACTGTTGTTAAAATAGTGGTCAGGAGTTGCGATAGTGTTTTGGTAGTACACTTAGACGATCCTGCTATAAAACGCTGTTTGTTTGGATTTTTGTGAAGTTTTGGTATCCAATACAATAAGGGGAGATCACAATCTTCGACTTTGATGTTGAGACCAAAGGATGCCAATATCGATTTGTGATTTTCAATAATCTCCTCTTTTGAAAGCGCGGTAAATGTGTAAGTAGGATTGCCAAGTGAACTGTCCATGCCTAACTCATGAATTAAACTCTCTATGTAATGTTTTTTGCAGATAAAAATAATGTTGTTAGGGGCCTTATCTGCTGGCACAACAACATATTTGTCATGAATGTCTGACAAAGTTTTAAGAGCATCAAGATTTCTGAAGATTTAGTACTCATAGACCTTCTTAAACGACTTATTCTTATTTGAATCAATGACCTCAAGGCCTTTACACACTCTGATAAGTATGAATACGCTTGAATAAATAAATCTTCGTCTTAATGCCAAAATTTCCTTTTTATTTACAAATATTTTTATTTTTAATATAAAATCTTTTCACCCAAACAGCAAGAAATTAAAAAAAATAATTGCAGACTAACAATTACAAATGTATGTAGTCTGCTAAATTTCTTTCATTTTTTCAGACATACCAAATTAGAAGTCACAAATTCTAGTTTGGTTTGATGACCGCGAAAAAACATGAAATTTCCCTTTAACAGAATATTAATAACATTATAGTGTTTTTATTGATACATGTAGTATAATCACTAACATTGCTTGACTTGTTGTGCACATGTATTTCTATATATAAAAACGTGTTTGCATCTCTGCTTTCCAAGTACAGTATACTATTTATCAGCATGACACATTTTGAAATTGGGGCTATGGAACACTTGATATTAAAAGAATTGCATTATTTAAAGAGACCAAATAAACGCAAGGCGTGTAGTGCTTGAATAATGCAAACTATCTAACATTGTCATGTGGAAAACTTACGTATGATGCATCAGTGTATTAAATACAGGACATTTTAAAGAATACAAAATGTGCCATGGCAAACTCAAATCGTCGTCAATTCAAGACTCATACACCGGCGATCACACCAAAATATAATATTTGAAGTCAAAAATGTTGAAGAGTTATTTTCTTCAAAACTAATTTATCTCTAGTACTTATGTACTTATGTAACGTACACTATTTTATAGTCAAGTTTGGGTATAGAACATGTAATATAGTACACATATATTTCTAAAACTTTGTCTTTCTGTATACACAAACCCACCAGACTCAACAGGATTACACATGGTTCAAGGTAGGTTATTCATGAACTTTCTGTGTTTTAGCATCTAGTTTGTACACACACGGGCTAACCATAAAGTTGCTGTTTGACATACAATCTGGTTATGAATAAAAACTACAGTACATATACCACAATTGGAAAAATAGCATTATATATTGTAAAATGCATTGTCATTCTATGTTAGTTTTTCGGTCAAAGAATCATAAGAAAAAAATTCTACATATTGTAAACACAGTATTAACTATTACGAATTTTTTGTTGAATAAACCGGTATTTATATATTTTTTAAACATTACCTCTTGGAGGTGCATGTAGATTACAATTGTCTAATTATAAAACATGCATTACAATTTTCCCTTAACTCAAAAGGGTTTTTGGACTTATAAATGTCACATTTTAAAAATCAAGTCATTTGTAGAAAAATCTAATTAAAAATAAATCTTTCACTTGCTCTCACTTTTTTTATTAGTCGCTGCGTACGTAAGATTGTTTGTAGAGCCTCACTGGTACATATATTTCACAGAAGTATAATATTAAGAAACGCTGAAAACTTGAACATGCAGCTGTAAAAGGGCTTGAGCAATGATCTAATACCATTGGCGGTGACAAATTGAAATTAGAAGGTTGATTTACAAGTACAATTATACAAATCTTATAAAGCTGGCCAAAGTTTTGTTCATTATTTAAATTCTCTTCTTTTCACAAATGTATGAGATTGGGCTGACTTGATTTATTTAACATGGATTTAAATAAGCATTTTAGATTTTGATTTAACAAACAAACATATTGTAACTTAAACGCTGTTTGCACAAACCATTTAAGATATCTGGATTACTGTTTACAAGTGTTTGTCATTAGATATCTCATAAAGACGCATACAAAAAGAAAACCTGCTCACAACAACACATTGGAATAATCTAGTACAAGTTTATAAATGGAGGTAATAACAAAATACCGAACACAGGTGAAACTGTTGAAAAAGACAATCCACAAATCAAAATCCGAGAAACCGGCAAACTCCAGAACCAACAACTAAAATACAGCAACTACAGCATCTGTCCCGACTTGGAAGAGGCATTTCAAAAGAAATAGTGGGTTTTATGGCATGCCAAACCTTCCGCTTCCATTACTGTAGAATGTGAGTTGATTAGTTGATTAAAATAGATGAGTATCATATACCACTAGTCACTAATAGGTGTATCCAACAATCATCGTAGCATACACACTGTACACTGAAGTTAACCATTGGGAAAACTATCTACAACCATATTTTCAAACGAGATATAATATTTTCGACAAGGAAATTGTATCTATAGTGATAAATATTACTGGCGCGGACTAGTCGTTTTTCTTGTAACCTTGGTTTATAAGTTTATTTTAAAAAAATAGATGACGTTTGCAAAAATTATTATACTCGCTGCAAGCTCTTACATACCTGATCAATTGAAAAATATAGACACCGTATGCAGGAGAAGCTAGAATATTGCTTCATAGGTGAGGAAAATTTATTACTTTTAATTTAAAATCTTCTCGTTTGTCGTAAAATTTTTAGTTCTGAATTAAAGACATAATCATATGTTAAACTAGGCTCTGATATTGGAACAGACTCCCCTGTGTCAATGGATATGGAAACCATGGTGAATGTAGAAAATTATTCTGAAAGTCAAAGGTCAAAGAATACAGATTCTAAAGTAATTATAGAATAATTAAGGTTCATTTTTGTAATTTGTACTGAATATTAAACACAAATCAATTATTATTGCAGAAAGAAAGCTGAGGTGGTTTTGCAGTGAATCTATTAGTTGTCAGTTGAATTTTATGTAGCAAAAAAACTTTTTCGAATTTTAATAAGATCCTTAATCCCAAATATTGTACTGATGCTTAGTATGAAAGATGAAGCAACTTATCCCAACACAGGTAATCTCAGATTGATCGTTTGTATTGACCCAATTAAAATGCAGCTTCTCTAAGAATGTTTATACGATATGTTTCTGTAACTGGAAATGCCGATTGAAATGAATGTTTGAGATGAAAGAGTGGATACGTTAGCGTGCGTCGTGAGGAGACATCGTACATCAGCAAATAATGATAAAATTTTAATTGCAAAATGTTTAAGGATCTTTCCGGCAGCATTTTGTGGATTGATCTTCTATTCGACGATACACGAGTATATTTTATTTTATATCTTTGGCATGTTTGATTAGATTATTTAACTAAATGCACAACAGCAACTAGTATTGTTAATTTGCTGAACTAAGGTATGAGGCAAAAATGTGTTTGTTGTCTATCAGATAGTTGTGAAAGTATGTCTAATCGATGAAATGTTGGACTGTTTCTTTATTAAATATTTTAAATAAACAAAATGTTTTGCACAGTAAAAAGGCGGGTATCAAAGGTGATATAATTGTATCGGCTTAAATCTTAAATATGTAGGTTACCCGTTGAAAGCGGGTAAGTTGGCAACTTGGCTATCGTTTGCAATTCATACATAAAAAATCACAAAATAAAGAAAGTGATCACCACATATCTTTAAAGTAATTATTTCAGAAATCAGTTTTTATTTCTTAGATACAGTACTGTAAACTGTGTAAATGTATATAAATGAAAGCACATAGGGTACATTTCTCGGTTAGCACCTAGTTTACTAAATACTTTTGTATCATGCACGCTAGTACCAAGTTTGAAAATATTATCAAGCTTTTAATTTTCTTTGAATTTTCGGCAAAAATTAGTCATTTTGTTGTGATATTATAATACAAATGTCAGATTATCTTCTTTTACATATTGTAATGTTTAGGGAAATTAGGCAGGCAGGATTGGTCTGACTGACCTCGCCTACTGTTTTTAAACTATAACTTCCATTTTACGCAGAATATTGTGAAAGTGTATTTTATTAAACGTTCGCACAGTATTATTATTTTCCGTTATGTGTTCCACAAAATGCAATAATCTTACCTTTAACCAATACAAGATTAATTTTGCTATGCACATATAAATAATGTATGATAAATGTCACATATTTGTTACCTCTCATTAACTTTGCAGAACTTGAGGGAAAGACAATAACAAAAATATAAAGACATCATAGCGACCGCTCTGCATCAAATAAGTCTTTCAGCAACAACCATTTTACAAGTTTTATAAATCTAATGCGCGCTGCACTATATTAAAGCTTAATAAAATGCATCACCCTTGTCTAATTGTAACATTTTTTTCGTGTATTGTACATATTTAATGAAATGATATGATAACTACTCAATGAAATAATGTATATTTTTAAAATGTTCATTTTACGCATATAAAAAGGGGAATTAATAAATACGTTTATGCATTCACATTTTGTGAGAGCCAAGAGTACTTGGATTTGGCTCTCAGTAGCCGCTAAATAAAGCTAAATTTTACGCCCCTACCATTACGCCATACTTTTCCAGTAATAGTAATTTACCTATTGGTTCGTCTTTCCCGAACTGATTCACTGTTTGTTAGCTAGACGTAAAGCAAATCCAATCAATCAATCAATCAAGCTGTTCATAAAAGTAACTGGATAAATAATATCGTATATTTTTATACTCTGTCATGTGCTGTATCCTGTTAACATATATACCTAGTGCATTCTAAAGATTTTTTGTTCATAACAATCTGCAATCTGCATTTTTTCATGGACCTTTTTATTTTAGCTGTGCTTTCTCATCCTTGACTACGGGCGATCATAGTTATCAATGGCAAATATAGTCACCTTGCTTAGGCTAGTCTCTCATTGCCAAGGCTGAGTAAGAACTGTTCATACATATGTGCGAAATGTAGTATAAAAATCTCATTCAGAAAAAGTTTTTTTATAGTGTTGTCTGAAAATGTATAGTGATTTCGGCAAGCTGCTTGAGACCTATACATCACCTGAATGAGAAAACACTATAAGACAAGGTTTCCACGAAAGTGGTCTATACTGGAATAGTATGTCCTATGAGCACTGATAATATAACAAATCATATTGAAATAATTGTTTAAGTTTTGTATTTTAAACGAAATCAAACATATCATAAATTGTCTCTATTATTTCGTTTTGATTTTCTGTTAATATATTTTTGCGTTTATTTACAGTGCTCTGTCTTAATCAGATCCAAATCAAGCCATCAAGATGAAATTTTTGCCCCACGCCAAAATCGCCAACAATATGCACAAAATGAAGAGGAAAAATCGACGGATAGTGGACTGGACACATCCTCTTTGTTAGGATCAATTGATAATAGTGCTATAGGTACCGATTTCTTTGGTAAAAATTCGCTGTGTGATGCAACTATTCAGGTTGGAAGAGATGATAACCACCAGATACAGTCCAAGAGTAAGCTGTTGTTTTATTCAAGTATTTTGCCTTCCTTACTCAAAAATATCTGGATGCCATATATTCAGTTTAGATATTGCAATGATGTGATGTCCTGCATTTATAGTTACATTAAATTTATCACAAGAAAATTTGCTGAAAGTGGCGATAAACACCATTGAAATAAATAAACAAATAGATAAATGATGCTTAAGAGATGTTATCTCCACAATTCTAACAAGTTATTTCAAATCCATGTCATTTCAATTTTATTCAAAACAATTTCATAGTCAATTTTAGTATAAAACATGTATTTCAAATATTTTGCTCACAAATATGTTTCTTTTCATATTTGGATGTGGGTAGATAATATCAAGGCGATGTGTCGCATACCATGGTTGATGATTTTTGACATTAACCTCAAGGTCGGAGGGGCCCACAGAGATTGATACCATCTTACTGATATCTAGTTTATTAACTGTAAACATATTAATTTTCAAAACTTAAATGAAATCTATCAAATGTTACAATAAAATGTGAAAATACAAGGTTTATTGAAAAAAAAATATTCATCGATTAATAATGATTTATATCTTGTTAATTTAATTGTAGTACTTTCAAACTGAACAACTCCTTATAATTATGAACAGATGTTTTTATTCCTTTTCTAATTGACTTGAATATACCAGCTAAAGTATAAATCTTGCTTGTTGAGTGTTAAAGTAATTAGATGAAATATTTTTAATAATTGCTATTCCTATCATAACATTGTAGGGTACGGACTCTTCTAGACATAAATATCGTATAATATGATGCTTAAATTTTCTCGTTTTATAGTTTCTCGTGAAACTCCTGAAATATAAGAGAGTAAATATTATGCATTAATACATTTGATATTTCCTGTGCAGCCACCAGCCCAGCTGTCAAAAGTACTATGCAGCCAATTAACTGAATTTTATTCTTTAATAAACCACTTTACATTTTTATTTATTATTTGTTATATATTCAACCAGACGAAATATTAAAGCAATTATGCAATAACTATACAGAAATGTAAAATATTACACTTGGGTGCCAATACCATTCCTTCCCCAACTTTTCCTTTTTTCGACCAAATCTAAATCTGTAAAATGTAAAATGAATTGCATAAAATAAATTAAATAATGTGCATGGCAATACACAACTTATAAATAAATTAAAGGTAGAAATGTCTGCTTTAAAATTTGACACATAACACTTTTAATAAACTGTTTAAACAACCATTTAACACAAGATATATGATGTTATACCATTGGAAAGCTTAAAGTATTATCTTTAGAACAAAATCTACTAAAACAAGCTAGTTAATTGGCTCTTTGTGATACTACTAGTAAATTCCACCCTTATTGTGATTAACCGGAGTGTTTAGCATTCATTTTATATACACTTGAGCTTCCAAAACATTTTGCTTGTTAACATATAGTGTATTGTGGAGAACAAGTAGTGCATATATGCACTTGGTATAAAGTTATCATTTATTGTCAGAAGCATTTGTCATTGAAGTTTAGTTTCGCTGTACAAGAATTTGAAGATCCACATTTTCCTACCAATAGGACTATTATAATATTTACATATTTTATGCACTGTATTTACTATTTCGACTGTTTATTTATTTATAAATAGAAGCATTCTTGACAGATGATAATATTTTAATATTTCTTTGTTTAAACAATACATTCATGTAATTTTAATAACGTTACATCTAAGACTATTCTAAAAACACGTACATGCTTATGTAACATATATGTTTCTCTAGATATGGAAGCCAGCTTGAATGGAGAAATTATGTCTCACAGCCAAAGGTCACAGAACACAGACCCTAAAGTAATTATTTATATTGCATAAAGAAGCTGTATTTTAAGCAATAATCAATTACTAATCAATCATTATTATAACAAGGATGCTTATTTGGTTTTACAGTAATTTAAATTGTCTATCACTTGTTCTATAACATTAAAGCTTTCATACCTCCTGTGTTAGCGATGTTTAGTGTGGGAGCTCAATACAATCAGATTGATATTTTGTATTGAGCAAATTAAACTGTAAATTTACTAAGTATAGGAATGTTTAAACACAGATGCCCATGGCCATGGGTCATGTCATCAGTCCTATGAATAATGGGAAATGTTGTTTTAAAGGTATTTGAAGAGCAATACCGGTAAGTGAGCTTGTGTAAGAAAAGATCGAACTTTAAAAAGTATTAGAAAGTTTATCATCTTACCAAGTACATCCTCCCAAGTCAGGGGTTATGAGTCCGCATTCGCTCATGGTGGCGCGAACGCGGACTCATAACTCATGACTAAGTACGATATAATAAGATATGTTGTATAATTTTGAGTTTGATTTAAAAGAACAATTAATATAATACGTTATATTTTTTTACTATTTATAGCGATAAAAAATAAAAATATAGCTTCATTAACCGGGGTGAATCGTAGACATAGACATAGTCCATGTGTACTAGCGTGTGACGATGGAATTTTCGTAACCAATAAGTATTAACTGACCGTAATATAATTCAGCATTTTTGTATTAAATTATCTTGAAATAATGCTGATTCTTTGCTTAATGGAATGTCATTTAATGAAAGATTGTGCAAATTATTTGTGTGTAAAAACTTGTGACATGCGAAACGTGCTTCAGACCTGACCAACGCTTTTACACATCAATATTAAATTCTTATTTTGTTGTTTTATGAGATGTCACTCCACTTTCAGCTTTTTAACTTTTTTTCTAAAACTACTCATGTGTCCCATCGATTATATTGTATTTTGTGGGGGAGGGGGGGTCAATAAATATTTTTGTTGGTAAACTTATAGTATTAAATGTTAATATGTTAATTCCACTCTTGACAATCACCCGCATCAGCTTCCTCAAAGCAAAGAACATGCAAGAATAAATTAATTTGTATAGTGGAAATGGCAATAGAAGCAATCTATAGTTTCTTGGCTTATGCTCTTTCTTTAGATTGTTTGATATATATTTTTAAATATGTTTTTATTTGTATGATATGACTACTTTTGTTAGCTCAAATGACCCAAAGGGGCATGTTAGCTAGTCTCATCACTTGGCGCCCGTCGTCGTCATCATCGTCAGGTGTAAACTTTTTCAGCCTCCGTAGAACTTTAATTAAAGCCTATGAGAAATCTAAACAAACAGCTTCTTCTCTGAACCTTTAACACCTTTAAACCAAATTATACAAAAATGAAGCCATGATAGTTATCTTATTATTTTGAGTTTATCGTGCCAATTGGAAATTCAAAATTGCTACCAGTAATGCGGATAGGTATTGATAAATTGATATTTTTTCAAAGTTTATTTTTTGACAATTGCAATAATTTACTTTCTTTGGTTCTCTACTAATGTATAGTTTTGTCCCACTCTGAGTTCATAATGTACGATTCAAATGGGCTGAAAGCTTAACACTTTTCTTTTAAAAACTACTCAGCAGATTGAATTTTGATACCTCAAACGATCCTCTACTAATTTTGAAATTCAGTACCGATCCTAAATCGAATATGGCCGCCGACATTAAATATAGATTAACCTAAGGCTGTATGTGAAATACATAGAAACAGCTTTTTTGCAGAAACTGCCTCACTAAATATATATCTCCTAAAAGGGTTTCGTCAGTCTTGTGAGTGTCCAGTCTCTTGATAGCCTCGAATTTTTGTATTGTCTGCATTCTCCATTTTTAGTACCTCCATTGCTTTATTAGCTAGTTTTTAAACAGTGTTTTCTCCACCTTGTCTACAGGCGAATATACGTATAAATGGCAAGTATATTCCCGTTTCTAAATATAAGCGTCCTAGTCAAGGTGAAGTACAGACCACTCAAAATATGTTAATTGCTAAATCTATTATGAATTTCTACCCCATGAATAGTTTTCGTATTTGATTATCAAGAGATGTGTAGCGCCTTCGCCCAACTTTGTGTGAACTGTAACTGACCAGACAGTTCTTTAGGAAAACGGTTGTGCAATAAAAAAATAATTTATTAAATGACTATAAAAAAACTCTTTTCATTTGATTGGCTTAAACTGCCTTAAAAAATGATTAAACATCAGAACAACCTAAAATGGGCTTAAAATAGAACCAGCTTGAAAGTTATGTCGCCCTGGAGTATCTTAAAATAGATTCCAGAATCCTGGTAGTGTCTAAAAAGAGATATGCATGGTGCTGTTGTATGAATGAATTTTGAACAAGATATCATTACTTTCATATTAAATTTATTCATTTAATTATTCATATAATAAAACATTTGTCGACTTTAATGTAGGTTGAAATTAATTTTTATCAACTATCATAAAAAAATATTTAATAATTTTCTTCTGGTTGAAAAAAATAGATGTCAACCTATGTTAAAATCAATAATTGCACAATGTCCTATGAGGATTGATATATGGAAAATCATATTTAAAAACGGATATATTTACATGTATATTAGGTTATTTTTTTTATCTTAAAGCTTTTCTGTTTGTTCGTTCATTTGCTCGTCCGTTTGTTTGTTTGTTTGAATGTTTTTCAGCAATTTTTCAGCTATATCATGGCGTCTAGTTTTATTTGGAAGGAAGTCGGAGTACCTGGAGAAAACCCCGGACCTTCGATAGGAAAACTGGCAGTCCTTGTCAATTAAGTTTGGAGTTGAGCGCACCATGCCCGCAGTGAGACTCGAACCCACAATCTCAGTGTTGACAGACCACATTTTTAATAGTAGACGAACAACATAAACCAGTCGGCCACTGGCCCCTTTTTGTTCGTCCGTTGAAGCTTTTTTATGATGGTGATCTCATATGATGAAACCTGGAACACGGTTTAATGTGTAGACAATCTAATTTTAATCCTTCTATTGCACCCACTTTTTTCTATTTTAGTAGCATGGAAGATCTAATGTAATCTCGTTCAGGTCATATTCTGGTTACCTTTGTGTAAAAAAATAATGTTATGCAAATGCATGTTAAGACAATTAAACAAACCAATCAAATTGCAGCTCTATTATTGTCCCTATATAAATATGTTGCTACAGACGATCACAATTTTATGGTCACAAACTTTTTACAATAAAAATTTATATACGTATCGTATTGATTCGATTCCAAAATGACTAATTTTAAGTGAATTCTCATTCAAATCGGTGTCGTGATATAATATCATTAATGTTACTATTTTAACACATTCAAGACAAGAGTGCAGTGTGATATTCAAGGCTAACAGGGAACAAGAATATCTAGATAGTTCCAAGTTCTATTTGCCATTCTATTCTTTTTACTGCTAGTTTTTTGCGTGTATTTACAGAGGTCCTTTCAAATCAAACCAAAATCAAGTGAGCAAGAAAAATACTTACACCAATCCCACAGTCGTCAACAATGTGCAGAAAAGGAACGAGACAAATCGACAGAAAAAAGAACCATTCCTGTTGTAGGAGGCGATGACCAAATGACACTTTCTCAAGGTAAGCAATTATTGTGTCCAGTTACTATCTCCCCGAAAAAAAAATGGATGGCATATTATACAGTACAGAAAAGGGTAGGCTTATTGTAGCCGCAAAAAAGGCTAAAAAACTCCATACTTTTCCAGTGGCAGTCTAAATTGTCTTGTAAGACATGCCAGTGGAATGCATGCCGATGATTTGCATTCTCTGTCTTTCTGATATCCGCCTCCTTGCCATGCTTACTTTAAATGATTTGCGCAATAAGAAATTCGGGATTAAAAAACCAGTATGTTGCACGAAAAAATAGTGCACTTTTTACGTGATAAAGGGTTTAAGCTTCACGTGTACAGAAAATCCCGCTTGATTAAAATTTCACACCTGAACGCTCATATCCTTTTAATTATACATTTAAAGAATTATTACTGACCACAGTCATCAAAATACAACTTTATTTACAAAAAAAAAATTTTCGAGGTGCCTAACTTTTTTCGAGTTGTATATATTGGAACTGGTTTAACAAAGATTCCTCATGTCACAATTTTCAAACTTCAGACGTAGCAAGGATGCAGAATCATAATTTCTTATTGGTAAAAATATTTTTTTAAAATTCTATAACGCTAAATTAATGTAATTTTAAGGACGTCCTATATATATTTTCCTATTTCTTGCTGATCAGACTTTTAGGAACAATGCACCATATTTGGTTTACTTTCATCTTTAAACCAGGTTAGCGATAGAGGCTGTGTAGCACCTTTAGTTTAGTTTTTTAGTTTTGCATTAAATACACAATCTAAATTAATTTTATATTGCAGAAGAAACATCACCGTTCAAGAAAAATACAGACCTGATTACAATTAAAGACAACAAAATCAGTTTGGCGAGATATGGTTTAAAATGTATTGGCTATATGGCCTTATATATTTGGAAAGCTGATCAAAGTTTTTTTAAGAGTGGTTCGTAGTTTTCTGTCATTCTTCATGTTAACACTTCGGCGCCCTATTCAAGCCTTAAGGTGATGAGAAGCAATCCTTTAAACTGGTTAGTTTGTAAGAATATATCTTTTTTTTGTTTGATTTATGCTGAACATAAAGTAATAAAGTTTATTTAACAAATTTATTTAATGGTATGTCACTAGAAATGTAAGGAATTGTTCCAACAAATAATTTGTAACAGACTTTTTTACTTTTTTTTAATTTATGATATATATATATTATTGTGAAGCACACATAGAAAGACAACAAACTGCTATGGTCTGAATTGAAGATGACAGAACATTGAAATTAAAAGCCTTGTGCATATATTTATATACAACTGCACAGGTTTTCTACTTCTATATTTAGATAGAGGGTCATAAATTTAATTTTGCGAGGAGGTTGCAGGGTTGGGGGTCTGCTAGAAATTTCTACGTAAACCCCTATTCACTCCACTTTCTCTTTATTGCGTCTGTCCGAAACTAATCGTGTCCGGACTATATTTTTTTAATATTTTGATGTAGGCTCTTGATATTTGGTATGTGGGTAGATAATATCAATGCGATGTGTCGCATACCATGGTTGATGACCTTTTACCTCAAGGTCGGCGAGCCCACATAGATGGTTACAATCTCACTGATATCTAGTTATCTTTAATCCAACCTATGCATGTTCTATGCATGAGAGAAAATTTTAAGAAATTGTGTTTATTGCTCAATGGAACTAATCTTTTTATAATTATTTTACATTTTAAACCTGCATGTTGTTTACGGTTAGACTTCAGTCGGAGTCAGTCTCTCAAACTGACAACAACCGGCAGTGAAATTCTGAAAATCTGTACTGTGTCGATCATCCCTCTGCACTTTGCCAGTTATTTGAGTCAGTAGTTTTATTGTCTCGCCTGCGACGATAGTCGCTGGAGGCGAAAAATGTGTATGGGAATCCGGCTGCGCCGGCGTAAACACTTGGACATCTTGCTTCATATCTTTGTGCCTAAGCCCTAGGTCCATCAAATTTGGTCCAGTGGTAGCTTATGATCAGTTCTTGCCAGTCACCTGTCACCTGATCTTGACCTCAATTTCACGATCCAGCGACTACGTTAAAGGTTTTGGGTTACGGCACTTCCTCTGTAACTATGCAGGGTAGGATGGTAATATTTGTTATATTGGTTGCTGATGAATAGTACATGACTGTCTGGCAGTTGTCACCTGACCTTAACCTCAATTTCACGATCCAGCGACTGCAGTTGTCACCTGACCTTAACCTCAATTTCACGATCCAGCGACTACGTTAAAGTTTTTGGGTTACGACAGTTCCTCTATAACTATTCATGGTAGAATGATAATAAGTGTAACTATGCGGGTAGGATAACAATATTTATGACATGTATATAGGTGATGAAGAGAACATGACCGTCTGGCAGGTGTCACCTGACCTTGACCTCAATTTCACGGCCCAGTTTTTTTATTAAGACAGTTCCTTCGTAACCATGCATTGTATGTTTTAAATGGTTACAATTTAATGCTATTTACGTTATGCTTATGACGTTATTTTTTCGTTACTGATGCAGAATGCAGGCGAGACATTTTTCTGTGTCCACACTTGTTTATAACAGGGCAAGTTGCAGTCGTATGTTAAATTATATATTAATGTTATATTATTTCTATAACAATAGCGTTGTTACATTGTTACATATACAAAAACTGTTTTCATCAAATCATGACTTAGGAAACTATAATATACTCTTTTATTTATGTCTGGTTGTTCGTCTGATATGCTTGCAAGCAGAACTTCTCTTGTACTGTTTTATAGATATTTATTTGACAATATACATATATACTTTATTGATATGACAATTGTTGTATATCAATGTGCTCCAGGGGCCCTAATTATGTCAATAAACATCTTTATATTTGTACTAAGTACCTTGTAAGGCCTTATAAGCACTGACTAGTCCTGTAATGAATAACAAATAAGGGAGAGAATCAATATGTCGAATCCCCCTATCCATTTTAAATAAATGTACAGATAAATATTGAGCAAATTCAAAGTCATGTTAACTTGAAAAATAATACTTTATTGAGTTTGACTACGATCCCCTTATAAGCAAAGGTATAGGCTCACAGAAGACTGTAATCACTCACCTGGAACTCAGCGAGCATGAACTATCTTAACAAGAAGAGAATTTTGCCAGAGAACAGAGAAACATCTAAATACCATCACCAGCAAGCAAAATAGTGTGCAAGGGGAAACCAGTCATCATAAGAATTAACACCCGTACGAAATATGTTCTAAATCATGGGCCTGGATCATGTGGTTTCGAGTTCCAGTTACTGCATGTAGGGGATCCAACCATAAGTGACAAGGGCTGCTTGTTACCTATCCAAAAGTCGGGTTTGTACTCAGTGCACCGGCTTCTTCTCCCAACACAAAAAGTACACAGTACAAAAGTTAAAAAAAAACAAATATACATATAACGGATAATCGTGAATGTGTTCTGAACAAATAACGAATTTGTTACTAGTAAACCAATCCCCTTTATGAGACTACATGATTCAGGTTTGTTTTGGTTTTTGTTTGGTAAATAAAGCCGATTCGGATAATTAGAAAAATGTTTTATCTTGGGTTGTAGGGGAGACCAATATATAGGGTAAGAGACCTTCCAGGAATGTTTTTCACCAGTTTGGTCTAAATTGCAAAAAAAAACTGGTTTTAAAGTTTATATAGTAAACACTGTTGTGCATAGCTCACTCATACCATGGAAGAGCTATTTTGAGTCTATAACTCGTATATGTTTGGACTTGCAGTCAGGTAATCTAAAAAAAAAACGTCATTTCAGAATTGCATATATAACAAAGTACAGTGACATCAACGTAAGAAACGCCAACACTCAGCGCATTACGATTAAATAATTGCTGATAAGCTTTCTGATATCATCTTGTCTAATTGATATTTTCTGAAAGACAACGTTAACAATTAAAGAATGCATCAATGAAAAATGTATGTAAAATCTGTATCGATGTCCAACTAAGAATGAATTCTGAATAAACTCGGAAACTGGATTCATCACATCCTCACAAGTCAGGGTTTCTGTGTCCACAAGTGTCCACGAAAGGGTTGACTTGTGAAGATGGATGCATCGGCATTACAATGTATATCCGCAATGTAGTTTTTTATACCAAATTAAATAGGTTACATTTGTTTACAAAGAAAAATTATTAAATGTACTAAGGTTACAAATTTAACTACTCTACACACCTCTTTCCCCACACGAAGAATAGAAAATCTAAGAACACGCTGGCAGGTTATAATAGCATTCAATATTTGTTACTTGTATATCATTTTTCCGGAAGCCCTTGCAAATAATAGACAACTGCAACAGAAGATATGGACAAGAGCTATACACTTCATGAATGCAAAATTTTCTGCAGTGATGAGACTTGATTTGTCAAAATCACAATATGCAGCTGAGAATGCACCCTCCCCCCAACACAATTTTTTCGGGAACAAAAACGCGATAGCGAAAAATAAGAAATTTATCCAATTTTCTGACAGGCAGCGTGACGGATGTATGGATTGACATTTGTATACCATTTACATCTTTTATAGACTAACGTATAAAAAATAACAAATAACTTCTAATATATATAATATACATATAGCAGCAGAACGTCATTTGTATGTGATGTGGTTATTTAAACGCTGTGTAACTGCATGTACCACTTGGGTTGGTATTAAATGAGATAGCTATTCGTTACTGCTTTTGTGCTTCTACAACGTCAGAAAATAAATCAGGTCTTTTCTGAGACAAAATGGGCAATTGTGTTCCGACTTGGTCGACGTAGTCTGTGTTTATATCGCAATATACGATAGTTTCTGTGTGGTCTGATGTGGATAGAATGTCTCCCCCTGGACTAACCACGAAGCTATGTCCCCATGCCACATATGTGCACTTTCATCTCTAGCAGATGAAACAAGAATTGTGTATATCTCGTTGTCTATAGCTCTAGCTCGGAGTAGCGGCTCTAAATGTGACGGCCCAGTGACCATAGTAAAGGCACCAGGATAAACAAGCAGTTTACAACCCATTTTTTCATATAATGTAGCAAGTTCTGGAAATCGTAAGTCGTAACACACACCCACACCAATTTTGCAAAATGGTGTATTAAATGTTGTAAGGTCATTACCCGGACTGAGTGTTTCCGCTTCCCTAAATCGAATTTTACCCGGAACACAAACGTCAACTAGATGAATCTTTCGGTGTTTTGCAATGAGTTCTCCCTTTGGATTAAACACAGGACAAGTGTTGTATATCTGACCATTATGTTCTTCAGGAATTGAACCGCCAATTAGAAATATTTTACACTCTTTTGCTACATTTGACAACATGTCGGAAGATTTCCCGGGAATGGTCTCGGCATATTCCGGAAAACACACAGTATTATATGGAGAATTAAAACATTCTGGCAGTATAACAAGCTGTGCTCCGTTGTTTGCTGCTTCTTTTATTAGTTTTTCTGCTTTTTGAAGATTATCTGATTTTACTGCAGTAACTGACATCTGAATGAGAGCTACTTTGAAAGACATGTCGTAACGATCTGTCTACGTCTTGCAACTGAATGTTTCCAACGTGTCGAGAACCTGGTAGAGAAAAAATTGTACAATTGTACAAACAATCGATAATTCATTAATAGTAAATATAATCTAATGATATGCTACGCTTCATATTTTTTGTTTTAAAAGACAATAAATTCAAGGGGTGGGCTAGAGCGGGTCCAATAACAGGTTAACATTTTTTTTTATTTCCCAAAACAGATAACAGTAAATTTAAAATTGATTTTAAAATGATAACAAATAACATCAATTTACATGATAAAACAGAAAACAGTGAGTTAAAAAAAATCGAGAGAAAAAAACAGACTACAGATAACAACAGAATAATACGAGTTCATCGAATGTGTGATAAAAATGACATCAAAAGTTCTTATTTCCAGGGCTCTATGAAAAATAGCAACGAAACCCGACCGAACAACAAGAGCCAAAAGTCAAGGAACAGTTACAAATCCGGTTATAGGCAATACAAAAACGGAATGAAGTAACCCGAACCCAATAAAAAAATATGAGTGCACTCAGGTGCTCCGGACAAGTAAGCAGTGCCTGCCTCTTATTAGACACCCGTCAAGTTACTCATGGTCATGTTTAAGGAAAAGTAACATTACATATCAAAGTTTGTCATGGATATTTTTTTTCAGAAATATCTAACAAACGTCAAAGCGCCCTAAGAGCCCCACTCACAAGAGCCACGTTTACTTCTGAAATGAATGATAATAAACCACGATTTATTATAAAACAAAAGTAAATCGTAACTTAAGACTCGTGAGTACACTTCATCAAATTTAAAACTCGCGTTTTTAGATTCCAGTAACTCATATTAGTTTATTCTTTTCAGTTTGTGACCAAATTGCATTAGTAGTGCACATCTTGGTATTATGTATAAAACTCTTATAAAATATGAGGTAATGAAGACTGTCAGTTACAGGTTAGCCTCAGGACAGACAGATCACAACTCGTAGTCTACATCAATGTATCGTGAATCGACGTTTTTATATATTACTTGAACGATACTTTTCTCTAGATGAAACAAATAACTATCTTCTGGTTTTATGTTTCAATGAATTAGGCATCATCCTAAGTCAAGGGTTCGGAGTCCGCGTTCGCTCCACCATGATGGTTAACAGAACGCGGACTTAGAGCCGCTGACTTGGGAGGCTGTGAATTGGGGAAATTCCCATTCTGGCGTATGTATAGAAGAAAATTGATACTAATTCCGCAGTGGCTAAGTAGTTAAATTCGCCATTAAACAAAGTATCAAGTTAACAACATATTTGAAATAAGAGAATTCTTTACCTTTTCATTGCATCCTTATTGTAATTATTTTTGTTGAATAAGAGAATTAACATAAACAAAAATGTAGGAAAACAAACTTACCTCATTGCAGAAAATATCCACCTAATACACGTATACCGTTAGAATTGATCACGCTTGAGAGCACGTACGTTCACAGCCTATCGAATCCTCATAATTTATTCACCAACAGTAAGCATTAAAAAGTTGTTGGTTCAATCAACCATAAACTGTGAAGTAATTATTTGTTATAGTTAAACCAGACTAACCCAAACCAAAGATACAACTACGTCCGTCATTGTGAGTTATGTAACATACAAGTGTAAACTAATTTGCAATGCAAATACAAAAAAACAAAAAACAGAGTCAATATATTCTTGAAAATAAATGAATTAAATAAAGCATTAATGCATGAAGCATAAAAAAGTTTTATGAAAAGTCAAAATTTACAACAAATGGAAAGCATATTAAGCTCTGTAAAGCTTTGGCCGACTAAATGATACTATTAAACCTGGGACAGTATAATTTATTAATAGGTTCCTGATTAACACAACAAATACCGTAAAATAAACTAATGTTGTTTCCGTAACACCGGAAATTTAAAGTAATTTTCTTTTCCAT
Organism: Limnoperna fortunei; assembly: GCA_944474755.1. Taxonomy (NCBI): domain Eukaryota; kingdom Metazoa; phylum Mollusca; class Bivalvia; order Mytilida; family Modiolidae; genus Limnoperna; species Limnoperna fortunei. The sequence goes on from OX104116.1 coordinate 76,224,894, forward strand.
TCTCAGTGTTAACTTCTTTATTTGTATTTATTTGTCTTAGCTGATTTATGGTTAAAAAAAACCGTAAAAAGACGAAGAACAAATTCTATCAAATTCTCCTTGGTGAAAATGACGACAGTGATCATCTAGTCGATAATGACAGTTTTCTTTTACTATGTCATAGACATATTGTTCAATCTATAGCGCACTATAACAGGTTGTAAAACGTTTGTCAACGTCGTCTGCTGAGGCATGAACGGTTGTCAGCAAGAGCTGGAATCATGTGTTCTTATTTCATATTTATAGACACGTAAATATTTGTACTGATATTTCGACATTATAATGTTGCTTACACCCCTCTTTATGTACATACTCACCTTATTATTTAGTTACGCATAATATCTGTACATTGTATTTCATATATCTCATTTAAATGAGGAAATAAAGATATGAATGGTTCCTGTCACAAGTCAGGGTTTCTGCGTCCACATGTGTCGCACAGAAACCCTGACTTGTGAGGATGAGTCTAAATGCATAAAGAACAAAACATAATTATAATATATTATTTTTACTTTTTTGTTTGTGGTTTAACGCCACTTTCTTCATTTCTTAGAGAAATTTATAAAATCTTGTCTGTCTTGGAACTTATATATATACGTCTACAAATTAAGCCCAATTACTGTTTGAATTTGATTTTTAACACTGTCAAATTTTTGCTTACCCTCAGCGGGATTCGAACTCACACCGTTGTGAAACTGTGGTACCAATTCGCCTGCACTATGTCCAGCGGTCTAGACCCCTCGGCCAAATCCGCTATATAAAAATATAGCTTCATTAACCGGGGTGAATCATAGACATAGACATAGTACATGTACTAGCGTGTGACGATGGAATTTTCGTAACCAATACGTAATTAATTTGACAGTAATCTAATTCAGCATTTAAATTTTTATATAGCGGATTTGGCCGAGGGGTCTAAACCGCTGGACATAGTGCAGGCGAATTGGTGCCACAGTGTCATAACGGTGACAAATACAGAGTTTATATCAAATATTTATATATACGTCTACAAATTAAGCCCAACACAGTTTATAGAATTGGATTTTTAACACTGATCTAATAAGAAGAAGTAAAGATGTACATAATTGCATATTAATGCGCGCTTCTCGGTAGTATGAATAGATCGTTTCAATTTTTATTTTTGGATTATTTTACTTTCTATAGGGTAATCCTAGTATTTTTATTAATGCATTCTATTTTTGACATAATAAAAGAGACAAGACAAGAAAATTTTATTTAAAGTCGGATTATCTAAAACACATAGCAAACATAAGCTCTGTAGAGCTTTTTACCGACATACAAACATAACATTATATTTAAAACATATATTTGTTAGGACAGGGTTATACATACATGTACATGATAAAAAGCAAGCTACTTGTTAAGAGATCATACACATTGTTAAAAGGCATACTTTAAGAGCATCATAATTTTTAACTAAAAACACTTTGATCACTTAAAATGTATTTATCAGTTAGAAGATCTAAAAGAATTGAGCTCAGTTTTAAGCATAAATAAAAGTATAAAGTGCAGTTATAAGCATAAATAAAAGCATAAATTGCAGTTATAAGCATAAATAGCATAATGTACAGTTATACACCCATAAAAGCATAAAGCACTGTTTAAGCACAACTAAAAGCACAAATATCAGATTTAAGCACAGCTTAAAGCAACCTGATCTATCATAGCACACATTTAAGCACCAAGATAGTTATTAGCACCAAAAGCACAGAGATCAGTTAATACTACAACTAAAGCACTGATAGATACTGTTACTAGCCCTTATCTAAGCACAAGTTTGCATAAATAATCAAAATATCAATGTGAGATAAAGTAAAATAAGCATCAACACAGCATATTACATGTATAAGCGAAGGCTCAAAGGAGTGATTCACTGAGACCTGCAGGAGCTACATCTGCAATAACTGCCATTCCAGTTGTTGATAAGGCTTTTGAATGGGTTGAGGTTTGCCTCTGCACGAATGTTGTCAGGCAGCTCATTCCAGAGTGTTGCTCCAGCATATCTCAGTGAATGAAAACCATAATGTGTTGTTCTCACCTGTGGAATATTAACAGAGTTTTCCTTTCTGAAAGAGTAATTAGAATTTTTAAAACTAATAATATCTTGTAAGTACAGTGGTGATTTCTTATGTATAATTTTAAAAACCTCAATTGCCATACATCTCATTCTTCTAATTTTTAAAGTTGGCATTCTAGATTTGTATAAAAGAGTCTCATAGTCACTTGAATTATCTTCGTATATAAACCTCAAGGCACGTTCTTGAATTTTTTCCATTTTTTTAGTATTACCCTCCCCACAAAAGAGCCAAACAATAGGACAATAATTGAAGTTTGATAAAATAAATGAATAGTATATTGTCAATCTTCCCAGCTTAGATAAATGTTTACCTATTCTTTTTAAAACATTTAACTGTCTTGAGGCCTTATTACAAATAATGGAGATGTATGTATTAAAACGCAGCTGATAATCTATTGTCACTCCCAAAAGTTTAATTTCATTTTCACATTCAATTACATGCCCATCCAAAGTGAATTTCAAGTTCCCATTTTTTGTTTTGTTCCCTATGGCAATTGCCTGAAATTTTTCTGGATTAGCTTTCATTTTATTAACATCAAACCAATTAATTAAAGCTGTGCTTTCATGTTCCAAAGTGTTAACTAATCCATCTAGGTCAGGTCCTGAGTAAGACAATGTATTGTCATCTGCATAATTATAAAGAGTGCTATCTTTCACAACATTAAAAATATCATTGATAAATATATTAAAAAGAACAGGACCCAGGATAGAACCCTGGGGAACACCTTTATAAATATTTTTCCATGTACTTAAGTTATTTCCGACTTTGACACATTGTTTCCTATTTGTTAAATAATTTTGTAAAAGATTCAAAGAGTCGTCTTCAACACCGTATGCTTTAAGTTTTAATAATAGTAAGTCATGTGGCAGGCAGTCAAAAGCTTTTGAGAGATCCATAAGGATAGCAGCTACATAGAGATTTTCATCAACTGCCTTCTTCCAGTCTTCAATTACCTTGAGAAGTGCTGTATTGCAGCCATATCCTGGTCTAAATGCTGACAAGAAAGGATGAAATAAATTTTCAAAATACTCTATGAGCTGCTGATATATGGCCCTCTAAAAAAACTTTGATACCACAGGTAAAATACTCACAGGCCTATAGTTGCCTACCTCCAATTGACTATTTTTCTTATGTAATGGAACTACAAGTGCATTTTTTAGCTGATTGGGAAATTCTGATTTAGAAAATGACATATTTATTAGATTAGTAATTGGTTTAACAATAGCAGGTTTAGCAATTTTTAGCACTTTAACAGAGATATCATCCATTCCTGTAGCCTTATGAATGTTCATTTTGTCTATTTGCTTTACTATAAAATCATCAGTTATATCTTTAAAAACCAGTTTACTTTCTACTTTACAATTTTCTTGGATTGCTTTAATACTAGGATGGTTTTCATTTATAATACAACTCTCATTGCCAATATCCTTTGCAACATTTACAAAATAGTCATTAAATATTTCAGCTACAATGTTTTGATCATTTATTATGTCATTGCTATTAGAGAGTACAATATTGTTATTAAAATGACTTCCTTTGTTGGTCAAAAATGGTTTGATTGTAGGCCAAAAGTCTTTTTGTTTAGGGCCACCTATACATCTTTCCATAAAGTAATTTCGTATAGAGTGTCTTCTAAGTTTGGTAACAGCATTTCTTTGTTTTCGATAATTTTCCCAGTTGCTTTTAGATTTAACTTTTATATATTTATTGTGCAGCATTTTTTTCTTATATATTGCTTGTCTGAGTTCTTTGTTTATGAATGGTGCTGGCTTATTTACCATTTTACGTGTTTTCATCGGTATGTGCATGTTTATTATACCCGATAGTTTTGCCTGAAATTTACTATATGCTTCATTAACATTATTTTCTTGTTTAATAGTTTCCTCGAAGTTGGCCTGTGTTAGATCATTTAAGAACTGAATTTCATCAAAATGTTTATAACTTCTATAAGATTTGAAAGATTTTTTAAAAAGTGGGATGTCTGATTTCAATTGAAAAGATATTATGTTATGTACATCACTTAGACCGCAATTAAAATTAGTGATATTTTGTAGCATATTTTTATGGCTAGTAAGTATTACATCATTTAAGGTAGGATCTGCACCTTTTGTAAAACAAGTAGCATTTTTGACAATATTTTCAATACCACACACATCACAAACATTGACCAGAGGAGCACCTTTATTCTCTGACAGCAAGTCATAGTTTAGATCACCCATAAAAATCATATAATCATATTTTACAGAAATTTTGTCATAAGTATTTATAAAATCATTTGTAAATTCTTTATCAGATATTGTTTGTGGTCTATACATTCCAGCTATAAACCATTTTTTATCATTTACCAAAAATTCAGCAGCTATAGATTCTATTGACCCACATTCTAGATCAATCTTTCTGTCACATGGTAGGTCTGATCGGATGTACATTGCAAGGCCTCCACCATTTGCATTTCGGTCTTTCCTCCATAGATGGTAATGGTCAACTTTGAACTGTGCATCTGGGAAAGATTGGTCCAGTTTGGATTCTGCGATTGTCAATATATCAACAATGTTACTTTGTAATAACTCTTTTACAGAACTGAATTTGTATCTCAGACTGTTTATATTAAGATATGAGCACAAGAGTTTGTTGGGATGTAGCTTTCTTACTCGATAGAGCTCTTCAAATATGTTGATCGATTCACAATCATGTTCAATGTTTACATCTTACCTTACCGGAAATTCTTTGCCGTCCTTCAGGACAACCTCTTTCGAGTGTGAAGGGTCAGGAAGGGAGGTTTGCCATCACCATTAAACAAGAAAATTATATTCACCAAAGATGATGAGGAGAGTATCTATATTCATATTCCAGCACTGTACACTATATACAAATATTGGCATAGTTTATTCATTTAAGTAGTTTTAATATACGACTGCGGGCATTGTGAAGATCAAAGCACAATCTTCTAGTTACTTTATGTAACATATGAATACGATCCAGTCTATCCACAAAAGCTTTAGATTTGGTTTTATGTATAATATCATGGGAGTTGGATAATGAGGTACAGTCTACTATAATATTTGTTTGTTGTTCGACCGTCAATATCGAAAAAGCTCTAGATGATAGCTTGTTGAATAAGCACTCTATTTCCTTCATGTAAGGAGCACGGATTGATTGTAGGCAGCTGCATTTGATTATGAAATGCTCCATATCTTCATCTTCTATATCACAGAGCTTGCAGGTTGAAGGTTCAGATCTCATAAACATTGCACGTTTTTTTTGAAGAATGTATGAGCCGGAAGCAATCTTGAGCTTGATGGCTATTAATATTGCTTCGGAAGTTGACATAACCTCGGTCAAAGGGAGGTAACTACAATTAGAACTGTCAGAGATATAGTCTATGTCATCTTGTTCGAAATAAAAATCCGATACATGTGGTAGAGTATATAAGTTACAAAACCACTCTTCAGAAGAGTTTGAAAGTTTATTGTAATCTATTACTGATAACTGTATGCATTTAGCGTGATACCAAAAGGAACATCCATCACAGAAGATCCATCGCTGGTTGCTTTTTACTGGCTTGTTGCAATTCCCACATGGATATTTAATGGGACCCGGGTTGAGTGACACATCTCCACATAAAAGAAGTAAAAGACAAATGTACAGGTTATGTTTTCTTATACTAAGCTTGGTCTCATTCGCTTGATGGACGCCATGTTTGTTGTTATTGTTTCGGGGTATAAACGATTGAAGTATTAAATCATTCAAAATAATGTGTTTCTTTATACTTGATACATAATTTCCGCAGCTGACATGGTGGTTGAAATCATTTTGATGAGTTATAATGTTTTCGTTTGGTGCCAAACGTTGAAAAACACCAAAAAGTATAATTAGTATTACGCTGACATTTACCCCCGGCGCCATCTTCTTACAAAAAAAAAAAATAAAAAAAATATACTTGCGTTTCTTTTATTAATTAGTTATTTAATTTGATAAGAAATCCCCATTTAAAAATTTTGTTGTGTTATATTACGTAATGTATTTCATCGCTTCAATTGTATTTCTTGGATTATTTCGTGATTTATATGTCAAGCTTCGTTATATTTATACCACGGACTTCTGAGTTAGACAGATACACCGTCGAGCGCTTTAGCGCGAGAAGGTGTATTTGTCTAACGAGGAAGGCGGTGCTATAAATGATTTGTAACATGAATAAGCCCCTAGATCCCGCCCATTAATAATTGGTTATAAATAAAGAGGGCGGTGTTAATTATGGTGCGACCGATATTCGACTAATCAAATGAAAAGCTAATATTGGAAGCTCGTGCTATCCTTTTGCAGTGAAAATCAATCAAATTTGACATTATTAAGGCGGAGTTTTACTGTGCATTATCAGATAATTGTAGTTGGTTATTGCATGGCTATTTTCCCTTGAGTTTAACAGGCAAACGTGACCTTTCATGCAATATTATACAAGTGTTTTAATTTAGAGCATACCTACTCGTCGTCTCTTGTTTATTCGTAAAAAAGAACAAAGGATTCATGTTACAATTTCTGAAAGACAAAGTCAATAAATAAAGACTGCATCAATGAAAAATGTATGTAGAATCTTTATCGATGTCAAACTAGGAATCAATTCTGAATAAACTCGGAAACTGGATGCATCACATCCTCACAAGTCAGGGTTTCTGTGTCCACGAAACCTTGACAAACTTGGCTAGGAAATTTCCGGGCTAGAAGTAGCTATTTTGATTGGCTACATCATACCTGCATGTAGCCAATCAAAAGTTCGCTTTCATTCACGATTTGGTTAGGAGATATCCCGATGTCGATTGTAAATATTACCAAACGGATGTGTTCAAAGACCACGTGAAATTCATTGTATTTTGTACAGTAGTGTTAGTAGTTTGTTATTTCTGCGTTATTTATTAGTTGCGTTACGTTTTCTTCCCACTCAAGAATGAGTAAGAACGACTACTGCCAAACATTGGTTGATATTTTGAAGGATTGGCGTCATATGAAAATCTTCAAGATAGGGAATTTCTTAGCTAAGTTTGTCAGGGTTTCGTGGACACTTGTGGACACAGAAACCTTGACTTGTGAAGATGGATGCATTAGCATTACAATGTATATCCGCAATGTATTTTTTTATTCCAAATTAAATAGGTTGCATTTGTTTACAAAGAAACATTAAATTTACTAAGGTTACAAATTTAACTACTCTACACGCCTCTTTCCTCACACGAAGAATAGAAAATTTAAGAACACGCTGGCAGGTTATGATAGCATTCAATACTTGTTACTTGTATATCATTTTTCCGGAAGCCCTTGCAAATAATAGACAGCTGCAACAGAAGATAAGGACAAGAGCTATACACTTCATGGATGCAAAAATTTTTCTGCAGTGATGAGACTTGATTTGTCAAAATCACAATATGCAGCTGAGAGTGCACCCTCCCCCCCCCCCCACAACACAAGTTTTTCGGGAACGAAAACGCCACAGCGAAAAATAAGAAATGTATCCAATTTTCTGACAGGCAGCGTGACAGATGGATGGATGGACATTTGTATACCGTTTACATCTTTTATAGACTAACGTATAAAAAATTACAAATAACTTCTAATATATATAGCAGCAGAACGTCATTTGTATGTGATGTGGTTATTTAAACGCTGTGTAACTGCATGTACCACTTGGGTTGGTATTATATGCGATAGCTATTCGTTACTGCTTTTGTGCTTCTACAATGTCAGAATATAAATCACGTCTCTTCTGAGACAAAATAGGTAATTGTGTTCTGACTTGGTCGACGTAGTCTGGGTTTATATCGCAATATACGATAGTTTCTGTGTGGTCTGATGTGGATAGAATGTCTCCCCATGGACTAACCACGGAGCTATGTCCCCATGCCACATAATGTGCACTTTCATCTCTAGCAGATGAAACTAGAATTGTGTATACCTCGTTGTCTATAGCTCTAGCTCGGAGTAGCGGCTCTAAATGTGACGGCCCGGTGACCATATTAAAGGCACCAGGATAAACTAGCAGCTTACAACCCATTTTTCCATATAATGAAGCAAGTTCTGGAAATCGTAAGTCGTAACACACACCCACACCTATTTTGCAAAATGGTGTATTAAATGTTGTAAGGTCATTACCCGGACTGAGTGTTTCCGCTTCCCTAAATCGAATTTTACCCGGAACACAAATGTCAACTAGATGAATCTTTCGGTGTTTTGCAATGAGTTCTCCCTTTGGATTTAACACAGGACAAGTGTTGTATATCTGACCATTATGCTCTTCAGGAATTGAACCGCCAATTAGAAATATTTTACACTCTTTTGCTACATTTGACAACATGTCGGAAGATTTCCCGGGAATGGTCTCGGCATATTCCGGAAAACACACAGTATTATACGGAGAATTAAAACATTCTGGCAGTATAACAAGCTGAGCTCCGTTGTTTGCTGCTTCCTTTATTAGTTTTTCTGCTTTTTGAAGATTATCTGATTTTACTGCAGTAACTGACATCTGAATGAGAGCTACTTTGAAAGACATGTCGTAACGATCTGTCTACGTCTTGCAACTGAATGTTTCCAACGTGTCGAGAACCTGGTAGAGAAAAAATTGTACAATTGTACAAACAATCGATAATTCATTAATAGTAAATATAATCTAATGATATGCTACGCTTCATATTTTTTGTTTTAAAAGACAATAAATTGAAGGGGTGGGCTAGAGCGGGTCCAATAACAGGTTAACATTTTTTTTTATTTCCCAAACAGTAAATTTAAAATTGATTTTAAAATGATAACAAATAACAGCAATTTACATGATAAAACAGAAAATAGTGAGTTAAAAAAATCGAGAGAAAAAACAGACTACAGATAATAACAGAATAATACGAGTTCATCGAATGTGTGATAAAAATGACATCAAAAGTTCTTATTTCCAGGGCTCTATGAAAAATAGCAACGAAACCCGACCGAACAACAAGAGCCAAAAGTCAAGGAACAGTTACAAATCCGGTTATAGGCAATACAAAAACGGAATGAAGTAACCCGAACCCAATAAAAAAATATGAGTGCACTCAGGTGCTCCGGACAAGTAAGCAGTGCCTGCCTCTTATTAGACACCCGTCAAGTTACTCATGGTCATGTTTAGGGAAAAGTAACATTACATATCAAAGTTTGTCATGGATATTTTTTTTCAGAAATATCTAACAAACGTCAAAGCGCCCTAAGAGCCCCACTCACAAGAGCCACGTTTACTTCTGAAATGAATGATAATAAACCACGATTTATTATAAAACAAAAGTAAATCGTAACTTAAGACTCGTGAGTACACTTCATCAAATTTAAAACTCGCGTTTTTAGATTCCAGTAACTCATATTAGTTTATTCTTTTCAGTTTGTGACCAAATTGCATTAGTAGTGCACATCTTGGTATTATGTATAAAACTCTTACAAAATATAAGGTAATGAAGACTGTCAGTTACAGGTTAGCCTCAGGACAGACAGATCACAACTCGTAGTCTACATCAATTTATCGTGAATCGACGTTTTTATATATTACTTGAACGATACTTTTCTCTAGATGAAACAAATAACTATCTTCTGGTTTTATGTTTCAATGAATTAGGCATCATCCTAAGTCAAGGGTTCGGAGTCCGCGTTCGCTCCACCATGATGGTTAACAGAACGCGGACTTAGAGCCGCTGACTTGGGAGGCTGTGAATTGGGGAAATTCCCATTCTGGCGTATGTATAGAAGAAAATTGATACTAATTCCGCAGTGGCTAAGTAGTTAAATTCGCTATTAAACAAAGTATCAAGTTAACAACATATTTGAAATAAGAGAATTCTTTACCTTTTCATTGCATCCTTATTGTAATTATTTTTGTTGAATAAGAGAATTAACATAAACAAAAATGTATGAAAACAAACTTACCTCATTGCAGAAAATATCCACCTAATACACGTATAGCGTTAGAATTGATCACGCTTGAGAGCACGTACGTTCACAGCCTATCGAATCCTCATAATTTATTCACCAACAGTAAGCATTAAAAAGTTGTTGGTTCAATCAACCATAAACTGTGAAGTAATTATTTGTTATAGTTAAACCAGACTAACCCAAACCAAAGATACAAAGTTCTACGTCCGTCATTGTGAGTTATTTAACATACAAGTTGAAACTAATTTGCAATGCAAATACAAAAAAAAAACAGAGTCAATATATTCTTGAAAATAAATGAATTAAATAAAGCATTAATACGTGAAGAATAAAATTTTTTTATGTAAAGTCAAAATTTACAACAAATGGAAAGCATAAGCTCTGTAAAGCTTTGGCCGACTAAATATACTATTAAACCTGGGACATAATAAGTTCCTGATTAACACAACAAATACCGTAAAATAAACTAATGTTGTTTCCGTAACACCGGAATTTTAAAGTAATTTTCTTTTCCATTCTCAGTTTTAACTTCTTTATTTGTATTTATTTGTCTTAGCTGATTTATGGTTAAAAAAACCGTCAAAAGACGAAGAACAATTCTATCAAATTCTCCTTGGTGAAAATGACGACAGTGATCATCTAGTCGATAATGACAGTTTTCTTTTACTATGTCATAGACATATTGTTCAATCTATAGCGCACTATAACAGGTTGAAACGTTTGTCAACGTCGTCTGCTGAGGCATGAACGGTTGTCAGCAAGAGCTGGAATCATGTGTTCTTATTTCATATTTATAGACATGTAAATATTTGTACTGATATTTCGACATTATAATGTTGCTAACACCCCTCTTTATGTACATACTCACATTATTTAGTTACGCATAATATCTGTACATTGTATTTCATATAATATCATTTAAATGAGGAAATAAAGATATGAATGTATGAATGAATGAATGAATGGTTCCTGTCACAAGTCAGGGTTTCTGCGTCCACATGTGTCGCACAGAAACCCTGACTTGTGAGGATGAGTCTAAATGCATAAAGAACAAAACAAACAAGGCAATCATAATAATAATATAATATTTACTTTTTTGTTTGTGGTTTAACGCCACTTTCTTCATTTCTTAGAGAAATTTATAAAATCTTTACGTCTGTCTTGGAACTTATATATATATACGTCTACAAATATTGCGATATAAGTAAAGCCTTCGATAGGGTCTGGCACAAAGGGCTTCTACATAAATTAAAGCAAATTGGTATATCGGGAATTCTTTGGCGATGGTTTGCAAATTATCTTTCGGATAGGGTTCAAAGGGTTGTAGTTAATGGTTCAAAATCAAATTGGTTACCAATAACAGCGGGTGTTCCCCAAGGTTCAATATTAGGACCTCTGCTATTTTTAATTTTTATTAATGATATTGTAGTTGATATAGAGGCGCACATTAAATTATTTGCTGACGACACGAGTCTATATATTGTGGTTGATGATCCTCAATGTGCCGCTGAGAAACTAAACAGAGATTTGTACAAAATTCACGAATGGTCTCAAAAATGGTTAGTTAACTTCAATCCACAAAAACTGAAACTATGATTATAAGTCGTAAAACAATTAAAACATCTCATCCTCCAATTCAAATGGATAATCAAATAATACAAGAAATTGAAAAACATAAACACCTAGGTGTTTATTTCTCAAAGACCGGCCTGTGGAACGACCACATAGAATATATTTTGCAAAAATCATATAGGAGAATCAATATTTTGAGATTAGTTAGGAATATACTTGATAGGTTCTCGCTTGAAAAATTGTATATGTCTTTTATTCGTCCGATCTTAGAATATGCCGACGTTATTTGGGATACCGACAACCAAACCCTTATAGAAAAATTAGAAAAAGTTCAGCTCGACGCTGCCCGAATAGTTACTGGTGGAACAAAACTTACTAGTATTGCAAACATTTACGAAGAAACCCACTGGGAAAAACTATCAGACAGACGAAAACAACATAGACTAATCTTCCTGCACAAAATTGTAAATAAAAGTGCTCCGGAATACTTACAAAACATGTTACCCTCCCGAGTAGATAGCAGACACAACCACAACACTAGGCAGAAAACAAATTTAATTGAAGCTAACACTCGGACTGCACTATATGCAAATTACTTTATCCCTTCGGCTGTCAAGTTATGGAATGTACTGCCAACAGATGTTAAAAATTGTACATCCCTCAACGTATTCAAGAAAACATTGCGATCCCAAAACGATTCGGTCCCCGTACACTTCTACACCGGCAGTCGTTTAGGGCAAATACTACATGCCAGAATACGCATGAGCTCGTTAAATTCTCACTTATTTGTCAGAAATGTAGTTGATTCGCCAAACTGTCGATGTGGCTGTCTTGAAACAACCGTACATTTTCTTTTGTCCTGTCCTTTGTACAACAACATTAGACGTGATTTACTTAACTCTTTATCTAGTCTACCACTTCCAGTTGATGTTAACTTGCTCTTGTATGGATCTGACCAACTTTACGACGAAGACAATGCGCACACTTTCCATCAAACTCAAAAATTTATTATAAAATCTAAAAGATTTACTGCATAGGTATTCACATTGCAATTAACCATCACCTCCAATCACTTGTGCTTGCATTTTTCTCTATCACACCCAACTACCCGCACCCCCCCCCCCCGCCCCAACCTCAACACATTCAGTTTTTTTATATACTGAATTATTTCTTTTCTTTCATGATAGGAGCATACGCAAGATATCACAATCATGTTAAGTGCAAATGTTTGTATATTTTTCCTTAGGAGACAGACTAGAAAAGCTACTTTGCTTGTTTCTGAATCCTAATTGTCATGATTTCTTTGTATTGTTTCGTGTGATCCTGTATGATCATGCTTATATTATGAAATAAATATGTTTACACCAAATTAAGCCAAATTACTGTTTGAATTAGATTTTTAACAGTGTCAAATTTTTGCTTACCCTCAGCGGGATTCGAACTCACACCGTTGTGAAACTGTGGCACCAATTCGCCTGCACTATGTCCAGCGGTCTAGACCCCTCGGCCAAATCCGCTATATAAAAATATAGCTTCATTAACCGGGGTGAATCATAGACATAGACATAGTACATGTACTAGCGTGTGACGATGGAATTTTCGTAACCAATACGTATTAATTTGACAGTAATCTAATTCAGCATTTAAACTTTTATATAGCGGATTTGGCCGAGGGGTCTAGACCGCTGGACATAGTGCAGGCAAATTGGTGCCACAGTGTCACAACGGTGACAAATACAGAGTTTATATCAAATATTTATATATACGTCTACAAATTAAGCCCAACACAGTTTATAGAATTGGATTTTTAACACTGTCAAATTTTTTGCTTACCCTCAGCGGGATTCGAACTCACACCGTTGTAGAAGTAAAAGATCAATTTCAACTTCTTAATGATTTGTACGAGTTCGAAGATTTACAAAAACACAATGGCCGAAAATATAATACAAGTTATCTGTTTTCATCCCAGCCATGACAAATATACTCACTCAAAAAAGAAACGCAACAAACAAACAAATGGGAATTTTACTTTATTTCATTCACTTAGGACTGCTTCTTTTGACATATATTCTATCATGTTCAGTAAACTGTAAAACATCTTTAACGTAATCTTTGTACATCATATGACGTCAAAAATATATGACCAAAAGGCAGCAGAAACCCATCTGGGGATGGTCAACGTACCTCGCGCTCTGTGAGCAATCAAATGCTTGATCGTACTACTACTAGATAAATTAGGGGTACTAACCAATTATTGTCATTTGTCCAATTTAGATTAAATGCATCAATGGCTTCAGAATCAGGGTTCCAGAACAATGAGTTGAATCTAAAAGTTTTCTATTCAAAATGCTAGCAAATCGATCATCAGAATGTGTTTCCCATAATAAGTTTTAAAAAAATACAAAAATTTCAAAAGTAATTTGCCAATTCCCGAGGTCAGTCATTCTACTGATATAATCTGCCTTGATATTTTCAGTTTGAGGTATCCATTAAGTAAGTAAGTAATATTTATTTAAAGTCGGATAAACATACATAACAATAAACATAAGCTCTCAGGAGCTTTTATACCGACAAAACAATAAAATAAATAAACAAAAACATCAAGACGCATATTAATAGTAAGACATACAAAGCATGTTAAGACAGGATTATATAATCTAATATAAGACAGGCACATACATATTTATAAATAAAGCTAAAACAAATGTTAGAGCTAAAAGCACAGCAAGCATAAGCAAGAGCAATGCATATTACAGACAAAATATTTAAAATGATCATGCAATACAACAATAAGTAAAAGTTCATGAGCATAGCACCAGTTCAAAGCACTAGTAGAGTAAAAAGCAGTAGACTCTAAAATAAAAAGAAAGTAAAAAGCAAGGCTTAAAATAAATCTTTAGCAGTGTATCTCTGGCACTAGGTCCCTAAGATCTGCAAATAATACATGTACATGAAGGTCCAGTCCAGGTATTAATATGGATTTTGAACTGATTAAGATTTGTAATATCTCTTAATTCTTGAGGGAGGCTATTCCAGATCTTAGGGGCTGCGTACCTGAAAGATTTTAGGCCGTACCTGGTGGTTTTCACATGAGGAATGTCTGCTGTGTTTGTATATCTGAAGTTATAAGAATTATTTTTAATAACAATGAGATCTTGTAAAAATACCGGGCTTTCTTTTTTAATAATTTTAAAAGTTTCAATAGCTATAGTTCTTAAGCGTCTAATTTTTAAAGATGGTAGAAGAGATTTTTCAAGTAACTTTTCATATGAGCTAGATTTATCATTGTATACAAATCGTAGAGCTCTCTCTTGCAGTTTTTCAATTTTTGTAGTATTAGTTTCAGAACAAAAATGCCAAGTAAGAGGGCAATAGCTGAAGTTGGACATTATAAAGGAGTAATAGATTGTCATTTTGCTTAGTCGATTTAAGTGGTGACCTATTCGCCTAAGAACATTTAATTGTCGAGCTGCCTTCTTGCATATATTTGTAATGTGAGAGTTAAAATCTAACATGAAATCAATTGTGACACCAAGCAATTTAACTTCTTTTTCAGCTTCTATAATTGTACCATTTAAATCAAACATAAGATTACAATTGTTAGATTTTTTACCTATAGCAATTGCTTGAAACTTATCTGGATTTGCTTTCATTTTATTTAGACTAAACCATTTGATGAGTGCTATGCTATCGAACTCAAGTGTACTTTTCAAGACAGATAAATTTTCGTCAGCACGAACCACAGTGTTGTCATCTGCATAATTATACAGAGTAGAGTATTTAACAAAACTAAAAATATCATTTAAAAATATGTTAAATAATACAGGCCCAAGTATTGACCCTTGTGGCACACCTTTTAAAATATTCTGATACGAGCTAGTACACTGTCCTATTTGTACACATTGTTTTCTATTTGAGATGTAGCTAGTCAAAAGATCCATTGAACTTCCATGGAAATATTAAAAGCATTACAAATAGAAAAATTGAAAAGGCCAAGTCTTGTAAATCATTTTCCATACTGTCGATATACTGCCAGCCTGAAAAATTCTAACAGTTTTGGTTATCGGTAACCATTAAAACCAATTCCTGAAAAAGCCATTCTGTAAGAAGTCAGGGCTTGTTCTAAGGCCTATAACTCTCTCCAAGTAGAGCTTTTGTCTTTTTCAAAATTATTCCACGTCTTATTTAACACCTTCTTATTAACCTACACAGTGTACGCACCGGGCATCAGGAAAATTTGTAGTGGTATGTAAGGACTTTTAACCTTTTTGTGTTCGAAATCAACACTTGACTTTTCCAAAAATATAATTATCTCATGACTTCGACAGGATAAATTAAATCCAATACTGTTTCCCATGAATATCTATCTTCAACGCGCATATAAATTGAGGTAACTGTCTAGCCGAAAATTTTGGAAAGATGACTATATATAACAATGTATCATGTATCAAAAGCTTGACTATTTATGTAATGCGCTTATAAGTAATACTCAAAGAAAAATTGTTAGAATGCCAGTGTAAACCTAGCCATTCTAAATCTTGGGTTGGTTTAAACACAGATTTTTCAGCGTTGATAAAAAAAACCCTGCATCTAACAAGGATTCCTTGAAAAATCTGAATTTGTCTTTTAATTTCAAAACCAGGATCTATACCAAAACCATCGTATAGATGATCGAATTTTGTCTCACCAAAAACTTAAGTATGGTAATTTTGCGCTTCGAACTACCTTAACTAATTTATATATAAATGGTTTTCCAACCATCCAAAAAATCTTATTTTTTCCGTTTTTATCACAATTTTTAGCTAAAATATGATATTGTAACACTATTCCGTAGCAAATATAACTTGTAAAATGACCTAGATTGACCGTTAACAATCAGGGGAGATCATAAAGAATATACTGACATAAATAAGAAAACGAGAATATGTTAATTTAGATTATTATTTTTATACGATAATTATATTTTAAAACAATTATGTTAAAAATTATTTTAAAAAATGTCTCAATCAGTTAAAAATACAGTAGTTAATAGGTAGAAAACCCCAGTCTTCATGATATAAGATCATAAAAGAAAATCAGAAAAGATAACGGATTTTTAAAGAAAAGATTTTAACATTTCAACTGAAAATGCAATTTATATTAAGATAATAATAGAATGAGATCAAACATACAAAGGCTCACACATAAAGTCCTTAAACAAACATTAAAATATAAATCAAATTTTGAAAAATGTGTATATATTAACACAATAAAAAAATGGTCAGTTACATTAATAGACAGGGGCGTAGCTGGACCTAAATTTGATGTACGCAAAATTACGGCGAGGGGTCTGGGGGCCGCTCAAGGCCCCCAGTGGGTCCATGGCAAAGCCCTGGTGGGGGGACCAGGGGGGCTAAGCCCCCCGGAAGCTCCCGGATTTTAGCGATTTTGAACAGTTTTGAACCACTTTTTGAGAGACCTTAACTGGGCTTCAAATATGATTATGACATGACGGAAAACCAAATCTACTTTTGGCTCAACAAAATACGGTAGATATATTGGAAAATTGAATAGGTGAACGTTTTCCCATTTCAAAGTTAACACTTTATATTTGACATCATCGGTGATGGAATGATGCTCGCCGTCGAGCTTCAATATGTCTGGATAAGGTGTTGACGATTCGAGAAACTCAGTCCTTGACGAAGAGGTCATTTTAAATTTTATGCAATGCAAACTTTTAAAAAAGTAAAACGCAAACTTATACGGTCGGAAGAGTACAATTTCCGGATTGATGGTGTTTATGAATGCGGAGACGAGTTATAGGATTGTAGTTTATATTATCTGAATTGAAAAGTATAAATTTAACGCTGCATGAAGACATATTTGTCACTTTTTAATTTTTGTTACTGTTTCCGAAAGTACGCAACTGCGTATTTGCGTAAAGGCAGCTACGCCCCTGATAGAACTTAACAGTTTATACAGTTTACGATACGTTGGGGTTTGTCGCTTTTAATTTAATAGGTTGGTTCTTGGTCTTGTCTGGAATTTTATCTTCATTCGCATTAGGTTTATATTTTAGCCAAAGGAAGAGTTGCACGAAAAAATATATTATATTTGTCACATCTGTATGTTTTTATATTAGTTCAGGCTATATAGTCAAAAATCGTTGGTTCGGTTTACTATTTTCTTTGAGAACTTTTTTTTATGTACCTACAGATTTTTAAATGTGTTGTTAGTCACTTCCGGTTTACACGCAAACACGATTAAAAGCATGGGTGTTCAATTATGTCTGTTTTAAATGATATTGACAATGATTGCGAAGAGACAGGAGATCTTGGTTTAGGGTTGGGGTTAAAGCCAGGGGGAATAAGAATTGACATCCAAGAAAATAAAAATCCAGAGCCTTGCAACGAGACATCAAAAGTACAACCATACATTCCAGTTGTCCAGAATAAATATCGCTCTTTACCTTTTCTGAAAGCGAAAAGTACAGACAATAAAAACAAGGGACAGGAAATAAAAGGGAAAGCATTATGGAAAAAGACGCAATGTGACCAGACAACCGCTCGCAATTCACTTTCCTCCACCCGTGTTATGAACAAATCTCCAGGTTATTGAAGACATTTACAGTTGAAAGATTCATCTTACAAACCCTTTGCCTAGTATGAATATAATCGCAGCGTAAATGCTTGCTTCACACATATAATTTATAACATAACCCGATTAGAACCCAGATATCTCCGAAATGCTTCACCCCGGTCAAATAAGTCTTAGTGTTTGATAAAGGTTATTCATTTAGCTGCAAAATGATATATAGTTTATAAAATATTACTGAAAGGAAAGTATAGAAAAATTCGCCGGAATATACCTGGTATGAAAAGTAAAAGTGCAAACTTTCAACTTTGAACTATAATTTCTCAACAACCTTACAACCCGGTCAAAATGTAAATAAGGCCTCGTGTTCCCCTTGGCATTAGCTACAAAATGATATATAACTTTTTAAAATTGATCAACGACAAAGTATAGAAAAGTTGACCGGAAACGTTTCAAGTCGATCAAAAACTCATCAAACTTAACAGATTTCTCAATTAAAGTATGTTTACATAGGTAAAATTGATTGGTGTTGATAATTAAATTACTATCTAAGTTATAATTAATGTCATATATGATAATAAAGAGAAATTTTGTAAAATTACGTATCTCCAATTGTTTTTAAACATGTTCTATTTGAAGAGACCCCATTGGTTCCTTTGGCTTTTCTTATTCATGAACGTAAACACGCTAAATTGCATGAAGTCCTTTTTAAATTTTTAAAAGAAAAGATTCCTAAATTTGATAAAAAGAAAATACCCTTTGTTTTAGATCAAGAACCAGGTCTGAAAAAGCAATCGAAAATACTTTCCCAAACTGTCCGTTATGTTTTGTTGGAACCATCTAAAGGAAGATTTTAAATTTTGGCTAAACGGTAAAGTTCAGTCTGATAGTATAAAAGTTCACGTTGACCACTTAGATAAAATGTTAAGGGCCGAAAGTGAAGAACAATTGGTCTCCTATAGTACTTGAACATTATAATAAATTTGTTAAGTCGGCTATTCAAAATCATTCTGGAAAATGGATCATAGATAAATATCCCGGCATGTTCAACCCTTATTCTGGTATAACAAACAATCTTTCTGAAAGCATGAATGCTGTTTTAAAAAGAGAAACTGATTGGAAAGAGTTACCCGTAGATCTTTTGGCTTTGGGTTTTTATTACATACAAAATTTTGTAAATGTTGAAATTTTAAGAGGCCGTTCAGGTATAGGTAATTATCATTTAAAATCAGAGTTTCGTAGGGCTTTTATTTCTCCTTCAGATTTGATTATACCAAAAAATAGTCTGTCCGATGATGTTATTGAATATTTAAAAAATGAAAAACCTTTATCTTCAGACAAATTTTTGCAAGATGACACGTCTGAAACATCAAAGATTATTAAACAAACAGATGAACACGCTGAAATAACAACTGAATTAGGTGTCAAAATAATAGTCCTTTAATTACCGATGACATAATTGTAGAAAAAACACCCGTGGTTGAACTAAATGTCTTTAATTCTGATTGTAGTCGACAAAGTTTGGCACGGTTTATTGTTGACAATAATTTAATAACATTAGTTCCACAGCAAGGGGCTTTTATTGTTCAAGGCAGAAAAGCTAAATATTGTGTCACTTTATTTCCAAAGAAACTTGCCAGTGCGAGGCAACATCTACCTGTTTTCACATATTAGCGGCAAAATTAAGCATAGGTTTACAGCCGCTCCCTGTTAAAAAACGTAAAATTGAAGAAACAAAAATAACAGAAAAGGAAGATATTCAATCTGTAGAAAACAATTCTCATAATCAGCAGCCATGGGTAGGTTATTGTAAGTTAAAACATAAACAAGACATTCTTAATAATCAGTACTTGTGTTCTGATATAATAATTTCTGCTCAAAATCTTATAAAAATTCAGTTTCAAGACATCAATGGTTTTCAAGAAACTACCCTGGCTCAAAATCCATTTCATATATGACATTAATTATAACTTAGATAGTAATTTAATTATCGACACCAATCGACTTTACCTATGTAAACATACTTTAATTAGGAGATATCTCTTAAGTTTGATAAGTTTTTGATCGACTAGAAACGTTTCCGGTCAACTTTTCTATATTTTGTCATTAATCAATTTTTAAAAGTTATATATCATTTTGTAGCTAATGCCAAGGGGAACACGAGGCCTTATTCACATTTTGACCAGGTTGTAAGGTCTTTGAGAAATTATAGTTCAAATTTGAAAGTTCACACTTTTACTTTTCATACCAGGTATTCTTCCGGCGACTTTTTCTATACTTTCCTTTCAGTAATATTTTAAAAACTATTTATCATTTTGAAGCTAAATGAATAACCTTTATCAAACACTAAGACTTATTTGACCGGGGTGAAGCATTTCGGAGATATCTGGGTTCTAATCTGAAAATTTAATATATGCAAACTCGCAAAAAAACATTTCCGGTCAACTTTTAGGTACTTTATTAAAAATTAATTGCATTGAACTATATATCTTCATAAAGATCTTTTAAATATCTTCCAGAGGCATTTTTAATTTTTATTCTATAATAACCCGCTAAAAAGTTATGAACAAAAATATATGTGTTTTTATGTTTCCGGTTTTTCATTTCCGCGTTTTAGCCCATGCCTTATGATTGTCTGTTTAAAATAAAGCATTTCAATTCGTCTATAATTAATTTATGTTTCTATCTGAAAAAAAACAGAAATGTATATTGATGTCCAAAATTTTTTTAAGTCTGGATTTGAATTAATTTTAGTGCTTACTTCTTTGGTTAGCTCAGCTATTTAGTTATCTAAAATGGGTGTGTTTATTTGGATCAATCCAGTGAATTTTTTTTATCGCTCGCCAAATTTTTTGCTGTCTTATACATGTACATACATGTTTTTAATAAAGCTTTTTGCTGTCTTGTACATAAATCTTGTAATGAAGCTTTTACTTTCTAATACATTTTGTAATAAAGCTTTTTCTGTCCTATATTGGTCAGAGAAATGCCCCATTTTTCCTTAAAAAAGCGTTGGACAGCAGAGGTCTCTGACTAGTCCTATACCAGTATAATTAAAATGAACACATGTACATGTGTCCTATACATTTTGTATTAAAGCCTTTTCCATCCAATACATTTTGTATTGAAGCTTTTGCTTTGCTGTCCAATACTGTGTAAAGCTGTTGTTGTCCAATACATTTTTGGGAAGACTTACAAAACATCAACTTTTATTTTTAAGCATGATACTAAGATATAGAATCATAAGGTTATTCAACTTTTAAAATTTCAGATTTAGTTAAAAACATAGGTGAAGATGAAATTGAAAGAAAGTTAAAGGCAGCAGAAGAGGTAATTATTGTGTGAAGTATTCTTGATACTAAGTATATAGAGATACAACAATAGAACAATAAAAATTTATACTTGTGTACTCTTCTCATCAATCAGTACAGTAGGAAATAGATCATGGACTGGTTGACCTGTCAACCTTCTGTGACTTGTAGACAGTTAAATCTTAAAAAGTGTAGTCTTAAGATTTTGAAGTTTCTTTCATCTAAAGTCATATTTTCCCGTATTGTAAATGCTCAGTTGGGAGGCTTTCAAGATAATTTCATCATATTTTAATATTGTTAGGTATGATGAAATGTCAAATGATATTTTTCAATCTACATGCTTATTAACTTGTAATAAGACAAAAATTGGAAATTTATTTAAAAGAATGCTGAATATTCTTAGAATTTACATGTACTTTCAGATGCAACAATTGTTGTTTTGTCTTGCCTAACTTGGGGACATATTGATTTTTTTGTGTTTATCCATTCGTCTTTCCCACCTCGGGTTGGCCTTCAGTGAAAAGAAAAAGGGGTTTGTTTACCAATATGTGCCAATTGGGGCATCAGTGCTGCCAAAAAACATTTTCTTGTTAATTATATTTCACAGCATTGAACATGCTCACAAGTCAGGGTTTCTGTGTCCACGAAACCCTGACAAACTTAGCTAGGAAATTCCCTGGCTAGAAGTCATTATTTTGATTGTCTACATCATACCTGAATGTAGCCAATCAAAAGCTGGCTTTCATTCATGACTTGGGTAGGGGATATCCCGATGTCTATTGTGAATAAACCAAACGGATGTGTTGCATAGACCATGTGAAAATCAGTGTTTTTTCTACAATAGTGTTAATAGTTTGTTATTACTGAGTTATTTATTAGTTACGTTACGTTTTCTTCCCACTCAAGAATGAGTAAGAATGACTACTGCCAAACACTTGCTTCTTTCAAGCAATTTCATTAGTTGATATTTTGAAGGTTTGACATCATAAAAAATCTTCTAGGTTGCAAATTTCCTAGCTAAGTTTGTCAGGATTTCATGGACATATGTGGACACAGATACCCTGAATTGTGAGGATTATCATTGAATAATGTATTGCTCATTAATGTTATTTTGCTTTTTTACAAACTGTCATTTTCTAAGCAATATTACTATCTTATTTATTTCAATATTTTATTGGTGGCTAAGTGGTTAAGGTAGTTAGTCATCACATGGTCTGTCAACACTGGGCAGGGTGTACTCTAATCCTAATTGACAAGGATTGCCAGAATTCCTACTGAAAGTTAGGGTTGTTTTTACGGGTAGTCTGGCTTCCTCTCCAATAAATATTGGAGACCAGGGTATAGCTTAAAAAATTCGAACAAACAAACAATATTTTATGAATACAATAATATTTTCCAGGAAGTAGAGGAATTGAAATGTGAAATAGAAGTATATCAGAAGAGATTAGATGCTAAATATAGAGCTATAGCCATTTTAAGAGATCAGGTAAGGAATCATTTATAATATTTTTGTTATTTGTTAAAAATGTTGATAAAATTCTATTAATTAATATTGCATACTGTAAATTTCAGAATATAATTCAGTGTGAACTATCTGACAATGAAAAAATGACAAATCAAGGTTGAACATTTATTAATGATTTGACCATACAATGGTTTTTAAGGGAAGATTGTAAAAATAATACTGTCAAGTTAAGCACTAAACAAGAAACAAAATTTGGTCAGGACTCAGGTCATGCAAATCAGATTCATTTTGTTATCCAAAAAATCACTTTATAGGTGCATAGTCTACAGTACCAGTACATAGTACAGTAAATTGTGCTTAAACATTTCTTTTTGATAAGCACTCTTTTTATCCATTGTCTCTTTTAAAATATTTATGTATGGGATTAATTTAACAATATTTAAAACTTACTTCTGAGGGCTTAAGGGCTTAAATATATAAACTACTTATACATTTTTATAATAAAGTTGTACCATAATGAAACATTAAATGTATCACTTGAGGAACTTTATTTTTGCTATCTTTAAGTCAGATTCAAAACTATTCCACTAAAAGATTGGTTGCAATAATTTATAATGTTTAAGAAATAGATTACTGCCAGCAGACTCTATGTGAATTAGAACATAGTCAGATCATATATTTATCAATATTTAATATTGAGCGATAGGGAGGTATAAAATTAAGATAAATATAAGGTCTGACCATGTTCTGATTCCCATATAGAGCATAATTGCAATAATCTATTTTGATTCTGATTTAGCTTGCAATGTTTTTTAAATTTCTAAGTGGATCTAAGAAGATGCTTTCAATGGTTATATTGTTTGTTGAAACTAATAACAAACAAAACAGTATGTTTAAAGAAAATAAAATAGATGAAAAAACATATGCTCAGCATTTTGTTTATTATACATACCTTTTAGGCAAAAACTACTGTGAAATCTTATTAAAAATGCATTGTTGTAGTTTGAAATTTTCAGTTGAAAGTATGTGACAATGAAATTCTAATTTGGACGTCACAGTGGCCTCTGTGCTTATTAAAAACCTTATGTGTTCTCAAAGCATCTGATGGATGCCATATTAGAATAGACTATACAACCTAAAGAAAAAGTTTTGTGCAGAAAATAGGAGGAAATACGTTAAAGCTGTTTATTATTTTTTTGCAGTCAAACAAGCTGAAAGAGTATTCAGATGTAATAAAAAGAAAGTCTTTTAAATACAACTATTCATTAGAGAAGGTAAATCAAATAAATTTGAAATAGATGACAAAAAACAATTTTCTGATTTAAAATGAAATGATATCACTATATGTATTTCTGTATTTTGGGGTTAAAAAAATTCACCCATCTACTTCAGAAATACATACAAAACATTTGCTTCCTACATTGCCTCACATAGGATACATAGTTAATCAATCTGGAACTGTTGTACTGTGGTTTTGCAAATTATAATGATTTTGATTTTCTTAGAATTGTATACAAATTGAAGGATGTTGGACTTTTGGTGAAGTATGCAAGTGAGATACATGATTTGTCCATACAAGTATTTCAAAAAATTTCAAGAAAGATCTTGCATATAATGAGAATGTTTATACTTGTACATATATTAAAGGTTTGCAATTTGTGATTTTGATTTTCTTAAAATTTATTGCAAAGATCAGGATGTTGATTCTTTGTGAATTAGGCATGTTTTCTTAAATTTTAATCCAAGACATGTGAATGTTGTACTGGTTAAATTATACAGTTTTTTAGCTAGAACTTTTATTATGCAGAGTGTTTATATAATATATTTAAAGTGTTTCTGTTATCAGGATTTAAAGTTTTTCACTAAGGCCCCGCCACTTAGTGGCATGCCCTATAGTGATCAGTCTGTCTGTGAGTCACACCGTCCGTCTGTCAGAAAATCATCATGTCCGAGCTATATCTTTTTTATCTTTTGAGGTAGGCTTTTGATATTTGATATGTGGGTAGATAATATCATGGCGATGTGTTGCATACCATTGTTGAAGACCTTTGACCTTGACCACTAGGTCAGCGAGGTCCACAGAGATGGAT
Organism: Limnoperna fortunei; assembly: GCA_944474755.1. Lineage (NCBI taxonomy): Eukaryota > Metazoa > Mollusca > Bivalvia > Mytilida > Modiolidae > Limnoperna > Limnoperna fortunei. The sequence goes on from OX104116.1 coordinate 76,249,981, forward strand.
ACCATCTCACTGATATCTAGTTTTTTTCAGGTAATGACAGGATGTTTTAGTTAGTCAATTAAATGCTACAATGATGAAAACTAGAGTTTATTGTGTAGCTTTGTCATTACATAATAAAGTAAATATGGATTAATAATGACTTGTGATATAAAGTCTAAAAATAAGAATTAATAAAAAAATTTTGGTTCCGGCATGAATAAAATGGTATTAACTTTGTCTACTGGTAGTTAAAATTCATCATTATATTTAATTTGTTTCCAGTTCTAAAAGTAGACCATATTTGACAGTTGTCTGTTGTTACAATTTTTAAAATAAATTTGTGGTGATACATGTAGTGTACTTGTTAAAGTGTTTAAAACTGTATAATTTACCAGGAAGTAAACCAGTTACATTTTGAACTGAACAGAACTGAAGAGTCATTAGAGAATAGTCAGGCAGTGTGGGCTGGGAGATTTGATAGGTAAAATTATTAGAATAATAGGTTTTAAGCAAGATCTGTAAAGTTTAAGCATCCACAATGCATTTCTGCAATAAACAGTAAATTCTGTAACCAATTAGATTTGACCATAAATCAGAAACAGCAAACTGGTTTCACATTTTTAGAAGAGATCTTGGTAAAAATAATAAAAGAAGCATAAGCTATGTACCTTATTTTTCTATTTAATTTTAAAACCTAACATTGTTTGTATGATGTTTAATGCCACTTTCAGCCATTTTTTAGCTTCATCATGGAGTCCAGTTTTTATTGGGGAGGAAGCCAGAGTACAGTACAAAACTCCTGACCTTGGCTAGGAAAACTGATAATCCTTGTCAATTAAGATTAGAGTTACACCCTGCCCACAGTGAGACTTGAACCAGCAACCTTAGTATTGACAAACCACGTGATCAATAGAAGTCGAACTACCTTAATCTCTTGGCAACAGAGGCTGCCCTTAAAACCTAAGACAGAGTTATTATGTTTTAAAAAAGTTGGTGCCAAACAATTGCACTTTTGTCACCAGGAATGAAGTTGAAATACAAAGAATCTATCAGACACATTTTAATTTTTAGACATAAGATCAAATAAATAGCAGTTTAGCTGATCAAGACTAGTCTACATACTTCTGTTAATAGCAGAATAACTATTGAAAATGTAATAATGTTTTGTTTAGGTGGTCACTCCTATTTCAAGAGGGACATTTGATAATATGTTGTAAAAAGCTTCTAATGTAACTGCTTAATAAAATATATCATATATAGAAAAATATATTATCTTGACAAGTTAGAAGTCTTGTATATATATGATTTATGAACTTCTGACAATTTTTTGCAGTGTGTGCAGAGAAAATTCCTCATTAACATCATTGTTAGAAGAAAAGACCAAGACACTACAGAAAGTTGTGGCCCAGAATAAAGGTATGATACAGTCATAACTGCACTACTGCACATGTATTAACACTATTAGATATATTTATTTACACTTGATGATACAATGATTACTGTACAGGCCCCGCGAATTTTAATTTCTCCACCCATCGCGGTGGAGGTGGAGGAGAGTGGAGAGACAGTTTCCTCCACTGTTACTCAACTCTCCTTGGTGTTTTCGCGGTGGAGTGCCGATCGCGTAGTCGCGGTGGATAGCCGGCCAATAAGATCGTAAAATCACATCAGAACAATGGGTATGCATGTTAAGTTTCTGTTTCCTTTCTCCAGAAAATGTTCTACTTCTTATATTTTCTTCAGTGTTGACAAACATCACAGAACAACATCGTCTACAGTGCCGTTTTCGTCAATAAAGGAAAGTGGAATTGTGGTCATATGCTTGAATTGAGTGTGTATACAACAAACTATACCTTGTGTTATAAAATTAATTATCACTTTAAATTAAGTGCATAATACATAATAAATGACAATTCCTGACCATATTCCTGATTACACAATTAAGGTTACACAGGTAATGCTGTCATATAACCAATTAGCGTTAATTGTGTCTTTAATTACCTTTGATCATTTGACAGTGTGAACTACAGTTCAAAAACGAACTCACAAGCTGAATTATATTTGAACAATGTCAAAGCTGTGTTTTAAATAAATAACAGTGTCTTCTTGGATTTTTATAAACATTGTAGAATCTGGGTATCAGAATGTCTACGGAGAAACATACGTTCACAACTCCAAAAGAAAAAGAAAATCTTATGCCAATAATGAAGCTTCTCGGTAATCCATCTGTCTTTATCCACGTTTTGAAAGCATTTTAAAATATCCAGTTTCAATCCAATAAATTAAAATAATTGTTGAATTCTATTAACAGCTTGTTTGTTTACGTCACCAAAACCGGAGGTATAATTATAAAATAATTAATAGATAAAATAGTGGTGGAATAAATAAAGATATACTGTCTGTCATTTCATTTTCATCGTTTTTTTTTAAATAATTATAACCACTTCACAGGTATATCTTTGTACACTACTTGCACGTGCTATTTTAGAAGCGGTAAATTAATTGATTCAAGAAGCAGACGATACCTCAATTATCGTGTTCTACTGTCATATATTTTCTTCAAATTTGACAAACATCAACAAAACAAGATCGTCTATACTGCCGTTTACGTCTATAAATGTAAGTGAAATTGTTGTCATATGCTCGAGTGTGTATACAACAAACTTTATATTTTTTGTTGTAAAATTAATCCTCCCTTCAAATTAATTGGACAATCCCTTGTAAATTGAGCACAATTACATTTTCAGACCATTTTTCATTACATAATTAGTGGTACACAGGTAATGCTGTCAGATGATAACCAATTAGCGTTAATTAGGCCGTACCTGTGATCATTTGACATCCTGAACTACAGTTCAAAAACGAAATCACAAGCGTCTTTTTGGTTTTTTATAAACCTTGTAGAATCTCTGAATCATAATGTCTACGGAGGAAATATATTCACAACTCCAAAAGAAAACCCCATACCACTAAAGATGCTTCTCGGTAATCCATCTTTCTTTGCAGATTTTTTTTAAGCATTTTAAAATATCCGGTTACAATAATGTAAAAAACACTACTTGCACGTGCTATTGTGAAAGCGGTAAAACTTTGATTGACAAGCAGACGATATCCTCAATTATCGGCACGTGCTTTTTTACCGAATATTTTAGAAATACAAAGAAACTGCGGAATTTTTAGTTATACATAATTTAATATATTCATGTAGTATATTGTTGATTTGCAAACAATAAAGTCTGTGTAAGGTAATAACTGTCTTCGGCACGGATTAAACTAGCATGTAATACGAAGGTAAGTACTTATCAAGCAATATTTGCTATACAGAAATGATTGCCTAATTTTAATTAGTACGCTGACACTTCCTGGACATTTTCAATTAATTGTAACAAAGGTAATACTGTCTGATCGAATTAGCGATAATTAGGTCGTTATTTACCTTTGAACTCACAGACTGACCAACAGTTTACAAACAAGCTAATTATATTTGAACAGTGTCAAAGCTCTCAGTTTTAAATAAGTGGATGCGAGTTATTTGACGATTCATTTTGTCGAACAGGTGTCCATGGATTTGTTTATTGCAACCTGCTGTTAAACGGAATACGTAACACAAATAAACCAAGTTGTCACTTCGTCATTGCAGAGAATGTGAACAACTGTTAACTTTATTAATGGATAAATATATTGGGAAGAAATATATGGAAGTTGGTAAGCTTTTTACCGCATATTCGTCACCTCTAAGCCTGAGTTGACCTCTACATAAGAAAGAATAACAAATGCATAAATAAGATAATTAGCTTTTTAGCTACATGCATTGATAATATAGATAAGTAATAAATCTTCACAGACAACCTGAAATATAAATAAAACGATGAAAGATTAATAAATTAATACAAACATACATACAATAAATAATCTTAACACAACTTTGCTAACTATTGTTAGAAATAGTATTCTACACGATCTTTCTGTTCTATGTTTTTGTAGGATAACACATGAAACTGATCTGAAACAGGTTCACAAAAGTGTCATATATTTTAAAAGGTGAAAGATTAGACTTACGATAATTTCACGTCATTTATACGATAATATGAACAGTTACCGAATGTGCCAATATATCCTCAAATGTTTGCAGAGTGGATACACCGCGAATACACGGTGGAGCCGTCGGCTCTCCACCCGATACCGGCTCTCCGCCGGCAACTCACGATCGCGAGTCGCGGTGGAGATGACCGCGGAGAGGTCGCGGAGATCCGAATTTCCTCCACCGGGATGCGCGGAGAAATTAAAATTCGCTAGGCCTGTACAGTACCACCCTTGCCACTGTATGATACAGATATCCAGTCTTCCAGATATGTGCCTGGCTGCCAGACCTGTCTGGTAAAATTATCATCAAACAGGGATAAGCAGTTCCACAGTTTTCAACTTGCCCAACAACTGGTATATAATTTTAAGTCTGTGCAGAATGATAGTTTTCTTGTAAGTGCCTGACAGATTCAACATCATCTGCTTTTGTTCGCACATATTTTGTGATGTATTCAACTACTTTTTTTGTGTTTCAAATAGATTATGTGAAATTTGTTTAATTTCAAGATATTTCTTGATAATCACTGACAATGAGAAAAGTAGAGTGCAAGGTTCTGTAATGAAATACTTTCACCAATTGATAAATACACACTTCTAAATTTGGTTAAAAATTTATAGTTCCTTCAAAATATATTTGATTTAAATCAGTCTTTTTGATAATAATATAACCTGCAATTGATAAGAATAACATTAACTAGTTATTAATGAGTTCACCATGTAGTAAATCTGCAGATGTTTATTTACATTCTAAAAGTAGATGAAACAAGAAATATAAGAAACATAAAAAATTAACTACCCCAATCGTATCAACCATTCAAGATGTCTTTTTATACCCCCATTCTGTCTGTCTGTCCACATCCCTTGTAAGTGCTTCTCCTCCTAAACCGCTTGACAGATTTTGATGAAACTTTACATGAAGGAAGTACATCATATGTAGATGTGCATGAACAATTTTTATGTCGGATATTATTCAGGGGAGATAATTGGACTTATACTTTTTAAATATAGTATTCAGTGGGAGACATCGTAAGCGCAACTCCTCTTAAACTGTTTGACAGATTTTAATGAAACTTTTCATGAAGGAAGTACATCATATGTAGATGTGCATGAAGAATTTTCGTCGATGTCAGATATTATTCAGGGGAGATAATTGGACTTGAAAGCGAAGCGGGGGTATCCCTTTTGTGATCATGCTCACAGTCCACACTTGTTTAAATATGCAATTTCCATATAAGACAGTTTACTTTAAAAGTTTTGGTCAGGCACATATTTGTTCATACAGTTAATTTTGTGTGGCATGACTAAAGGTCAGGCTAAACTTTTCAACTTTTAGAGGACAGGATATCACCAATTGATACAGCCATTGCCACCCTGTGGTATCTGCATCCTATGATACATTTTGTGCCACCTAATGATACAGTTAGCAGTTTCCCTTAAATACTGATATTGACTCCTTGTGATACAGTGATGCTGTTAGCACTGCCTTGTTGTACAGATATTGCAGACCTGTGATACAGGCATAACCACCAAATGATACAAATATAGTGATACATTTATCACCACCCTATGATGCATTTAATGCCACCCTGTGATACATTAAATGCCACCCTGTGATACATTAAATGCCACCCTGTGATACAGTGAGTACCAGAATTAGAGTGCTATATTTAAAATATATTACAGGTCTAAGTAGAGAAAGAGATGAGTTATTGGCTTTGTTAGATGTTAAAGAAAGAGAACGATATATGAAAACATGCAGCCGCTCATCAGATGATGACTATTATAGTAATTATACTTCAGCTGAGGTGAGCCCTTATTTACTTGTTCAATACACTCATTGGTTTTACTGTCATACATTTTTATATTATATTTTAATTATATTAAATACACACAAATTTATTGCTGTATGTATAAAACAGTTTTCTTTTAAATCTCTTCATCAGTAGAAGCTATACATTTAAATTGCAGCTTTTCATGTGTGACCATCAGGACAGACATGAATATCAATAAATGTTAATTAATGTTATTACAAATATGGCCACCAAATAAGTGGAAGTGTTTACTTTACCTACAGACTATAAATTGGTCACACATGAATAGCTGCAATTTAAATTTCTAGCTAATACTAATAAAGAGACAAAAAAACCAGATTGAATTTGTTTTTTTAAACGTTGCGTCTAATAATAAGAACTTACTGACCAATAGGTAAGAAAAGACCTTATTGAATAAGGTGTTTTGATAATTATAAAATGATCAAGAATTATAAAGTTCTTTTTACTGTACATGCCTACTAATGGTTCTGTTGCATGTACAGCAGTCACAATCTGCTGCCTTGTCTGTATTGTCTGTATCTTCGACTCCTTAAAACTAGTACAGCTTCTAAATGATGAATTTCTTCTTTGCACCAACTGCTTTAATTTGCTCACGAAAAATATATTACTTGGGTGAATGGTTGGCTTCTCTTATATACAACTCTGTACCTTTTGGAAGGAATTGAACCATTGTTGCACATTTTGGAAAGAATAGTCATGGGATGTGTTCCTACTTATATGCATTTCCTTAATACCTGTTGGAACTTGAAATTTGAAATAATAAACTGTTGTGATCTTTTGAGCTTTTTATTGTCCCCAAAAGAATGATTGTTGGATGTGCACTAGATATTTTGTTCTTCTCCAGACAGTTTTATTAAAAAACAAGTCATTTCCAACTGAAATGGAGGAAGTATTATTATTGCTTTTAGCACAATTATGAATTGTTGATGTACCCCAGCTAGTTTTATAACCCCTTACAACATACACAGTTTTACTGAAAAAAATTCTTGAAAAGGGGATGTTTTCTCATAATCTTCTCCAAAACTGGTACATGCATTCATAAATCTATTTATTTGCATCAGGAGTTTTTCCCCTTGAATATTGCACATGAAACTATATGGGTAGTTAACTTCTTTTTAGACCTCCTTTAAATCATTTTTAAGACTTTACTGTTTGTCCCTATTACCGGGTAATTGGTTTCTATTTTTAGGTGACATTTTTCTTCTTTAGACACCATTCTCCTTTATTAACAAATCTTCCCTTTAATGCAGTAATAGTATTTATAGATCACACAATTCATCTGCCATTACCATATAAAACAAACTTGCTTCATTGATCACACTCTGGCTGCAGCAGTACTTGGGTCATATTCTTCCACTTCATTGTTCATTCTGGCTGCAGCAGTACTTTTGTCATATTTTTCCACTTCATTGTTCACAGTCTGGCTGCAGCAGTACTTAGGTCATATTCTTCCACTTCATTGTTCATTCTGGCTGCAGCAGTACTTGTCATATTATTCCACTTCATTGTGCAGTCTGGCTGCAGCAGTACTTAGATCATATTCTTCCACTTCATTGTTCAGTCTGGCTGCAGCAGTACTTAGGTCATATTCTTCCACTTCATTCTTCACAGCTTGGCTGCAGCAGTACTTAGGTCATATTCTTCCACTTCATTCTTCACAGTCTGGCTGCAGCAGTACTTAGGTCATATTCTTCCATTTCATTGTTTCTCTTGCTGCATCAGTACTTAGGTCACATTCTACCACTTTATTGTTCAATCTGGCTGCAGCAGTACTTGGGTCATATTCTTCCACTTCATGGTTCACAGTCTGGCTGCAGCAGTACTTAGGTCATATTCTTCCAATTCATTGATCACAGTCTTGCTGCACCAGTACTTAGGTCACATTCTTCCACTTCATTGTTTACAGTCTGGCTACAGCAATACTTAGGTCATATTCTTCCACTTCATTGTTCAGTTTGGCTGCAGGAGTACTTGGGTTATATTCTTCCCCTTCATTGTTCAGTCGGGCTGCAGCAGCTCTTAGGTTATATTCTTCTATTGAATTGTCTTTCTGTTGATGGATCATGCTTTACTTTAAACAACACACAAAGTTTATATGCCTTTAGTGCTATGTTTATTTGTTGTAAATTAATTAATTCATGAAAATCTAACTGTATGTGAAGTTTATTTCTGATATTGAACTACAATTTTTATTTTTATTTTTTTTTAATTTTTAATCAAGATAGCAGTATTAGGTGCATGTAAATGCAGAATTACTTCACCAGAACCATGTGGATGTGCACATGCAGCAGCACATTTAAGACATGAGTTGTCTCGAATGAAATCTCAGGTTTGTAGAATTACCTCCCCTTAACTATGCCACTTGACAACGGCCTCTTAATTATTTTTGTATAGGGGAAACTATTGACATTTTTTGCTCTCACTTAGGCACCAAGTTTCGTTGAGTAATGAGAGACCCCTCAAAACGACCGGAATAATTTCACGCATATCACATTAAATTTTCGGGGTGCCATGTCAGATAAAATTTTTTGCAAATTTAGAAAATCCGAAGGGTACTCATGGAAACTCCCTTACACCGATAAAATAGTCCAGAAATAGGCTTTGAACAATCAGATAAAAAAATACCCAATACATTTAATAAATTATCTGAATAAATTTATTTATAAATTCTATATGAAACTGCTTTTTAAATACAGCTCCAATATTAAAATTCCATTGAATAATAAATCCACTGTCTATGTTACAGTTTGGCACAGTCAAATATCAAAATAAGAACTATTTTCCTCTCCCTCAGTTAAAGTTCATTTACAGAGCCGTTGTCAAATTGACAACGGCCTCTTAATTATTTTTGTATAGGGGAAACTATTGACATTTTTTGCTCTCACTTAGGCACCAAGTTTCGTTGAGTAATGAGAGACCCCTCAAAACGACCGGAATAATTTCACGCATATCACATTAAATTTTCGGGGTGCCATGTCAGATAAAATTTTTTGCAAATTTAGAAAATCCGAAGGGTACTCATGGAAACTCCCTTACACCGATAAAATAGTCCAGAAATAGGCTTTGAACAATCAGATAAAAAAATACCCAATACATTTAATAAATTATCTGAATAAATTTATTTATAAATTCTATATGAAACTGCTTTTTAAATACAGCTCCAATATTAAAATTCCATTGAATAATAAATCCACTGTCTATGTTACAGTTTGGCACAGTCAAATATCAAAATAAGAACTATTTTCCTCTCCCTCAGTTAAAGTTCATTTACAGAGCCGTTGTCACTTGATTGACCATTCTGTGGTAGCTACATCTTTTTAATTGTCATATCTGTTTAAAAATAGCATGCCCTAAAATATAAAATTTTGTCTGTGTGATGGTTTTTGTCTGGCCTGCGACGAAAGTCGCTGGAGGCGAGACATATGTATGGGAATCCGGCGGGGGCGGCGTAAACACTTGACATCTTGCTTCATATCTTTGTAAGCCCAAGCCCTAGGTCCATCAAATTTGGTCCAGAGGTAGCTTATGATGAGTACTTGCCAGTCAGTCACCTGTCACCTGACCTTGACCTCAATTTCACAGTCCAGTGACTACGTTAAAGTTTTTGGGTTACGACAGTTCCTCTGTAACTATGCATGGTAGGATGACAATATTTGGTGTATAGGTTGCTGATGACTAGTACATGACTGTCTGGTAGGTGTCACCTGACCTTGACCTCAATTTCACGGTCCAGCGACTACGTTAAAGTTTTTGGGTTACGACAGTTCCTCTGTAACTACGCATGGTAGGATGACAATATTTGGTGTATAGGTTGCTGATGACTAGTACATGACTGTCTGGTAGGTGTCACCTGACCTTGACCTCAATTTCACGGTCCAGCGACTACGTTAAAGTTTTTGGGTTACGACAGTTCCTCTGTAACTACGCATGGTAGGATGACAATATTTGGTGTATAGGTTGCTGATGACTAGTACATGACTGTTTGGTATGTGTCACCTGACCTTGACCTCAATTTCACGGTCCAGCGACTACGTTAAAGTTTTGGGGTTACGACAGTTCCTCTGTAACTACGCATGGTAGGATGACAATATTTGGTGTATAGGTTGCTGATGACTAGTGCATGACTGTCTGGTAGGTGTCACCTGACCTTGACCTCAATTTCACGGTCCAGCGACTACGTTAAAGTTTTGGGGTTACGACAGTTCCTCTGTAACTATGCATGGTAGGATGACAATATTAGGTGTATAGGTTGCTGATGACTAGTACATGACTGTCTGGTAGGTGTCACCTGACCTTGACCTCAATTTCACGGTCCAGCGACTACGTTAAAGTTTTTGGGTTACGACAGTTCCTCTGTAACTACGCATGGTAGGATGACAATATTTGGTGTATAGGTTGCTGATGACTAGTACATGACTGTCTGGTAGGTGTCACCTGATCTTGACCTCAATTTCACGGTCCAGCGACTGCGTTAAAGTTTTTGGGTTACGATAGTTCCTCTGTAACTACGCATGGTAGGATGACAATATTTGGTATATAGGTTGCTGATTAATAGTACATGACTGTCTGGTAGGTTCCACCTGACCTTGACCTCAATTTCACGGTCCAGCGACTACGTTAAAGTTTTTGTATTAGGACAGTTCCTCTGTAACTATGCATAGTATGGTGACAATATTTGGTATACAGGCCGCTGCTCATAATTAATGCTATTAACGTAATGCTTATGACGAAATTTATTTTCTTTCCTGATGCGGAATTCAGGCGAGACGTTTTTCTGTGTCCACACTTGTTATAAATGTGTCTGCAGAAGCTCAATAAAAAATTACTGTATATTAATCTTGTTTCTTAATATAATAAGGTACATACACATTATAAGATGTCTATATGTGGCCTTATTTAAGGCTTAATTTTGTAAGCTGTTAACTATACCTTCCTGTTTGCTGTAGTTCAAAATTATGTGTCCCTTCTGTTTGTTACATTCCATTTCCCCATTTATTGTTTGTGTATTTGTTCTCATCCTTAATTAACCTAAAATAGGGCTTGCTTAATATCAGTGAACCACTTAGTCAAGTCTAGGTGGCTTAGTATGACATTCCATAATAACACATCAAAAAACTTAGCAGACTGTTTCATATCACTGTTGCAGAATGATAATCGTTACTTTGTACATGTATATGACAATCAAGAAGAATTTTACAAATAATAGATTAAATACCAGGGCTCACCAAACTGGGCGAAGTGAGCGACAAAGTCGCCCTACTAGGACCTGAAGTCGCCGTAAGGTGCCTCAAAAGGGAAGTTGAAGTCGCCCTGTCATTTCCCTTAAGTCGCCCGATGGTTCACATAAGATACTTGTAAATATGGTCAATATACTTCACCCAGACTACCAATTTATCAGTAAATGTGTAATTCCAATAAAAAATGGCAAACAATATGCATATATAACATATTTTTAAACGATTTACGTATTTCATACATATTACGCGCCATCTGTTTATTTACCGGATGTGACTAATTACCGGAAGTGAACAACGAAGAAAAGTAATGTACAACAACCCATAATGAAAAATCTTTTTTTTATGCCCCCGCGACGACATGTCGGGGGGCATTAAGTTTTACTCATGTCCGTCCGTCTGTCTGTCCGTACGTCCGAACAAATTTCCGTCAAGCTTTTCTCAGAAACCGTACATGAGAACAATTTTAAATTTGGCAGAGTGGTTCAGTATCACAAGTTGTACGTCCTAAGCGAATTTCAGACCTTTCGGACAACTACTTCCTGTTTGGGACTTCATTTGTACGTAAATACGTCCGTCTGTATGTACAAATTTCCGTCAAGCTTTTCTCAGAAACCGTACATGAGAACAATTTGAAATTTGGCAGGGTTGTTCAGTATCACAAGTTGTATGTCCTAAGCAATTTTCAGACCTGTCGGACAACTACTTCCTGTTTGGGACTGGGCCGATATGAAAATGTGTTAACACAAGTATGAAAATTTCCGTCAAGCTTTTCTCAGTAACCGTACATGAGAACAATTTGAAACTTGGCAGGGTGGTTCAGTATCACAAGTTGTATGTACTAAGCGACTTTCAGACCTGTCGGACAACTACTTCTTGTTTGCGACTGGGCCGATATGAAAATGTTCTAACATGAGTAATAAAATTTCCGTCAAGCTTTTCTCAGAAACCATACATCAGAACAATTTGAAATTTGGCATGGTGGTTCAGTATCACAAGTTGTATGTCCTTAGCGACTTTCAGACCTGTTGGACAACTACTTCCTGTTTGCAACTGGGCCAATATGAAAATGTGTTAACATGAGTATGAAAATTTCCGTCAAGCTTTTCTCAGAAACTGTACATTAGAACAATTTGAAATTTGGCAGGGTGGTTCAGTATCACAAGTTGTACGTCCTTAGCGACTTTCAGACCTGTCGGAAAACTACTTCCTGTTTGCGATTGGGCCGATATGAAAATGTGTTAACATGAGTATGAAAATTTCCGCCAAGCTTTTCTCAGAAACCGTACACAAGAACAATTTGAAATTTGGCAGGGTGGTTCAGTATCACAAGTTGTACATCCTAAGCAACTTTCAGACCTGTCGGACAACTAGTTCCTGTTTTCAACTGGGCCGATATGAAAATGTGTTAACACCAGTATGAAAATTTCCGTCAAGCTTTTCTCAGAAACCGTACATTAGAACAATTTGAAATTTGGCAGGGTGGTTCAGTATCACAAGTTGTACATCCTAAGCGACTTTCAGACCTGTTGGACAACTACTTCCTGTTTAGGACTTACTTTAGCGGGGGCATCCGTGTCCCATGGACACATTCTTCAATTTTTTTTTATAAACAAACACTTTAAATTGGTTTCAAACTTTAGTTCTTTCAAAGTGTATTGTACTTTAACAATTTTCTTCGATAATTATATGTGCTGCACTTGAAAGAATAAAGATGTATAGTAATTATTGACATCATGATAAGTTCTGTAGATGGGTGTCATTTGGATCAGCACAACTTTGTCCAAGTGGAAGTGTGTTGAACAGAAGAATTATTTCTGGGTTTAATGTTATGTTATTCTATCTATCTTCTTTGGAAATTTTGCTCAGATAAACATGGCATGTTCATAACAAACTGTTAGGAATGTAAGAACTCATGAATGAAGTTTATGTCTACACATACAAATATTTTTGTTGATCTATTTTTATTTGTGAATACCTTGTATGGCAACAAGTACTGAAGTAGATAGTAAAATATTCCCTATATCTGGTGCTTTTTTCATTGATTAATGATAAAGGTATATGTGCTGTTTGATATTGCATACCATAAATAATAATGAAAAAGAAAGAAAAAAAACTGAATCTAAGTGTGTTATGGTTTAAACACACTAGAGAAATAATCCTGGAAATTGTGGTAAATAATGAAAAATGTATGTAACTACTGTGAAATTTTAAAATTATTTGTACGGTCCCCCTGACTTCTCCCTTATGTCTCCCTATTGGGGTCTGACTTGTCCCTGTTTGGCTGCCAGGGAGAAGTATTTTGTGGAAATCAATTTTGGAGTTTGAAGGAAAAAAGACATTTTGTGGGATTCTTAAATTCCTGGTTTGCTGATTGAAAAAATAAAAAATAAGACATGATGAAAGTGTCACAATTTTTGGTTATTCACATACTGTGTTACTATGTACATTTCTAATTAATGTTTTTTGTTAAAAAAAAACATGAGGTAAAAAAGATTTAACAGATGTTATTAAGTAACCACATAAATAATAAACAGAATTAATAAACATATCATTTTATTAAAATTAATCTAGATAAATGACATTCCACAGTACAGATGTTATAAATTCCTTTGTGGGGGTAAGATTTGGCAAGAAACTTAACAATATAATTAGTGACATTTAAAGATAGAAATCAGTATTTGTGTATAAATTAACACTTTACAATGAAAGGGCACAACAGAAGTACTTTCATTACTAATAGGAATACACATTTCAAACAAACAAAGATGGTTTTTTTTTATCAATTTAATTTCTGATTAGTATCATAAACACATTGAAGTTTTTTATAATGCAAGATCATTAATCGAAAACAAGGATTGATAAAACAATGTCCTTTTAGATTGTCATGGGGTTATTATTCATTAAATTCTTAATTTGGTGGTTTGTCATCACCCACGAAAACGACGAAAATTTATAAAAATGAAACCACACAGTAAGTATAAACCAGATAAAGACATTTTGGAAGGGGGGGGGAGGGGGGCGTCATTTAATAAGGATTATTGTGCAATTATGACCAGTGTGTGGTACTGTTGTGGAATAATGCATGTATGAAAATTATAAAAAAATAATTGTATGAATTTATGAAATAATTAGGTAGAATCTCACAAAAAAAGGAAAAAGGAGGCGATTTTAGCAGTAGACGCATACAGACAAGCTTTCGAAGAACAGTTACAGAAAAATAAAGACTTACTTATAAAGCTGACATCAATGGCAGTACCAGGAAGTAATAAACTTGATAGGGCAAAGGCTGTCTTTAGATATTTACTGGAAACATTAAATGATGGTTAGAATTTTTTCTTTTGGAGTTATACATATGTTATATAAGAGGCTTCAGGTGAAAATATGAGGTGCCTAGTGTTTTGTCAGTTTTTGTAGAATCCTGCTCATTTTGATGTCAAATGAGTGCACAGATTTATTCTACAATCCACCTGATGATATTTTGTGATTAAAAAATATTAAGTTCATTTTTTGTAAAACGTTATGTCATCATCCCTTCTACAAAATTGAATAGTGATACTGTGTTGCATTTGTGTAATTTTGTATGGCTTATATTAGGTAAACAATTTCCACAAAAAATTATTACAAATTATCTTTACAACATATTGTTTTTATCATTTGCAAAAACAATAATGAGAAGTAAACTTTTGAGATGGAAAAGTGAGGTCAAAAGATGATTTTAGTTTTAATAAATGATATTTTATGATTTGCATTTAAATTGGAAGTAGATATATTCTTCCTTCAGTCTGAAAGTCATTAGTATGTTTCCTTGTTGTTATTACAATATAAATTGTCTCACTTCAGTGCATACATGATAATAATTGTTTATTTTTGGGTACTGATGCTTAAACAAATCAAGTGGAATTTATTGAAGTTTATTTTATGACACATTCTTATGGTTTATATAATATCATCATCATACATGTGTCTTCCAGATGATTTAATGAGAAGAACAGTGGCTCATCCTAGTGTGAATGTCACCAGGAATGGGGAGGTTGATGATAGGCCATTAACAGACAGAGAATTAGTTTTAGTTTTAACAGAAATTGTAAGTGTCTTATGAGTATTTAGACAATATTTGTTGAAGTATCTGTACTGTTTTTTTAATCCTTATAATATCTATAATTTAGTTTTTAATGATGCAGATTCCTTCATATTACTATGACCACAACTTTTAACTATAAGAGAGGTGAAGAGAACAAGTGAATTAATTTTTATTTGCATGCCTCATTTTCTGTAGATTTTTGTAATTTTCAACGAAAAACCTTGTTATTAGATTGGGGTATGGCGGTGGGCATTCGTGTTGGTTTCGTGGCATCAAGCAAGGGTTTCCAGTCAACAACTTAAGTTTGCATAAACCAATCTTTGGATAAAGCAAGCTTGCATAAAGACCTTGCATGGGATTGGATTTGGAGACAGTCGGCTTAAGGTCAAGGTCACTGTAACTAAAAATAGAAAAAGTTTCCAGTCAATAACTTTAGTTCAGATAAACCGATCGTGCTGAAAATTTGGATATAGCAAGCATACCTTAAGACCTAGCTTGGGATTGGATATTGGTTGGTCAGGTCAAGGTCAAGGTCACTGATACTAAAAATAGAAAAACAGTTTCGGCTTAGTCTAGTACTGAAATTTATTGTTAAATTATTGAAAACCTGGTTTCATGGCATGGTCACGTTTCCTGTTCATACATAAACTCAGAAGTTACAGTTGAAGTGTAGAAATAAATGTACAAAATGTTTTTAAAAAATCATCATTTTTAGCTACATGTAGGTTGCATGAAATAGGTTTTAGTAAGGTGAAGTTTTTTGAAGATACAATATGCAAAATTTGGTCCTTAAGGTTTTCAAGCAAAAGATGAGTTGTACATGGCATAAACAAATCATTAGATGGACCAGCTTTTTTCCACTTATTCTAACCTTCTAGCACATGAATTTGGTGGCAGTCCAAAGCCTGTTGAAAACATTCATACAGTTTCTGAAGAATTGGGTTAATTTTACAATTTATGACTAATATTATTACTTACTTGGGTTCTCTGTGGCCTAGTGGTCTACTGTTCATCATATACCTGTCAACTCTGAGATTTTAGTCAGTCTCAGTATTTGCAGTGTGTGCCAGATTTTCTACTGAAGGCAAGGGGGTTTCTCATGGTATTCTAGCTTCCTCCCGACAAATCAAAATTGGATGCCACAATTTATTTAGTATTCTAATATGATGTCCTGCTTTAGCTATGTAAGCAATGCCGTGTCAAAATTCCAATAAGTTAAGTACGCACATGTGTAAGCTGTGTGTTTTATGTAAATGTAAAAACTGACTTGAAAATGCAGTTCATTATGTGTTATCCATAATTATAGTTATTGTTAATAATGTAGTTGTTTTAGTCTTAATTCTGAGATTTATATAATTTAAACAACTCCTGATACATTATTTTTTTCACAATTCTACATTCAACTTAATATGACGTCACAATTAAAATTCCAATGTCATATTATGCTCAACTGAAACTCCAAACTTGAACAATGCAATTTCATTTAGATTTCTCAATATTTTTGTTTAAAAGAATGGTGAATGTTGTGTGGGTGGGGAAAATATTTTTGAAACAGTTTTCTCAGCAACTACTAATCACATTCTCTTGAAATTTGGTATGCAGCATCAGCATGGCCTCCCATAACATGGGATTCGATTTCAGGTCTGTCACTCACCTACTTCCTGTTTAACAAAATCCGGCCATTTCTGTCTTTGATCGATTTTATTTGCTTTATCATACTGTTTTGGGATATATCTTATTAGTTTAAAAAAACAGGTAAGCGTCCTCTTAGATCCGCTTTGAAATTTTAAAACAATTTTTTAGACATAATATAAGAATTGAAATAGATTATAGCAATTGAGCTTTATGCCAACTAGAACATGGTCAGAATTTATATTTGTCAATATTTTATGCTCTATGCGAATAAGACCATGGTCAGACCTTATATTGGTCCTCATTTTATACCTCGCTGTCGCTCAGTATAAAGTATTGACAAATGTAAGGTCTGACCGTGTTCTTATTCGCATAGAGACCGCTTGCAATAATCTATTTCTTAAACAATTTAAATTTATTGTGGTTAGTATTTATTTTACAAAACCAGATTTTGATTCTAAAAAATACGGTTCTCAAACCTAATTATTGATCTAAGTGCATGTGATGTCGTGTTATTAATAAAACTGATGTTAATTAAAACATGTTAATATCAGTCAATCATGTATTATGTACATAACTTCAAGTTATAAATTTAAAAATTAATATTATGTTGCTAACTTTGATATTAATTTAATACTACACCTTGAAACCAGAAGTCAGTACTCCTATTCACATTATCACTTTCCAAACTATCAAAAAGTGAAAAACTGGTATGAATTTTTTTTAATAATCCGTAGTGATAAATCTCCACCACTCTAATTTTCAGGCCAGCCCTGATTTTTGTCAATAGTCGCTGGTGGGGAGACATATGTATGAGAATCTGGCGGGGTCATTGGCGGCAAAAACACTTGGACATCTTGCTTCATATCTTTGTAAGCCTAAGCCCTAGGTCCATCAAATTTGGTCCAGTGGTAGCTTATGATGAGTACTTGCCAGTCAGTCACCTGTCACCTGACCTTTTATTAGGGCAGTTCCTCTGTAACTATGCATGGTAGGGTGACAATATTTGGTATACAGGCTGCTGCTGAAGAGTACATGACTGTCTGGCAGGTGTCTTCTGACCTTGACCTCAAGTTCAAGGTCCAGCAACTGTTTAAGTTTTATACCCTCGTAGATTTCAACTGACCATGACCTCAACTTCACGGTCCAGTGACTAAGTTAAAGTTTTTGGAATAGGTCCGTTTCTCTGTAACCATGCATTGTATATTTTAAATAATACAAATAATACAAATAATTTAATACTATTTACGTAATGCTTATGATGTCAAGGACTGAATAACAAGTGAATTGGACTATGCATCAAATATTAAAGGTCAACTGCACATGGGTTGACACAATAGTACTTGTAGGGAGATATTACATACCATGTGGGGGATGGTTTGTTACATGTCATGTGACCATTTCTAGACCAATCAAATTGCTCAATTATATTCAATGCAATTCAATTATATAGTATAAATATTATAGTGGAATAAATATTATATATTTCTTAGATGAATCTTAGAATACAGAGAGAAAGTAAGTAGATATACCAGAGAAAATGTGTCGTTGGAGAAAGACACTCTCATCAAAATAATTACTACTTTAATAAACCATTTAACAAGACCAACTTTATAGAAAGACCATTTATTATTTGTATAGATTTTCATTCATTTGTGCATGTGCATGTAAAAGCAAAATTTATATTATTTTCAGCTTCATGAGAGGAATGAAGCATTTGCTCACCAAAAAATAGCCTCTCAAGTTCTAGCAGAAAAAGTCAAACAGTTGGAGGCACAGCTTTCTCAACAAGATGAAGTTTTTTCGTCCTCTTGATAAATAATATCATTAAGTGTTCATTTTAAGTGCATCCGTATTGATTGTATACAATTAATTGGGTTTACACAAAATTAAATTCAATTTGATATACTTTTAACATTCACAGAATCTCTTTGTTATCTGTGATAACAGTTCAAAAATATGTTGTGTAAAAGTTCGTAAATATATTTTAAAAGCTTCTGCATTTTCTTATGTAATGGTCTGTTCACTGTAGGTGCACATAGCTCTATCTTATCTTTCCTGTAACAGAGAGTTTATTGCAGTTATCAGTAACATGTACAGAAATTTTTTTAGGGATCACTAAATACAGATTGGGTTAATTTCAACAGATTTAACTTAAAATTTCAGAATTTCTGCCCCTTATGTAAAAAATAATAAAATTTGGGGTTCCCACCTGATTACTTACTAAATATTTATTTATTACACTAAATATTATTATCTAGAAACATGGTTAAAACAAAAACAAACATTTATTTTGACAAAGGTGATAATGACTGTATAACATCACCAATGAAGCCTAGGACAACCTGACATCTTGCTATGTAGTAGTAGTAATTGTTTTGTCATGTAAGTTAAGTCATTTACCATTATTAACATAACACATGATTTGCATTATTTATAAATGTCATTTTGTTAATTGATTTATCTCATTTTTATGTAACTATGGTGCTCTTAACTTTTTTTATAGTTGCATTGTGCATGTATACAATTACTGAAAGTCGCAGCAGACATAGCTACTACATGGTACATGATATTTATTTTGATGTAGTATAGTTCTACCTTTGTTCATGCTAGTACACCTGTAATGTGAGCAGTGCAAACATAATTGATTGACAAACTTTAAAGCCTCTATCTGTGTTATCACCATTTTTTCCAAGTGCTGTCTGGTTTTTGTAGACTTCAGAAAAATATTATCAAAATAATAGTCTCCTGGTTTTTTGGTAAACATTGTAGATATTGAGCTGATTTTTGGTATATGAATCTAAAGTGGTGAGTTACAGATCAAGTTTGTGTTTGGTTCTGATCTTCTGATTTGTGCAGAAATAACTGGCCTTGGATGGTCAAGGCTGAGTGAGGTTTGGGGGGGGGATGGGGTTGGTCTCACATACACAGTACCATTTTTTTGAGGAAGTGTTATTTTAATATCAGTTATAATACATCTGTTTTAAATAAAAATTAATGCAGGAGCATTACTTTGTCTAGTTTTGATAGAATTTTCTCAGTTTAAGATTTCAATACTTCCAGGTCAAGGTTTTAGAAGTCTTAATTAAGCTTTACAAACTACATCCATGATATGCTGATTATGTTTACATTTTGCATTAACCAGAACAATAATGGTTACAACTTTATTGGCCATTTATTCAACACCCAATTTTACCCCCGCTTTGAAGAAGAGGGGTACACTGTTTTAACCTTGTCCAGCTGTCCATCCGTTTATTGGTCTCTTCGTTTGTCTGTCCATAACAAAAATTTCTGTCTCAGTTTTCTAAGCAACTATAGGATAATAAAGCCTGATATTTTGGATATTGCTTTATCCTATAGTACCATATGGTATATAGCGATTTTATGCCCTTTGGTCATCTACTTCCTCTTTATTGAATACTTTTTGTGAAAGCAGGGGTATCACTAGTGAGCATTAGCTCACAGATTTACCTTGTTAACTCTGTCAATTAATTTGCAAAAAAATTATTCTCCTTATGTATTTAATCTTCATGTATAGTTTTCCTCCAAAAAAAAATTTTATTTATCTTAAATAGAGGAGAAAATAGTACCCATAACACTTGTTCTTGATTACCTGTAACACAGATAAATGTGAGTAAGTTAATTAAAGGTGAAACAACAAATCACTTGACATGGAAAATAAATTGGTTGAATTTTAATCATCATGCAGTATAATGATGAAGAACTGTATAGGCCTTGTGGAGAGTAACACAGATTCTGAAACCTTAGAACTAGGAGATAAGATTAAATATGTTTATCTAACTGTAGGGATTTTTTTAATTTTGATTGTTATTGCTGACATTGTACATATTACATGATGTTAGATTTTTTATCCATGTTTTACATATTTCTGATTT
This sequence comes from Limnoperna fortunei, assembly GCA_944474755.1. Taxonomy (NCBI): domain Eukaryota; kingdom Metazoa; phylum Mollusca; class Bivalvia; order Mytilida; family Modiolidae; genus Limnoperna; species Limnoperna fortunei. The sequence goes on from OX104116.1 coordinate 76,270,721, forward strand.
GATGTCAATGTTTTTGGAATGTTTAGCAAATTACCTTTATTTACAAATACTTTTCTTCAAATAATTTATAAAAGTTGTATGTGATATTTGTTAAGATGTTATTATGTCACAAATTATGTTACATTTTTAACCGTTAAATATTCGATAACATACACATATATTTATGTTTCATTTAGATTACACACATCTCGGTCATTAATTAGATTTTGACATTTTTATTCAATGTATGTAACAGTTTATGTTATTAGATATTATGTGTTTGAACTATTTATGTTATAGGATGTGTTTGAAGTGGTATAATTGTATGTTTTGTAAGGAATGTACATGTATGGTAGTTAATTGAGTGCAAGCAAAAAAAAAAAAACATTTGTAGTGATGCAATTAGTGATGGTTAGCCACTACACAAATAGGGGCCTAGGTGGCCGAGTGGTCAAGGTAGTTCCTCTACTATTGATCACGTGGTCTGTCAACACTGAGATTGCGGGTTCGAGTCTCACTGCAGGCAGGGTGTACTCGACTCCAATCTTAATTGACAAGGAATGCCAGTTTTCCTACCCCAGGTCGGGGGTTTCTTCCGGTTACTCCGGCTTCCTCCCCCAATAAAAACTGGATGCCATGATATAGCTGAAAAATTGCTGAAATTGGCATTAAACACCATCAAACAAACAAACAAACTACACAAATACATTGTGAGATACTGATTATGTGGCAGAAATCACCATAGACAGTTGTTGTTAAATGTTCTTTCCCTCATCCAGTGTTCAATCTAGAATTTTTTCACAGGGGGCCTGCCTGGCCCATGCAAGATCACAAAGGGGGCCCTGGATGGGATTTGGGGGCCACTGTTAAGTTTAAAAATTTGTATGAGATACTAAGGATCCATCCGTGTAATACTACTTATTTCAAGACAAGTCACAACAGACACAAAGTGATGGCATCTTTCAAGATAGTACTAGAGAACAGCTAGACACAATCATGCCATTATTCATGATGATGAGATGACATCTTTGCTAAATAGAGACAACAGATACAAAGTGGTGGCGAAATATGACGAAATTCGCTTCATATTTTGACAATTTCTTGAAAATGATCGTTGTCAAAATCTACGATAAATTTTTCACTGGTATTCAAAAAGACAGTGACTTTAAACACTCAAAAGATTCAGACTACACACCAGTACCGTACGGGGACTGGATTGAAATTCCGTATTTTGACGATCTAATATAGTGCGCCCGGAGAGGCCCGCGGAACATTTTCTACTGCGCCAAATAGAAAAAAAATGCGGCAATGGCGCAGCCTAGATTGAACACTGCCTCATCTTTGGAATCAAAGAATAAAACTTTTAGATTCTAAAAATTTAGAATTGGGTTTCATTCTATTTTTACAGCCATATTGATAAGCCTACATAATACATGTACAGTTTACTTTAGCTGACCACATGTCAAATGAGAATTGGCATCCATCTTTGTTGTCTAACATGATTTGTTCATGTTTTCCGTTACCAGTACTTTCCAGGTTATTACATTCATAGGTAGCTTATAGTTATATTCAGATAAAATTGATCATCACTATTGTTCATATGCACATAAAATTAGTCATAACTATGGTTAATATGCAGATAAAATTGGTCATAAAATTTAACCTGATCAAAACAATTGTATCCTACTATATAGTTGTGTTGCATTATGTTGCAATGAACTAGATTTGAACATTTTAGTCTTGACACAGCCATAAAATGTCGAAAAATGAAATATCATAACTGTCATATTGACTTTATTAATGAGATATAAAGGGGACAGAACAGCATCTACCATTTTTTCCTGAAAATCTTAAAATAGATACACAATGTATCATTTATTCTTTTATTTCCTTAAAGAAAATTTAATGAAAAACTTATACCTATCAATTTATTAATAGTTAAAATACAGAGTTTTAGCTTAAACAGGTTCGGTATAAGCAAAATAGTAGAAAAATTTTTTTTTTTTTTCATAAAGGGAGGCAAGTCCATTTAGGTTGGAGTTGAGCACACCTTACTGCAGTAAGGCTCAAACTACCTTTGTATCAGCCTTAGTGTTAATACCCTGATGACCAACTATCTAATGTTTAAAACCTTAATAAGTAATGTATTTATTCATTTGTAAAGTTTTTCCTGTTCACATCTATTTATTTCATGCTTTCTTCTGTTTGAACATTGGTAAATTTTTTGTTATGTAACATGTCAAATATGTCTATCACATAGGTGAAAAATTCAGCCTTTAGACAGATACTTGAACTGTTTTTTGTAATTTAATTTGTTGTATTTAATGTCTTTTTCCTTTATTATAGATGGTTGTTATGGTAAAAAGAAATTTAAAAATAGGGTGATTTAATATGTAAGTTATGTGGATTTTTTTTATTTCAGCTTAGTGTAGTTTAGTTATTTTAAAGAATTGATATATGCATTCCTTTTGTCCACCAGTGTAATACATCCTTGTAATTTATATCTCCGTTTCAATAAGCATGGTGTAATAAATATCATACAATTACTGCACCTGAATGGGATCAATATGAGGTTTTATTGAGCAGGGTAGAATAATATTGAATGAGGTGAAGCAGAGTTCAAAATGGTTGTACCCTGCTCAATAAAACCTCATATCGATCAAGTTTTAAGTCTAGTAATTGTTTTATTACATAATATTATGATATTTCGTTATTAAATTGGACAGAAACATGGTTTTTGAAAAAAGAAATCCACTTCAAATCAATAATTTAAATGATATAACAAGAAGAATTCAAAATATTTGGTCATTTAACAGTTATTTCTGATGAACTTGGTAATTCTAATATTACGTCATGCTTTCGCTATGTAAACAAAGCCATGTTAAAATTCCAATAAATTTAGTTCGCACATACTCAAGGTGTCAGTTTCAGTAAGTTGGATTTTATCAAAATTTTCTCTTTTTAGCTCACCTGACTCAAAGCTATTGCCATCACTTGGCGTCCGTCGGCGGCGGCGGCGGCGTCGTCGTCGTTAACTTTTCTTCAAAAAATCTTCTCCAAAACCACTGAAGGGATTGCTTTGAAACTTTGCACACATCATCAGTAAAATGTCCTCTACCAAGTTTGCCCAAATCATGGCCTCAGACCAACCAACATTGGCCACCATGGCTAAAAATAGAACAGGGGTGTCAAAATACAGTTTTTTGCTTATAGTTCAAAAAGTATAACAGATACAGGAAAACCGAACAGACTTTCCTTCTTCAACATCTAAAGCTCTACAAAACACTCTATTGGGTCAAAGTTGTATGATGACTTCTTGTAGGAGTTATTGCCCTTTAATTGTCAAAATTGATGATTTTTGCCATTTTTGCCTCAAAATCTTGAAAATTATTAGAACTAGAGAAAAAGTTAGCATTGCTTAATTGTTCTGCTCTATGAGGGCTACAAAAATGACTTAAGGGTCAAGATTGTCTGATTAACTGTTTAAGAGTTATTCCCCTTGAACTGTTTTTTTTAAACGGTTTTAATTGATTTTTAAAAATCTTCTCCTCTGAAACAACTGAAAGTACTGCTTTGAAACTCTGTACACATCATCAAATGTCCTCAACCAATTTTGTAAAACCATGGCTGCAGATTAACCAACATGCCAACATGGCCACCATGGCTAAAAATAGGACGGAGGGGGGGGGGGTAAAATACAGTTTTTGGCTTATATTTAAAAAAGTGTAACAGACACAGGAAAACCGAAGAGACATTCCTAAATCTGCATCAAAAGCTCTACGAAAAAACTCCATCAGGTTGAAGTTGTATGAGGACTCCTTATAGGAGTTATTGCCCTTTAATTGTCCAAATTGATTATTTTTGACATTTTTGCCTCAAAATCTTAAAAATTTTTAGAACTAGAGAAAAAGTTAGCATTGCTTAATTGTTCTGCTCTATGAGGGCTACAAAAATGACTTTAGGGTCAAGATTGTCTGATGAAGCGTTTAGGAATTATTCTCCTTGAACATTTTTTTAATCAATTTTACTTTTCTTCTCCTCTTTAACCAATGAAAGGATTGCTTTGAAACATTGCACACATCATCTTTAGGACGTCCTCTACCAAAATTTTGCAAATCATGACACCTGACTACCTACATAGCTACGTTGGCTTAAAATAGATAAAAAGAAAAAAGGGGGGGGTGGGAGTCGAGAGAGTTTTCGACTGATAGTTAAAAAAGTATAACAGGTACAGCAAATTTGAAGTGAACCTCCCTTCTCCCTCTAAGCATCAAAAGCTCCTCCTTATAGGAGTTATTTCCCTTAAAAGGTCAAAATTAATGATTTTTGCAGAAGTGTTGGGCAATTCCTTATAGCAACTAAAAGCTGTATAAAAAAGGTTTGTTTGGTTTCAGGTTCAGGTGAGCAATACAGGCTCCTGGGAGCCTCTAGTTTACCATAATTTTCATTTTTTTGTTCATTAAATTGTTATTTTTAACTGAATTCTGAGATTTGCATGTCAACACACAGCAATTAAATTATTTGTCTCACTTACCTACATAATGACACGCTGGAGCAATATGGAGCATCCTTAGAGTTGGGCACATTTTTATGCCACTTCAACTACAGATTACCGCTTTTGTCATATTCAGAATCTAAATAATTTATGCATAGCAACTTTATTGTTGTTTTAACATGGGTTGTCGTTATATTCTTGACCTTTAACTCCTCACCAAATGCTCATTCTGCTCAATTAAAAAACCATATTGAACTCTTGTGATTTGATTAGCTGTCATATCTTCAAAATGATAATATATTAGCTAATCAAATCACACCTGTGCAATGGGTTTTTTTTTTTGCAGAATTGTTGTTTAGCTAACCAATATGATATGAAATGGAATGTCAGGTGTATTGGTCACGACCAATATGAAAACAGCTAATATGTAATAAAAGCTTTTATTTCTAAAAACTTGCAATATGTAATTTATTGAAATATACAGCTGACTTTAAACATTTTTTTGGTAAAAGTTTTTTATGTTACCTACAAAATCATTTTATTCAAATTTATATGCAAAAATATTAGATGTAAAATTGTTGTTTATTTGCAGAATTCATCATTATTGTGATCTGATTCATTGAAAATGTATCTGTTGGTACTTTTCCAAATAATGTGCAATTATAATTTTATATATATACTAATTTATTTATTAAGTTATTAAAATAAACAAATTTAAAAAAAACAGTTTTTTATTTTGTGTTTTGGCGTGATTTTATTAGTTAAACAGTAGCAATTGCCATAGAAACTTATTAGATTTAATTTAAGCCATAGTATTTGATGAAAAACTTGACCTTCACGAGAAAACTGGCCAAACTTTTTTCATTTAGATTGGAGTCGAGGACGCCTCACCTACAATGAGACTTGAACCCCCATCCTCACTGTGATCAATTACAGTAGATGACTAACCACTTGGCCAGTGACGCCCAAATAGCTGAATATACTTAACTTCTAAGAAAAATAAACTGTAGTCTTATATGAAATATTTCAACAGTTTTCCTGGAAACTTGTACTAAAGCTTGTTATATCAAATAATGGCATGTAAAAAATATGATTATAAAAAAAATGTCTTGGAATGCACACACAAAAGTCGCTCAAAATCTACATGGATATTTATTTTTTTTCGGGGGTGGGGGGGGGGGGGGGTCAGGATAATCATATGTATCGGTGTACCAATTTATTTTCAAAGGCGGCCATCTTAGAAAATCTTCAAAATTGATTGATTACTTTAGGTCAGCCACAAAATACTCACAATTTTTCGTGTTGATCTTACACATATCTCGACCCACAGAGCAGCCCAGCGCGTTCCCGAATGGCGGATAGGGCAGACTCTCGTTGGGGGTTGTCAGGTCATAATACGGAAAGCCTGGTCGCGGACTGGAGTGGGTAACGTGTTTGGAGAGTGCCACGCTCCTTGCACGATAAAGACCCCTTTTGTAGATTTCGAAAAAGAGTAAACTCATTGTAGCCGCTTCAAAAGGCTAAATTCTCCGACCCTACCCAATACTCCGTACTTTTCCAGTGGTAGTCAAAATTTTGTTCCCTGTGTCCCATCCCACCCCTTTTTCAATTAAGGTATTGTTTGTTAACTTGTTCCCGTCCTGAATTTAGCTGAAATACTGCTTGCTGGACGTAAAGCAAACATCCAATCAATCAATCCATGCATCATATCTTAAAGAAAACGGTCGGACAACATTGACTGGAAAATTAAAAAAGATGAATATAAGAAACCGGATAAAAGTAATCAGTCGCACAAAACTTTTGGCGACTTATTGTTGTTTTCTTTTCTAAAATCTGAATGGCCGTGGTTAATATAAAGGTCTCAAGAAACATTTAAACCTTTGTCGTTTTAAGAAAACGTGAATAGGGTTTACATAGATAAATTGTCGTAATTAATGTTTCATTTGAATTATGGTTACAGTTAGTGTCCAGCGATTCATACAGCAAGCACTTTTCGGTATATAATACATTCCATAGAATATTATTTAGCACAACCCTTCATAGAATTTTTATTCAGTTTCGTTAACTGATGTCAGAAAGTATACGTCAAAGAATAGCCTCACCTTTGAATACAACGGAGGCTTAAATCCCGAAAAAACAGACAAAACAGTGAACAGACACAAGAAGAAAACTAGAAAGCACTAACTACGAGAGAACGACACAAATGATGTTTTAGTATTTGTTTAAGTAATCCTAATTGAAATGAAATTCTTCTAAGTTAACCATTCATTTTACAATGTTTTAATTATATTTCCAAAAATATTTACGTAGTTAGCTTCCAGTATTCAAAATCAATTAAGTAGTATGCAGTCTTAAAACTTCTATCAAACAAAATCAAAGACCCCTCCAATAAACTGTCTAGAGATATGCCAACGCCATGTCCAGATATTGGCACCATTATCCACTGTCAATTTGGAATCTTTACCAAACTAAAGGACCTTGAACCAATAACCTTCTTGAAAACGCGCACAACAAAGAAAGTTAGTGGCGATAACATACGCAGACATTTATAAGATCAGTCGCCAATTCCAGAACAATGCACTATGTCCAGCGGTCTAGACCCCTCGGCCAAATCCGCTATATAGCTTCATTAACCGGGGTGAGTCGTAGACATAGACATAGTACATGTGTACTAGCGTGTGACGATGGAATTTTCGTAACCAATACGTATTAATCTGACAGTAATCTAATTCAGCAATTTTGTATATATTATATAGGATGACAAAGTTGCTTGTCATACAGTCACAGTAAGTTAATTATATACAAACGTCTACGTATTGTGACAACCATATAATATATCTATCCAGTGGATTTCTAAATCATCAGAAATACAGGGTTAATGTCAAATATTTATATATAAGTTATATAAATTATATATTGGTTACGAAAATTTCATCGTCACACGCTAGTACACATGTACTATGTCTATGTCTACATTTCACTCCGGTTAATGAAGCTGTATTTTAATATAGCGGATTTGGCCGAGGGGTCTAGACCGCTGGACATAGTGCGGCGATTTGGTACCACAGTTTCACAACGGTGCGAGTTCGAATCCCGCTTAGGGAAATCAAAAATTTGACAGTGTAAAAATCTAATTATTACAGTGTTGGGTTTAATTTGTAGACTTATATATAAATATTTGATATTAACCCTGAATAACCCTGATGATTCAGAAATCCGCTGTATAGATATATTATATGGTTGTCACAATATATTATACAATTATAGCCTTTAAATTAGGTCGATATGAAAAAATATCGACATGAGAACATATCGACCGACAACGAAGTTGGAGGTCGATATGTTATCTCATGTCGATATTTTTCATATCGACCGTAGTTAAAGGCTACAATTGGTATATTATTAATTGATATTTTTATGCACATCTGTATATACTAGTATTTTAAAGGAATTTAGTTCAACGTTCTTTTGATTAGTTTACTGTTTTGGTGGGTTTTGTCACATGTACGAAAATATCACATTTCATTTCAATATCATCTGAAATTATGAAAACTTTCAATTTAAAAGATTTATAAATACAAAAATACATGCAACATATTGAAATATTTGCAATTTTTCACAATGTACATACTTTCCTAACTTTCAAACCGGAAACAGACAGAAGTCATTCTGATTGGCTGTTTAAAGGGGAATTCCAATTATTTAAAAATAGCCGTGCAATATCATGTTTTCTAAATATAACCGTGCAACATCACTTTCCTATCAGCCGTTTTCAAAGAACCTTACCAAATACAGAATGTCATGTGACAGGCTTTACACTAATCAAATTTATCAGAAAAATATCAATTAATAATATATATATATATATATATATATATATATATATATATAGTTGTGTATGTATTTCTCAGTGAAACCGGTAGCCATGAAGAGCACACGCTTCTTTGAAGGTCACAGTAAACAAACAACGCAAAGTAATTTAATTTCATCGAAACTTCAAAATAATGCATTAAAGTCTTATAAAACGATCACAAAAAAGAAACTACGTCTATGTTGCATCTCCTTTATTTTGACCTAAATTTCTAAAAACAACCATCTTGGATTTGAATAGTTAATGTTTAAATCATCTTCCTTTGAACGATTTTTTGCAGTTTTAATCATATTTTGCAGGTCACTAATGCTTTCGATGAATAAAGCCCTATCATCTGCTTACATTAATAAGCACAAATAAAGCATTCTAAGTTCATAAGGAATAGAATAATTTTTTATCAACTCAGTTTCGACGGGTGTCTTATTACAGACAGGCACTGCTTATTCGTCCGAAGCACCCGAGTGCATCCATGTTTTTTTTTTTTTTTTTTTTTTTTTTTGGGGGGGGGGGATACTCATGTCTGGGAGAGAATGATTCACCTTGCATAATTCCTGTAGTACAATATAAAAATGAATACATAACATGGGAGACAATGATTCACCTTGCATAATTCTTGTAGTACAATAGAAAATGAATACATAACATGGGAGACAATGATTCACCTTGCATAATTCTTGTAGTACAATAGAACAAAATTCAAAATTTACCATGAAGTTTTACACATGACTTTTATTTGTTGCACAATGATTTAATACCTTTTCAGTGTAGCTGTTATACCATTTTCAGTTTTTGCAAAGATATGCGTTGTCCTACGCTATACTAGTGTAAATAAAACAACAATATAAACGTGTACCTTTTAGCAAAGAACAAGTTCCGTCCGACCAAGGGCATTAAGTTGTCGGTGTAGGACGTAAAAAACTCCCCAAGCAAAGAACAAGTTATTAAACATTTTTTTATTTGCTCAAAGGTCAAAGATAATATCTATGACATATATTTAGAAACGAAAAGTGGTAAATGGTATGGCACTCATATTAAATATATTTAATTTGTGCGATCTCTGTAACGTAAATAATAAACGAGAAAATCGATATCCCTGACAAATACTCCCATTAATATTTAGTTGCTTTAAATGATTTCCATTGTTATAATAATTTCCTTTTGACTTAGAATATTTAGCAGTTAAAAAAATTATAAAGTACGATGTTAATTTCTAAGATATTATTATTGTTAAAAATAAATAATCAGTCGACAGCATACGTTTTTTAAATGTACAAATTAATGGACAAATAGTAACTTAACGTATGGATAAGTAAAAAACTTGCAAACAATCGAATAAATTGTTTTTTAATGTTGTTTAACGCCACTTTCAGCAATTGTTCAGCTATATCATGGCTTCCAGTTTGTACTGGGGAGGAAGCTGGTGTATGCATGAAAATAAATCACAGGAACTACAAATCAATTAGTAAAGACACGTTTTTAAGTATGCAATCAACTATAAAAATATTTCACCTTCAAAATGAATGTATCAACGATTTGTTTGTTCGTAGGACACGATCTTACATTGGTAATTTATGTTTTGTATCTTTAGATACAAACAAAAAATAAAAAACAACAAACAAAAAAAAAACCACAGACGTCTGTAGCATGTCTATCGTGGTTAATTAGACATGAAATTTTCATTACCTTTTTATATGAAAACATGTAATGACAAAAAACCAAAAATGTTGGACAAGAAGTCTGTCCTAGGAAATGATAAATCATCGATAGAATAGTTGTGATTCAAAGTAGATCATGAATAGATTAACATTGTACGGGGAAGTTTGTTTGTTATAGGTACTTTAATAACTTGTGACAGGTTTAATAAGTCAATTATTTGAAAATAAAAGGAAAATTGACAGTCGAATTTATATTATTTACGTGAATTTTAGTTTTATTACACTTGGATAATTTTTACATCCGAGGTTTCCTTGAATGAACCTTTGTTCTATTAGAATATGTAACTATTCAAATATTTTACAGTTTAAGTGGAAGGGAAACAGTGCGGTGGCAGTTGTCGAAGTGGTTCTTCTCCATAAAGAATGGTACAGGTAGGTACATCCCCATTTCTTAAATCAACATTTATATAATTATGTTTGCGTACTACTTTATAATGTTGTCCACACAAATTTGTGCGAATGTTTATGTACTTAAATTTAAAGTCGATTTAAATTCTTTAAAATTTATTAAATCTTCAACTTTTGAAATTTTATTCATTAGACTATAAAACTACTGATGATGTTTATATTTAATCAAAAGTCTACTTACCTGACCAATTTACTTCGTACAAAAATATTTACTGATAATCTCGCTTTTTTGTATATTTACTCTGTACTCTCAACACATTTCGTTATTTATTTCAACAGATGATGAATGCCTTAGTTGTTTTCAACTCTTTGTTCGTTCTTGCCAACATTGCACTAGGAGACGAAGAACATGCTAGGCTAGATACGGCAATAGCACTTCTATCATCTGACGGTAGCAGCGGTAGCGGTGGTAGTGGTGGTACCAGTGCTGGTGGTGCAAACATCTTTCAAAAGATATTCGGAGCAGAAGCGGATGCTTTCGGAGGAATCGGTGGTAATCCGTTTAGTTTATCATTTTTAAACACCGTCATGGCTGATATGGGCGACAATCTTGGGACGTTGGCATTACTGGAAGCAATTAATTCACAAAGCTCATCTAAAACTACTTCTGGGGTAGATATGACATCTGCTTCAATGGCAGGTGATAGTTCAGGATTTGCTGCTGGGTTTAGTGGAGGCATTGGCGTTGGAGGAGGTGGAGGTATAGCCAGTAGCGTTGGAGGAGGTGGAGGTGTAGCCAGTAGCGTTGGAGGAGGTGGAGGTGTAGGCAGTGGCTTTGGAGGAGGTGGAGGTATAGCCAGTAGCGTTGGAGGAGGTGGAGGTATAGCCAGTAGCGTTGGAGGAGGTGGAGGTATAGCCAGTAGCGTTGAAGGAGGTGGAGGTATAGCCAGTAGCGTTGGCGGAGTTGGAGGTGTAGCCAGTAGCTTTGGGCGAGGTGGAGGTGTAGGCAGTAGCGTTGGAGGAGGTGGAGGTATAGCCAGTAGCGTTGGAGGAGGCGGAGGTGTAGCCAGTAGCGTTGGGGGAGGTGGAAGTATAGGCAGTAGCTTTGGTGGAGGTGGAGGTGTTGCAGGAGCTGGGGCATGGAACATGGCAAATGGTTTAGGTTTTAGGAAAGATAATATTGGCGGATTTGGAATGAGTGCACACGGAGGTACAACAACTGGATTGGAAACCTTGCTTAGCATGAATGATCGTGGTTGGGGCAGTGGATGGCAAGGTGGCGCTGGGAATTGGGCTGGGGTCGCCAACGCTAGAGATAATTGGAGTAGCGGTTTAGGACGTTCTGACTTCCATAAAATTCGCCCTTTCCCAATTCCTTCTCAATTTTCTGGACCAAGTATTGCTTCATCGAGTGCGTCGGCATTGTCATCCGATGCATTGATGAACAATCTACATGCCTTCCAAGGAATAGGACAAGATGTAGGATCTCTTGGTTCCAATATCAACTTAAATGCGTTTTTATCGGCATTGATTGCAGCTAGACAAAGTAGTGGTATCGATACAAACTTTATAGGTGATAAATTATGGTCATCGCCAAGATTACAGAATTTTGATAATCAGCAAAATATTGCTAGTATTATGTCCTCATTACAGAGTAGAAGTCAGCAGGCACCCGTTGTCATCATTGGTTTAGACAGCTTTGGAAACGTGAAACAAGTAGGCAATGGTCGTGGTATCATTGATGCTATAAATAGACGTGACTTTAGTTTTGATTCTCGATTAGACAGGGATATGGGATTTGACTCCAGATGGGGCGAAAGAGACAGAGGGTTTTCTAGATGGGACAGAGATAGCCGGTTTAAATCATTACCTAGCCAGGAATCTCCAGCAAAGGATATAAACTTGAATATAGTAGTTAGACAGGATCAGCCTGTAGAAAAACCAAGATCTCATTCAAGTGCTGATAAGATGACTCAAGAAAATGATTTGAGTTTGATAAATACAAATGATCTCGCTTGGTTTGAATTCAATAATGTCGACAGCTCAACAGGCCGTTTTCAACAGGCAGACTTAAATAGAAAAGGTGGAGATGCCAAAGGGCACCCTGTATTTTCCTTCAAAGCATCTCCACCGGTCCAGCAGACAATTGGTGGCTCTTCGGGCATGGAATCATACTGGAAAGATTCCTTAAATGGAGCACAGATAAAGCCGATCCCCAACATGGTAGCTCGACAACAGTTGGACAATTTTATTGCAGGCACAAACAGGGGAGATTTGTGGAATCAAATAGGAACACACAAAGGTATGGCTATATCAGATTATACGGCCCAATCCCCAGGATTTGTTGGTGTTGACAATTTGTTTGGAAATCCAGAGACGCAATTACAACACTCACAACAGATTATAGCTTATCCTAAGGCACAATACCAAACGTCTAATCCGGTATTTAAAGTACCAGGTGACTCTCTAAAACAAAAATAAAAAACATGTAAGTAAATTTAATTTTCGTGTTTTTCGAGCAATAATCTGCCGCATCAAAACTGCTGTATTATGCTGTTTGTTTTCTGAATGTGCTTTTTGAAAGTCTTAAATGTGTTGTCTAAATAATTTTTGTATTCTCGTCGCTTTTGTGGTAATTTTTTGCTACTGACGATCGATCTACTTTTAAAATGAAAGCAAAAAACGAATAGCATTATTTAGCCATACGCAACACATTATTTAGCCATACGCAAGACACAGTTTTGTTCGTCTGTGTCTAGGAAGCGAGTCGCCCTGTTGATCGAGCCTTTCCCAGTATCCACCCTTATATGTAATAAACATTTACTGTATAATGTAAGTATTCCAGTTTTGACGTCTTGTTTGGTGCTATTTATCTTAGATATATGCTGTAAGGTCTATATGAGCAAGCGCAGTAATAGCTTAAATTATTATATAAAACTGTCATTTTGTCGAAATAGTAGTTCTCAACTACTATTTCCATATGCTCAACAAATTAACTAAATACATCAAGAAAATATCCTTTTTGGATAATAAAATGAAAAGGCTTAATTTTGAATGTTTAAAGAATTTTCACAATTACCGACAGTCATGCAGCACAACAAAGTCTAACACACCAACAATTAACAAGAACAAAAGACAAAACGTATGTGCATTAATCAACAACAATTAAATCATTAAATATGACATGTTCATAAATAGTTCATAAATAGTTTTGTTAGCAAAACATAAACCTGTACGTTGTTTATTTTTTAGGTTAGAAGGCAAAAAGCATGAGGAAACAAAATGAAATTGTGTAAAATAACTGTAAACTTCAAAGGAAATGATAAGCAACATACAAGGACAAAGTGCGTGACAGAGGAACCAAAACAATATTGAATGACATGTTTATATGTGACTCAGTTAAATGCTCATCAAAGCTTTTTTCATTTACAAACAATTTTTATGACATTTATAATTAATTATAGATTTATTCAAGCAGACGTGTAATTTATGTTAGACCCGTTGCACAAAATCAAATCGACCATCACAACAAATCGTCAATGATTTTATGACTTGCCCTTTTATAATTTTCGACTTGAATTCTTTTTTTTTGAAAATATTCAAGTGTAGTATCCTAAAGATATACAAGTGATTTATCTCCCGGACAAAGCTCCCCAAGGGTTTCGGTAGGATGTCTTGTCGTTAAACTATCCATAACTGTCTATTTTTAAAAGCGTAAACACTGTCAGTCACGCTTTTTCAATAGCAAAGCAAACGCCATCCAAACAAAATAAGATCAAAACAAACAAATGCATACTTAAACCTTTAGCAGCTTACCGTTCAGGGAGCAGTATTTCAGCAATATTAAGGACGAGGACCGCTTAACAAACAGTGGGACGGAACAATTGTCATGAAATAATGATTGTCCCTGGAAACGGAATAGAGAGCAAATAAGTGTCTTTTACCTGCAATTCATGTGAAATTATGTAAACAAGGTTCACAGATAAAATTCAATTTTATCAAATAATATATATTATGAATAGAATTTTTTTTAGAATAGTTTTTGATTGGTCTGAAAACAACTTTCAGGTCACAATAAATCACAAAAATTGACTACTGTGCAGCGGAATACAGTATTGACTTGGTTTTTACCAGTTTAAGCTTGCTTTTCATAACTGTTCGAACATAACTATCAATTTCAATTTGAAAGGTCATTTGGATCGAATGTTGATGGATATCGCCACATCATTTTAAAAATTATAAAATATAGTGTTAAAAATTTTTAGAATAAAATAATTTACTTTTTATACTCTTTTCAATATTTGAAATGTGATGAAACTGAAATTTCAAGATTATCAGCTAATCAATATCAAAATGCACTAATAACAAAAAATATTTACGGTAACCAGCATTACAACAATTACAAAATGTAAGCATCCTCTGTTTTTCTTATGAAGGAAAATGGTGATTATATTCATGTAATAAAACAATTACTGACTTTATTCGGCCCTCAAAAATGTATTTTCACCTCGCATAGCGGCTCGTTGAATATTACATTTTTTCTGGCTGATAAATCCTGATAGCGACCTATATCAAAGTCGTGAATTGTATAATACAGCGGATTTGGCCGAGGGGTCTAAAGCGCTGGACATAATACAGGCGAAAAGGTGCCACACTGTCACAACGGCGAATCTGAGGGTAAGTACAAATTTGAAAGTATTAAAATCTTATTCTAACAGTGTGGGGCTTAATTTGTAGACGTATATAAATATTTTGTGCTAACTCTGTATTTCTGATGCTTCAGAAATCCGCTGAATACATAAATTATATGGTTGTCACGAAAACTTCGAGTTCGTTGTCGTCGAGCGCGTTTACACAACAGGTGTCATTGAGCTTCCATTGGAAATTATTATGCAATCGTTATAATATATATAGTTAAAGCGACTCTTTGCCACTAAGCTTTAAGTTTAAAACAAATAATATTTATAAAAAAAGTTCAGCATTGTCTGTAAACTTTACGCGTCCTGGTTATGTTCATTTACGCGCCATCCTATATTATCGGAACCTCTTTTTAGTTTTCTACTTTTCATACTGCCGTCAAGACTTTTATAGTCTGTGAAGAAACCTCAATCAATTGTGTTACATGTTTGTCATTAAAACCAGGCTATGTTGACACTATGTTGTTTACTGTTGTCAGTGTAACTTGAAAGCACCAACAAGGCATCACCAACAACAAAGATTCCAACTGAAATGACCCCTTGCCCACTGGTGCTATTTGCGAACACTTCGAGTTCGCTGTAGACGAGTGCGTAAATAGGTGTCATTTAGCTTCCATTGGAAATTATTACGCAATCATTATAATATTCTCAAGTCGTCGTGTAAACATCAGCGTCGTTAGTTAAATGAACGAATATTTTATTATTTCGTGTAGATTTCTTCCATTTTCAGTATACGTGATTCATTGCATCGATCTTCTTCTCTTTAAAACTAGTATTTTTGTATATAACACACGCTATTAGAGTTTCTTTTTACACAAAATTCAGTCATTCTCTCATTAATATAAGGATATTTTGTCAATAAAAAAGTCAATAATCGGCTGTTTAATCTCTAACAGTAAATCAAATCTGCTATCAAAAGATTTTTCACTTAAAATATGTCATGTATTTAGACATAAAATTATTTTTGGCGACGTGTATTCTAATGATAACTACAAAATCACATATCTGTTAGGAACGATGACGTATGTTTATTGTAGCGGTAATGAAGCCAGTCCAGCTTCCAATAGTATTCTGACTACATCGTAAAATTTTTTTTTTTAACTATAGTTTGTGATGTTTTCTTCACTATAGCTTAGAATGATTGACTATTGCTTTTTTTAAAATGTTTTCTTGATTTCATCTAATAATTTTTTCTTGACTATAGATAGAAATTTTCTTGCCTGCATCTTAGAATGCTGTCTTGACTACAGCTTAGTACGATATTTTCTTGACTATAGCTTAGGATGCTTTCTTAACTATATCTTATAATGTTTTAATGATTATAGCTTAACATGGTTTCATGACTACAGCTTAGAATGTTTTCTTGGCTAAAGTTTAGAATGGTTTTTTAAACAGCTAAAATGTTTTTGATTACATCTTAGAATGTTCTAATACCATAGTTTAGAATGTTTTCCTCGAAAAAAGCTGAGAATGTTTTATTAATTTCGGCTTAGAATGTGTTGACTATAAATTAGAATGTCATGACAATAGCTTAGAATGATATTTAGCTGAATGGTTCTCACCACTGTGAATGTTCTAACTTAAATGTAAGGAATAAATATGGGTCACCAGGACAGTTCTAACCGTTTTCGACTCTATTTTCAAAATTATTCATCTGTTGGCCATTATTTCTTGATTGAAACAAATTATTATTGTATATCACTTAGGTTCGATGAGTAACATTTAAAATTAACAAGTTAATTTGCTTTAAAAGAGGAGATAAAACAAATATAAACCGCATTTATAAAAAAAAAAATCATTATAAGCAGTTACAATTAAATAGTAGCGTATAGTACGTAGGGCTGATGAGTAAAAACTGAAATGGCATTCCTCGTGACAACGTAAGATTGCCTTGTAGCGTCTCTGTGTCATTAATCCCTGAAATAGCTTTACCGGTTCAAAGACTTTATAAAGCTTAATTTGACATAACTATCAGATGGTGTGAAATTACGACACAATCTGGTCGTCTTCATTATTTCTTAATATTGTTTTATTGCAATTTACAGTTGAAGATTCTTGTATTCTATAAAATGTTTTTTTCGCTAATTGGCAAATTATTATGTCTAACGGCTTTATAAAACAAACTTAGTCAGACTTTTAACTTTAAAATAGTGTTAGTATGAAATATCATTCATTTTGTAAGTCTTGTTAATAGTATAATGGAGTGCTTGTTGGAAAATATAGCTACTTTTCTAAGTCCTGAATACACGTAATAGCATCAACCGTTTAATACTTGTGTGTCATGTAGTAGTTTTAGAAAGGTAGAATGCCAATTATTCAAGTCAAGTCAAGTCAAGTCAAGTAAACTTTATTTAAAGTCGGTAGACATATAACAATAAACATAAGCTCTGTAGAGCTTTTAAAACCGACATACATATAGTTAAATCATACATTTAACATTAAAATCAAATATTAAGAATTATTGTTCAACGTTTTTTTCAGTTAAACCAATAAGATCAAACTAATAAGCCAAACATTAATGAGTCTAATAAAAAAAATAATAACAAGTGTTCATGCTTTCTGTTGTTTACTTTTCGTTTATGTTCGGTAATTTGTTTATCTGTCTTCAAATAGTAAACAGATAGTGAGATTTCTGTTTGGTCAAACTCCCTTTGATGTGAAAAGAAAATAACAACTGTTGTACTTATAACAAGACAAACAGATATTCTGATGAAATTTATATATATCAAAACATGTTAAAATGCGATAAAACAAAAAAATATGTTCAGGCATGGTTTCTCATACAGCGAAAATCCTGACTGTTATGATTATGATTAATTTCATTTTCACAAAGAAAAGTTTGTATATTTTAGTGCACTTCGGAAATAATATATGCGGGGTACATAATGTGTCCTAGTGCTGGGTAAAGGGAGTTCCTAGTGCTCAACACAATAATGAGTACAGGATGTTTTCTAGTGCTTAGCATATGACAATTCCATGATGGGTTAAGGACGTTTCCTAGTGCTCAACACAATGATGGGTAAAGGACTTTTCCTAGTGCTGGGTAAAGGGAGTTTCCTAGTGCTCAACACAATTATGGGTAAAGGACTTTTTTCTAGTGCTGGGTAAAGGGAGTTCCTAGTGCTCAACACAATAATGAGTACAGGATGTTTTCTAGTGCTTAGCATATGACAATTCCATGATGGGTTAAGGACGTTTCCTAGTGCTCAACACAATGATGGGTAAAGGACTTTTCCTAGTGCTGGGTAAAGGGAGTTTCCTAGTGCTCAACACAATTATGGGTAAATGACATATCATAGTATTGGGTAATTGGAATTTCCGAGTTTTTAACTATGCTTGATACAGGAAGTTTTCTAATGCTCAACACAATGATGGGTTAAAGGCGTTTCCTAGTGTGCAACGCAATGATGGGTACAGGACGTACATCAAGCGCTGTGTAAAGGGAGTTTCCTAGTGCTCAACATAATACTGGGTACAGGACGTTTCCTAGTGCTGAGTACAGGACGTTTCCTAGTGCTGGGTAAAGGGAGTTTCCTAGTGCTCAACACAATGATGGGTAAAGGACGTTTCCTAGTGCTGGGTAAAGGGAGTTTCCTAGTGCTCAACATAATACTGGGTACAGGACGTTTCCTAGTGCTGAGTACAGGACGTTTTCAAGTGCTGGGTAAAGGGAGTTTCCTAGTGCTCAACATAATACTGGGTACAGGACGTTTCCTAGTGCTGAGTACAGGACGTTTTCAAGTGCTGGGTACAGGACGTTTCCTAGTGCTGAGTACAGGACGTTTTCAAGTGCTGGGTAAAGTGAGTTTCCTAGTGTTGAACCAAAATGCTGATTACAGGACGTTTTCTAGTTCTGGGTACAGGACATTGCCTAGTGCTGAGTATAAGACGTTTCCTAGTGCGGAGTACAGGACATTGCCTAGTGCTGAGTATAAGACGTTTCCTAGTGCGGAGTACAGGACACTGCCTATAGTGCTGAGTACAAGACGTTTCCAAGTGTAATAACAGGACATTGCCTAGTGCTGAGTACAAGACGTTTCCTAGTGCTGGGTACAGGCCGTTTCAAATACGTTTTTAGTGCTCAACACAAAGCTTTTTTAATTGGTGTCTAACAAAAGTCCTGACAATAGATTTAGCCCATAATAAATAAACGCATGACATCTTTTCAGAAACTTGTATATTGAAATTTTGGTTTCTTCAGCAGCGTTTGATATATCTTCTACACATGCATTTTCATTTAAATTGCACATAAAATAATGAATAAAATCTATATTGAGCGGATTATGAAGTATAAATAGAACTTTATGTTGAAAACCTGTTATTCGTTGTTTAGAAATGTAGGCGAAAACTTATGTCTTTAAGGAAGAGAAAATGACTAGATTAGGAACATCTATAAATATAGAATAAACAAACAAGAATGCAAACATTCTAATTGAACGGTATGTTTCTATATAAATACACTGGTAATAAAACTGTCTATTATAAACAAGCTCCAGGAAAATTGATGTCCTCCTTAAAAGATTAATTGAATGAACAAAATTGGCGGTAAGTCAATGATGCTGTGCCTGTTCACTTGGAAACCATCAGACTGACAGAAGTAGGTTAGAAAGTACTCGACTGTCAATATGTTTTGTCTCCCATAGTCGGTATATCTTAGTTACACGATCGCACTATTGACATTAAAATATATTTTGAATCAGTATTTGAGAACAAATTAACCGTTTCGTAACCGAGGAGCTTCCCGATGAGTGGAGGATACCCAAGTAAACCCAAGTAAACTGTTTAAATTACTAAATGGAAAACATTACCGTTGAACGGGATTTTTACATTTATCAATAGTATATACCGGGTGTGGATGTTGTCCCTGAAATGTCGGGCAAAGCAGATGACAATAGTTGGGGCCGAATATCTAGTAAATAAAGGTTTTTACAAAAACAGGCAAGTTGAAGGTCGAAGCCTGTCTTATATTTTTGACCAAACTATATATCTTTACCATACATCATTTATATAACCAATACAAATTATTTTGTCTTTGTCGGTGTTAATTTGCCACAGTCTTTGAAGAAGTGATAAAATGTTTTTTGGTTTGTAAAGTTTTTTAAAATAAATTTCCAACACAAAAGATACGAAAGGGAGCTTTCCCCCGCCAATTCTAATGTTAAGAAAAAATTTCATACCGATTGCGTAAAGTAAATTTGATATATAATATGAAGTGTTGTCATAATGACAACAATACACGTATATCATACCACGCTCTTTTTACGACTGTACTGAAAGAGACATTAGTCAAACAATCATTCACTCAGTCAATCAATCAATAGCATAAGATAATATAATTCTAGCTGGTACCTGGTATCCATTTAAGTGTTATTGAACACTTATATAAAACACACACACACACACACAATAATGTTTTTACAATCATATTTGTTATAAAATCATTTTATATTATTATAACCAGTTCATTGCAATTTAATTTTTTTTAAATATTCTTTTAAAATCATTAAAATTAATTGTTACAACAAACTTTACATCAACGGACTAATGATTTTTAAAAGACAAGACAGGACAAAACCTTTATAAAAGTATAGTCTCAAAATGAATCATTATACAAAGTCTAAAAGCATCATTATATACAATAGAGTCACTCTAAAAAGTGTTATGAGAGACTGTTACACATAATAAAATGGTATACACACATTGTAATATTTTCATAAAATCTTAATAATCATGTAAAAAAATAATCAGTAGAAAGGCAATACTCAAAAATTGGTTTATTTTAATGATAATATTATGAAAGATCTTTTCACCACCAACTTCTTACAATTACTTACAACAACGAACTGCAAATCTCAAACAGTTTTAATAAAGATATAACTGACTAACTGACAACGGCCCCAGCATGGTGAGTACGCGGTTTGTTGGCAATATAAATGTCGAAAATTATAATCACTTATAACTAATATACCTTAACTTTATCACAATAAACATAAAACAATGTTGCAGGTGTGCAAAAGTCTGTCGGAAATGTTAAATGCTTCACAGATCAAAACACTCTGTTTCAATGCCTGTTCTATTTCTGTGTTCTGCACAATTTGCAGCCTTCAAAATATTGTTATGTACAAATTAATTAGCTCGGGTTTATGGGCACGAAGTGCAAGATGGATGTGGCTTATTTTTCCTATAAGTTATGGCATATGTCAGTAATTACTACTACTGCTATAAAAACTTACAACGCAATTACTAAATATATTCCTTAATATGTGTTTACATGTTTTCAACTGGAAGTCGTCTTCATTTCAATAAAGGATTATGTTGTTGATTCTAAAACAGACCGGCATTAACCACTCAGTATTTTGTAAGTACTGTAGGGCCTAGTACTAGTACGGTAACACATTGGATGGAGGACAAAAATGAAAGACTACAATGATTCCTATATGTCAGCGATAATAAACTGACATAAAATGCTTTACTTCTATAATAATTTTTTTAATAAGTTTTTACCAACCTTTAGGAAGAAAGACCGGTAGATAGATACAAGACAACAATTTTATGTCTTTTCGCGAATGGAGCGCCGCGGAAACGAACTAACAGACATAAAAATATGCTGACACGACTTATTATACGAGCTTTCCCCAAAACGCATAAAAGTACTTATTTCTTCTGTAAACAACAACTTTTGCATTGCAGTATCATATAGACTCTCCATTGTTTAATATTCGACATCCAATCAGAACGCCCGAAACAAGAATGTTGTTATGTTTCCTTTACAACGTTTTTGTTTCCGGCATTTTCATTGAATGAGGCACTGAGTATAAATGATGACGCTTGAGCTCATATGTACTGGGTCATCTGTACCAGAAATCGGCCATTTACGGATCAAGAGATATTCCATACAGTTCTTGTAACGTTTCATGTATCATTCTTGTATTACGTTTCCCACAAAGTCAGAATTATCATAAATAAATACATGTGTTATGGTTAAAATTACAATTTTGTATGTCATTCGTTATCAACAATACACAGTGAGATCTACAAATTGTAGAATTCTTTTGCGTCGAAAAAATGAAAATATTAAATATACTCAAAATTTTAGTCCGCATGAAACACTTGTTCATCTGACAGTTTGATAATTAACAACTAGTATATTATCAACATGTCAATATAAAAAAATTTGGACCAAAGCAATATATTGTGAATACAGGTAAAAAAGAGGAGGAACGCGAACCCGCTACGTCACTTAGTTTAAACATATTTTATTTGTAATAGAACAAAATGGATTGGCCACAAGTAAATTCATACTTGCAGAGTCCTCACCTCAATACAATAATAGACATTATAATGAAATATATAATAATAAGGTACAAGATCGTGCATTTTAAACGAAATAAAAAAAAAACCAAATTTACGAGCTACACGCAAATAATAAAACAAAAATAGAAATATACACAATAATGTTCACAAAAAGAAAAAGAGAGAGTGAGTGAGAGAGAGAGGGAAAAAGACAAAGTGCTGATGAGATGATTGTCCACTTGGAAAAATTAGGTAATTGTAAATCTTTTGGATCGTATAATAAATTCAAAAACATTTCTAAAAATGAGAATATTTTCATCATAGGATAGATCTTTGCTTCCTTGGGTAAGCGTATTGATATCAATGTTTATTCCATTCGGACGCCAAGTTAGGTTATTTAACAGTTGAATTCTGTCATTGTTATATATAGGACAGACAAAAAAGTAATGTTGTTTGTTTTCGATAGGGGCACCGCATCTGCAAGTAGTGTTAGTAACAAGATTTGCTCAAAAAGATCATAATTAAGAAAGGAGGCAGAGCATCTAAGTTGTGCTAAAATTATATTGAGTTTCCGGGGACCATATGACCCTACGTCACTTCGCCCAATACTCCATCAAACTAATCGCTACATCAATGTAATCGATTAAATGGGAACAAATATGGCTACATGAAATGTAAATGCTATTTTTGTCGCAGAAAAAATCACTATGTTGTAGTGTTCCTTTGAAAATTGTGTATTGCATCATTTGACATTTATATGTGGATATAAATAATTTGTTATAGTAGTATTGTCAATTGTAAGCCAATATAGGTTATTGTTGTTATTATTTTTTAGCTATATCATGGCGTCCAGTTTTTATTAGGTAGGAAGCCAGAGTACCAGGAGAAAACCCCCGACCTTCTGTAGGATAACTGGCAATCCTTGATTGGAGTCAAGCGCATGCTGCCTGCAGTGAGACTCGAGCCCGCAACCTCAGTTGATATACCACGTGATCAGTTGTAGACGAACTACCTTAACCATTCGTCCACAGAGTCCTCAAAACTACAAGATCAGCGTTGATGAAATTGTAGAATATAACAAGCCACAGTGACATAATGAAGTTAGTTTGCAGTAGGACTTAAAAGTATGTATTGAATGTACGACTCACATTATTGCATATCATTTACAAGTCATTAACGTGATAATAACACCAAAATGTGTATTTGATTCGTCTTTAACCTACGCTTTCAATTAGTACCTAGCACTGATGATTTACAACAGTTTTTAAAAACACTTTGATATGCATCGTCGTTTTAATACTAGTAGATTTTATTAATAATTCAGTGTTCTTAGTAAAAACAAAATTCATAAACATCTTTTGTATGAGGAGTTGGCTTCCATTTTTTTGTGTCAAGGCGAAATTTGTTTAAATTGAATGTGTATTGAAACTATCTCTCAGTCAGTACTCAATGTATCGTACAGGGAAACCTATATGAATCAACCAAATGGTGACAACTTAAATTAAGCATTTGCCGGTTCAGACTTCGTTAATCTCCTTTTTTCTTAATTCCAGCTTGACAAATTCGGTTTAGTTAGAATTCAGCCTTTTCTTAAACCATGGAACCCCCAAATTAACAGTTGGCTAGATAAGATTCAATTTAATTAAAATTAAATCTTTCACTTGCTCTCCCCTTTTTTGCTATGGAGGGGGAGCAAGTGAAAGATTTAATTTTTATAAGATTAGATAAGATTGATAGTTCAGATAGTTCAGTTATACATTAAGAACAAATTCTTTTCTACATGTTTGCAAATATTTGAATTGTTTTTCAACCGTTCAATATTTACTTCCTGTGATGCCGCGATACTTTTTCAAACTAATACTTTGGCGAAATATTGTATTTCTATACTCTTTTTAGGAAGTTTACATTCCATAGTATTTTATTCAATTTAACAAAGAAACTCATTTTAATTAAACATATATATTTTAAACGGTATTTTGGTAATGTTAAAATTGTATAAATAATGTACATGTGATTCAGAATTTCTAACGCCAACCGCGATTAAGATTACAAGGTACATTCCCCCATTCAGAAAAAAATACAGAAATTCAGAACAATCAAACACGTCGTTTATACCTCTAATAAATATATGTTGTTATCTTTATAACTCAAGACAATGTCTAACAAAAAAGTTGTTTTACCAAATTATTTTAGAGCATCCTAATAAACATACAACCTAATCTTACTAGTAAGGATAAACTACACAGACTTAAGTGTCAGCGTTGACCAAGTTAACTAAACATTATAATATGCAGTTATAATTGCTTAGAAAATACTGTAAACTTTGCAACTCTTTTTAATGTTGCTAGATGTGTGTGCAGCCAAAAGCAGGTAAATTGTATATGAACAATTAAGTTCATATTTCTCATCTATATGTTACTTTGAACAACGTTGGCAAAAATTCCCCGCTCCGATGTAGCCTTTTGTTTACGTTGTATAATAATATAAAATGAGTATCTTAACACCGCTATTATGTATTGAATACTCAATTCATACACAACTGACTAAGTATCTATTGTGGAATCTTCTAAGTGTTCTAAAACATGTATCAAAACTTGATTAAATTCTTACAAACATTACTTATATTAAAGAAGTCTCACGGAAATATCGTGACATCGCCTACTTAAGCATTGACGTGAGTTAAATGTGAATACTACATGTAAAAAAATACTTCTTGAGTCACATTTAAGTTTAAATTTCTCCACACTGTAAACTACAGCCTCTTATTCACAAATAATAAACCCTATAAGAAATAATGAGGTAATCTGCTTTTTAACAAAGTAATTAGTTTCAGGAAGAGAATCGACATATTCTATGAATCTCACATTTATTTTAAAAATGAAAATCACGTAAAGACTTAGTCAACGTGATAGAAATATTTAACCAATAATATATTTGTCGAATTTAGATGCACTCTGAAAGGATACGGTATTCCTGCTTAACACGTGGCATCCACCTTGCCACCCGATGTAATGCTTAAAGTGAGGTAAAAGTCATATATAATTTAAAGTAGACGGTAGAACGACTGCAAAAGTCGATACAGAAAATGATTCATCCATGGGACAGACAAAACTACATGACGGTCAAACAATTGATGACGGTGACTGTAGAACTCCTGAATTAGGGACATATATCTTACTGCCATCCATTAGTCTCATCTAATCGTTTTTGTCGTGGGTAAATTTATAATCTTTCCTGTTATAACATTACTGATTACTTGGGTCCTAACATCGACGCTAGAATATCTAAATGTACCTTGAATTTGTTACTAAAACACAGAATATAATGGTTCATATTCTGTGCGAGTCACGCATATAAAGACCTATATGTCTAAAGCTTTCTGGCTTGTAGCAAGAGGCTACTAACATAAAACAACGTGTGATGTGTTTTGTGACCGTATTGGTGACCGGACGTGAGACGTATGTCTAATAAATAACCCTTGCCAAATTTAGATGGGAGTTGATGTCGCCTTAACTCGATAAATTGGCATGTATAGTTATGCCTATGTAAATCTTTCTCGTAATAGGTATTAAGATGGTGTTAAGATAAAAGCGTTCTCAGTTTTAAGAGATGTGCAATGTTTTGTCATTTAGCTAAGTCTCAATTAAACAACAGAGATAATCTGTGACTGGCCAAAAGATATGAAAGAAGCTTCTTCTGACTATTTAGGTAAAAAATAAAAAACAATAAAGAATCTTATCAAACTAAATATTTATTAATGCTTCTGTTTGATTACTAAATAGGGTTTAGCTTTTCGAGTTGTTTTCTGATAGCAATGCCTTTGTACTTGCGTATTTGAATTTTTTTGTATTATGGTATCGTCGACGGGTGTCTAAGTAGAAGCTGCTTAATCGTCCAGAGCATCTTATGCATACATGGTTTTTATTGGGTTCGGGTATTTCACTTTCAATTTTTGTGTGTTTTTGGTTTTCGTTTTGCATTGTGTGTGTTTGTCTCTTGATTTTCGGAATTTGTTGTTCGGTCGGTTTTCTTGTCATTTTTCTTACATTACTCTGTGTTTATTAAGTCGCTCAAAACGAAGTTTGGGGACTTACTGTTTTGCACATATTTTGGTTTCCACTTTTTCTAGACCGTGAATTTGTCCGACACATTTCTCAGAGACGCCTTAATATAATCAAATGAAACTTGGCACGGTTGTAGATCGACATATTGTGAGGTGGTGTCAATAGTCAGAGTTTTGATAATGGCCGCCATTCAAAATGGCCACCACTTGAAGACCCCACCTAAAAATGGCAAAATTTTTTCCGTGGTCCGATTTCAACGAAATTTAAGGTGGAGGTCGATTTCAGAAATTTTTTGAAATTTATTTCTGACGTCGCGTTTAAAAATGCCGGCAAAAACGTGTATAATTTTCAACGTTATCTGATCTCGACGAAATTTAATGTGCTCAAATTGCAACAAAATTTGGTGTGGAGGTATATTTAAGTGTCTGGAAATCCACATGCGGATTTTTTTTTTACCGTGCATTTCAAAATGGCCACTAAAACGCGTCAAATTTCGAACTTTGTCTGATTTTAATTAAGTTTGATGTGTAGGCACATATTTTATCTGTATCCTCTTATTATCTACTATGAAGACTGATATTTAATTCTTTCACTACTTCCTACAAATATCCTACATATTCCTCGCACGACGTTAAGCAACGACTAAATCAATCATGTATGATGGTTCTTATGAACGATAGTTCTCATATAAATCGAAATAAAACCGAACGAGATCTATCAGTACTTAACTTTTCTTGCTTAATTATTTTACAATGTTTTTCTTCCAGGAGTTATATTGTCTAGTATTACATCGTATGGGTTTCACCCATCGATATCTCAATTGGTCTCTTATTGGGTAAAACAAAATAAACCATCTGCTTACTATGCGCGTCATGGTGGATAATAACAGATGAAATAGTGTTATACGTAATAACGCCACGATATATTAATCTAGTGACAAGATGTAGAGTGGAATTCTGTGTAGTTTCTATCACAGTAGCTCCAATTTTATCACACAAGAGCGTGGGGAGAATCCTTATAGTACAATTATTATAAAGCAACTTGTATTATATAATACAATATTCACTTCTGTTGAAATCTTTTGCAAATGTTTCCACTCAGAATATTTAATATATATGTTAACATTCATTTATCACGCAAAGTACAAAAAATAATGTAACTCTTTCAATTGAGAGGTACGGAAAAACACGAATTACTTTTGTTAAAACTTAACACATTTTAAATGCGTATATATGGTTGGTATATGATCTTGTCAAAAAATAATTACACATATAAACAAGTGCCACAGGGAATGTACGGTTCTATTGTATTTGAAGAATAAAATTTATTTTTAAACAATAGAATTCTTTTTTAGCCACTCTAAATTTGCTCTGTTCGGGTCTTTTACTTTATGGATTAATTCATTAGATGGTTGGTCAAGAATTCAGCTATATTAAGGAGAAGAACTAGCAAAGACCTAAAACTGTTGTTGAAAGCTGTTAAAAAGTTAAATTTCGGTTCGTTTAAAAACCAAACATAAAGAAACTATAGCAATAACGCCGTAATATTAGACATGTCAAAGGCTTTGTATGTATTTTTATGACATCATTTATGAAATAACAATAATAGTAACTTTGAAGCATAATTTCGAAGAAGAAACATATAACAGACCAATTTGAACAAGATCGCATTTATTTTATCGTTCTAATTGCATTACAAATAAAGTTAACTTTATTAATTAAAACAAAATTTAAAAAAAATCTTCTTTATAATTAAGTAAACTAAATATGCTTCAACAAGTGTTACATACATTTCAGAGTTCTGTCTAATGTAAATTGTACAACACATTTCAGTTTTATGTAAAAAAAATTTGCTCTGTATCTTTGAAATACATACCCTTAGAAATAACTAAAGAAAAACGAATGTCTGTATATCAGGGTTAAATGTTTATACTTTAAATAACAACTGCAGATAATTCAATTGCATTGACCTATTTGAACAATGCTTCCACTGATCGTTTTATATAAATAATAAATTAGCAGTTTTATGTATATTCGCTGTGTTGTGTAAGCCGAAAAATGAATGCATTTTGTTGAATACATAATACATGTGTTTCGGGATGTCACTGTACTACACATTACGTGTATGTATATTGTTTTCAAGAAATTCATATTTTTTAAACCGACTATATCTTCTTTCCTTTAATTTCACATAGAATATATATATATATATATATAGAAATATAGATAATACAATACAATAATAAAGGTCAGGAAAGCCACAGTTAAAAGGTAAAATCAAAACAAAAATCACATAAAAAAGAAAACGAAAAAAAAAATCAGCAACAATAGAAAAGGGCCCGAGTTCTTCGGTCAAAAGACCTTCTTCAGGGCGATATAGAGGAAGCAAAAACGGTTGTATCTCGCCCTTTATTATTGTATAAAATATTCCGGTCAACATATTTGTCTAACATCACAGACGAATGTTGATGATGCCATTTTTTTACTCCCCAGACAGTTTCATTCACGAAATCGTTTTGGAAATTGTCAAACCTGCTTTGCACTAATTCCGGATACTTTTTTGGTTACCTGAAGAGCCAAAACGAGATGCAAGTGAAGTGTTTGGTTTAAAGTAAGACTAAGTAATTAGGATTGTTTGTGACGAGTTAGCTTTTTGAATTGGTTGTATCATTTTTACAGTTGTATATTGTTTATGTCTCTCGTTTTTGTATACTTGCGTATGAAGCTGGAAATATAAGCTGCAGACCAAAGTCTACTAGCCTAATGGAAGGAAATAATTGTTTAGAGCAAAACATGTAAGGCTGTCCTCAATGAACACATTTGCTGTCTTTCTTGAACGTGAAGCCAACATGATTTATCTAATGGCATGTGAAACATATAAGATTTATTCTGCATTGGCCCTTACCATGCTAAAAACTCTAGCATTTAAAACAGTGAAAATGTTCACTCTGAACTTGTTGGGAACAATGTGAGTGAAATTTGGAACTTCAGGAATGTTGAATGTCAAAAGGTAGATATTTAATTTTACCAAACGACCTTCCTCTTTAGTAATAAATCTTTTGTTTGTTTGTGGTTTATCGATGCTTTCAGCAATTGTTAAGCTCTGTCATGTCATTCAGTTTTTATTTGGGGAGGTTCAGTCAGAAAAACCAGGAGAAAACACTTGATAGGTTTTCCGCAGGAAAACTGTCAATTCTTATCAATTAAGGTTGAAGTCAAGCACAGTCGACAGGACCAGAGATGAATATAACCTAACTACTTTAACCATTCGGCCATCAAGACCCTTAAATCTTTTGATTTATCATACAATGAGACTGTAGCTCTGCTCATAGTTCATCTATAAGTTTTGAGATATCTTCATCCAACTGTGTCTAGGCTACTGTTAATGACGATGACCTGATTTAATTGTCTGATTTTTTTAAAGGAAAGCAAATTAAAAGACTGTTTTCAAAATTTCAATTAAAATGTTCATATTTGTTACTTTCCTGGCACATTCTTCTATTCTTTTTCAATTATACAAGGACAGACTTTTGTTATTGGTTTGTCAGTTTTGATACTTAAAACACTAAGGTTTGACCTGTGTATATCTTTAACTATATCTTCTTGTTAAGCTTTATTTATCTTTTTTGTGTATTTGGAGACGGTTTCGTTATTGAAGTTGTTGTTGTCAGTCATGTGGATGATGTGGAGAAGATGTTGCACAGTTCTTGTCCCAACCGTACACAGCTGGCAACATGGCAGATACTATGATTTTGCTGATCTCTGGTAGACAGTATCAGAGATTCCAATGACGTTGTACTCTAAGTAGAGGAATTGTATATAGAAACGCAATCTTCGTGCTAAGAAACACCGTTCGTAGTTGCATGTGTTTGATTGACCTCTGAGCATTTGCTGTCTTAAATTTTTATTGATGAACATACTTCATATCCTCATCAAAAGATGAACATTTGATAACATGAAAAAATGATGACGAGTGTGTTAAAAGGCATATCGTAACCTGTGTATTGACTGAATAGTCTATTCGGCCTCCTCCTATCTAGTAAAAAACTAAAGTGGTGTGTTTCAACCACTGAATTACGTCTTACATTTTCTCATGGCCTTACTGAATTTTCTGCTCTATTGGAATTTGTTAAAATAAGAGGTAACAACCCAGGAGCTTTATTTTCTGGCATTGATGGTTCGTCTTTACTTAGATAATTTTTTGATAAGATTTTATATAAATGCTTAAACGTGTGGATTAGACAGTTTCCGTTACAAGAGTTATAGTTTCCTCATTGGTGCTGAAACTGCTGCTGGACAACAAGGTTGTTCTATTATTCGCTCTTCCTTTGATTGAGATAGTGTCTTTCCTGTTAATTTTTTTTTAAATATTTGCAGACAAATCATTCTCACAATTGTTCCTATTATGCTAGTTAGTCGTATTGGACAGTAGAGAATACAATTATTCGACAATTATGTAAGTATTTCCTTATCCAGGTCTTTCAATATTTTCTATTTATATGCAATTTTTAATGTACTTGAGTATTGATGCATGCCCTAATATCTATCTTTATTTATCTATTGAACAAAATTATCATGCGTTCTGACTTTTTCATTGCTTAACTTGATAACTCATATAAATCAATTCTGTTGTAATGTATTTTTTATAATTCAATTAGAGATTTCAACATATTTTGACCTTATCTTACACCAATATCAGAGACTCCATTCCTGTGCAAGGACGTATACAAATTATAAATCAATTTAAAAGCAATGACTATTTATTTATAAATGGCATTAAAACAGTATAAATAAAATTGTAAGTCAGAAAAAATTAATTTCATTCACCATTATGTTTACTCTGACTGATTCTAAATTTTGCTAGACTAGGCATACCAATATGAATGCTGTTCGTCATCTTTCCGTCTTCTTTGATAACTTATCTTTATCAGAGCGTTTCTTCTTATATAGAACAGAAAAACTTTAAAACATAATGAAATATATGAAACGGTAATTAAAAGTTATCTTCTTAAGATAATGCCATAAAACTGTAGTGATAGTTCATGATAAAACTCAACAGTAGATTAATGTAAGAAAATACGGGTCGTAATTTACAAAAACATATAAACCGTTTTATTATCTTTATATTGAAAGGTTCATGGTGAATGTTAAATACAGTCATTCAATTATATGCCTTACATTCTATACAATGTACATGATATAGCAGACATACTGATTTCGTAGCGTTAAACACCATTCGATCAAAGACCTAGATATTACCATTCGAATGTTGTGTTACATCAACATAAATTCCTTAAAAAAATAAAACCATAGATCATTTTACTTTCATAACAAATAAATGATATTGGAGTTTCAAGAAAGCAAGTAGTAACATATGGTCGGATGTGTTATTTTTTATGCCTTGGATTAAATTGTGAGCAAGACAAGTTTTTGTAAGATTTAATATTGAAGTACTGCAAGAAAAGATAAACGAAGAAAACTAACAGAATTAGTTATTTTGTTTTGACAGCTTGGTTATAATGAACTATAAAAAAACATGTGTACTTTAACGTCAAATTTATAGTATTTATAGTATTTATAGAAACTGCACAGCAGCATAATAATGTTATACAAATTGCACGAGTTTAAGAGGTTGGTTTTGAAATGTTCGAGACATTACTTTTATATTAACTATCAGGTCTAAATGGTTAATTCAAGATATTACAGAGATTGATTAATAATGTTTGCAATATCAATGTTAGTCAAAGCAATATTGGTAAAGTGTATGCTATTTTAAGATAACCAGATGCCGTTCTAACACAATTTTTATTTTGATATCGCTTTCTTTCAGAACACTTTAGACTGATGGATATTATTACCACTAAAATAAATTATGTACAGTACATATGACGATTTATTGTGTTTATAATTCTTTTATACTTTACCCTGAAATATCAAAAATGTGAAAAGTACTTTTTTCATTAAAACATAAATCTAGAGGACATTTTTAAGATTGTGAAGTTTGTATCGAACCAATTCAACACTAAATGTATTTCAAGATGAAAGTTAGAGTAGTCTTTGACCCATGATTGGCTGTGTTTTACTAGCAACAATAAAGATCTATTTTAAGTCGTCTAGACAGCAATTCAAGAGGTTCCAGCACTGGCCTTAAAAGAAGAAATAAATATAGTTTATACCAACAATGCAGATATTAATGTAAGTGTCGGGGTGGTATTCTGTCAATGCCCATTCGCGGTTCTGTGTTATCGATTTTGTTTTTGTTTGGAATAGAGATGAAATAAGAGATAATATAAACCATTTTATTTAGAAGACATTCAGTCAATAAGGCATGTATCATCTGTCTAAAGAGCAAATAGGAGTAAATTTTAATGATTATTGTGTTTCGCTTTTATCTAGAATTTTTCCTTTTTAGTAGGTTTGAATCTCTTGTGATTTGAACTTTATATATGTGTAGTTAATTTATTATTTTTAACGTCTGACAGCTCTTACTCTGAAAATTCATATTAAAAGTGCACGTTTTTATACAAACTGTACACATTATTATTTCTAAGATTAACATCTATACTAACACAAGCAAGGTAAAGCTATTAGCAAACATGTTCTATTCTATCAAGTCTATAACGTTAGTTTCCATGTTAGGAATAGTAATACCTACATATGTATGTATCCGTTTTAGAGAAACATTTATTTGATTTTATCGTAAATAACACGACGGTCGTCAATATATAATACAAAAGAACGGATAAAAGTCTGAAGATTTATAAAAGAAGAAAAGTTCTTGATGTCTTTACTTGAATATGATGTAACATTTAACAACAAACAATGGATTATTTTGTTGATAGACATGCTTGATATTATATTGCAACGCTGTTGTTTAACCAAGGCTTAATTGAGGAAATATAACGTTCAGTTTTTAAAAGATCATTTTACTTGACCCTATCACACAACTTAACCAGATTTGCTGATATTAAATTATACGTTTCTGCATTTCGATCTAATGCTCTGTCTAGAACACCATAGAAACAACCTTTGTGAAATAACAGAATTTTAGTTATAATATTTCTTTTCGATATAAGTATTATGTTTGTAAAATATCTATAGAAACATTTAGTTCTATAAAACTAACGTTTCTTCGGTGGCAGATATCGTTCTAAATAATTCAGAAATGAACTAATATAAGAGTTTCATAGACTAAAATTAAATTTTCACAATTTAATCTTTTTATTAGTACACATTTCAAACAATCATGAAAAGCCAATTTAAATCACACGAACCATACAAGATATTTAACCGAATAAAAGGGTTAAATGGGAAGTCGGTCAACAAGGATGTGCAAGTTTAATAACATTATCCGATCAAGTTCCTCTTTCGGTGAATGTAATTTGCCTACTATACAATCAGTTGAAACGTATATTAAGCACTAAGTAAAATATATTTGTACAAGCAAACACAAGAACAGATAAAACTCAAATCTGGAATTTAACCTAGGCATGAATACAATATTGTATCGTGTATCATAAAGTAACTTACACGTATAGTATAGGCAATATTTCAAATATACCCAAGAAAAGTAGAATACTACTATCGAAGTCGAAGTTACTTTCGGGGACAATACAGTGTAATTTATTTTGATTCTCTTTGTACTGGAATGATTTACGGGGATCGACACACAGAAATGCTTAGTACAACCCACCGGTAGCAGATAGGGATTTTTTATTCGTTAAGGGGTTGTCCTGTAAGCATAAAATGCTGGGGCTGGTTGCTTGAAATACACATGTTGATTTTCTAATTTGTAATGCTTCAATATTATCCATATTATTTATACTTTGCATAAATAGATAGATTTGTCTACAATTGCGTGCTGACTCCCACATAAAAGAACATTATTGTCTAAACTAAAATGACAACCACAAGATCTGACTTACAGAAAACAGTTTACCCTTAATTTACAAAAAGTATCAGAAAGGCCTCGGATCACAGTGGTGTCACGTTTGGAGACTTACCGTTCTCTGTAGGTGAACACTTATTTGTCAAAAAGAGGCATTGTATCCGCTGCTTAATGAAAGATTTGTTTTTGTCACTTTCAAATGTTCTATACCATTCAAGTAGCAGTCAAAATTTTCCCGAAAATAAGTCCATTCCATGGCTACAATTGATTTATTATCTTTAAACTTATTCTGTCTATAGCTGACATACTGCTGCTGGATGTTTAGCAATGACATAAACAGTTTAAGGGCTACGACAGTTTTAGTTTTCCAGTTCGAAATAAAAGCGGTTGAATTCAAAAACTTCCACAATTGAAAATAATCATGCAGCTAGCGGAAAACATGGTTTAGATAGTTTCGTTATAGAGTAGGGAAAAATTCCAATGCTCGTTTAATTACATTTTCGTTGAAGTTTAATCCTATATCACAGAAGTCTTCGCAGCCGAGTGGGTGAGGTTGTTAGTCTATTATGGATAAACAGCGTATCAACAGCGTGTAGGATGTACGCTCGGTTCCAACCTTAACTGACAAGGATTTCCTGTCGACGGTCAGATGTTGTCACTAGGTGCGCCCGCTCTCTCTCCGAATAAATGCTGGATGCCATAATATAACTGAAAAATTGCTGAAACTGACGTTAAACCCTATGCAAACAAACAAATTCTACATATCAATGATAAAGTGAATAACAAAACACCGAACACGGATGAAACTGTCAAAAAAAAATCCACAAATAAAAAGTCCGAGAAACCGGCAAACACCAGAACCAACAACCAAAATATAGTAACTACAGCAATGGTTCTGGCTAAAGCCTATATTAAAAATAGATTAAAATACGTCAGTGTCAGGTTTAGCAGGTCTTTAACCGTCCATGATACCAATTCGTGTTTTCTACGTGATAATATATGATAGAATGGTGTTCTCGGTATTTCTCAAATAGTTCTTTTGTTGACAAAAATGTATTCACATTACATTCACTTATAATAAAGCTTTTCTGTTATTCTTTACAATACCTACATTTTCATAAATCATATAAAAGTGTGGACAGAAGGAGCGTACGGTGAAAGCAGTGTAAAGGTATTAAAGTCCTTTTCACGTAAATTAACTTCATAACGGTCGTTATTGAGAACGTAATTGTAATATAAGATATAATAACAAGCCTTTGAAGTCTTTCAGTTTAGGTCACAGCCAATCATCCAAATATTTGGCCAAATGAAAACGAGTGAATTCAATGTATATATTATTGAAGGATAATTGTAATAGATACATGGTATGGTTAATAAATCTGTAGAGCATATGTGTCACATTAGATATATTACAATAACAAATGCCATGAACATTTAGTTAATGATTCCGAATGTATCTACAACTGGTCTTTGTATTACTTGATTAATGGTAGCCTTGTTGTGTTTACAAACTTCACAGTCTTTTAAATTCTCATGAAACGCCATTTAAAAATGAGAATAAAAATAAATTGAGTTCT
The DNA here is from genome assembly GCA_944474755.1 of Limnoperna fortunei. Taxonomy (NCBI): domain Eukaryota; kingdom Metazoa; phylum Mollusca; class Bivalvia; order Mytilida; family Modiolidae; genus Limnoperna; species Limnoperna fortunei. The sequence goes on from OX104116.1 coordinate 76,306,647, forward strand.
GTGTAAATAATGATAATGTTGAAATTTAATACCTATTGGTATGACAGTATTTACAATGAAACTTTACTGATCAATCGAACAAAATAAGGGAGTTTCCTTTTCGTTATATAAAATTAACACCTGATGTATGATTTACAGAAATAATTTGCGTTTACCTGTGAAACTGACTATTGTTGTTCTACCAAATTTAAAAAAAATAAAAGAATATCATAATTAAAAATGTTTTAAATGAAGTTGAAATACGTATCAATGAAATAAGAGGGAAAGTTACATATTATAATATATAGTAATATACATAACAGTCGGAAGATAGAGTTAGTCAAAACAAAATACTATTTATATGTATACTATATATACTAATACAAAATACAGCTACTATTGCTTTGTAATACAAGGAGTACGCAATTAAACTGGAAACCCCATCACTTAATTGCTAACTATTATGTCGTTGGTCTAGCCGATTGTGTGCATCGGACCTTGACGACACTTATGTTGCATATAGTCACCGTCAATATAACAAACAATAAGAGCCATTATTCAGTAGACAGATCTACTTTTATTTAAATCACACAAGATAATTTGTCGTAAAATATTATAAAATTGTTGTGCTTAATATTTGATACTTTCGTTATTGTTTTTCGGCTATAACATATTTAGATTTTATTGGTGATCAACCTAAAACAGCCATTTAATTACGGTGATATATATTTTGCAGGAGAACCGTCCATCCTTGTCTATAAAGGTTCTAATATCAAATTAACAACGATGACCGACGTTTCTAGTGAAATAATTTACAGTAAATTACAAGTGATTTCACTCCCTGGAAGTGAAGTCACAATGTATGTCCTGAACGACGTCGCCAATAAAGAACATTGCAACAGAGTTCCTCTACGTTTTCGGCGACATATTAAATATTTGTCAATGTAATAAACAACATGACAATGCATCTTGAAGTTGAAAATATGATCACTCGTGTTTCTTAAAATTCTTAACTCGTGTTTATTATGATGAGTTTTCTGGCACTCGTTATCATATTTTCAATTACCCTTTTGAGTCCCTCATACTTTGCCGGGTCGGGCTTGAATTTATTAGTGTTTACACCCCGGTGTTATTAATGACACTCCAGACTCCTCGGTCACAGAAGCCCATATGACAAAATGTAACTGAAAAGATACACCAGAAGCATATTAACAAGACTAAACAAACTTAGCTATTAAATGATAAATTCGGTATTTAAAAATAATTTTTTGTTAGACAGACACATGATCAGATTTTGAAATAAAACCACCTGGGCAATCAAGTTAGGCCAACTACTGGTGGATCGTTTTTCCTCGTTATTTTCTGTCACTTTCAACTTCAAATCAATACTACTTAATTGACTAGAAATATGAAAACTTATTTCTGTTTTGTGGGGTTATCAATCATATTGAGCATTATGACAGATCTCAATTGGAATAAGCAATTGTAATGTACCGAACAGTCTAATTAAGTATTTTGATATTAAGTATGATTAAGTATGGGTTTCTTCGTACGTATCGAAAGTTTTCAAGTACATATGTATGTTTCCTTTAATAAAACGATAAACTAAATGTTTGAAGAATTTTACTTATATTTGGCTATACACACAAATCTTAAAATAAATTATAAAAAAATTTAATAATTTTTAGTGACGTTTTTCAGGTCATTGCCATAGAAACTTTCTACTCTATATGTAAGATAGTAACAGGTTAATTACTAACTGTGCGATGCCTTTGCGATAAAGCTTGTTATATCTTTGAAAAAATACGGTTATTTGTATTGACATTGTTTTAATTGTACCTTAGAATTGGTAATTACTTCGGTACTGAACGATATCAACTCTGAAAATACATCCAAGATCACATATCCTAATTTATTTGCACTGTTTTAAGAGCAAGGTTAATCACTTGCAAATTCAGATAAATTGTGTTCATAAAGCTATTATCGTTGCTTTGATGTCTAAAGAAAAATGTCTTCCCTTGTTTATTTATACAAATTCACATCAAATAAATAGTCCCCTGACATACCAAATTTATTAACAATAGTTACTTATATATTCTTAATACTAAGGCGGTGTTTACTCAATTTCATTTGGACTGTTAATGATTCAAGTATTGGTGATAAGACGAACCTTGAAACAGAATGTACAAACTCCTACAATTCATTGATCACGTTGGAAAAAAATCTTTACATACATTAAGACACAATTATAGTGTAGTTACTGAAAGTTTATGCTCTAAACTCAGTGGATGCAATTTAACAGCTAACAATATGACAGGGGCCAATGATAATCAGGACAATGGTTTGAACAATGGCTTTTGGAAACTACTTTTGAAATTTAACCAGAAATGACAAAGCTAGAGCACCGATAAGAAAAAAAATATGTAAGAATACAACACTTCAAACTAAAATAACAAAATATTCAAACAATCGCAGTTAAATAAAAACGGAACAAAAAATCTGCGAAGAAATGACAAACTCTTTGTTTGCAAAACCGACATTGTGACGAATACTTATATAAACTTCGAATAACTAAGAAAAACGCATTACTATTTTATGTCAATCTTTGTAATAGTCAGTATGATTTTAATAACTTACATCATGTTCAGCCTCTTTTGGTAGGTTGTATGTTGCTAATACTGATATTGTTGGTCTGTTTTGATTGTTTGACCAGGTGTTTGTCTTTCGAAATTAATTGACAACCTTAAGCATTTCTTGCTATCTTCTGCTTTTATTATTGACGCGTTCATATTCCGCCAGAAAGGTGTGTGGCAGGTACCATGATTAAGAAAAGTTACTGGGTGTAAATTTTCGTTAAACTTGTGGTAAATTCTGCTTTTTATGCAATTACCTATAACAATGAGATTTTTTGACACATAAATTACTAAAGACATGAGATATTTTTAATTGACTATAGAGATAATTGTTAAGTGTATTGGAAAAATGCATTTTTTACCACTGAAGGATGTCGACTTTGACAAAAAAAATTACAAAAGCAACTTCTAATTAATTTGCGCCACTTTAACTATAAGGTTAATGGTTTAAAAAGTCAGTGTGATTCTATTTACAAAGCAATCGAGCAAGCTTTGATGCCATTCTAATTGCAGCAGTTAACAAATTAATGTCAAAACATAGTGAAGAGAACGGCAACATGTATATAATATGATTGTAAGCAACAAAACAAAAAAAACCATGTAATGCAAAATTTATTCTTAATTGATATTAGATTTATTCGGTACATTAGATAAATTACTAGCTTTGATTGTATGTACATGAAAATTTACAATTATGTTCAATCAAATTTAAAACGCATTTGATGTTCTGGTAAAAAAGAGCCGCAGCTTTCAAGCTACGATAGAAATTATTATGAATTATTAGAAATTAAGATATTAAATATTTCTCACATTATTTCCAAATTTTCGTAATAAATGAATCATTGATTACTGGTTATGTCAGAGTACCTTAAGACAAGTAGGAAATTCTATATTTACTTCTAGAGCGGTGTAAACATATTTTTCAAGTTCTGATACAGGGTATACAATACTAGTTATTTTAGGTGCAGAGAACTGATGTCGGAAAGTCAGAAAGATTATGGCATATCTACATGCAGTAAAAATCGAGTAACATCTCTGTTACTCAACATATAACTCAAACCACACTTGAACCTGTTAATGGTACATGTCATCTGTAAGTATATACATTACAATTGCTATGTTTATCACTTTTACAACAAATGTATTTAATTAGAATGTATAGTACTTGTCTAAAGGGCGTTTGTTTGCTGAACTTACTTGAAGTCATAACTCGGGCAGTACGGTCATGTTTACGCAGGTGGTACTGAGTGAATAAAATGGTCTGTTACATCGAATATCTATAGTAATTCTGTGAAATTGCGTTTTTCAATTTTCCATTTTCAGGAAAATGTTCTAAATCAAAATTAAAATAATTCAAATAAAGACGAGGATCTCTACTGTTTTTTAGCATGTGGTTGACAGGTATTGACCAGGTCATCAGTCAACAGTCAAAATCTGAACTGTTGCCCGAATCAAGTGATAGCGTGAAACAAATTAAAAGTTATTAATACAAGAGATACCAGGTTGTTGTTTTCAGTGTGTTATCCATTGCAGTGCAATTGCGTACATTCGATATGTATGAATATGTCATAATAGACGACATACCCGTTCTCGATGCCCATCGCTTTCTACTTCATCTTTACCGAGCTCGTATCAAATTTTTAAGCGGCAAGTTTTAAATTTCGAAGTTATTTTTTATTATTATCTGATACCTTATATAAATGTAATTTGGTATTTTTTACTGTTTTCTGAAATTATAAAAACGTCAATGTTCGCGAACTGTTGACCGGTCAATAGTTTCGACTGTTTCCCTCGCGTGCTCTGACGTCATTTTGTCAGTTTAAAATAGCAAAATGACTGTTTCCTTAATTTTTTTTTGGACGAAATAACAGAGAAAAACAATACGAAAACATACAGACATATAAAATGTTGGCGGTGTGACATAGTTAAAAGATTGTTAAATCATGAGAAAAGTTTAATTATTAACATTTTTGCAAAGCTATTTTCTTGTTCCTTTTTTTCTGCACGTACTGTTAAAACAATAATTGATCAGGTAATAAAACAGTTATTTCATATGTGATTTGGGAACAGTCAAACAGTTGTCCCTCGGTGTCTGGTATAGTGTTTTGAACTGTTGCCTTCGGCCTACGGCCTCGGGCAACAGTTCAAAACACTATCCCCTACACCTCGGGCCAACAGTTTGACTGTTCCCAAATCACATATGAAATAACTGTATACTATGTTGTTTTGTTACCAAAATAAGTCACTTTTTTTACCTTGGTCGCGATTGAGCCTGCATGCAATATAGTATTCTTATGGGTTTACATCATCTTTTTGTAATTAAATTTACGAGTCTTTCGATCAAAAATGATAAACAAACAATGCAAATCGATTTAGTATACTTCGACAATTTAAGTAGTCACCCTCCAGCAAAATTCAAGCGATTTTGTTTTGAAGAACAGGTAATAATCTCAAACGAAATGAAAACTTGCAATCAATAAAGTCTATTCTATTTTTGACCGGGGCACAGTACTTTAGCAAATACCATTAAAATATCTGGCTATTTTTAACAGAAAGGTGAAAAAGGTGAATAATTGCACTGATGATTAAGATAATGAAGTTTAAGAAATAGTACTTCAGGTATTAGACGGCACTTTGCGCCATTCATATGTTTTACATTCTCGAGTTAACATATGAATCAACAACTTCCAGTAAATATATCAAGGTACTAAATATAGCGGATGGGCAAGAAGTACAAACATCATATGATCTGTACATAGATTTATTTTAAAAAAAGAAAATAGAACATTAAAAGGCAAAAGTTAAGGTTTTAAAGAGACAATAAAAACTAAATAATAATAAAACATAGTGATGTCACCGAACATATTTTATTTCTAATAAATGTTTACTAGCTATTGTACTTTATCTATCTGTCATTATGAACTTCATTATTTTTAATACCAGGTAACTGTCACACATTTTGAACTCTTCGGTGCTTGTATTATGTCGCGAAAATGACTTTTTACGACATATGACCAAAAAAACCACGATAAGTGTCGTTAATGACTTACCCTTAGTCGAAAGCGCCTGGATTTATACTTTGTTTCTGTGTGCGTGTTTTTAGTTTAGTCTGTTTGTAAGTCTTATGCATGGGGTAATTTGTCTTATTTGCTGTCCTAAATCTACTAGAGATTTGAAGGCATTTAGAAGTTTATTTGTTCATGCCTGTAGTTGGTTGAAAACGTTTGACATACTTTTAGATATGTTTACTTCATTAGACGTGACAAATTAAGGAACGTCTTTTCCTGTTGTAATGCAATAAACGGTCATTTTAATTTTCTACATCAAATATTAGTTTGCGTTTTCCCTGAGGCAACCAATATCCAGAAAGTAATAAAATCATCCCAAATGTTATAATAGGCGGGAGCAATTATTGCAGTAAGCATATTTCTGCTGATATTTAGAGCTGAAAGGAAACCCATGTCACAAATTTTTAAGCTACAATTTATAGAGATTTACATTGCATTGCGACATGATTTGTCAATAAATTGACAATTACGAGGTTTAGGTGGGAGAAACTCGATCCTATGTATTATCACGACATTTGCTTCTTAAACCATGAATTAGGCCTTAAAAATATTTTCAATCGTGTATTTTAATGACTGTCAGTTTCACAATCTTGACAAGTCAATGGCATAATTCTTATTAAATACAATTAAGCAGGTTCGATATAGGATTAATATAGAAAATAAATTACTACTGAAAAGCAAGCACGTCCATCTAAGACTTAAATTATCACACGCTTATTTCCTTGTAAGTTATTTCAATAAATATTCAACAGATCTCCTAATTGTATCAATATTTTTGTTTATGAGTGATTGATATTATTTTGCGAAGTTGTCAAGTATATACAAGCATGTTGAACAATCTCAGTTAACACCAGTAGACAATTAGTAGTTTGAAGTAGTGATAGGAAGTCTTTTATGTGCAATGATTAAGGGATCCTATAAGACCGGTTTGGTATGCACACATTGAATGTCTCCCAACAAGTCCATTTTGTCGCTTGTACTTCATACAACAAAAGTGCACCAATAATATTCGTTTCATAAAAAACCAGAAATGTGCGACAGAAAAATCTAGAGATAAATGGGCTTTTAATAAAATATGGTGTCAGCAGGGGAAATAGTAAGTGCAAATGTCTCAAAACAAACTAACTAGTTAACGTTGTATATGGATGATATTAAACACCACAAATCTATAGGTGCATGACATATTCACATGCGGGTGCCAGTATACTACAGATAGCAAGTAAATACATAGAAACATATATCTTCATATGAATATTAAAGCATATTTTGCATTTTATTTTAAGTGTAATATGGATATTAAATTTTGACACAAATAGAAAACCGATAGTCTATTTTGCTAGTTACTTAAGTGCTACATACAACATGGAACACGTTTCAGATTTGTATGCTAGTAACGTATTTTCTGGTTATATCATTGGTTTGTTACTCATTTGATGCTTGTTGTGTTTGTAAATTATTTTTTATCTAGGGCTTTGTTATTTTGTCCCAGTATTTTGAAACTTGTACTTACCTTCTGATGTACTCAAGTCCATCAACTATTAGGAAATATCTACTCAACATGTTTCAATAGACATTATATGTGTTTATTTCATATCAGTATAATTATGTTTGTTTCAGTTGGATAAGATAAGGTCAGCTGGTATTAATCTGCAGTAATTTACATCACGTCGTGGTAATGGCCTCCAGTAATAAACAACACAAACTGTTTATTTTAAATTAGAATAAATAAATACATATTACATGTACAACCTAAAATATCATATAAAGTTTAGAAAACTAACTCACGATGCCACATTAATATCAAACAGCTACACATACAATAATACAGTCAAAACAACTTTTATTAACTTTTCAAGATCGAAAATACCGAGGAATATTCAGGAAACGATAAGCCAAGGACAGACAAAACCATGGTTAAACAAAAGAAGAGACAAAATTAAAAATACAAACACACGACACAAACACCACACCAAAAACTGATTAACACAAACCCCACTAAAGTCCCGGGTAGTACCACCGGAAGGGCAATCAACTCCTGCTATATGCGCAGCACTCGTCGCATCACTCAGGTTATAATACTTTATTAATTAACTACTATCTAATATTCACTTAGAAAAAGCAAAACTGCCGATATGATATATTTTGCTGAACCAGTCCAATATGGATTTTACTTGTCCAATATCAGTATTGTCCTGATCGACCCGTATTGATCCGATTTCAACCTGTATTGGCCTAATTTATTTGGACTAGTTAATTAATTAAGATATCATATATCATAACGTAATGATTTCTGTATTGGCCTATTTATTGGTCCTTGGCCAGCTATATTGTCCTTCGGCTGCACCTCAGGCCAATACAGCAAGCCTTAAACCAATAACTAGGTCAATACAGAAACCATTACGTTATAATATCATAGTATTAGTCATATGCGGGGGTAGTCATAATATAATAGGTAGAGGGAAAGTAGTTATGACAAACAAATCAATTGTAATTTTGATACAGATATTCTGTAACTTAACGGTACATTTAGTCATGATGGAGACCGGAATATTTCTTTTCTAAGTTATGTATCTTTTGTGACAGCAGATGTCCTACCCATAGAAAATTTGGATAGGAAATATACAGGCTCTGGAGAACCTGATCAATTGGGAGATATTTGCTCCATGTGCAGATGGTACCGAATCGTGCCACAACAGGAAAATTAAAGACATTCCTATTGTCATAAATTGTAGTTGTCAACGGACTTTTTAATATCAATTATTGATGTATGTTAAGATATAAGGCAATCCTAGCTGCCTCTGTCCTTAATTTCAAGTTCAGTGGGTTAAATGTCACCAAAATAATCACAGAATTCAGGATAGTTCAATGAAAGCACGTCATCTATATAGCGGAACGTTAAACCGTAACAAAATTTCACCATTGAGTGATGTCCTCAAACACCTAACACCTGGTTACCGCGTAATCTTTGTAACAATAATTAAGATGAAAAACTGATGGGTGGGAATTTAAAAATGCCCTATTGTTAAAAGAATTGCCTAGCCTAGCCTAGCCTTCAATTCAGAAAAACAGAAAAAAGAAAGGTTACTTTATCACAGGAATGTGGGAAAAATCTACTTGTTTGTTATATCGTCCTATCTTAGTTATATAACGTTTATGTGTTGTACGGACAGGAATGTTACATTAAGATATAAATCATTCATATCAATAACCGATTCCTTTATCTTTCACTAAAATCATTTAGATAACATTTCCTAATGTTTTCTGACAACATTTCAAGTATTTTACGAATGTATGAACATATGAAAATATATTTTTATTTTCAAAAATCAATTTTATATAACGCGTAATACTGTAAAATGTGCTGTGAATTAGAGGCATAAAACTATTTACTAGTATACACTTGCATTTTATTTTTTGCTATAGCTACCAATATTACCAAACTAATTATTGCTATCTTTTTGGTGGACGCATGTTTCAAATGTTTCTTGTTTGTTTGAATGATGTTTAACGCCACTTTCAGCAATTTTTCAGCTATTTCATAGCGTCCAGTTTTTATTTGGGGGAGGGGGAAGCCGTAGTATCTGGAGAGAACCCCCGACCTTCTGTAGGAAAACTGGCAATCCTTGTCAATTAAGATTGGAGTCGAGTAAACCCTGCCCACAGTGAGACTCGAACCCACAACCTCAGTGTTGACAGACCACGAGATCAAAAGTAGACGAACTACCTTTTTTTTATCTTTATTAAAAGACGAACTACCTTAACCACTAATCGTTAGATGGGAATTGGGAAGGGGGCTATCGTAGGATCGTTACACATTTTAACTTTCTTTTTGGTTATTTCCATTTGCATGCCCTGTTTTTATTATCAGCTTTAGTGAAAACATAGTAAATGTGTTTTGTGTCTGTATCCAGACAGTAAAATTCGTCATTTATCACTTGCTAAATTGACAAATAGCGGTTAATTGTCCATGAAAAGTAATGTTCTGTTTATCTTTTTATTATTGAATATTAATCGATTACAATTGTCCATTTCTGTAATTGATTTGCTCTGGACGGCTATCGTCAATGAAGTGCTAAGTATAATGTAAAACAGAACGACATAAAGAAGAGGATCGCAGGGTCCATGGTTTTTTAAAATATCGATAATATCTCATTTGTTTAGTTAGTGTTTTTTACCAATAAAAGTAGGAGAAAAACAAACATCGTGGCATATGTTGCCTTAATGGTAGTTCAAAAAAATGATAATTACGAGATTGTTAGAAGTATAGCATTATTAGTAGAATAATAATATGGAAGTAGAAATACGTCCATGTTAGAAGTACTGTAACTGAATCGCTAACTGTATTTTATATCTTAACATTAGACTTGACTTCAATTTACATTCCATCAAAGCAAAACATATAAATAATACATGTTTGTGAAAAAACACATTATTCAAATGAATAGTTTAAAAATATTTAATTCAAGACATTGAAATGGATTGGATAGCAGGCATAGCCTATATAAATCCTCTCCTTTACACCCTCGTGAGTGGTTCATTATAGCCAAAGAAACGAAGTCTCGTTTTAATGTTTCATTCGATCCGACATATCGTCTAACATATTCGAACAAGCACAATACAAGACTTATGCAACAGTATACATTTATTGACTTTGATATACCTGGTTTTATCAACCCTGAAAAAATTATATCCACCGAACCAACGGATATTATTTTCCTTGCGGTGAGATTGCAATCGGATCACCTCGGTTATATCCGCAGATGGTCGGAAAGTAATTTCAGAGGTAAGTGTATGGATATTGACCAAATGTGATACGGTCAGCATGTTTACACAGTAACATTATTTTAGTGCGAGGAAATAGATTTGTTTGTTTTGTTTGTTTCATGGTGTTTAACGCCACTTTCTTCAATTTTTCAGTGATATCATGGCGTCCAGTTTTTATTGGGGAGGAAGCCGGAGTACTCGGAGAAACCCCCGACCTGCGCTAGGAAAACAGGCAATCCTTGTCAATTAAGATTGGAGTCGAGTACACCCAGCCTGCAGTGAGAATCGAACCCGCAATCTCAGGCGAGGAAACAGAGTATCCTTTTAAATATTCAACTATACAGATCTTATTAAAGTACAACTAAACATCGGATATATTTTTTAAACTTAAATTCGCTAACAGTGCCAAAATTCCTTCTCGGGCAACGTTTATATGGACAAGTATTTGTTTACAATCTGACGTCATCAGTAACAATGGCATAACCTTCACAATCGGAACATCTCTCGGCCATTTCCGTCACGGGTCGGGAAAGTGACATCGGAGGTAAGTGATCTCCATTTTGAACTTTTTTCAGTCATTTAAAGAATGTGATACGTCAAAAGTTCGTTTGTGACATTTCAGTTCATTCATCTGATTGGCTTGTCATGGACAGTTAGTTGATTGTTACTGATGACGTCAGATTGTAAACAAATAATTATCCATTTAAACGTTGTTGGAAAAGAAATTTTTTGGCAGTGTTAGCGAATTTAAGTTAATACAATCTTCTATACGATTTTGAGTTTCTGCTTCGATAAAGATTTGTATATTTGAATTAAAGGATAATCTATTTTATCGCACTAAAATATAATGTTGCTGTGTAAACAAGCTAACCGTATCACATTTGGACCGATTTTTGGTCCATATCCATACACTTACCTCCGAGATTACTTTCCGACCATAGGCGGAAATAACCGAGGTGATCCGATTGCTAACCTTTAATGACAAACGAACTTGTGACGTAACAAATTCTTTGAAATGACTGAAAATAATTCAAAATGGAGATCGCTTACCTCCGAGGTCACTTTCCCGACCCTTGACGAAAATGACCGAGAGATGTTTCGATTGGTGAGATTGCTGCTTTCGTTACTTTCAATGGTATTCGGATCAACCGCGAGACTTTTCTGCCTAAAATGCAAACGACATTACCCGAAGATTTCGAGCAGACACATTCGACTGCTCATTTATCACACTTTCGTTGAAAATAAGGTTAAAATTTATTATTATCAAAATGGAAAAAAACTCCCGCTACTACTGTGGGAAATAATTGTTAATTTCAACTTTACTCACACCATTTTTGCATCTGAGAAAGGAGCATCTAAGCTCGACTAAACGCTGTGAGAAGTTTTGATTTGTAACGGAAAAAACCTGAATACAGACACGATGACTTTTTTAAAAATCTGAAAATACTTAACCTTTTTGGAGAAATATCTAGTACCAGTATTGTAATTAATTTCAACATCTGTCGGTGCATTTCGTGTTCTGTTATGACCTCTGTAAAATTGTCTAACAAAATGTTTACTATTTATAAATGACAACCCAAAGAATATATTTTGTAAACAATAAGGACGCAGTTGATTATCTTCAATCAACACCCAGGAAAGATTTCGCCCGATATTTTATTATTATTCATTATATTATAGATTGCGAAATAAACTAACCGATTCTCTAACATCAATAAAATGAAATTAACGTTGCAATTTTTCCGGAAACGCCAACATTAGAAGAACATGCCGATGAATAAGATAGATTACGGATTACTATAGCGGCCTGTTTCTAAGGCTCATACAAATAAACTGTATATTTTGCGACAATGTACTAATATTGTATATATGGTTCTTGGTATACTTGTGTCTAGTTTACCCAATAGAGTTGGTCCAGATACTAATGTTATACAATTTATATAACTGCCAGACGCCCTTTTCGTATAATTAAGACTCAGTGTCAGCGGCGTTTCAAACTATAAATCTCGGAAGGTCAATTCATTCAGCTAGTTCGTGACTTCAATTAACAACATTCCAAAAAGTTACGTAAAATCTTAAAAAATAAAAAGAACTAATTCTGATTAGATAAAATTTCAGATATGGTATTGTGCATTCCAGTTGTGATTGTAAATCAGAAATAGAAATACGAAAAATCCTTAGTCTGATAAATTGTAATTGCAATTTATGAAATTTGACAGTTTTCCTCATATGATCTTGTGGACTGAAAGTTTCTTAGAAAACATTTTACATAGCAGTTATGCCTTGATTCGTTGTAATTGTCAGTGCATATTATATTATTCAGTTTTGCGTATGTTTAAATTATTATCCATAACAATCGCTAAGTTTTAGTTTAATGATATTAAACATATCTATAAATACATGATCTGCAGAACAATATAGAAATCTCTGCCTAGTGTTGTTTCTTCTCGTGATATGTAGTATTCTTTTTTTTAACATCTTGTTATCTCGAAACAAACTTTTGTATTTCAGTATTGTGTTCTTTTGTTTGCTTTAATCATATTTTGTATTATCAAATCAATTCATTGTTTATTAAGACCATCTTGTCACTTTATTAATCGAAAAAAAGCAATAAAAATGATACAAGCTTTGCTTAATTCTTAAAATAAATAAGTTCTAAATACATTTGTTTGTTTTGAAAGAAAAATTTGTTTTAAATTATATTATTTGGTGCTCACTTTTTAATTAAAATAACTTAAACATTAACCAATGCACCATTAAGTGTCAAAGCATAGAAAGTTTAACACAAAAAATATCCATCAAGCTCAAACAACTCTTTCATGTACGCAAGGCATTGGATGGAACTATATTTTTCTTTCGGTTTTATACTAAACAAGAGTACTGTTTAAAATATGGAAAACAGCGGATAATTGAATGCAAGTTGAACACGTCATTAGAATCAAAATCATCAATTTTAGCATGTCTTTTATCTCTTATATTAAAGCGAATTTTCCATTCTTATATCCCCTTTTTATTTGTGTATTTTGGTTTAGAAGTTGTTGCATATTTTGTATCAATGCTGATACGTATAAACAAAGTTATCTTACAGTTTATTCTTCTATATATCGGAGGTACATACTATTATTTCCATTGTATTCATTTAATGTGAATAAATTATCGGTATACTTAAGCAATTGATCGGATAAATTGTATTACATGTCAACAGATAAGTGTGGCTACTATATGTTGGTGATACAATAGGGAACCAACTCTCAACTAACAGAGCCATCGTTATAGAAATGTAACTAAATATACTAAGGTTATAAAATTTATCAAATAATAGCGTTTATTTCACGTTTCTCTAAAAAAATATAAAACAACATCCAATTAAAACCATCTAAGGGGTTGTCATGTTGTTATTAACTTGGAATTTATTAGTACCTGTTTAAGAAATTATAATTAGTTGTGAACTTGGTGTTACTGATAGTATGTTGAATTTAATGATTTTAAAATTGATGAGAGCATTTATTATTTGTCTTTGTCTAAAATTACTCATATCGTACGAAAAAATTTGGAAGAGACAGATTATAATGGCTATCAATATATTTTACCACGACAAGACGTGACATGAGATAATAGAAATGCGCTGAACAGCAAAAGTAAATAAATATTTTGACAATATATTCCATCTTGGATATCAATACTCACATGGAAATAACTAATGCCGTACTCATTAGTACAAAGAAGGGACAGTCAAACTACACTTCCACAGAATACATGGATATTAACCCGGATCATGAAGATGTTAAAGCTGAACTACAATTATCCAATAATGCTCGAATACAATGATATTTTTGCTCATATTAACTGTTCTAGTAGAAGTTATTTTAGGTACAGGACCAAGACAGAGACCAATGGAACCATATCACCACTGAAGGACTATCCACCAACAACCATTTAGAAGAATGGCACTGTAAAGTGAAGAAAATTGTCTGACATGTTCACCTAACATCTTTCAGCTGATAGAAATTCTAAAGAAGACCGAAAAAAATACATTGGCAAACCAGATTTATGAAACAGCATGCGAACCAGTAGTAGTCCAAACCAGAAGAAATACAGAAAAATTGACAACCGACAACCGACTCTAAACGTACTCAGCACAGATTTTTAAATCGGGAGATCACAGTACAGCAATACTCAAACCAACTATGAAACTTCTTTGGCGAATATGTTTTGAAATGTAATCTGACATGCAGTGTAGTATGAGTTTTATATTACTGTATTGTAGAAGAATTATACATTTGCTCAAATTACAATTATACACAATCTAAAATAACAGCAAAAGTTCATCAGCCTATCATTAAATCTAGAAGCTGTATTTATTGTTTTGTGTAAATTCGTTAACTTACCCCTTTAAAGGCCTCTAATCCCCCGAGTAAAAATTGGTTGATAGTTTACTGTAAGTGAAAATGTTGGTGAAATCTGAATAAACCGTCAGAGACGCGTTTTGTCTGAATTCATCAGTGCCTTCATAAGAAAAATTACATTCACAATTAGCCAAGTAATCATGGCTAAGTTAATCATGCTACATTAGGTTGAAATCTACAAGAAACCTTTAATGTGGAAAAGGTGTGGTTCTCTCCAAAGAAGTTATTCACTATGTTGAGACCAGTCTAAATTTAAATTTTGCGTAATTTGCAAAGAATAGTACTGTGTTGAAAGGCAACCATAGACCAGTAAGTATACTGCCAAGGTGGAGTGAAAACGGTTAAAACATGTTATGTACTTAATCTATTATCTAACCAGATAACACTACTATAGAAAAACGTTCCTTTTGATCATGAGAAGTCCATAATATAAAAGTGTATAATAAAATAAATGGAAATTCTGACATAGGAATAATAATAATACAAATAAAAGAAATATAGAAAAGGACATAAAGATATAGGTAAAAATAGTATATGAACTTTTGTTTGAAAAATCTTAGTTTACACCTTTTATAATAAAACTGTTTTGTCTTCAACATATAATAATTATATTCATGCTGTAATTTATTTATATATAGTGCTTTGATTTGATAAAACACTAACATTACGTCATCTCAGATAATTTATAAATCGATATTACCTCTGAGGGGACTTCCCGGGAATAATGAACCCGATTGCTGGATATATAGACACAATAAATACTTTTTGATATAAGATACACTAATTTTGAAGTGATCGATCTACTCGTAATGACACCCGTAAAACTTTCAGGGTACGACTTTAATCGTAAAGAGCTCCATATCAAATCATAAAGAGGTCAATACCATTGTTTTATCAGCTGTTCTGTCAACAGGTTTAGCGCTGTCCCTAAAATATCGGTATTAAAAGGGGTTTCTAGAACATGGTATCGAAGGGACTCAAATAAACCAACAACCAACAACTGTTTGTTTATTGCAGTACAGAAATGAAAGAAAAATAGCAAGAAAACCGAGCGAACAAAAGCGGAAGTCAAGAGACGAATATAAATCCGGATTCAAACATACAGATACAATATGCAACAAAAAAAGAAAGAAAACGTGAATAACCTGAAACCAATACTAACCATGCCTGCACTCAGGTGCTCCAACGATTTAGCAGCCTCAAATTAGACGTCGAGAAACTCATTGTCATGTCTAGGAAAAAGTCAAAGTCAGTAAGAGAATAGAATATCTGACTCAGCGAAGATATCTAATCGTATTTGAGAAAGGATTTTCCCATAACGATCAATTAAGTCATAGTGACGGCCATAGAACATCCGAAGGGATAACACCAACCTAATTAGAACACACCACTGTTTGAGCAGCTGATTAAAATAGGAAATCAAAGTCGTACCTTTTGTAATAGATCCTAGACTGTAGTAGAACACCTTCTTTGCTGGCGCGGTATAGATAAAAGTGTTGTATCTGATGTCTTTTAAATTTCTCTGATAGATGTATTGTAAGTTATAACATAATTCTGGATTATTCAGTGACATTTTTAAAAGTCACTTTGAAGCATGCTAAAGATGACCGAATCACATAGTACATTTTAATACAAACATGATAATTTGCTTTGGATTATTGAACTAATATGCAATGGTTCTTTCAAACCAACTTTTCTGAAAACCTTTAGTTTGATTTGAAAATGTGTTCATTGTTATTAGTCCAAGTAAAACAATCCTGTTTTTCGTCTTGGAAGAAAAATTGCGAGTCTTGCTACAAGTAGTCAGTGAGGCACACTTGCTTATTATCAGAATCCGTAACGTTGAAATATTTATTTTCTTTTTTTGCTTTTATCTAATTGTTAAAATCAGTGTGGTTCTTTACAAACTATAGTTTCTCGTTCCAGTCCACATTCGTAGCCTGCCCTTGATGTAGAAAAATCATTGAAATACTACGAGGTATTGTTGACTAAATTGTGGAGTTATCGAAAGTATTAATGCGTGTAAATGTCTAAACATTAATTATTTTAAGAATTTTCCAACTCAGATCTTATTTACACCAAAACTACAATACACTTGACAGCAGTATTTAAATAGACTCTCTTGTCCAGTTGTAAGAATGGAAATAAAATAAGCATGTGTAAAAGATTCTCAGTAAAACATATTTAAAGGTCTAGAATGGTTTGTGTAACTTTAAGCCAATACAGAGAAGGAAGATCATACTCTTAAATAAAAAGAAAAAAATACCTGTAATTATTTAATATTGTTGCATTGTAAATAAGATGTATAGAAATTTTCAAATTTATTATTTGGTCACTTTTACCACACATACAATAATGCAACTTAAATACTTAGATATGGTGTCGATCTCCACACACTTTCTTTTGGCCCATCGTTTTGCTTAGTCTAAACTAGTAGTAAATTAATGCTCATCCTACTCCTTTTCGAAATTTACACACGAGGTCTTTACAAGCAGATTGACATTCAATCACTAATGTGCACACTATAATCTGTGTTCATGCTTTTCATATTAAACGTGACAACGTAACAACGTCCAAATGAGAGGAGGACTTTTCTTATCCGCCACCTGGGAAACCACTGGGCAGCTTTATGGGTAGAACCAATGGAATCGTCAACGGTACCCAAAAGCGATGTGAGATGCATACCCTGTAGAAACTCCTGATCATGGAATCCATTAAATACTTTTCATGCTACGTACATTTTGATTGTAGACTTGAGCTTCGGAAATATCTTACTAATAATATATTTAATTGGCTGATTATGAGTTTGCTCTGATGTCACGTGGCTCCATAAAAAGCAGAATACGTTGAATTTAATGGACTTATTATCTTTATTATCTTTATTGGTAACATCATCCTACATATAGTGTATCCTATTTATGTTATATGCATTAAATTTTGACTTTCTTGACGTCCTTATCGTTAGTATTTTCGTACTTATTAAAACATCATATGAAGCATGCATATTGTTTGGTTTATTCTGAAACTTTATAAACATTAACTTACCAGAATTTTAGTTTCTAGTTTAGACTTACATAAGGTATTTAGATGTTCCAATGAGGCTATTTTGGTACAAAACAATACGAGTCAATAACTTGTTTCACATTAATTGACTATTATATGCGTCGAAAAAGCAACAACAGAAATTAAATAGTTTAATTAAGGACCAACTGTAAATTTAATTTCATTGTAAAACCTTTGTGTTTGACGAAGAATACATAACACAGTTGTTACATTTGGGTGTCTTTGCTAGTCTGAAAATGATTTTTATAATACCAAATCATTGTGTCATTAGAAAAATTCTCAAAGTTGTTCTTAATAAAATCTTGTCTATGCTCTTCTGTTTATGTGATTGTGTATAATATTATCGTTGTGTTAGTTTCTTTGAAAAATGAAAACACAAGTTCTGCATCAATTTGTGTTACACAATTTCAATATTTATCTTAAAAAGATCACTATCACAAATGTTCCAAAACTAGCGTTTAATCACTATCTGGAAATAAAAGGTCAAAATTGATTGCTAAAGACTCGAGGATTTCTTTCATGATCAAACTTGAGTGTTTTTTCTGCCTTTATATTAGATTATAAAAAGAGTGAAGTCATTAATTATAAATTATCTCATCTTTTCACATTGCTAATGGGTCTTACGAATTGCTTTTTATTTAACTGATAATCCAGAAATTTAAAATTGCATAATATAATAACAAACTTTAAAACACGTTCTAATATTTTTAGCTAATGTTTAATTACAGCAACAAGTACATTTTCAGTGGGATATGCGAAATGATTATCACTCATATCATTTTTTTGGTATCTATCAGTCTTCTCTAGGAAAGCTTAATTGATTTTAACATTACTTGTATTTTTTGTAAAGAACTACCCGCAATACCTATTGTAATATTTGCACACTGCAATATTTAAACGATATTGACTTTTAATACGTATGTGATGCAAAGTTTGTGTTGTCGTTTAACGCCGCATAAGTAATTTTTAGTGATACAATAATAAGAATTAGACTGTTGTTCCCAATAATGTACTTTGTGAACTATAGAAAAAGAGCTGCATTAACATAGGTAAAGAAGTCTTAACACGTATACAACAGTAACAGAAACAAAAGGTATGTTTGTGACTAAAATGTTGACCAAATTGAAACAGTATTTTACCCAAGCAATTGCAAGCAATTTATAGACAGGCAAATCAGCAAAAGTGAGTACAGTGTAGTGTTAATCATGGTTAAATTTATATAATTTATATTCTTATACACATATGTACTATTTTGCTACATTATATACATGTAAAGTTTGCTTATATTAAGAGGATTAAGTTTTTTTGAAATATTAGCAATCTGAAAAATCAATAAACTGACAAATAATATTAATTCAAGTCTAGATCTGAACGAATGTTTCTAAAGCAAACATTTTTGTTTACTGTTTAACAATATGGCATTCGCCTGCTTCTCCTAGTATTTGTATAGTAAATATTTAACAAATGGATTACAAACTAAAATGAAAAATAGGTTTTTATAAACATAGTAAGTATTGATAAGATCAATATGACAGGTCATTTAGCCTGTGTGTACAATACCTATCGACAATTTCGATTAGTACAGGATGTTTCTATTCGTAGTCCACTGTAATTTTTCTATTCGTAGTCAATACAAAGCCACTAACATTTATCTGTATGCAGTGAATTGAGACTTGTATTAGTCTTTTGGTTAATTTATGACATTTTGTCTTTCAGAAAAAGGTGTCTTGGTGGCAGTGTGGTTACTGTAGTATTACTATTGATCACGTGGTCAACCCTGAGGCTTCGGATTCGAGTCTCGCTGCGGCAGGTGCCCTCGACTCCAATCTTAATTTACAAGGATTGCCAGTTTTCCGACCGAAGGTCGGGTGGTTTTTTTCGGGGACTGCGGCTTCCTCCCCAATAAAACTAGACGCTATGATATAGTTGAAAAAATGCTGAAAGTGGCGTTAAACACCCTTTTAAACAATCTTTTAGGAAAGTTTATCTTTAAATATTTTTGTTATTTGGAAAGATTTTAACAATTATTTGTAATTCTTTTTTGACGCTTTAATGGTTTTATGTGTCTCTACGAAAGGAATTTCAGCGTTACCCACTAAATACAAAATTATCCCATTCATTTTATATGCATTAAATTTTGACGACCTTAAAGTCCTTACCGCTAGTGTTTAAATAAATTAAATTAAAAGTTTACAATTAAGAAACGTAAAAAAGCACCATATATCAAAATTTATCGGTTGTTTTATTATGCTTGACAAAATATAATTATTGTTTTTATCTTATATGTGATTACAGCCCGTCGAATAATTATTTATACAAATGGCACAAGAGACGGAAACTTTGAAGGTTTGCAAATGTTCTGTTAATTGATATGTAATATTTCGTTTTCATTTGTTGCTATACAATGCATGTTCTATAGAATGGTATTTGAAAAGTTGTTTAAAATTAAAACAGGACATAACAAAAAATTAATTTTGTTTAACAACGTCTACTCAATTTTATTTATATCAATAGTACACACTTGTGTTTAAATCCACCTACTGAAATAAGATAATCGCTTTATAAATATATTAATGCTTCTAACAGGGATGTTTTTACTGAACATAACGGAGTAGACAATTCTCACTTAGCCACGAAAATACCACAAAATACCTGCAACGATTTAATAATTTTATGTCTTTGGATTTAGTTAAAAAACAATCTGGCAGAAAAAATATTGGACTTTGTGACAATTGATGTGATTTTTGCATGATTTGATTTCTTGTTATTAGATCTGGAACGTTTAAACCGTGATGCTGTCAAAATCTTATCATACCCGCAACATGATTGCAATATCTTTATGAAATTACAATTTATGAGAAAGAATTGTATTTCATCAATTTAATAGCCTTCGATTCTATGTTTAATAAAGTTACTTGTCAAATAAATGAATTGATTTGATTTGGGTTTTGATTTATACCCAGCAAGCAGTATTTCAGCTATATTCAGAACGAGAACATTTGGTATAGCGGTACATTTAACTTTTAAGCCTACTCTTTTTCGAAATCGACAAAAGGGGTCTTTATTCTGCTAGAAGCTAGGCATTCTACAAAAAACGTTACCAACTGTAGTCTGCGGTCAGGCTTTCCGTATGAAGACATGATAACCCCATCCCCAAACCCGCCACATTGGGACGCGCGCTGGGCTGCCTTGTGGATCGAATTGATTTATATTATGGACTACGGCAGACACAGGAATGTAATGAAGAGTTCACAATGTCGAAAGCATTTTAGTAGTGCTAAATTTGTCTTAAGCAATTAATACCTCGGAATATAAAAAACCTTTTATGTTCAGTGAATCATACTTCAACAATGGTTATATTAATGTATAAATGATATGTCATGTCAGAAACTTGTGTGATTTCTTGACTGGCGGTACACTATTTGCAACATGGTATCTTACTGCAATCCCACGCAAAAGTACATTAAATAATATCTGAAAATACATTTTTTGTGTTAAATGTACACGCTCTCTCGATCTCTCCTAATATTGTATAATTTGGAATCTTTCTACTTAAAATATCAAATCTGTTAGTTTTAAATGAATAGAACTGAAGAAAAATAATGATGCTTTATTGATTTAAAATGTTCATTTGGAAATTTTTAGATTCTTAGTGGTAATAGTTCTTCCGTGTAAATAAAACCCTGTTCCTAGTTAACATCTATTGATCAAAATAGTCTGTAGAAAACTTTTACTTATATCAGGAATCTAATGAATTAACCAAACACTGTCGTTGTAATTTCCACTCTGAAAATCATCTGTACACACAGATTTGATTTTTTAGCCGTCCCACCTCGGGAATCGAACTCGTGTCAGTTTATAACATCTATGACTACTGCGCCTAGCATGTAAAGACAGAGGAGTAACCTCTTGACCAGATCCGTCCGCTAAAAAACGGAGTTTCACTGGCCTAGTGTTACTGGCCTAGATTAATATTTAATTTTACACAGTTGACGATATGGAACTGTTACTTTTTTTAAATGATTATTGCTTGCTTTGTTTTTTATATATTCACTCTTTTTGTATTTTTGGATTTTTTCTTAAATTATAAGTTAACTTGTTACGCACCTTCTTCGTCGCAGTTTTTCTTATCTTGGTATCTCTGTCCGAATTTGTAAAAAGAAAAATTTCGGTCAGCACTTGACAGATCAAGAAACGAAAATTCATTTGTAACTTTGTTTAACTTGCACAAAATTGCAATTATTATAATTATGATTTGTGAATGGTGTCACTCACAAACAATCTGTTTTATACATCAAATGATTAGTTTCAACAATTTGGATGCTGACACTTAAACCATCAGCGAACAATATCTGAGGCGTAATAATGTGTTGTTGTTCAGACAATCTAGAAGTTAATTATACAAATCACTCAGCTTTAATTAAGAAACGCATCGCACTTATTAACGAAACACCTATGAACTGTCAGACATAGTTATTGTCAAGGCACAAATAATAAACATAGAAATATAAGATTACTTAAAAATGTACAATGAATGTTTATTTACAATATATAAGGCGTTAATTTAGTCAGACCACATGAAACAACACACAAGAATGATAAATACCATTTAACTCAAAATATAATGCTGCCAGTTGGAACAATATTACACAAAATAAGGATTTTTCTAAATTTCAAAATGATTTTAGAGCGTATAAATTAGAAAGGAAAATATAACGATAAACTAAAAATATAACATTTAAAGATTAAATAAACGAAACTAAAAGATCGATAATAATCTCTCAAAGAAATCACAAAAATGTAACATTAACCTTCACAGCGGGGAGGCAATATAGGTAAACAAGTTAGTAGTGACCAAAGAAAAACATCTACAGGTAAACATAAAGTAAAACAAAATACCTAGGGCAATAGTGCAAATAACTATAAATCACTGAAAACGAAAAACGGTAATGCATTGTTGGTGAAACGATAAATGTCTCCAGAACAGCATATAGCTGTTCCTAATTATATTGGTGAAATCTTAATCACCACGATGTTAGTTATTTGTATCATATCAAGGTCATTGACATGTTGGACTATACGAACGGATTTTATATTCATAACCTTTTTTATGGGGACGTTTAGTCTTGCAAGGTCATACTGAACGTTCTAGATTTTCTTACATTTAAAAATTATATGGGATCGACCTAGAAAAATGTTATGTTTTAGCATTGTATTGTATTTAATTTATAAATTTCTTTTTGAAAAAAATTAAAATGATTAAGCAAACTATGAAAGCATCTGTACTCATTATCTAACGGAATATAAAAACATTACACAACAAATCAGCTATGATGTTAGCCCATATCGCTCCTAGAAATTTCAATAATTTTTCGGAAAAGTGTACTATCAAGTTACTACCACAAACCTTTAAATTCCTTAAGTGAAAATGTTTGAAAAGGCCATTTAACAATGTCATGACACATCGTCGGTAACTAATGTTGGCTGCCATAACGTTCCTTACGAGGCAGGCACTGCTTACTCGTCCGGAGCACCTGAGTGCACCCATGGTTTTTATTGGTTTCGGGTTACTCTCTTTCTGTTTTTTGTTTTTGGTTTTTGTGTTGCGTTTTGTCTATATCCGGATTTGTAACTGTCCCTTGACTTTTGGCTCTTGTTGTTCGGTCGGTTTTCTTTGCTATTTTTCTTAAGTTATAATTCATACCGAAAAACTTTTTCATGAAAATTCAACATACCGGAATGACCAATCAAAAACCATCTACTTCTTAGGCAGAAATTTGTATCTGTTTTCATTTAATTTCAATTTTGTATTAACAGAAGCATCAATTGGACAAAACATGTTGTAATAGTATATGGTAGCTTACCTTCATAGATATGTCTATATTTTGACAGAATATAAAGATTTCCACATTTTGTAATAACAATAGTTATTAAACTTGTATGACGATTGTTATTTAGTGTAAATTGACCATTAAGTTAGGAATGTTTAAAAAGTCTTTATTTTACTCTGGCACATTTTGCTCTTGTTTCAGGGCTTATCACATGAATATCTACCTAAATTGGACACAGTCTACTAAATCTGTAAGAATTATCCAGAAAGAAATTTGTAAATTTTCCATTTAATTGACTAAAGTTGTTTTTTTTTGTCTTGCCGCTTCATTTTTTCTTGGACATTTAATGAAAGTTTCGTATATATCACGAAGTTACTTTATTTAATGGATAATTAAAGTCTTAATGTTATGCTTTCGTGCAAAATATTTTAATGTTTTTATTTTTGTAATATTTTCTATCATGATGTTTAAGTAATCCATAAAGTTCATTGGGACTATGTTTTGCGATCGTTATCATGATTGTACCGTTTTTGGAGACTTGTGATGAGTTACACGTCACATTTCCTTATAAAGAGATTAGGAGGTATTTGAAATTTGGTTTTCATTTTATAATATTCTAATCACGAAGTGCGACCGGCAAGCTATCTTATTGTTATATAAATGTTAAGGCCAAAACTTCTGAGCGGCCGGCTGAGTACTATTTTGCGGGTCGGTCTCAGATAGTATAACGGTCTGGTGGCTGAAGCAAAATTGCATATCACGTATGACTGATGTCAATATCAGAACTACAAGGTATTCAGCAGTACTAATCTTTTGGGCTTCAATAAATCATTAATGTACCAGTCATGAGTATTTTATAAGATACACATTTTTTGAAAAATGCAGTACCTAACGAAATTCCAGATAATGTTTAGCAAATTTCCAAAAAGAGTCAGAGTGAAGACTACCATTGCAAATGTTTAGTTCCGATTCGGTTTTCATAAATTTGTCATAAAGATTTTAAAGTCATCATCTTTATTAAAGAAATATTAAAGAATCATGCAACATACTTAAAAACAAATTCAGACAGTCTATAGTATAAAGATGCCATATCCCACCGTAAGACGCCCCTGTTACATAAGTTTATTGAAATTTAGAAGGCCATTGTCCTAGTTTTATTAATATACTGTTATATTTTATATATAAACGGGATAACGATACAAAAAGTAACGACTACTTTTACTAGTTTAATTATATATATAACGAAATAACATTACAAATACGGCAGCCAAAGAGTATCTTATTACTTATAAAGCGAAGAGCCCTTACACACAATAGGGACCACTCGGTATGTAAAATTGTGTATAATATTAAATGAATATAAAACAAAATTTTCAAAAGTAATGAACGTAATGAAATCAGAAATCGTTACTGTAAATAGGGCTTTGTTAACCTTAGACTAGTATAACTAACTTTATATGTATTCGATATTATTTGTTCCTGTGTTAAAACATGATTTTGGACTCCTGTTATCCTCTTAAAAATAACTATTAGGCCATTCAATAATAAGTTTTTTTTGTATTTGATGTTATCCCTTCATACATTCTATTGTGGTCGATATGACTTAATTTATCGTTATGAAAAATTCATCTCTCAAATGCGATGTTTTCACTGGGTAGTCTCTCCTCTTGCGGAATTTGACTTTTTCGTGGATATGACAATGAACAGCTCGAAAAAGTTGGGAATCCACTGTTGTGTATATCTGAATCCATATTACTATCAAGTACAATGTTGTTTTGTCGGTTCGTTGCATTTTCAATAATGTATTAGTTTCCTAAATTAGACATATGAAGAAACAACCTAATGCTAAGGATTGTCCAAGCACACTCCACGGAACTAGGCAGTTTTCAGGTTGACAAACATAATCCATGAAATTGGATAAACTATGAACTGAAATTTGATCTTCGAAATTCCAGCAAAAATGTTACGGTTGCTATTTTTAATACGTAGAGAACTTTAAAAATTCTCAATGGAGTCATAAACTGTAACAACCAAGCATAAAAATCAAAATATCATATTGTAACAATGTCTTGCCTAGTAATTATAATTGGGCATGGTCAAAGTTCAGCGTTGTAATACGTCTACTAATTATTGACAGACGTGAGAAGATAGCATATGTTCAATATCTACATACTTATATATCTGACGTAAATAAATCAGATTGTCTGGGTCGGAGGTTCTTTTAATTGTCAATGCAACAATTGTAGCAGTATGCACGCAGCTATTCATAATTATTTGCAGCCATCCGTTATTTAACATTTACACACTGGACGTAACGTTATGCTACACTTGACATAATTCATCAACTGGTTTAACTTCACGAAGCATTCATAAAAGCATTGTCATTTATGGGTGTTTATTCAAAACGTTTGTGTATATAACATATTTCATTTCAACCCTCCTTCTGTTCTGGTTGGTTGATTAACATAACGCTTCAACTATTGTTTTGTAAAAAATTACATCTTATATTAAAAATTTTGACCATTTGTATATCTATATGAAAATAAAACATATAGTAACAAATTACTTAATTGTAACAGCTGTTTTCTTTAGCTATTGTGCACAATTATCAAACACTAGCGTATGTAGAATCCTAAACTCTAGACAGATGTACCACAATTAACATATTTCACCTACTATATGTCTTTATTATTTTATTATAACTAATGTCTCTCCAGTAATTACAGCTACCGTTAAAACCAACTCATACCATATTTGACAACAATATTACAATTCTCCGTCCATACAGTATACTGTACACTTTAACATTGGAAGTCAAGATATTGTGTTGGTCCATCCCTTTTCCCTTTGATTTATTATTTGTAAACTTATTCACGTCCGGAATAAAGCTGAAAATTACTCCAAAACTTAATAAAACATTCAATCAATCAAAGTATCCACGTAACGTTAAGTTGATATTTTCACTGGAATTAAAACGAAGATTTATTTTTAAAACTCTCTTTAGTAAACAATTTGAATTATGCTATTGATTTGTTAGTCGTACATAAAATAGCATTCAGATGTGATTTGTGACATATCGTTTGTTTTTGAAGGGTAAAACAATTGTATTTTCTCGTAGATTTGGTAATAAAGTGAGTAGACCAAAAACACGATTTCAGCAAATTGAAAGTACATGTAATTTCGGATAATTAAACGATAAATAGCGTCAAAGGGCCTGTACGTCGCCTGTATACACGTGCTAATTACTCAACTTCTGTAACCTGTGTGATAACTTCCAAGGCAAAATATTACAATGCAACGAAGTAGATGTCTCGATGCATCCCCTTTTTATGTGTGTCTCTTCACCATTACTAACTGAATTAATACGTTAAATTTCCATCTTGACAAATGTATTGTGACAAATTCTGTACTGACGCATACTAGTTAAGTCTGATCATGAATGAAGGAAACTAAACGACCTTCTTTTCCATCCTGTATCAGCTATAGCAGTGGCCACTTGTCGTCTGGAGATAATCGAACTGACAACCAAACATACCGATCGATGAGAAACATTACAAATTACAGCAGAGATACAAGTTAGAACAGATAACACAGTTAATGACCTAGGACATATCTGAAGAACAACGCTTTAACGTAATCCGAAGATAATAATAATCTTGCTTCGTTACTCAAAGTCCGCGTCAATATTCAATTAAGAAAATGTGTGAATATGCCAAAAGCAACTAAATGAACATCTCTTCTCATATTGTTGCTACTTGATTCATCTTGTTGTAATGTACAATTTTAAAGTGCAATGACCTTTGTTCTTTAGTAAATATTAAGACTGGTTATTGAGTAATACTTTTGAAAATTGGATTTCAAAAGTCACCAGTATAATGGAAAGTAAACCAACAAGATGGATAATTTTTAAAATGTTTGTACTTATTTCGATATCAACACAATTTTCTACAATTACAATAAAAAGTAACTTTATTTCAAAACAAAGCTTACCAAACCAAACCGATGCGAATTTTACAATTATCAATATCAACAAGAATTAGGATTGCATGATTAAGCAATCAACAAAATAATAAGAAAAACCAAAATAAACAAAATCGTAAATCAACCATGACGAAATGTACTAAATTATACAAAAATGTATATACAAAACATATATTAAAATGACCAATAATAACACTGACAGTGAATGGTAATAAAACAATAATGGTAGCTCAATATATACACCTCGCCACAGGTTAAGCAACACCCTATTATTTTCCAGGGATTCATATAAGATTTTATATGTTTTAATATTTTTTAAAGAAATGACATGTTTACAGTCGCTTTACTTATTGTTTTATGAAAAAATGCTAAGATATCAAATAACAGTGCAAATATAACTTTCATTAGTCAAAAAATAAGGTTGATTGCATACTTCAGTTTCGTGAACTTAAAGTAAACACATCATCACAGGTCAACGTTCGGGGAAAGAAAAGTCACTTTGAAATGTGTTAAACGCCAAAATACGCAGTAAGTCGTATAACCACCACGCTTCCGGTACTGTTCATTACTCTCCTCCTCATGCTGTTGACTAAACGAAGTAGCATGTGGTAAATTCAGCCATTCATTTTAATGACAACACGTAATTCTTAGACATTTTGACAAGCAGGTGCTCTGGTATTGATTTTACGGCCAATAATATCCCACAAATGTTCAATTGGATTCATATCGGGTGACATGGATGACCATGGAAGATGCTCAATAGCTTCCCTTTTTCGATAACATCACGTACAATTGCAGCTCAGTGACGTCTTGCGTTGTCATCCGTAAAGATGGGTCTGTTACCAAGTGCATGATTGTCAAAATTTGGCACAATAATAGCGATAATGACGTCGTTTTGATTTTTCTGGCCTGTCATTGTCCCTTCAACCACATACAGATTCAGTTTACAGTCGTATGAAAAACCTCCCCACACTGTAGCACCACCACTGCCTAACGCTGTAGTGCCTACGATGTGGTTCTGGTTGTAAGCAGTGCCTCGTTGTCTCCAAACGCGCATGCGCCTATCAATATGACGAAGAATGAATCTGCTTTCATCGGTCCAATGTACTCGTCGCCAGCTTCGAATATTCCAATGGCGGTGACATCGTGCCCACTCTAAACGTGCTTGGCGATGTCTCTGTGTCAAGAGTGGACGTTTCAAGGGACGACGAGCTCTCAACTTTGCATTGTTTAAGCGCCTGTTAACTTTTCGAACGGCGACTCTGGTTGCAATATTCCAATCGTCAAGAAAATATCTTGCAGTGGCAAACGGTTGGCGTTTGGATACACGTACGAGTGCTCTATCCTCCCTTTCAGATCTTTTTGGTGGTTGACCTGACCTAGGACGTTCCTGGATAGTTTCATCATCTCGATGACGTTTCAGTAGCCGGGATAAAATAGTAAAGTGAATGCCAAAGTGTTGTGCTATCTGACGTAAGCTCTGTCCACTATTACGCATTCCACTGATCTGCCACTTCTCATCTTTACTTAATTTCGGTCTTGGCATTGTAAAAATGTAAAGATGAAGTCGAAAAAGACGAGGAAATGAACATTAAATCGTTAAGGAAAACAAGACTTTTAGGCGTGCTCGACTACCTTATGACAAACTGGTTTTGATATTTAAAGATTGTCCTGAGGAGTTTGCTAAAGTAACTTTCCCGTGCTCGAATAATGGCTTTAGTACATAAATAAAACAAAGTTAATATTCATTCAGATTTTTGAAATTAAAAAAAAATTGGAGGTGTTGCTTAACTTATGGCTAGGTGTATATATATGTTATAATGTTTAATGTAACACCCTAGCCATGATATCGCATGTACTGAGCTTCAATAACTGTATACAAAAACAGAGCAGATATGTACGCTGAAGTTAAAATATACGACACAAAAATACTTAATACAACCATAGAAAACAGTAGTACGCGTTTTTTGTTTATGTATCCCTTGTAAGTATAAGCATCATGTTATTAATTGCATTTCACAATTTGGAGTTCTCAATTACTGTCCGCTTTGTTTCTTCTGATTTTTAAATGAAAACAATACAAACACTGCAGTGTAAAGAAGAAGGATACTAGGAAAGTAGTACATGTAATTTAAACGCTAAACAGTTAATTTGTTTTAACATTAGGTTTTTACGAAAAATATGCATGATGATTTAGTAGTGACTCACCTACAATATCGCATGTCGTGTCCATAATAGTTTTAAACCATGTCTATAGATGATACTTTTCTATTTTTCATTCGTTAACTAATTAGAAATGCATATTAAATAAAGTACAATAGTCCAAAACAGTTTTGTTGGCAACATTTTGACCAAATTGTCTGTAGTTTTGTATCGTATATTATCTTGACCAAATTGTCTTTAGTTTTTGTTATCGTATATATCATCTTCTTATGATGGCATTCTATATCTTTTTGTCCTGGACTAGCAAAAAAAACTGCTGCAATTGATTAGAATCAAGACCCTTACTCAATAAGAAGTTTTTTTCAATAGAAACATATGGAAATATGACTGCAAGGACGCTATAAAAGCAATCTGTCAATGTAACATTGATATAACACAAAATGTGTTTATGATGCAAATAACTTGCAATCTATCAGTGTATCTGTTGTATGAAATATAATAATACGGGAAAAATATCAAACAATATCCATTCCGGCGTGTATAGATTAGTTTGTAATCATATTCCGGTTGTTCCTAATTTAGATTTAAAGCCATTTTCATTTATAAAAGCCTTTATAGACTAAAGTTAGACATATCACGTAACTTAAATAATAAACAATATAAAGTCACAAAAGTGCTGTACTATCAACGTGTGTCATATCTTTTTTTTATACACCTACCATTTGTACTAAACTATACCTAGACAACATTAGCGCACTGTCGTTTTCGTGCTGAATATAATTAAAACGAGTAATGATGTGTAAAATTTCTTTGTGCTGGAATTTAAAAAAAGATGTATTTTTATTGCGATAAAAAATAGCATTATTTCCAGTTTTATCCTGTAGACGATTATGAAATGACGTTCTCGTCGATATAGATATACAGTTTAAATACAAACATAGGAACAACTTTTAAAACCTTTTACATATTTCTCTAATTTTTTACAGCTCATCCTTAACAAATGTTTTTTTTTAACAAATATGCAAGCAAATCTTTTATTAGGTATTTTATGGTGGTTTTGTCATATTCCTAATATTAGACATTCTTAAATTTGCTTTTAGTTTGCTGCAATATGGTTGTGTGTGCGAGTTTAATGTTGTAACTAAAATTGATGACCATCTTTGTCGTCTCACAATTTAATACTATATTATTAAACTTTAGAATTGTTTTTGTTACTTGCCTAAAGGTTTAAAATGATATGACTACCTCATACTTATGCTTACAGTTTTTTTCGACATTATTCTTCCTGCATTCGTAGCCTTTAAGAAAATTTACATTATTTTTAAATTTCACACCCCAGACAATTGAACAAATTATTTTTTTAGAAACAAAACTGTCACAATTAACTGTAGTATCACACCATAGTACAGCTTTCTAACAATCAATATTTCGCTATTTTACAGGAACACTTTGATTAAATAATGATATTCGATTTCAAGAAACAATGCAAAATTAAGGTGGATTTATTTGATAAGGCAAATTTTATTAAGTATTACATTATTTGCGGTCCTGTCTTCTTGCGTCGTTGATGTTTATTTTTTCTTGAATTGGAGCTTTCTTCTCAGAACGTTGATTGACGAAACAGTAATCTACTCCAATCAATAAGACGTTTTGTCGTTTTAGAATAGCCAAGCACTTAGCGTTTGTCTGAAATAACCACCAAATCAACATAAATCGTAAAACCATAAATGTCTGATGACAAAAAAGTAAATAGATGGACTCTTCTTAAGTGTTTATGACTTGAATTGAATGGTTTATATTAGTGGTAATTGTTTTAGCAATCTGTGAGCGAAAATGTATTCATATGACATAAAAAAAAGAGCTTTAATACACGATTTTTTTCTTTTAAGAAGACATTGTCTTTAGTAAAATTGTGATATACAGTGATAGAGAAAACAATTATAGAAGTATTTAATCTTAAAATAAGCACGACACTATATTTTGTAAATATATCTCGAGTCTAATAACTAAAATATCAATTCGAATTGATATCAGATAACCTTAGTTCTGGATATGTGGAAGTTGAAATGGGTGATGTTTTTATTTGTCAATATTTTTAAATGTCAAACTAAACAATTAAAGTAAGAAAAAGACATAACCAATCAATATCTCGACTTCTACCTCCAGAGAAAGCCAGTTATTTCATGGTACTTTACTGGTTTAGAACGGAATTAAAAGATATAATAAAAATTATTTTTATCTTTTGATTTAAATCAATTTCTCAACTACAGCAGGAAGTCATCTGTCAACGAACGAGAGACAACAAAAATGAAAGGATATTGGAAATTGCTCCAGTAATCGGCTTGGTTTAAGATTTTTGCTATCACGCTAGACATTTTTAAAGTCTTTATCTAGGAATAAGTGACATTTGGATGAAAAAACGTCATAACCCTTGATATACTAATTCATCAAATTTATTATTTTATCTGTTTTATCTGAAATGAACTAGTATTTCTATAGTATATTTATATTATATTTCACAGATAATAGCATGTTTTAGAGTATTGTTTTACCTTAATTCGTGTACAAAGATCGCGTGAATTGTTATGTTGCGTAACATCTTGTTTGAACAGAAAATATTCTGAAGTGTTTAATATGTTATTACTCTACAAAATATATTGGCTTTCATGCTTGATTAAATGTATCCAAACAAATATTGTTGGTTATTTAAATGTTAAATACATGAATGCTTTGACAGGACGCTTTCTGGTGAGAATGTAATAATAAGACGCAAATACTAATACCTTCGTAGGGGAATCCAATAAATCGACAAATAGAAACAACAGCAAAACACATTCCACAAATAAAGTATGACAGTAGCAGACACAGTCGAACTGAATATGACCGAAAACTGTAGTTACGAGTTCAATAATGTCAAATTTTTGGTGTTCATTTTCTCTAATCATGATGTATTCTTCATAAATGTTAACTGTGACTCCGTGATTCGAATGCGGTAATCCAGCTATCAATATTAATAATACTTTAGGCTCTACTTTAAATTCGTCTTACTGAAATTTTTGTTCATACCCCTTTTGCTAAACAAACAGTTTTAATAATTAATCGCGATTGTTAAAAGTGCGATTTACTAATTAAAAATTGTGAATAAACAGTGAAAAAAACAGCAATTGTTCATTCTAGTGCTTTATCACTAAGACGCACTTGTTGATACAGATTATAGTGTATCATTATTAAAAAGAACTAGTTTTTGGTAGATAATCGTCACAATCTTTTCAATATTGGCAATGGGCATAAAAGGCGAATTAATAACAAAGGTGAACAGTATATGAGTATTAAATAATACTCAAGGGCTACAAAATGTAAAAAATGTTCCCTCTGTAATAGTTCTGTGTCTTGACATGCTTTACGTGTACAAACAAACTGTACTATTTATTTCTGTATAAACATTTTAAAATTGTAATATCTCCATAGAGTTTATTACATCAAAATTAAGCTGAATCTAGCAATGGTTCAGACAATAATCATAAAGGTGTTTTAGTCGCAAGGTGTAGATGGCATTACTTGCTTACAAGAAGAATTACTTGGCCCTCCAATATTTTAGGTATCAACTCTACTGATGAGTCTCGATTAAACAAAACACAAGTCTGACGTAGTGTATAACCTTGTCATCTGTAATGACTTTTATTCCAGGCGCATTTAAGAAGTCTGGTAACTGTTCTTATTGTTTTATGCTGTTTTCTGTTTTTTCATCACTTTCGTTGAAAGGGGGATCGCACAGTTCATATCCATATTCTTAAATTGTAGAAGAATGTATGATAACTGCTACTAGTTTGATATGCGACAGTAGGATTAGTAATTAAGTCATTTACAATCCAATAAAAAATATAGCCGAAATATTGATGAACGTCAATGTTTACCATTTGTTGATTGTTCCATGTGTTTTGTTGTTAATTTAGCTTTGATCTTTAATAGATGCATGTCTACATGCCAGGAGTGTAAACGAAAGTTAAGTTTATTTTCGAACAATTAATTATCTGAGGAAAAACAAGATCAAACAAATTTTACTTTTTTACTACTACGGGAAAGGTAAGGAGTATTAAGGGGTTTAGCCTTTTGAAAAGGAAATATACGATTACATGTCTTTCTTTAACAGCAGAGTCTGTTGGCTATTTATCAGTTCATTATGGAAATGTTTCAATTGTTGAAAATTGTTTTCCTGTATTTCGACTTTTTCTTATGCTTGATATTAATAGATGACTCGCAAGAAAGTAATTACTGATTAACATTTGGAATGTTCATGTGGCTAGTATGCGCTTGGCGTCTGATTAATCTAATGACATCCTGGTTGATTTTGAGAATAGTGGATGTACCGAAAATTCGAACAAGGCAAGAACTTAGTAACATCTTGGAGCACATTTCACGACTTTTTTTCTTGTTTGTTGTTTAATATTCTGTCATTTTTCATTGTTTTATTGTAACCACAATGACAATTACTTAATTTGATCTTTCTTTAGCAGTCTAACTTGTGTCAGTATTGTCTTAAAAAGAAAATCGATGCTTCGATAAATAATTAATATGTTGTTATAGTGATATGAATATGTGTTTATTTTGAGTAATATTTTATATAGATCATGTCATGCTGAAATATATTGCGTTATACTAGTGAAATATACAAAAGTAGCAAAACTTTGAATATGAACACATATTTTTACCAATGTGATTATTAAATGCCATTTCAAATATCAAAGACATATTAATCACATACATACAGCTTTCTTGTTGATTAATTATACATCCTGTTGTGTCTTCTGTTTTTTTTTGTTCCAGTGTATGATTTATTTTTTGTTTTATTGCTTAAATTGTCGAAATATAAAAAGTTCAAAACAGGTGACTTTGCTTGTATTTCATGTTATTTTAATTACAGGATTTGTTTATGATTATGTAATGTATGAATGCCAAATGAAGTGAACAAACTCACAACCCATAAAATGAGCAAGTAAATAATTAAATATAAATACTGGCAATCCTCTTATCTTTACTCGTGTGGCACCCGTAATTCGGCTTGTTCAACTTAAAAGACATAGACTTTGAATTTGCAGATTGAAAGACTAGAGGGATTTGAAATAAACTCACTTTTATGGTTTTATTAATAAAACGGATTTTAACTTGATTGTTTGGATATTTTCGCGTGGGTTATTTTTAAACATGAATATTGCTTTGTAAAACAAACATTCCTGAGAAAATCCTAAAATCGATCGTTAATCAGCGAAATAATGAGTCTTCTTACATATAATACTAATAAATATTCCTGGAACCAACGATTTAAAATGTCTTAGTTGTCGCAACATTATTAAATGATTTAATGCCACCTCTGGGGATGTCTGTCTGTTGTAAATATGGTTGTTTTTTAATATCAACACGATTTCACCAAACCAATTAATTCCAAGTACAACAGAAGAAAACATCGGACAAAGTCCAATTACTGCTAATTGTTAAGTGGCCAGAAAAAAATCTCAGTACAGTTTCCAAATATTTACATTTTCTCAATAACAAATACAAAATGTATTAATATATATTTCAAATTAAAAATCAAATTGTCTTGCAAGCATCACTCTGTATACTTTTCCCAGTGTAATGTGAGAAACGCGTCTGTCCTTTTTGTTGTGAAATCAGAACTGTTATTATGTTACTGGCATTTTGTAACTCTAATAAATTTAAGCTTCTAATAAACATTAGGGCTACTTTAATTTGCTTACAATAGCGATATGACAGTTTCTATTTACATTAAAATCTCATTACGAACAAAGAAAATATATGTTATCTTTATTTCATTATTATTACGTAATTCATTAGTTGATAGAGTTGTCGGTTTTAAGGAAATGCTGCGTGATGAACAAAAGAACCGTTGTTCCATTTAGGGCATACAATTTTCAATCTTTTCTTGTCTCGTGTTTCAGCATTTCATTCGGGAAAAACAAGACAATAAAAACGAAGGATTTTATAGCCGTGCATACAGAATATGGATATGCTTTTGAGTATTGCAAATACAGACATTGTCGATTAACTGAAAAGCTGCGTAATAGCCTAAAGAACTATTGTTCCATTCATATATTGTTATATCCACCGGTACATTTCTTTCTTTTTGCCTAGTCTCGGGTTTCATATTTTATTCGAGAAAAGCACTAATGAAGGTTTTATAACTTCTTGCTAGCCGAACGGGGATTGGCGTATAAGCATACAGATATAATTTAATAAAGGATTACTTTTAAAACAAACACTGTTCAAGTTTAAATTATATACTAGATTTAATCACGTTTGAAAATCGTTATCGCAATGCTACAATTTATGACAAACACTAAAAAAAAACAAAAATCCAGTTTTAGGTTATCACAAAATGCACATCATTTCCATAAAAGACAAGACAATTTTATTTGGTGTCCAATACTAAACATATCAATAAAAGTATAAAAACATCAGAGAGAAAACATATAAAATTAAGGCATTATTGAAAAAGTTATTATTATTTGTAAGCATGTTTGAAAGGGTGTGACAGACTTCATCCACAGAGAAGAAGATCCACGTAAACAAGTATTAACAGATCAGATATGTATTTAGATTTTAAGTTTCAATGTATCTGTACATAGTATACGTTTTTTATGCCAGAGGTGCACATTAAAAAAAAAAGTGGATTTCATCTTTTACTCCACTTTTGGATAATGTACCTATTCTATTTTCTGCACATATTCCAAAATATCGGCCTTGTTCTATTTTAAAGTCATGTAAATTTGTTCTAAATTTAAAAATAATTTGTTTGTTGGATTTAGACTTACGATTTAAATAATTTTGAATGAAAATATATTTTAAAATTTTTTATATGTTCTTAGTTCAGATGATGCATCGCATTATTAAATTTCCTTACCAGTTAAGACCTAACTTGTCTACACCCAGAATCACCTAGAAGTTCATACATCGCTTTACTTGAAAAATATAAATTACCATCACTTTAAGTATGCAGAATAGAACCAATACATTAGAGACATTTGAAATGCTATATAACTTTGGTCTGAAAATTTCTTCATGATCTGATGAATTTAGAAAACAGTTCATATAATTTTAGGTACAAAGTCATAGCACACCTTCCACGCCAACGAACTGCTAGGTACGGTAAGATAAGTATTGACTACGAGACAGCACGATATTGAAATTCCTTGTCTCATGAGGCAAGGAATATATCAAAATTTGAACAATTTTAATAATTGTATATCATCATGGAGTTTAAAAAAAATAAATGTAGCTCCTTTCGACAAATGCATATACTTGCTGTCCCGTGAACAATGTCTCAAATCTTTTTCTCTGTGTTACTTTTAGTTTTTAATCCATTTGTATTCTGGTGCTTAGTTTATGTGCTGTTTGTGCTTTTATTTTTATAATTGTGCAGCTTATTATAAACCCACTATGTATGTTTTTATGCCTTATATGTTTATATGATTTAATGTCTTTTTATTATTTGCTTCTTATGGTTAACCTCTACTAAATAGATTTACATAGGTGACCATTATAACATTTTATAGAATACTGAATTTACCTTAAGTTCACTATTAGTGACACCCTTATTTTCTCAAAATAGCATG
The DNA here is from genome assembly GCA_944474755.1 of Limnoperna fortunei. Taxonomy (NCBI): domain Eukaryota; kingdom Metazoa; phylum Mollusca; class Bivalvia; order Mytilida; family Modiolidae; genus Limnoperna; species Limnoperna fortunei. The sequence continues at coordinate 76,344,163 of OX104116.1, forward strand.
TCTTCTTAAAAAAAATCTGACCGGCACGACAATATTAAAGTCTAATAAGAATGTTTTGTAAAGTTTACAAAACGACGTCACAAATAGAGCTAGTTTCAGTTGTCAGATGGATAGAAACAGGTGCCAGTCTGTTAAGTTTTGTACAAAATCTAATACTTGCTTGAAATTATTAAATTTGGATTCATTTCACTTTTTAAATATTTGTGCATCATATAAACTTAATTTTAAACAGGTTCATTCAGAATTACAATTTTTATGCAAAGTGAAAGTAGAACTACTTTGGTTTTTATAAGCACTACTTTTGACTACGGCGTCAACTGATTGGCTATTTAGTAGAGGTTAACCTTATGCTTATATGTTGTTTATGTTGTATATATAATTATGTATGCCCTGTGATTACATGTGCTTGTTTTGTTTTATAATATCCATAGTCGTAAATAGCCCTACAGAGCTAATGTTAACGTTATATTATGACGACATTAAAAATAAAGATTAGTTATTTACTTACTGTCAGTTATCTTACATCTTAACATTCGTCAGACACAGAGAGCGATATTGAAGTGGTATATAGAATTTGTTTAACATAATCATTCAGCATAACAGTTCACCTGACCCTTTTTGGTGAATACTTCCTGCATTCTGTATGGGCATATACTTTTGTATAAGGTTTATTCCGCAAAATAAACCGAGATTAAGAAGCAATAAAGGGCTGATTACATGTTATCTTTCAAATTTAGAATTAAGAAAAATATACGAACTGTGTATCCATACATTGCAGTTTTATTCAAACCTTTAACACATTAACTCATCTAATTTATATAGTTATTTATACATACAACTAATAAATACAAAAATATACAATCACTAATAAACAAATCATTTTATTTAAGTATCAATGTATATAAAATGTTTACATTTTCCTATTGAAGGTCGGGGGTTTTCACTAGATACTACGGCTTCCTTCACAACAAACTGGGCGCCACAGTAAAGCTGGAAGATTGCTGAAACCCCATTGTTGAACCTTATTTGAACAAACCTTGGGGCAACCTAAGTGCAGTAAATTAAAAGCTAAGTAAGCATATTCCTACAGGTCGCTATTTCCATACTGATATTGGGTACAAGTCGAAATAAATAATTCTACCAGCTTGACGCGTCTCACTAAAAAGAAGTTGCAATTTTTTCCTTTTTTGTCTGATCTCCGTTTGCTGGACGTAAAATAACAATCGATCCATTTTTTTCTGCCTGCTCTATTTAAAGATGACTGCTTTATTGAATGTTGGCAGTGACTCAACCGCTTCTTTTATATATTTTATTGAACTATTTGTTTTACATATTTTTTAGTGGTTAAACATGTTCTTCAAATAAGGAAAATGTATTATTAATATAAACGAAGAGGTTGTTCACTATATGAATCATGTTACAGGTAAATTACACGGTACAAATTCAACCCGTAAATGGTGCCATTAATCCTCTTTACCCCATGACATGTTTATTTTGCGAATACACTTTTTGGGACCAATACTTTTATTCGTGTGAACTACTGTACGAATACATAAATACTTGATGGTATGGTTTTATAAGTGATGTGTATTGTAGGATACGTTTCCAAAACGTTACACATATAAAGCCATGAATTGCATAGCATAATGCATGCATTATTGACCCTTTAACTTTTTAGTCTCGTACTCTCGTCATTTTGAAATTGTATCTGAACAATTGGTTGGTTCAAGCACGTGTTGGTTTTCAGATAATTCAATGACAAATATAACACCTGAGTGCACCCAAAATTTTTATTGGGTTTGGGTTACTCTCTTTCTAGTTGTTGTGTGTTTTTGGTTTTTGTGTTGCTTTTGTCTATATCCGGATTTGTAACTGTGACTTGATTTTTTGGCTCTTGTTGGTCGGTCGGTTTTCTTTGCCATTTTTCATAAGACTGATTTATAATCATAAAAAAGAATATACATTTGCAAACATTTTCTTGGCATTTCTTTTTATTAACTTTATGTTGTCTGATTTACTAAACATAAATGACAAGTTTATCTTAATAAAATCTCCACTCATGTTAAATAAATGTAATTTTCAGACTGCGAGACATTTTTTATTTTTCATTATGTTATCTTTTTTTACCTCCTAAGTCAGGAGTTCTGAGTCCGCGTTTGCTCCATCCGTGATGATGGAGCAAACGCGGACTCAGAACTTCTGACTTGGAAGGATGCTTATTGAACTAAGTGTGATAATTGTCTACAGTTCAGTATTTATACATGCTACAAATTACCAAGCATGTTACATATATTTGAATTAAATTCAGTTAACATACTTGAAATATAAATATGATGGTATTGTTTTTGTAGATTACACATTTTAATAGACATTTTAAAGGAAGAGTTTTCATACCATTTGATGACGGTTTAATTTACAAGTGTTGGTTAGAAAAGATTAAATTATTTTTTGCGTGTAATTGAATCTCTGAAGTTCCTTTTAAATTTTCATTAAACATAAAAGTAGATCACTTCATCACGTCTGCGTGTAACACATGTTGTGTGACAGCACACACATCTTTTCCGCCACAGTATTTCATTAATTTAGAAGTTTGTTATCATTCCCATGTGCAAACCCGGCCGATGTACTTTAAGTGTTGAGATTTAATTGTACTATTGTTGCTGAATATCGAAGCTTTGTATCCTACAGACATGTGAATAAAATAAAATATTCTATTTGGTTTGAAAATATGGTTGCATATAATTTTCCCAATTTTTGAAATCAGTGTACAGTGATTGTGCTACGACTAGTATTACGGACTAGTGGTACCATCCACTTTAATCAACAAACCAACCCAAATACTACTGTAATGGAAGCGGGAGGTTTGGCATGTCATGAAACCTGGTTTAACAGCCCATTTTTTTGAAATGTTTGTAACAAGTCAAGACCATTGCTGTACTTGCTATATATTTGGTTGTTGGTTCTTGAGTATGCCGGTTTCTCTGACTTTGATTTGTAAATATTTTTTTAACAGTTTCCTTGTTGTTAGGTATTCTGTTATAAACTTCTATTACTGACTGTCGTAGTACTCTTTCTGCAGAATCTTAAGATTTGAACAGACAATGTGAATTATTGACCATCATATTCTTCTTTTGTAAATCCTAAATGCAGCCATTCTTTCTTTTTGATAGGGCAATTTTTAATAGCAAGTCAGCCATTTTGTCACAGGCACTTGGGGTCAGGATAATTTTTTTATGGAATAAAATGCCAATGAATGAGTTTACAGTGTGTATTCACTCGTTTAATAACTAGTCTGACTTGTGTCATTGTGAAATATTGAACCCAGAAAAATAATAAATTTGTCTATATTATATATAATAAAGAGAAATTTATTATTTTTCTGGGTTCAATATTATTTATTATTTTTCTGGGTTAAATATTTCACAATGAGACATGTCAGACTAGTTACCAAACGAGTAAATACACACTGTAAACTCATTCATTGGCATTTTATTCCATAAAAAAATTTATCCTGACCCCAAGTGCCTGTGATTTTTGTTTCTAAAGGGATTTTAAATTGTTTAACAAATGCTAATCTGCTATCGTGACGTACAATGGTATTCGGACAAATCGCGAGACTTTTCCCGCGTCCACCACGACAAAACCTGAAGAGTTCTAAATACACAAAATATACTGAATCATTCCACCAAATTGAAAAAAAACCGCTGCATTTAAAAAACGCTGAATATTTTGATGAAATAATTGTTGATTTCAAAATTTTTGGATCTACAAAAGGAGCATATGCTTGACCATACGCTGTTAGCATTTTTTATTTGTCAGGAAAAAAACCTACACCACAACGCGCCGACTTTTACTATAGTACTCTTGTTGCAGAATATCAAATCTTTGCGTCATAATAATTCTATTACTCTATTCAAAATGTGAATCACTGAATGTCATCAAAACTTTGTTCTCTTGCTGTATTGACAATTTGAATTACGGACATTATTTTAGGACAAAGCGTTACCTAATAGAGGTCAGGAATTTTGGGATTTTTATCGTCAGTAATGCTGTATGTTTTTCTGTTCAATTCAAAATCCGTATTGTATTACTGGAGCACAGAGGGGACATTGGTGCACTTGACAAATGGTTATATCCAGGCCCCAGCAGATAATCAGAGAACAAAAATGGTTGATCACGTGTGCAATTTAAAGAAATAGGAAATGATTGACAAAAAAGCAACTTCTAAAAGGTCGGAAATGTAGCATAAAAGTTAATATCTCTAAAGACATGACATTAAAATTGAAAATATTTGAAATCGAATATAGCACTTTATACGTCTACAAATTTAGCCAAATTTTAATTTATTTTATTTTTTTGCCTACATCAACAGGATTCGAAATCGCACCGTTGTTACACTGTGAACACAAATCGCCTGCATTATGTCTAGCGCTCTAAACCACTCGGCTGAATCATTAATTGTCTTTTATTTCATTTTTATCTTACTAACACTACATGCTTGGCTCCAATTTTATGATGTTGTCACACTTGGTCAACAGTCGACATCAAGACATATCATCCGATTAAAAAACTCGAAGCTAAGTCATCTTTGCTAGTCAAGGTTTACGATTGGAACAGGACAGGTTCAACCCATTTTATTTATTTTTTTTGGTCAAACAGTGCCACAATCCACCGAATTAATACGTAATAACTTAACTCAAAGAACAGTAATTGCTTCCAATGAGAATTTTCTACTTTTAACTGTTCAGTGTTCGCGCGCATCTCTGTCATTCAGAGATATACTTTTATTAGTATTTTTTCATTACGATAAACGTGGTAAAATTAGTCATCTTTACTAGTCAAGGTTTACGATTGGGATATGACAGTTTTTAGCCATTTTATATTTTTTTTGGTCAAACAGTGCCGAGCACATATGTAAGAAAAGTAATACCTTATAATGGTAATTTACACTTCCTACTGATCGCGCTCATCTCTGTTACTCATTGATACACTGTTATTAGTAAATTTAGGACGATAACAATGGTTACATATTTAACATAATGTGTGTACTTAACTGCATAATTAGTTGCGATATTTCACGAGACTATAAACGTGTAATGCTTATATTTGACATATACTTATCGAACTTAAGTACTCGTGTGACCTTTTTCAGTGGTGTAAAAAAATATCTCAAATTAGACTAACGTGAATTAAAATCAAGTTACATTTAAGTCCAATTTTCGTTGTAAAACCCATTTATATTTAATTTGTTAATAAATGGTTGAAGAGAGTATGTAATGTTTTATGAACGATTACAGCGTTTTAAGTCCTTTACACGAAATTCCTAATTAAATTTCTAAATTTAGAATAATGTGTCTTCCACAAAACATTATTATTTTCTATTAAGATAAATTGCGGGATAACGTTCATCTGGAGTGTATTGCAAACTACTGTAATATAATTACACTTTTGTATACTTTTTTGAGCTATTCAACGACTGTGACATATTAATTTTTTTCATTTTATAGAAAGGTTTTGTTTTGAACAACAGGCTAAGATCTATAGACCTTGTGTAAATACACTTGGACGACATCGATTCTTTAGAATTGATGAATTATGCAGTAATTAATTTTATTTATATAGCTTCCAATGAGAAAGGATTGAAGTTTTGTCAAATACAAAACGGTTTCATGTTCTCATGCTGCAAACAAAAATAAAACTGTTCAATACATTGTGTATTCTTTTATCCTTTTCTCTCCTTAAGTCATTGAACACTAGATAAGTTTTAGGATTATTAGTCTTTATGTAATGGTATACTCATATATCATTCTGATCCTGGAATTAAAGTGTAAAATAAGGAAAGTGGCTTACCTTGCACAAACGCAAAATTGAGACATCTAAAGATGAAACCTTGTAAACAAAAACAAAAAAAGAAGAAAATAACCAAAAAAAAAAACCAAATATGTTTGTTACACTTGTTCCACACAATAGAACCCTGAGAAATGGGAATGTACCCAGGACTGAACCCCGAGTATTGCCCAGCGGATAGAGAATGCTAAATACAGAAAGCCTGATCGTAGAAAGAGTTCCACGCGTCTTTCGCGAAAAAGACCCCTTTCTATATTTTTAAAAAAGACAAGGCGATCATAGCTTTTGCAAAAAGCAAAATTAAATTAAAAGTCACACCCCCGCGAAGCGGTTTTTCTTATTGCTTGCAATTTTTTTCTTATCCAATATTGAACCTTTTTATTATGAAAATCATGTAGAAAAAAGTATCCACGATAACCTGTCCATTTTTAACACTATGTCTCTGTTGTTTACATGTCACATATCATCCTTTACTTTAGATATGGGGATTCTACATTGTAAGTCAGCCTTGTTTTTCTTAAGGGATCTAATATTGCTTACAAACGTTCGTCTGTTTTCGTGACAAACAACGGTATTCAGACATACCGCAAGACTTTTCCGCGTCAGCTGGAAGTTTTGAATACAAAAAATTTCTGCATCTAGATTACACTTCCGTTTTAATTTAGGTCAAAATTTACTGTAGAAAATCGCCCTATTATAATGATAAAAAACCCGCTTCATTAAATTTGCATATTTTGAGGAAATAATTTTGATCTACAAAAGGAGCATAAGCTCGACCTTATGCGGTAAGCAGTTTTTATTTGTTAAGCAAAAACCTGCACCAAAACACGCTTACTTTTACTATAATTTCTACCCAACCCATCATATGTCATCATACTTTTCTACGGACAGTCAAACTTTTGATTTACTTCGTATCAACTTGTTTTCGTCCTAAATATAGCCGTTATACTATTCGCTGGGTTTCAAACACTATCAAATCAACACCGACAAGGATCGATCCTTGTTTACAAAATAAAAAAAATATCAGATTGTTACAGGTCAACGTTATTAGACTTCCTTTAAATACTTACTAACAATAAACTCAAATGAAAATTACACACCTTTACAAGATGAAATTTCATTTTTCATTCCGAGAAATAGTTACCGACTGCTTAAAAAAAATTCTTGAAATATTCCAAATTTCTGCTTTATTGGAATCCAAACAGAAGAAACCACTTTGTTCTCGAAAAGAATATTATCAGGTAATGAACTCTACAAAGTTAGTGATTAACATTTAGATGAAGTTGGATGATAAAGATTTCCAACATATTTTAGGATAGTAGTCTAATTAAAACGGCATGACTTCAAAAAGATAATAAATACAACGGGGATAAAATGAAAAAAGGATGATTAAAACTGTATGGATGAAATACTTGCAGAGAAATAGAATTTGAATATTCGTCATGTTATTTCACTGCTTGTTTGCTTTATGGATGCACATTATTGGTTTTCAACCAGGAATAATTGAATGTTAAGTATTCAGCATGTTCATCTTATATTACGTTTTCAATTTGTTGAAGCTACACGAATATCTTCTTTCAAAACTAATATAATTACGACATCGTGTGACCCGTTTTACCTGTGAAATGATTTTCTACAAAGAAGGTCTATGAATTTAGACATTATTTGACGTGTACGTGAAAATAAGTTTTAATTTACCTTTCAAATCATTGTTACTTATCCAATTAAGATTTAAAATATAGAAAGATATTTATTTCATTCGGATCTTCTTGACCTTTTGTCTGAATTGTGAATTTTGTTTTGTTTTCTTACAATTCCCGCTAGTATCAACAACATATATATATATCTTATATGTCTTCTTATAGAAGGGTGAAACTGTCAATTAAATAGAAGAAATATGGAATAAAACTTCCAGGTCTAAGAATGTATGTGTTCAAATCAATCCATGTAAAATATGTTGCTTGTTTCTATGTGACTGCATTAAATCTATTTGTAACGCGTTAGGATAATATAATATAATAATGTCTTTACTCTCACCAAAAAATTACTTAAGCTTTGACAAATGTTTTCAGTATTTTTAAAATCTATACATCGATTTTTAGTATCTCTTAACAGTGCAAAATGGTGTATTATAATAAAAGGTAAAAACATCATTCATTTTATAATGAAGGTTGGATAAGCGGTGTCAACAATAATAGATTTTAAAGGCGCTAAATTGTATTTGAGTATGTATCGTATTTCTGTAGATGTCTGCCATTTACCCTTATAGTAAATAAAAAACCAAATTTTTCAGGCAAATCCAGCAAGATAGTTTACAATCGTCAACCTAATTTTATATACTTCGAATGTTTTGCTTCAAACGAATGTGTACAGATGTAATCGAAGAAAATAGCATGTTTGTAAATCGTTTCTTTTTGACATCTATCAGATGGATACGTACTAAATTCACACACATATATCTGCAATAACTTTTATATAAATAACAAATCTTGGTTATAAATAACGATTATCATAAATAAGTACATGTACATTTTATCACATTTATCACCAAATTGCTGTATAATTTATTTCACAATGCGGTTACCTTGTCTTTTTCTAATAATTCTTTTGTTTGAGCTCCATTTTCTACCGTTCTCATAATGTATTCATTTTTAGCATAAGAATTGTTTGGACTACGGTAGGCGTACCCATTTCTATGTTCGGCGGAGACACATGACTTAGGAAAAAGAATTCGTCTGAACGCGTCCCTGAATTCCTGATTGAAGATACTATAAATGATTGGATTTAAGCATGAATTGACGTACCCCAGCCAAGTTAATATTTTAAACAGAATCAATGGAACACATTTACAAAATCCTTCTATAAGATTCACAATAAAAAAAGGCAGCCAACAAAATAAAAATACGCCTACAATTATCCCTAATGTTACCGCAGCTTTGTGGTCCTGTGTTGTACTGTTTTTTGCGCCAAACTGTGGAGTCTGGGTCTTTTTTATGCTTTTGATATGCCGCCTAGCATAGCAATATAACTGAATATAAATGGTAAGCATTACGATGCAAGGAATATAAAAACTAATTGTGGACGAAACAACAGAATAAATAGGGTTCAGTTCCATGGCACACACGTTCTCAACCATCGGTTTACCTCGGTCCTCTGCGTTTTTATGCCACTCCAAATGAATAGGTATGAATGAGATTGCACCGGACATTATCCATACACCACCTATCATTGCTGCTATCTTTTTCCAGTTCATCCAGTTTTCATAACGGAATGGATTTCGGATATGAATGTATCTATCCAAACTAATTACACACAGATTTAATATTGACGCCGTGGAGCACATTATATCCCCGGATATCCAAATATCACAAAACACCGGTCCAAATATCCATTTATCTTGAATATCATTAACAACAGCAAATGTCATTACCAAAACACCGACCAGCAGGTCTGCAATGGCAAGCGATACCAACAGCAGATTATTTAAATGTTTCAGACGGCGATCTGTAAATACAGCTACACAGACTAAAATGTTTCCAGCTACGGCCAAAATTATGAACAGAGACAGAATGGTCCCGATTACAATACTTTCAGCCAGTGTATAGCCACTTTGTGTTTCATTTTCATGTGTATTATTAAGATCACTTATGTTTACAGTAATTGTATTATTAATATCAATTCCATTTAAAGTTATTATTGTATAATTTGTACTATCCGAAGATAGGTTTACCACTGGAAAATTGGTTGGCATAGTCCGAAAGGCAACTGGCTTTATGTGTCATTTGTCGCTGATTTTGAACACAGTGTTTGTTTTGACCCATACCTAGCATATAGTGACATAATCTTACCTCCGATTGATAAACATAGTCCTGTAGATTATTTGGAAAAACAACGTCCTTATGTGCTATTCCATTCTGAGTAAACACTGATTTTAATTTTTGAGTACACACTTTATAAGCACTGTCGGTTTGTTTTCTTTTCCACTTTTAAATTCAATATTTGGCTAGGTAATTGCATTTTACGCACCAATTATCAGTATTTAATATTTGTCATGATTGTTAATTGTCGTGTTCATACTTTTTCTTGTGCTTAATATAATCATAAATCCATGTATAAATACAATATGGAAGTCTGTTTTTAAATAAATAAATAAATAAATCCCAGTTTTCCTCGCGGTAAAAATGCGTTTTTTTAAATTCTAAGGCTTTAATATTAACAAAAATGTTCATTTAATACTTATATTAGTCACTAAAACAAGTATTCCATCCAGTAAGTTCTTTGTTTCTGGAATCAATACACTTGTCCGATAAAATCCCGAGCAATTAATCCAAGTTTTCTTAAAACTACATTTGATTACAAATTGACCGCCCTGTAGCGTCTACGAGTGGTTGCCGATCAGTATTTAATATTTCTTCCTATTGCTTCTGTGTGCACTTAATATCCAGCCACGTTTAAAATCAATGCGCATGTCCTACGAATAGAAAAAAAAATTAAATATAAAATTTTTGTCTATCGACTTTAAAATGAATTGTAAGTTTAACTAAGTAAATACTTAAACATATTGTGAGAATTTCCATTGATTTAAAGAAGTAATACTCAGCGGTTAAATGATTGAATCATATATATGTCATTCTGTTATAACGATTTTTCTTTCTGTCAGATCCAGCCTCCTAACACACGTGATATCTATGAACGATTACAGATATTATAAAAGTTATCTTAGTTGAATGATGCACATAGTTTAGTTTTGGGCAACGTTATTATTAAACTATGATAACTCAATACATGTATTTCAGAGATTTTACTTAAATTCACGTTTTATGCCGTCAGGAAATTTTAATTATCAAATTATGTATACGCGTTTGCTTTATCGAAACCGATCTGATTAATTGTCCGAAATAAACGCAAGAGACAGATGAATGATTACTATAATTTTCAAAAATCTCTGATAAGATTTTATCATCGTTATAATATGCCGCTTTTTTCAATGAAATATTATATGCGGTTTTAAATTCCACTTACTGTTATGACAATCAGCAATGTTAAATTAAAATCGTAGTGTTAGTTCAGTCATTACCTGGAGTTAAAATATTGACATCGAAGTGTTGTCACGGGTGGTTAAAACTTTTGTTAACATTCTACGCCTATTCCATTTACATTTTTCTATAAATAGGCTTTTATTTACAATTTTAATTTGAAGTGTAGAAACGTGAAATCGGTTAAAGTTTTGACATATTCAATTTTTCACCTGCCGATCCTGTTATAATTGATGATTAATTACCCTCCGAATGTCGCACGATATTTTCACATCATAGAAAAGCTGTTTACCTAATATTTTCAACGCTCCTTGTTAGATTTTTTCCAGCAAAATTTTATTGATCGAGTAATGATAATTTGATTAGATCTTGTGTATTATTTCATTGGATTACATTAAAAAATCAGCTAAAAACATGAGTAGGCCAAGTTTGTTATTTAATTAATCGAACGTCATTTTTGTCCCCTTTCAGTGTGCATTTTGTTAATTGATTGTGCGGAATTTGCACTGACCTGTTGACCACATTGTCAGATTTTTCAGCGAATTGTACCATAGCGTTCTATTGAGGCAAACATACAACACGTGCCAAGTATGACGAGAAGGACGGTTAGGAACTTGAATTTAAAACAATATACTTTAAGACATAAATTAATCCACAATAGGACAGACAAAACAAAAAGGAAGTAATACCCGAACGCCCATAAAAAACTAGAAGTGAAATCACGTGCTCAAGAATAGTAAACAATACAGCCACAATAACTTTGTTTAGACACATTTATAGGTGTAAGATTTCAGGATATGGAGAAGTTGAAGTATGAAAGAGATCAAATTTGTAACACATTTCTTCTTGTTTATTTGTTTAACTGATGTTTAACGCCACTTTCAGCAATTTTTCAGCTATTTCATGGCACCCATTTTTTATTGGAGAGGAAGCCGGAGTACCCAGAGAAAACCCCCGAACTTCACCAGGAAAACTGGCAAGCCTTGTAAACTAAGATTGGAGTCGAGTCCACCTGCCCGCAGTGAGACTCGAACCCGCAACTTCAGTGCTGACAGGCCAAGTGATCAACAGCGGATGAACTACCTTAACCACTCGGACACCGAGGCCCATTACACATTTCTGTATTTATCATTTATCAACGAGGCCTTGATTTTTTACATTTTTATAGAAGATATAAGTTCATCTTGAACATAATCTTGTCACATACGTTTGTGCGACAGCAAAATCCATGATCCAGCAAATTTAATTGTAAAACGCCATACAGTAAAGCATCAGGATATATATGTAAACCACATAAGAAAGGTGGGCCAAGGAAATGGACTATTACGATAGGAAAATTAGTCTTTTATTTTATTCTAGATTTTAGTTTGCAACTGTTTTTGTAGTCAATTTTAAGAAAGAACTCAAATAAATACTTTAACTATAACTGATCGTATATTTAATTTTTAACACTGTAGGATATACCAAAGTGGTATAATATGACATTTATGAAATGTTACCTAAAATTATTTGAAATGCCATATAGTTATTGCAAAACATTTAATACAATCAAGATTTTCAGATTGCATTTAATGATGTAATATAATAATAAATTTATGTAGATACACGAAAAAGCGATTTATTTTAGTACAAATCAAATGTATCAAGGGCGGAAGCGAGGCAAACCTTAGAGACTGTAATAGACAACAGTTGACATAATGGATTGCAGACAGATTTTGAGAAGATTGAAAAACATACAATTACAGGTTAAATTGTTAACATTACGTATAGATTTATAGAATGTACAGTAAATACTTTGAAACAGATGCTTGAATTGGCAGATTAGCGACATTTTTAAATATTTGAACGTTCAAGTTTTATCAGTATATTACTCCTGTTCCGTAAGTAAACAATTACAGATGTCGTCCTACAGCTAGATCATTGACAGTATTACAGTTCTAGGCGTTTTTACGTCCAACAGTTTGCTGGATTTATTACGAGCACACCTACTGCACACATTTTTACTATGTTCAGAAAAGCTTAGAGTAGAGTGGATTGTCTAAAAGATACTTTTGGAAGTTCACAACGGATATCAAATCATGGAGAAAACGTTAATACAACTTCAACTTAATTTCTGTCCATCTTTCAGATTAGCTATTTAGCCCTTGCACCATAATATATAAGCCTCAAACTAATCTTATTTACTTTGACAATAAAGGAAAGCAGACGTTTAAATTAGACAAAACTAAAATAAAAGTATTCTAAGCCAAAATTTTCTTGTCACTTGAATAGAGTATAAAACAAATTTGTCATGTTGCTATATTAAAGTGCTAATGGCTTTATAAATAATATAAATCGTCATTAGAGTTTATGGATACACCTTGCAGAATTTTCATCTATAATAAAAAAGAAATTTTAACAAAGACTTGCAATACAATTTGCGTTAATACTTCATTTGTTTTGTTTTCGAATGCTGTTTACAATTACCATAAAAGCTTCTTTGCCATTAGATGTATACAAGGTTCCGAATTTCCCAGAGATTAAATTTCTTTTGAAAATGAGGAAACCAGATAAGATTTTCCATTAAAATTTGATTTGTTTTCTAAGGTTGATTCCCTGTGTTTAAACTTCCTTATTTTCTTAATGTTTTAATCAGTTGCATTGTTGTATTCGTAATTATATTATTGGTATGATTGAAGCCATTAACAACACAACGCGGGTTTTTCTGAGACTTATTGAGTGTATTTATTAGACTGCACTAAAATCAATTTGCTTCAACAACATTTCTTTGTTCACTATAATGCACAAATGTACACTTTAACTAATCGTGCAAGCAAGATCTTGCACAACAAAGTTATAAAAACAAAATTATTTAACTTCAACATTACGTGTTATTTTTACATAAAATATAAAGGTATCAATTGATGCTTCTAAATTTATAAAACAACTTACATTTTGGCTTGTTTTTGTCCAATTACATAATATTGGAATTTAACCCGACTACATCTGTAAACAATAGTACGCTATTTATAGTTCCATTTAAACTTTCCTGTTCGAGAGTTCATGTATAGGAACAATATCCGATAATACTTTAAATATGTATAATATTTAATTTCAGATTTTATTTTTTCCCCAATATTACTAAACAAGGAAAAATAAATTCTGCATGCCTAGCCTTACTTCTTAAGAAGTTTTTATTTAACCTCACAGCAGTCTCAAAAACGTAATTTAAAGACTCAGCAAATCATCAAACAAAAAAACCAATGCAAACGATAATGCGAAAATACACTCTTTTAGGAGTTAACATTCGAATTCAGTTTAGTATGGTTATATTTTATATATCTATCAAGTACATAAGTATGAAAGTAAAGGAAAATCACTGATAAATTCGATTCGCCCTTAAAACCCTTGACAAATGTAGACTTTTTCAGTAATTCTTTTCGCAGAAAAGAGTGCTTATCAAACAAAAAGGATCATATGGCCACATATGCTTATTATAAAGGGTTGTTCTTGACCAAGGATAAAAATACCAACGTCTTCTTTATTTTCTTAAAAAGCAAGTCCAACAGAGAGATCTCACTTAAAGAGCAGCGGTGAAATTCATAAAAAGTCGAAGTCTAAGTTTAGTCGTAAATGCAGTCCTAAGTGTGATTTGAGCTAAAAACTTACACTTACCTTTACATGTCACTTGTCTGTTTTTCACTTTCATTGAACAGTATATAATAACTGGCACAGTGATCTGGGAGTACCTCAGCACAAGTTGTAATCGTTAACGATGAAAAACACCAGAGGAATCTGTTACTGAGAATACAAGTTATTTTGGTTGACAATGATAGCTGCAATGATTGATTACGTGACATTCTGAGAGGTTATTTTGCGCCGAAATTGTTATTATTTCCACATTTTGTGTCCCTTTGAAACACTTATAAAGCAGATGTATTTTTATGAATGTTATTTCAGTACAATTAATTAAATAATCACAATTCATTATTTCATGACAGACGCTGAGTTCATGCACCGGAATTAATCTTACACATCTTTCGGTAGTTATTTCCTATTAGACTACATCCTATGACATAAATGATAATGTAAATCTGTTTGACACTCTCTCAGATTTAAAACTAATTGCGATGGAAGGGTACATATGTTTATAGACATATCAGTATCACAATATTTAGAACACACACAAAAATATTCGTAGAGAAATATAACCGAACGAAGCATATTTTGACTAAGATCTTTTATCCAGATACTTCTACCTTCATCGAATTTAAAATACTAATAATAATACTAGTATATAATAAGTGTGGTGTGACAAAAGATGTGACGACTTCATAAAGGAAAAGTACTGAATATGCATGAAGGTACACAACATTATATATATCACGAAAGTAGTAAAGAGTAAAATAATTACTGAATAAAACTTTAGCATAGGTGTTATATAAAGGCCGCTATTGGCCTAATTGTCGTCTGTTACGTAACTGCTTAACAGACTTTTTCAGCTTCTAGTGTTCGTCATTTTTTGAACTTATTGTACTCTGCTACCTACTCAGCAGATTTTCTTGTGTTTGTAGTGTTTATCATTGGTCGGCCTAATTGTCATCAGCTACATAATCAGCAGATTTTATCTGCTTGTTGTGCTCATCACTGTACAGACTCACTGTTATAAGCTTATTACTCTGTGGACTTTCATGTGTATTAATGATCATTGGTCAGTCACAATTTTCTCTGCCATTAACTCATCAGAGGTCTCGTGCTGGTAGTACGTGTTCATCCTCAATGCCCTCTGCTACATACTCAGCAGACTTTCTTGTGCTTGTGGTGGTATAATACCTGCAATGGGCCTCATTGTTTCCTGCTACCTGCTCGGTCGAATTTTGTGTGGTTCTGGGTCTATGTAATGACCCCTGTCGGCTTCCTTGTCCTCTGCTGCCTATTCAGCAAACTTTCTTGTGGTTGTGGATTTATGTAATGACCGCTGTCATCTTCATTGTCCTAGTATGCTACCTACTAGGCTGACTTTCTTTTGCTTGTAGTGTCGTCATTGGTCAGCCTCATTGTCCTCTGCCACATACTCAGCATACTTTCTTTTGCTTAAGCCGATCATCATCGGTCGACCTTATTTTCCTCTGTTAATTATTCAGCAGGCTTTCTTGTGCTTGAGCTGATCATCAGTGTTCGGCTACATATTCAAAATACTTTCTTGTGCTTGTGCTTATATAATAGCTGCTGTCGACCTCATTGTTCTTGAGGGTTTCTATAGTGACCGCTGTCGCCCTCACTTTCCTCTACTACAAACACAGCAGACTTTCTTGTGCTTGTGGTTTTACATAATTGCTGCAGTCGGTCTCATTGTTCACTGCTATGTACTTAGCAGACGTTCCTGTGCTTGGGGTTTCTTGTTTTGTGGGGTTATGTAATGATCGCTGTTGGGATTATTGTACTCTTCTAAATACTCAGCAGACTTCTTGTGCTTGTGGCGATCATCATTGGTCGACCTCATTGTCCTTGGCAATCTACTCGGCAGATTTCTTTTTGTAGTGTTCGACATCTTGTGCTTGTGTGGTCGGCCGAAAAGTTCTCTGCTAACTACTTAGCTAGCAGACGTTCTTGTGTTTGTGGGTTTATGCAAAGACCGCTGTCGGCTTCAATGTTCTCTTCTTCTTCCTACACAGCAGACTTTCTTGTGTTTATGGTGTTATGACATAGCTGCTGTCGGCAGCATTGTTCTCTGCTCGGCAGACTTTTTTGTGTTTATAGCATTATGTAATGACCCAAGGCGGCCTTATTTTCCTCTGCTACCTACACAAAAGATTTTCTTCTGCTTGTGGTGGTATTAAATAGCTGATGTCCGCCTCATTGTTCTCTGCTAAGCAGACTTTCTTGTGTTTGTAGAATTATGTAATGACCGGTTACGACCTCATTGTCCTCTGCTACCTACTCAGAAGACCTACTTGCAATTGTTGTGTTCATTACTGTTTAACTTTTTAAGAAAAGAAGATTTCCGTTAATTATCATTCAACTGTTGTTCTATTGTTTGCAGACCGAAATCAACTAATAAGAAATTTCGGTGTTACCTGTTTTAACCTTAAATGTTAATAAGCCATGTTGTGTTATTATGGGAATCCAGCACAATTATAGTACGAAAAAGGAAAAATATTCACATAGATATATACGTAGGGAAAATTTTCATTGTAACTATTCGTGTCGTTTCCAAATGGAACTACGTACTTTAAACAAGTACATATTTTAATCTAGACCACTTAGTGTGAAGTTGACAATTTAAGAACAATTCGAACCTTGACTCGAATAAATACCTAAATTACTATTTAAATTGTAAATAAAAGTGCATGACGATATTCAAATTAATTACATTTAATGCCGTGCCCACTCAGATAGATTTGGTAAAATTAGACGCTAATACTTTTTAAAATTCCTTTTTGATTTATATATTGAGCAGGTGATATCGCCTCCTTATTGTAAATTCTAAAGAGGTTGACAATTGATAATCAAACAGAAATTTTAATGTATTTCTGTTACAGTGTATTCTGTTACAAATTTGCTGTACTTATTTTCTCCCAGACGTAGTCATGAGCCGTCATTTACATACGTTTTTTTCATGTATATATGGTACTGTTGCACTTTTTTCTACGCAACTTAGTTCACAAAATATATATATTGTATTGTTTTCAGCACTTATTGTCACATTGGTTTAATCTAGACCTCTTTCCAAACCATTTATTTCATGGTTTAAAAAGCGATCAAAAAATAAATACACCCCAAATGTGGTAGTTAATTGTTATGCCAGAAATCATCCGTTGACACAAAAATTTAAAAAGATCGATATGCATTTTAAACAGCTGGTGTAATGTTTAAATTTTGGTAATACTATTTACAATAAAACATACAGAATTCTACATTTATAACAGTAGTCAGCATGCAAAACTTGCCCAACGTCTATTTAATACGTAATTTAATTTATGTTTGTTTCTGAAATCTGAAATTTTTCTCTTTTATAATTGCTTTACTGTTTTCAAACGTCATCGCATAACAAATTTTTCAGTTTAAAATAGGCTATTAACTAGTCTTAGCTTGAGGTCAGAGTTTGTTTTTCCTTTATATCGGTAAATACTTATTGTTATCTGAATTGTTTGTTAGAAATCATTACAGTAGATACATGTAATGCATTGCATTTTCCACAGAATCGCCAATTAATCTTTTTCTTTATGATCTAGAATCGTTTTATTAAAACGGATTGACTGCTTTAGTGTTTTGTATGACAAATTACTCACATTTATGTAAAACTGTTTTTAGAGAACAATAAAAAGAAATTGTAATCGAGCAAACAAATGATGTAGGTACCTATACATAATTTTGACTTAAATAAGGAATCATTGTTTCCATTTTTATAATGTATTAGCTTTTATAATGGATAGTCCTCGAATTTGTTGAAGATTTACATTAATAAACAGTGATCGCTCGATAATAGTTTTCCGGTGTTATCAAGAAAAACGTCAAGGTACGAAAAACAAGTAGTCATTTGTGACGTCTACTTCCTTCTGATTTCAAACATGGTGGTATAAGTCAACCGATACTATTTGGATTAGGATAACAAACACCATTATGACATTGTGTTGCAAATCAACACTTGATGTCAGAACATTAAACAAACAAATTAATTTGTATCATGGTAAGAGTCGGTTATTGTAACTGATTTTGTCATGATACATGTTACTGAAAAACTGACAAAATAAAGAATAGAGTAAAGTTTGTATAATGTCTATGTTGGCGCTACAGCGTGGGCAATAACGTTAATTCATACTTATACTTATACTTATACAGTATGTATGATGTAGGTTAACATATTACTTGCAATGTTCACGGAATAAATATAAGCTGGAGAACCCGCTTAATCAACCTCGGCAATTAATAAATGACTAACTACCTTAACCAATCGGCCACCGAGGCCCATGTCAAAATTAGGAGAGACAATAGATATAATTAAAAGTTTGATCTGCAAACCCATATTCAAATATTTGAAATTAAAATGCAAATTTATCACATTTCTGAAACAATATATAATAGGCTCATAGTTCGCAAAAACACCCAATCGAAATGGGTGATGATAATCGCTACCCTTTATTTCGCACACCCTTTCGGGCATTGTACATATCGAGTCATATATTGCCAGTCATAAATATATTTAACTAAGAAAATAATTTAAACAGCAAACGTCACAATTAATTAAAAACAAAAAACATCGACCAAAAAGGATTAACGAAAACTTTAAGTACATGTATACACAAAAAACAACAGAAAAATAATTCAACGTGTATATATTGTTAAGTTAATCAAATATGTAATACTTCCTACTGCAAGTGGTAAAGAAAATCAAGTAAATTAACAAATACCGATAAGTAATCAAAGAATAAAATCCAAGTGCGAAATACCAAAGTCATGGCTAAAAACAAAAACCACATACAAATGCAAGAAACAATAAGCATCGAAAACACGACAAACGAATAAGTAAAGGCCATTAAAGTGCTGTATAATACGTACTTTAATAACTGAGAAAAAACAAACAAATAAAATTGCAACACTTTCTTGACAGATAAAGTCAGTAAATTGGAATAGAATTAATACATGTAAACAACCAGATGACGCCACTGACATGTACTTTATTACTTGAGATATTACTTCGAGAACATTTTTAAGATTTTATATTCGTTTTAAAATATTTGTAAACACGTTTTCAAATCAAATCGGCATTTTACTATTGCTCATGCATTTTATGATTGGCAAATAATGTAAAACAAGTTGTCGTGTACTTGTATGGGTTAACTGAGCCCTACAAGATAATTACCTTAAATGTATGACAACAGAAAGGTTTCAGTAAATGCAGGAGAAATGATTAATAGATTTACATTGCTGAAAGTGAAAAAATCTTGCTTCTGTTAAGTTACAAACAGTCAAATTTATAGGTAGAACATAAATCATCCGTGTGAATACAGCTGAATAGCACAAATGGAATGTTAAAAAATGCATAATTTTATGAAACTAAGAACTAAAAGTTTACATACACAGAAACAAAAGCATCATAAAACAGTGTAAGCAGTTTGTGAAAATAGCACAGAAGTTTAATTTGACCAACAGATCACCAGCTTAGTAGACAGTCACTCGGCGAACGTGAATTTATTGATAAAAATGGATTAAACTTTAAGCGCAAACTATTTTCAAAACGATCTTTTAGTAGTATCAGGATTATAAATAAGAAGTTGTTCGTTTTTTTACTTCCAACGTCTAGAACATATCATGCTAGTATGTATATATGATCAGCATATAAGGTATGTCAATGATATAAAGAAGCAAAATGTAAACAACGGAGGTTTCATAACAACAAAAATAAATCGAAATTTTACATCTAAGAAGATTAAGACTACGACAATATTCTTCAAAAAAGAAAGAAATCTCGTTAAGACAAAGACTTTCCCCGCTTTGCTACAAGTGTTTAATGCTGACACATTATTAGTTAATACGTCTGGTTTTCATACATTATGTGCTCTCAAAAGAAACATAGAGCTGAAAATCGGTATAAATGCAAATAGAAACATCACAATGAGTTTTACTAGAAATTGCTGTTAGAGCAATTAAAATGTGAAAAACTGTAAATATCCAACACAAAAACGTACAAATCAATATAGACAAATTCCCCGAATTAACAACACGATTAAAACGCTAATTTTTATATTGTTACGTAATAGTAAATTAAAAATCGTGTGTTTTAATATTTCTTTTGACAATTTAGCTACCGACACATATCGCTTCTCTAACAGTATTCGCACGAATACATGTAAGAAATTCATAAGACATGATCTACCAGCGCATTGTTGTCTGACGGATATCGACTTTAGATTATTCTGTCATTTTATTCCGCTATTATTGTGAAAGTAAACCTAAGAAATCCCGTCTAATTAGTTTTACTAATTCATGATTTCTGCATGTTTCTATGCTTAAATTCCCAGTCATCAGGCAACTGGTTGCACTTTTCAATCAGGAAAGACTTGTTTTAAATATGATACTTAGTATAATCTATAATTGATAACAACAAAAGCAAAAAAAAAACGCGTTCGGTAACTACTTATTATAAGACCAATAAAGTGTAATAAAGGCACATCGAAACGACAAAGACGTGTCAAAGGTGTCGAAATTTCTAATTGTGCTGTAAAACAGCACTTAAGGAAAAAAAATGAGCCTACAAACTTTTAATCAAGTAGAAAGAATATATTATTTTATGCTTTACAAAATGATCAGAAACAACTACACGGTGTAACTGTATTTCCCACAAGCGTTAATATCAGAGCTATCATTTTCCCATTATACTTTAAAATTACACTAATCCGTCTCACATACAGTGAACAATAATCTCCCAATTTTACTATTATACTGACATTTAATAAGTCAACATTCCAAAACAACGTGAAACTGCTATTAAAACCTATATCAATAAAATGCTATAAAGCCAATCGACTCTGTAATACCAAATCATGTCAATTGTATTATCTCATTTATTATTTATTGTATATTATACCACGAAGTGGTTTGTCAGATATAGGGTTATACATTTTCCCTATTACTTGTAGTTGTACATAAAACATAAAGAACATCTTAACAACATTTCTGACATTCAGTTGCAAAATGTACAGGTAAATATGTTATGACATGTAGTATCTAGGTCCGCAACCACAATGCTAAGTTTCTGAGGTAAACATTATCTAATCATTAACCATAGGAACATGTCTCATACGCAATGCAGTTTCTGTATTTGTATAAATCATGTAACATCAACAAAAACAGTCATATAAAGATAAATACCTTACTTACCAAATTTACAGATCGATACTTACTTGTATTATGGGATCTGAAAGTCCAGTTGTTAATCAGAAATTTAAAAAACAATGTCAATGCGGCTCGTTATTTTTAGCTATACATATTTATTTTTATATCGCCATTTAGAAAAGCTTTGTCAAGTTGAAAATAATATTGCACAGCCATCATACGCAACGTGCATGTACATAAAAGACATTATGTCGTATAATTTCCTATAAATTTAAAACATAAAAAAGTATTTAAATATATTATTACTTTTCCTTTTTTCCAGAATAGAAATTGATTACAGCGATTGCGATCTTAACAGTATAGGCAATATGAACTCCCAAGTATACTAATGTTTCTTAAATAGGTGTATTATTTTTGCTGGAAAAAAAACGTGTTAGAATAATTTACTTGTAGAAGGTTTTTAATCGAGGATTTATACTTTAATTGTACAAGCGTAACAAATGAGAATATAAAACGCGTTACTAAGTCGACTACTTCATATTTAATGCAGAACATAAACTTTTGATTATAAACTGATTGTATCTTATATATCAGTTACAATTTAAATTCTGCAAACTGAAGAAAATCTAGACAATAATGCAGGTGTGCTTTATCCTCTTATTATAACAGGTGGTAATAATAACGTTAATCTTAATTCTGCATAACCTTAATCTTTAATCAATTCACATTCATCCTTTTTAATCAATGTCATTGTTCATTCAAAAGTATACAGTTAGTAAAAAAAATAATCGACTCTTGAATCCGACAACAGTAAAATGTTGAAATCTTAAGAATGAAAAAAAGCATTGCGTTTTACTAGTAAATCTTAGTAAGTTCAAGTACGTCTACTCTAGATCCGTTATTCAATTAAGTCAATTATAACTTATTTAGGTATAGATTTGTTTAACAAATCCATTGAATAGTAGAGTTTAGGTCAAAAGATCAACATACATACATGTGAACATAAGATAACAGAAACAACGATTTTTTAAAGCATTTGTTTTGAGACTATGATGCCATCATCCTTTAATCAAGTTAGCCATAGCATACTTGTGTGCAATATAAGTAAATGTGAACGTCTGATTTAGAAACTTTCTTCAAATGCATCCTGTTTCACTTCTTGATCTTTAAACAATAAATTATGCTTTTAACATTATTTGCCAGAAAGGAATCTAATTGCAAGGACTTAAAATTATGTTTATGGACATAGGAAAATCACAAGGGAAAATATCGGTAGTATCAAAATTAGATCACCATTGTTTAGCTGTCCAGAAGCCGGCTAAATCGATGTTTAAATAATATGATGTTATCCCTGGAGATTGGTATTTATTTTCTTCTTCTATAGATTAGTCAACATTAGATTGTTTTAAAGCGTCGGCTACTTTATCGTTGATAATTAAAGAGATAAACCAATTGTATAGTTAGAAATCTTATTATAACTGACGTAACGTGAAAAATCTTATTATTATTGCCGTATGAAGACCAGTCTATTTTATTTAACAACACTTATTTCCCGATCTTGCACTATAAGAATACGCTTTTCTTCGCACTTCTGCCTGTACTGTAATGGAGGGCAATGATAAGCTTTGATGTATGTGATGGCATTAAATACGTATAAGTTAAATTGAAAAGACTATACAATGTCATCGAACTGGATAAATTAGAATAAAGCTAATGTTTAAATATATCGCCGTCAAATGGACACTATTTCAGCTATATTTTAATAGGTCAACAGTACAGCAGATTGAAGATTTTAAAGTAGAAAATTAAATGAATGAACCAGAAACGAACTAATGGAAAATAATAACGGTATACTTATTAAATTCAGATATAAGTAATGCAACAATGTTGCTACCTACAGCCACCCGCAATATTACCAAAGACGATTAGTATCTTGATAATTATGTGGTAGTCTCCCATTGCATCGTCTTGGAATCCTTATTCGAAGGACATAATTTTTTAGCTTATTTATAAATCCCTTAAAAAAAACAAACCGACTCCAAACTTAACAGTCATGTGACTTTGTTTTATATTATCGGAAATGGTAAAGACGATTGTTCTTTAAACATACAATTTTGAATAACCGTGCAAAGATGCAAAAGCCTACGTTGTTCCAGCAAGAAAATTGCTGTAGTAACGAGATTCCAACGATTCATGTAATAATAAAAGGTATGAATATGGTCGGAGATTAAAACTACAAGTTTACTATTACAATTATATTACTATTCATGTGTTGTTTAATCATATGTATGTATATATTTCTCTTTATTTTACAGTTTCTGTACACAGTAGCAAGCACCATCGTACCAAAATACACTAAGACAACTGTTGTTTTTGTATACTGTAGTTGTATGTCGATAGTTCAATAGATTTTGCCCGATATTTGAAGAAACAATAAATGTGAATGTTTTACAAAGGATATATATGTGTAATACAAATATTACCAAATGCTTTAAAGTATATTCGTGATTGATTTTTGTTCAATATTTAGCGTCATGCTTTTGTTAGATTTAACGAGGCGACAAATTTCATGTCAACATTCGGTATTTGAATGATTTAGTAGTTAGAAATCCATTATAAATATAAACAGAGTTGAATATTATGTTTGTGTTGTCATTGTTCAGTACAAAAGAAAGTTGTATTATTTTGCTGTAAACGTGTGCATTATAGTTGATCGCACAATAACTAATACTAAGACATATGTCTGCAGCAGCTGTTTATATTTGAAATTTAAACTTGTTAAAGGTATAGGTAGTGTTTCAATAAACATGGTTTTTTTTTCATTTTAGTTATCTGTCTAATATGGACTGAACAATTAAGGAACAATGACTTGTATCATTGTGATTGTCCTTCCGAGTATGCAGAGTTTTTATCGAAACACTAAACCAGGCAGTCTTCTCTGTGTGTTCATTGTGTTATGACCTTTCGTCTCTATAAAACTAGTTCTCGTGTGTTTGTTAAATAATGTCTTTTATACAATTCAGACTGAGGGCCTTTTAGGTTAAATAACCTCGTTTTTTATGCTTTTTACTAAAACTTCAATATAATATTTTAGTATTCGGTGTTAATAAGGAATATCTACCTTCATTAAAATATGCATAAATAATAAATCAAGGTTACAAGAAACAACGACTCGTCCGCATCTTTAATAAGTTGTATATATAGTCTAGTTTGAAAATATGATCGAAGAGAGTTTCCTCAATTTATGAATTCAGTATACAATTATTGTGCTTCGATGATTATTGGATACACTGATTACTGACTATTTGTATATGACACCAAGCCATTTCCATCAACAAACCAACTTATATACTATAGTAATGGAAACGGGAGGTTTTCATGCCATAAAACCTGGTTAAACCCACCATTTCTTTTAAAGTGTCTGTACCAAGTTGCTGTAGTTGCTTTACTTTTGTTGTTGGTCCTGGAGTTTCTTTGACTGATTTCTGTATAGCTTTTCGACACTTTCCTTGCTGATAAGTTTTTTGTTACTACCTTTATTTATGTTACTATTGACAAAATGATGGGCTTAAACGATAGACCTTAAGCAGCAAAGATAAATTTTTAAAGTTATTTTAATTCTTTTTAAATGCAATATGTACCTCTGTTAACTACAATGTATGATATTCGTGCCCTTTCTTTCATGACAACACAAACAGAAGTATTAATATGGACAAGACGTCGTTATTAATTACTTTTGTACCAATCTTTTTTATTAAATCAAATTTGTGAACATTTTGACGATACACTGGTCAACACCAACCTACACAAACATTCATATAAAAACAAAATTAAAAAACCAAAATTAAAAATAGGATTTATCAGTAGTTCAGTCTTATTCAAGTCATTTTTAAAGCTAATGTTATGACCAAAATACATTCATCTTCAACCACTGGAAGAAAACATTAAAATGGTGTGTTTGCCGTTTATCCTAAATAAAGTATCCCCAGCAGACACGAATAAATCATCACAAAATCGCATTGAAATCTGTTCGAACAATGGTCAGCACAAATTTACAAAAACGGCTATTTAATTTTTATATTGTTGTCATTGATATATGTTATGGATTCTATAGATGTAATAAATGCCCTTGCAAAACATTATGAAACGATCTATGAATAGTCAGAGCATTATATATTACCTGATTATATTCGTCCATATATCATTACTATATGAGTTACAAAATAATGAAATTTGTTAAAAGCACTCAGACAAGGATTATTGACCAGTAGATTATAATAGTAATAATTTGTTTTTCCTCGTGATCGCATCATTTAAAACATAATGGATTTATATTCAAGTGTAATGTAGCATTTCTGTAGCTTTAAGACGAATAGAAAAGATGATCAGTTGGATCCAATATATATTTTAAGGAACTTTATGACAGAACAGTAAGAAAAACTGGTCGTTCCTTGTCCAACTTTAGATAATTAAAGAACATGTCATTACTGCGACAATAACATTATACCTCCGTGAAGGTCTAAAAGTTATGGTAATTACTACAGACAATATTGATCGCTGTTGATTTCTGTTGAGACGATATGACGTTTTATATTTATAACTGGATTGAAAAATTTACAGTACAATAAACCCTTAGCAAATTATAAACTTGTATTATATATCATGTATTCTGCTAGACATATTTGTAACGGAGTATTGACTGACAATATGTGACATGATGTTTGCTTTTGTTTTCACTTACTATAATAGAAATTTATAAGCATAAGGGTTTAAATAAAGAATAATTGTATTGACATGCATTTTTCATTTTTTCCATTCCCACTGAATTTGAAATTATCGACACTATAAGGACATCAAGGTCTATCTCATACCTTGGCATACATCTAAAAACTGAAAATGTTTGGTAGAGAACCAAAATGTACGACATAAGGGATAATTTTATTTTTTTGAGACAATATTCCAGCAGCACCTACATATAGAGCATACAAACAAATTGATCAGGTACTTAGACCCCTTTATTTCCTACCCATATTTTCTTGATAAAGGGTGTCTGATGACAGAAAAGCTACTTAGCAAGGTATTCACAGTATTCATCACTCAGGCCAATTTCCCGCCTTCTTACTGAATCATGACTACCCCCGGATATGACTCGTTGAGCAGGAGTTGCTTACACTTTCGGAGCACCTGGACTAACGCCCGGTGTTAAGTGAGGTTAGAGTTATTCAATATTATGGATTTAGAGTTATGCGGGGTTTTTGTTGTCCACTCTTTTGTTTAACCATAATTTTGTCTGGCCTTGTTTGTTTTATGATCGCTCCTAGGTATCTGCAGTTTTTTTTTATCTGCATCCCCTCATAATTGCAAATAAAATAAAACAGCTTATTTAAATTATGTTGTGGTTCCTCTACTACTTCATGGAACGCGAGTAATTTTTTTTGTATCAATACACAACCAACATTTGTCCAATTCAAAGTTAACTCCGCTGTCTCGTGTGGGATTAAGCCGCGCTCTATGCACATACGTTAACATTCTGAACAGAAAGTTTAAGAGTGGTAAATAAGCTGAAGTTGGTAAAAATATTTGTTACTTTGGCACATAATTTTCTTATTATAGTTCTGATGTAGATTGTAAGGACAAGTAAGCTCTGTAAAGCTGTTATAAATTCACCATCTCTACCTAGCCAATACTCTATTCTTTGCCAGTGGCAATCCCACTTTTTTGTCTTGTTTTCCGTTTACTTATTTTTCTTTTGTTTGTTTAATTATTCTTGTCCGACAAACAACTAAAATGATGCTGCAGGACGTAAATCAATCAATCAATCAATATTTGGTAAGATATAATTTTAGTAATTTTGAAGGTCACCCTAATATATCAAAAATATGCATAATTAAAATGGACAGAAAAAACTCAACAGTGATACTTGTAAGGGTTACGCACCTTAATGAACATTGCCCGTAGTAGCTATTGTATGTCTTTACTCCTTGCGGTTTTTTTATTTCAGAACAATAAATTTCACTATACTTTTTTGTTGTAGTCAGCTGATGGCATCAGTCATCTTACATTATGGGCAAAAACTTTATGGAAAACTTTGCATACTCATATCAGCTAGTTGCTTTCATTTGAAATTTTGCTTACTTGCCCTAAAACAAAACGCAAACGCTCATTAACATATTTAAAAAAAACGACGAATAATGGATTTTTGCTGTCAGTCAGTTTATCCTGCCGGTTATTTCACGACTGAGTAATTATACCCAACTCGACGAGTTTGTGGCCCTAATGTCCGTCCATCCTTCCGTCCGTTCGTCTGTCCAAATTTGGTTATAAAATAATAATGTAAAAAGTCAAAGAAGCTATTGCATTTGGTAAACATATCAGTGAGTAAGAAGCCGATTGATACTGGAGATATTCTGTCAGAGATCAAAGTCAACAAAGGCGTTAGAAATTTTTGCAAAAAAGATGTTTAAAGACAATAACTTTTAAAGTTTGGATTTAATTTTAATGAAACATTTGGGATATATTTTTCATATTATGTGGATCAGAAGCCTATGGATTGTTTAGGATATCAGTCATGTTTCAAGGTCACAGTTGCCAAAAATGTTCGGAATTTTTACGGAAAAGACGTTTCAAGACAATAACATTAACAATTTGCGTTTAATTGTAATTTAAGTTTGGGATGTAGTTTCATAATAAGAGTATAAGATGTGCATCTCTTTTTCAGAAAATATGTCAAATTTCAATTTCACGGTTGCCAAAATATTGTTAGACATTTTTACCAAAAGACGTTTCCGGACAAAAAGTGTTATTTTGATTTCAATAACAATTTAGGATATTATTACTTATCAGGTAGCTAAGAGGCCTATACTCGACAAAAAGCGATAGAAGTGTTTACAAAAAATAGTTTTTAAATAATTAAGCGGGTTTATCAGTGATCGCTAGGTAAACTTTTTTCTTTTTATATGGTATTAAGTTGACATAAAGGCGTAAGACAAGATTACAAAGAATGGTAGTCATGAAAAAAATATTGGTCTCCATCCATTTACCTACTCAAACACCCTTCATTAGACATGCTACATCACAAGGACATTGGATTGTGACGCCAATCTGATAGATCTTTGTTCTCCATTAATATTGGCGTACATCGAAAATTATTCGCGTCTCTTGCTTTTAAGAAAACATTAACGACAAAGGACCATTCATTTAATGATATCAATGTAACTGTCTTATTGTCTATTCTTATATAATCGCTAAGCAGTCACTTGTTTATGGAAAATACTTACCATATTACTTTCTTATAAATATAATAAAAGAAGCTACTTAAAAAACGATGTATACATACATAAAATAGGCGCCATATAATGCATTTACGACTTTATTCCATAAAAGATGAACAAGAGGAAAACAACTATGAAATTATTTCTGTTCTCGTGTAAACATGTTTTTTAATGTCTTATATTCAAGTACCATTTAGAAAAGCTTTCAGCCGACATTTATCTTTCTGAAATGACAGTTTAAAATTGTTTCAATTTGATGTATTTATTTCATTATTTTGCGCATTATGGGGCCACGACAAAGTGCAAATGACAAATGACATAACAATTGCAATAATGTATCTTAAAACATATAATTTTAATCAGATATTTTAATAATTTTAACGACTATACAGAAATCAAATGAATACAAAATGTCGAATAATTTTTCTCTGCAGACTTTCTAATAATAATAATTTACTTGCTAAACGAAGGAACCCTCCAAGCGATTAAAACGTCTTATTCGATGAACCAACACAATTTTTGTATCGAATGTGTCTTAATGGCAGTTTGCTAGAAATCTACAAATCTACTATGTGAAGTGAGCAATGGGCGTTTATTAATTGTTTCCTGTTAAAAGCTTGTTAAACATGTAAAATACAAAGGCAAAACTGGAATATGTTCAGTTAAATGATGATATAATAAGATTATACGGAAATAAATATCCGTATAAAATTCAATAAAATCACATTTTGACATCTTTGAACATTCAAAAACTAAACAATTATTTACAAATTAAATTCTTTGAACATTCAAAAACTAAACAATTATTTACAAATTAAATTGACTTATTTAAATAAATTTCTAAATAAAGTATATATAGTAATGTTACTACACCATATTAGAAATGCTGATTCTGATTGATTGATAGCCGTGGTATGTTTATATGTTGTATCTTGTTTGTGATATGCGATAACTTTTGGCCGGAAGAAAACAGGCGTTTACAGATACATTTATTCGTTTAAACTACACTTTTTATTGCAATAACATAAACGTTAAGAATAACTCTTACAGAAAAAATATGTATACTGTTTTTCACGTCATACCGCTTGGGCGACGTAGAAAAAAACATTCATTGGTGGTGATACAAAGACAAAATTGTGTGCTCTGTAAATCTAGTTAAAAAGGCTGGGGCAGGTGTAGAATGTCCCTTCACGGAAAAGTCTCCAAGGCTGTCTTTCGTCTGTTGTTCAAAACGTATAATCTCACATTATTCTGGAAATGGAATTGTTAATTATCTGCTATCTGTATGGTATGTCGAGTTTGTGGAGAGATGTCTTACAAATCCTGCGGGAATGTTGGTTTCCGTCTGGAAGCCAGCTGAACATTTTGCGACTCATCTCTAGAATATCTTTGTGACTGTTCTGCGATGAATAATGTGGATTTAACCAAGCTTCTGGTGAGTTTTAATGTTGATATGTGCATTTGTCATTGTCAGTAGACTAATGTTTTCTGGATGTTAATACCCGTAAAGTATACAGTAGTTTAGTGTAGCTTGTGTTCATAACTTCGACAATGTCACAACATCCTTAGCTTTTTAACTAACTAATATGCTTATAATATTAATAGTCTCAAAATGATCACGTGGTCTGTCAACACTGATATTTCGGGTTCGATTCTCACTGCAGGCAGGGTGTACTCGACTCCAATCTTAATTGACAAGGATTGCCAGTTTTCCTACCGCAGGTCGGGGGTTTTCTCCGAGTACTCCGGCTTCCTCCCCCAATAAAAACTGGACGCCATGATATAGCTGAAAAATTGCTGAAAACACCATAAAACAAACATAATATTGTATCACAGCCTAACGTACTTGGAAGAAAATGGGGAAAATTATCTGCTTTATTTAATATGGGTAAGTACAAGTAAATACACGTGCCTTCTTTATGGCCTCTTAATCGCCTTGCACAATTAGATGTTTTTGGCCAGTGACCGACTGATACTAACCCATTCAAGTTCTCATTTCTGTATTTTGTCTCCTTTCAATGTGACCATCGATTTAAAAACAATTATAGCGGAAAATGCAATTACAGGTAAATCACATAGCAATTATCCCGCCCTCAATTGTTTCTATCTGACATTTTACTTATTGAATCGTTCTGTATTTCAGCAAAATTCCTACACGCATGAGCAATTAGGTGAATAACAGGAAAATGTGTCGGAAATGTCTACTGAGCACAGATGGAAACAGGACATAATTTGATTGACATGAAATTGCCTGTCATATAATGAAACATAGCATGAATTTTC
This sequence comes from Limnoperna fortunei, assembly GCA_944474755.1. Lineage (NCBI taxonomy): Eukaryota > Metazoa > Mollusca > Bivalvia > Mytilida > Modiolidae > Limnoperna > Limnoperna fortunei. Next base: position 76,375,415 of record OX104116.1, read on the forward strand.
TTTGTATCATTCCAACCCGACCAAATTAAGTGTTTAATAAAACTATTATGTAGTTTAGTGAAACTTCCTGCAGATACGCTTTCTTGATTATTTTCCTTTTGAACAAGATTTGTAGCTAAGAAACTTTAAATAAAATCATTGTAGATAGACAAAAAGTATCTGTAAATTAGTAAACGATCTCGAAATTGGTCTGACACAAATAATTATGTGAATTAGGACATTGTTCAAATTGTAGCAAGTTGCAGTGGGTATAAGAACTAGTTAAACGATGTTTGATTTCATATCCCTTTAGTTATGCATTGTCTTTTAAAAAAATTTCCACCCTTAACTTTATTTGATGATTGCTGGTGGAATGTTGTATATAAAAATATAGCTTCATCAACCGGGGTGAATCGTAGACATAGACATAGCAAATATGTTATGCATATTCCTACACGCATGAGCAAATAACGAAATCCGCTGGATAGATATATTATATGGTTGTCACAATACTTAGACGTTTGTATATGATTTACTTACTGTGAGTGTATAATAATATATACAAAAATGCTGAATTAGATTACTGTCAGATTAATACGTATTGGTTACGACAATTCCATCGTCACACGCTAGTACACGTGTACTGTGTATATGTCTACGATTCCCCCGGTTAATGAAGATATATTTTTTTATATAGCGAATTCGGCCGATGGGTCTAGACCGCTGGACATAGTGCAAGGCGATTTGGTGCCACAGTGTCAAAACGGTGTGAGTTCGAACCCCGCTGAGGGTAAGCAAAAATTTGTTAACAATCTAATTCTAACAGTGTTGGGTTTAATTTGTAGACTTATAGATAAATATTTGATATAACCCTGTATTTCTGATGTTTCAGAAATCCGTTGGATAGATATATTTTAAGGTTGTCACAATACTTAGACGTTTGTTTGTGTATATTTACGTTATATATATAACGTAAAAAACAATTATAACCAAAAGGATAACAGGTTGGAGCTTAGTTGTGATATTATATTAGCATTTTTGTTGAAATTACCGAAACTGTCCATCATTTTATTTATATTAAAATATATTTTATTTATATTTATATTACATTCGAAAATCAAATAACAGAACTGACCAATACAATTACAAAAACTGTTGACTTAGAAATAATGCAAATTTGAATTATTTTTAAGCCAGCAGTTCATGCGTTTGTATTGTCATTTCTGTTATTTGTTTTTCGATAATTTGTGATGATTTGTTGTTCTGTCTTTAAGTGATTAATTGAATTGTGAAGTGTGTATGCTGACTTTATCTTCTCTTTATATATTTATGCAAACTCGTCCTTTGAATTTGTTTATTTAAGTCTTTAATTCTCACGTTCCGATCTTGATATAATATTTGTGTTGCTTTTATGTCTTAGTTAATAAGCAACTACTGAGGCATCTTTAACTGATAGGAATTCACGTTGTAAACTTAATGAGAGAGTTCATTCTAGATTCACGTATCCATGCATCAAGGTCATACGCAGGCCAAAACGCCACGCAAAATTTGCATATGAAGCTCATCCAAATTTTAATGTCATATAAATTGACAGAAAAAATTTATGCATTATTTTGAATTAATTTTATGCATAATTCTTTGCATAGATAACCCTTGATTTTCATATATGGTGACCACTTTATTTTTGTGAAGTGAACATTTCAGATCAGTTTTACCCATATTTTAATGTTACCATGTTAAGTTTTTTGATGTATTTCGTTTACATAAAAGTCATACGATTTTTTTAATACATAGAAAATGTAGATATGATAGTCTTTTGTGGCATTGTTCGCCTGTGTTAGTTTTAACCTTACATAGTTTACTGTTAAATTTTCATAATGTTTCCTTGTATTCTTGTGCCAATAAAACTTCCTGATTCCATTCTATTCTGCTTTAGTGCATAAATGTATTGTTATTACTTGTTCTTGTCCGGAATAGCTGCAATATTGCTTGATGTAAAGTCCAGCATTGCTCAATCACAGAACAATTGATCAAGATAACATAAGAGTTTCAAATGAACATGTGCTCACAATTCGTTTTGCTTATATTCAATTTTTAACTTGCAAGGTAATGATGCATTATAACATATAACTTTTTATAATAACAAATGAGTCGTTATTACATCATCCACTGAAAGTTACTTTAAAACCCTATAGTCCACATTGATCGATTGACTGGTTGGTTGGTTGGATGTTTAACGAGAAATTTATTATTCAGCTATATTCATCATTTGAACAGTATTCAAGTTGAAATAGGACAAGGGCATTACTAACACATGATAATCCGACCTAAAAAAATGGCATGTTCAAAACGAAATTTAACGAAATATGTGTCGATATTACACCGAAATGCCATCAGACAATGAAGTAGCACTATGTTACATTTTAGAAACGTTGAACAATTGTAATATAAAAGTCACTTGTTTTAAGTGATTGACATTGTATTACAACTAGTAAAATGTATAAAAAAATAAACGTCACTTCTTGTTGAAATTTTAATAAGCTGTATTAATTACTTCATATCATGCAAAATCGTCATTCGTTCTCATTGATTGAGGTGCATTTCCTGCATGTGTATATCGATAAGTCGATTAAAAATTTATTTCTGTATGCAGGTTAAGAAATTTTAATAAGACACAAAGTAATATATCGTCTTTGTAATTTTAGCTAGTTTTGTTATTAGTTCGTTTTAGGTGCAAATCATGAATGGTTCAACTGATAAGTTATATAAACAGGGCTAAGCAGTATTAATAATCCCCTGCCATTGCTGGAACAATTGACATTTACCCTAGCTTTGAATACTTCTTAGGTGTACAATGCATAAAAAATACACAACAAATTTATTGATTTAATGGAAGCTTAACCATCAGCGAGCAGTGTTTTCATCTATATTTGGGATGACAGCAAGTTAATAAACTATTAATTGGGAAAAATGGACCAAAACGTAGAGAAGTTGGACGCCCCTAGAAAAGTAAAGAACGTTAAGAAAGAGAAATAAGCCTATTGCAGATGCTAAAGTCCGCATGCTCTTTTTGACTTATTATTCGTTAAAAAAGCCCTCACTCCATAATTAGTCACTCAATATGGTAGGCGATCAGGCTTTAGTATGATATTTTGATATATCCACTATCAGCCACATAGAGACGTACTGAACAGTTTCATCAATCCAGCCATGTGAACCATTCCAGTACCGTCTAAATACAACTTTGCTCTCGTTCTGATTTTACCTGATTACCTGCAAGACGTGTAGAGGGAAAATAATAATTATATATACTAAGTAATCTTTTTTTAATTTGTGTGCCAGGTATTTGTTTCTTGAATATTTAAATACTTATGATGGAGTATTATATTAAAGCGATTGCCCTGAACTTGTTGCTTTGGTCTACATATTGCTACTTTTGTCGTGAGCGCGGTCGATTTAATTTAGAATTCAGCTACATGGTATGATGATCAATGGTTAATTTTATTTCATGTTGATATAACTGCAGTTATTGATAGATTCTGCTGGGTTCTTTTAAAGAATCATGCCCCTGTTCTCACTCTAAATATTACTCCATATACTATGAACTTTTGAACTAAGTTGCCGACAGAATGGTTTCAGCAAATTTCTAATTTTCGGGAAATAATAACGTACTAAAAACATAAGTGTTTAAGATACGAGTTATGCATCCCTCCATTACTATTTCAATATTTTTAATCATTTTTTACCGCTTATTTAAAATATAGCTGTAGAACACCAGCTGGAATCAACGGTTGTGCGCTTTGGTTTGGAAGGTTTTAGGGATTAAGTTTTTTTTTAATTTTTCCCCGAAAAGTCATTTGAAAATAATTCTAATAACTTTTAAAATCTTGGCGATTGGAAATAAATAAACAATCTAATTTGTCTATCACCATCTCAGGGTAATTTAGATCCATGTTCGTCTTAATACGATGTAGCAGACTTGTTTCCAGTAGAACGATGATATAATAACTGTGAAAGAAAATGGTAGGCGTTCTGTCCCCAGTTGAAATACACAATCGAATCTAATGATATCTAAATAGTTAAATCTATCATAGTCCGTTTTATTTGAATTAGATGTAATGTCTAAAAATACGGTTTGAATCTAAAGACTTTCTTATGAGCTAGTTCTACTTATGTTTACTTGGAAGACTGTAAATACTTTTGTTTAGAACCGTGTTTGCTTTAGGGAGAGGAAAAACAATGGAAACGGGATGGGGAGACTAACATTTCTTTTTTTTCATCTTTTACAAAACAAACAAAGGTATATAGAAAAGGGGTGATGTAAATAAATATACTTGTTTGAACAGACCGGTATATTTCAAATATCATTTCAACCCCCACCCCCAATCCCAAAAAGAAAATGACTGGTTATACAGCACCTTTGAAGAAATTTAAGAATAGTGTTATATGTCAGTTTAAAAGTACATTTACTAACAAATTGCAGTTTTATTACACCTGACCTCTAACCCTATGTTCATTAAGTTCTAAATTTCTAATGCAATGTGCGGGTTTAAAATTTCATTAAAAATTAGGCAAAAATACAAACAGATGTGATTAAGAAACAAGCAATTTTAAAGAAAATGACAAAATAACTTTGCTTGTTGATAAATGGCTTATATATAGATGTTAAAGGTTGCTTTTTAATACCTATAATGTTACGGCAAAGCAACGCTGCAGGAAACACACGTATTCAATAATATTTCAAGGCAAAATAGAGTACACATCATTTAGCCAAAAACTAACGACATGTGGGCTAAAGTTAACTTAATGCGGGGTATATGAATTAATAAAGAAGATTACAGCCGTAATACTAGTGTTAACCTTAATTTCTGCATTTCAATCGTTACGGTATGTGTTACAAGTGATTAATGTATAAGTACATAAAAAACAAATCCAAAACCCCAATAGCGACCTTTTTTTGTTTGAACGATTCCAACGTGATATAGTTATTTTAAGCTAAAAAGTGTAATGATTTCACAAATAAAGAGTATTTTTACAAATTTCACAGATATTAGAGTACAATACAGTTTAAGATATCTCTATGGTATCAGGAAACTGGATCTATCAGAGAAATTCAAGTACGAAACGCTAAAACAATAAAAAGCGGCATCATAGAGAGAAAAACGAAGGGACAGAAAAGAAGTTTCGAAACACATAGACAGGAAAAGACGACATTTAAAATTGAAACTCGGAAGATTTATTTTCGCTAACAATTGGTTGCAAAAAAATTTAACCAGTTTTTTCATAGTAAATAGTTAATTATATCTTTACAGAAATGGTAAATAGGGTATCAAATAAGCAGACTTAAGGTTCCAACAGAGAATTGGGTATCAAATGAGCAGACTAATGGTTCCAACAGAGAATTGGGTATCAAACAAGCAGACTAATGGTTCCAATAGAAAATTGGGTATCAAATAAGCAGACTTAAGGTTCCAACAGAGAATTGGGTATCAAATGAGCAGACTAATGGTTCCAACAGAGAATTGGGTATCAAACAAGCAGACTAATGGTTCCAACAGAGAATTGGGTATCAAATAAGCAGACTTAAGGTTCCAACAGAGAACTGGGTATCAAATAAGCAGACTAATGGTTGCAAAAGAGAATTGGGTATCAAATAAGCAGACTTAAGGTTCCAACAGAGAATTGGGTATCAAATAAGCAGACTAATGGTCCCAACAGAGAATTGGGTATCAAACAAGCAGACTAATAGTTCCAACAGAGAATTGGGTATCAAATAAGCAGACTGATGGTTCCAATAGAGAATTGGGTATCAAATAAGCAGACTTAAGGTTCCAACAGAGAATTGGGTATCAAATAAGCAGATTTAAGGTTCCAACAGAGAATTGGGTATCAAATAAGCAGACTAATGGTTCCAACAGAGAATTTGGTATCAAATAAGCAGACTTAAGGTTCCAACAGAGAATTGGGTATCAAATAAGCAGACTAATGGTTCCAAAACTCAACATACAAACTCGAACAAAGTACACAGAGAGTCATAAAAAACCGGAAGCAATTTTTTACCTGTGGTACGTTTTCTTTCATTGCTGAAACGATGCATAAAGCTTAAACATTTTTGCTACTTAAACACAAATTCATGTGCTTTATAATGACTTTAGACATGCATTTTTTTTAAATGATTAGTTGCGTAAATAAACATGAGTCCAGCACGTCTGGTTTCGATATTATATTACGTTGTAAATTCAAAAGCTAGTAAAGATAGCAATTATAGAGCGATTAGGTTAATGGAAAAAGGAACATCTCCCGACGTGGAGGCTGTTGGACAAGTCGTAACAATTAATACATTGTTTATAGCCAGGATATTAACTTTAATACAAGGAATCAAAGGAAAACATGTAATGCACTAGAACTTAAACTAATGGTTTATAGATTCTAAAACATGAAATTTGAAAAGTTCAACGGACATACTTCAAACGTAAATAGCAACGTTATACTATATAGCCATAATTAAATGTATTTATACGGTTGTATAATGTTGTCGTGCAGGCAAAAATCTATATTAGGTTTTTGAACATTACCATATCGGAATGGTTCCTGCACTTCATACGAAAATATAGTTACAGAGATACTCATAACATTTTTTTCAAGATTTTTATTGTCCAAAATTAATTTCACAGGAAATGTCTTTTATCTTACACTAAAATTAAAATCTGAAACTTTGAGACTCGCCAAAATGATAGTGACTACTTTTAGTTTGAAACATTGATTAGAATGAGTTCGTGAAGAGAGACTTCATTTCGTCATCAAAAATAATTTCAGTACAAAAAGTAATTCTTTTATTTTTTTTTAAATCGTTTATTAAATTGTTTATAAGACATTTATGCTATGAAACGTTCATTATAAAGTGGTCAACTTTGTAGTGTATGTCTATCAATTAGTAACAGATAAAATGTCATCAAAGATACCAAGGTTAATAAAATTTACTACGCCAGACGCGCGTTTCGTCTAATCAAGACTCATCAGTGGCGCTCGAACCCAAACAATATTTTAAATCCAAATAAATGAGATGTTGAAGAGCTTTTATCACCAAAATTCCAAAATGTTATACCAAAATCCGACTAAGGCCTACACCTTGAAAATAGAAAATTCTTAGAATTAAAATAATTTGCGAAATTTCAGGACAGTAAATTTAAGCAATGACTATATCAATGAAAGAATCAAAGATATTCCTGTCAGCACCGAAGTGTGACTACTGGGCTGGTGATACCCTCGGGGACTAACTTTCACCAACTTTAATAGTGATATCGATGGTGTATGTTTTTCTGTGATATTTGCTCACTGGGAGTTAAGATTATTAGATATATTTCCTTTCAGCAAAACACAACAAGAACACAAATAGGTCAAGTTGATGTGGTTTGATATTAATGAGCTTCACAATACATAAGTTAATGGTGTAGTTAAGCCTAATTAATGTTTTGATCTCAGCGCTTTGGATAATTTACGTACCTGCAGCTCAGTTTGAAGTGATATTATTTTGTATTATCACATCTTGCATGACAGCGAAATATATATATTGTTTTTTCTGAATAGTATTATCTGTGTGCGTGTGTGTTCATAAGTATAAAGCACTTAAATCAATATTACATTTTGCTACATTTTAAAATTATATATAAAATAAAAACATCCGCATTGTAGGGCAAAGAATGTGTCGTGGTCAGTTCATAATAAACAGACATAGAAGAAAAGAAGGGGGTTACTATAGCTTTGTTATTTGTGCCACTTGTTGCTACATATAAATGCCTCAAAAATCTAAATGGCTAAAATAGGCTGAGAATAATATTCAGGGTCTCAACATAAGCTTCCTATGCCTTTATTGTTACTTGCAATCATGTTCAATACTATCTATACATGTACACATGTATAACAAATGTTTTTATTAGAAGCAACTTTATAGCAAAAAGGTGACCTGTGGCAAGTCGAACATCCAGCAGGTCGTAGGTATACCGCGAAACTAACTTTTCGCACATTTAACTGACTGATAAATATTTTGTACATTTGTAAGGAAACTAGTTAATGAAGTCTAAGTAAAGACAAAGAAAATATTTAAAAGGATTGATTTATTTAGAAGCACCCAGACTTACGAAGCCTGTATAAAGATTTGTTGTCCAGTAACAATCGAAAAAATATGTAGAACATTAACATAACCGGATTTATTTATCACCTTTATTCTTATGAAATATATAATAACCCTGAAAATACCTCGTGTATTTTATATCATTCAAATACAAAGACTGACAATACGTAGCTAACAGTATGACATATGTTGCCTTTTATTTCCGCCTGTACAAATTTAATGAGTACCGATATACGAATTTTGCAAACTTTAGAACTTAATACCAACAAGACTTTTTCTGAAGAATAATGAAATAATGATAATGTACATCAGAATACTTGTCAGTTGAACTACCAGAATATTTAGCGGATCATTTATAGAAAGAAATGGTTATGTATCCTTAAACACATGCTGTGTACTAGAGGAACATATACAAAACAAGAACATATAAACATGTACACACACAAACAAATTAATACATACGAGTTAAGAATACATACGAGTTAAGAGTGCCATCACTATAAACTGCAATGACAATTTACAAATGTTTTCTAAGGATATCAGAAAAAATTTTGAACTGAAATAATGGTCATGTTTTTCCGTCATTTTGAAATATAACGCGATTGAAATGTGTGAACACAGTTTTATGAAATGATTTTTATTGAACAGTTCCGTTCATATTGTTTGGAGTGAATGAACGAGAAAATACATTTTATTATATGCAAAAACAAACAAATAACTGGCTTTAAGGTGACAAAAGAAAATAAACACTTTTTGTGAAATAGATATAAGAAATAATACATGAGGGTAAATGTTTGTTTGTTTGTTTTGTTTGGTGGTGTTTAACGCCAATTTCAGCTATTTTTCAGCTATATCATGGCGTCCAGTTTTTATTGGGGGAGGAAGCCGGAGTACCCGGAGAAAACCCCCGACCTGCGGTAGGAAAACTGGTAATCCTTGTCAGTTAAGATTGGACACCCTGCCTGCAGTGAGAATCGAACCCGCAATCTCAGTGTTGACAGACCACGTGATCAATAGTAGACGAACTACATTGATGGCTCGGCCACCGAGGCCCCTGAGGATAAATGATGTTATTTATGGGCTTTGCCTTTATATTAGATTATTTTTTACAGAACGATAGCGAGGTAGAAAATAAGAATATAAAGGTCCAGCCCATGTGTAAAAGCATACTCTGAAATAATTATTACAATTCTTATATGACAAAGGCCTGTGTTATTGCGATTTAAGTTATATTTATAGCACAGTCTTCTGAGTTAGACAGATACACCTTCGAACGCTTTAGCGTGAGAAGGTGTATTTGTCTAACGAGGAAGGCGGTGCTATAAATTACTTGTAACATGAATAAGCCCCTAGATCCCGCCCATTAATAATTGGTTATAAATAAAGAGGGCGGTGTTTATTATGGTGCGACCGATATTCGACTAATCAAATGAAAAGCTAATATTGGAAGCTCGTGCTATCCGTTTGCAGTGAAAATCAATAAAATTTGACTTTATTATAAGGCGGAGTTTTACTGTGCATTATCGGATCTAATTGTAGTTGGTTATTGCATGGCTGTTTTTCCCTTGAGTTTAACAGGCACACGTGACCTTTCATGCAATATTATACAAGTATTTTAATTTAGAGCATACCTACTCGTCGTCTCTTGTTTATTCGTAAAAAAGAACAAAGGATTCATGTTACAAGCGGCCATATAGGCCAGGATTTGCTAGCCGCATCTTCAAGATGAAAATTTTTCGGTTTAGAAATTCTTCTAAGTTGCAATGCACGATCTAGAAAATACACTTTAACAAATCATTTACTTATTGTAACATGAATCCTTTGTTCTTCTTTACGAATAAACAAGAGACGACGAGTAGGTATGCTCTAAATTTTTCATGATTTTTTTGGTTACTTGGTTACGTATTTAGTACTTGTGGTTTTCAGAATATTAAAAATTATGGTTATTATTGTCGATATGTTTCAATTATTTTTCAAAGCTGAGAACATTTGAGATAAACATTATTTGAGGTTACCTGAATAAAAGATGAATAAAAGAAGGCGCCCTTTTGACGGGGCATTCCATCTCCGCCGCCCGGGAACGTGCTGGGCAGCTCTGTGGTTCGAAAACTGTGAACCCTTATTGTATGGTCCCAGTTAAAATGCTTTAAACAGTTATCATGCAAACAATAACTATTGATGTAGCTTAAACAATTTTTGTTAAAAACATGTTACAAAGAAATATGTATACGTTTGGTGTATACATTGAACGGTGCGTTGAAACGAATTTAGTTCATTCATTACTATAAAGCCGTGAAAAACAAATCGATGAGTTTTATTTGTTTCTCTTCTTCTCTTTTAAAATGAGTAAGGATTGCCAGTTTTCCTACCGCAAGTCAGGAGTTTTCTCCGAGAACTATGGCTTCCTCCCCCAATAAAAACTGGACGCCATGGTATAGCTGAAAAATTGCTGAAAGTGTCGTTAAACACCAGACAAACAAACAACCACACAATCAATGTTTTCTGTTTAATTAATGGTTTAGCCTGCCAAAATGACGGTCATACAACCTTGTGTAAATTGTGATAAGAGTTTTATATGTCTGCATACCAACGGAACAAACATATTTCACTAATGATAATCAAGGTTTAAGTGTTTAGCTTACGCCGAATGGAGATAAATTACCAATATACTTCTAGTCGAGTTGATTTTATTGCCAAGCAGGTCACACGTCAATGACTCTTTCCTTCAATTCACGATTACAAGTTTCCGGAGCTTCATTTTCAATCCTTTCATTACGACAGGGAACTTGTTGATGAACGACATGAGTAACCTTGTAAAAACAATAAACTTTTTAAAATGTTGATCTCTAAGGCTCTCTTTTTTCTCCTGAAATCGGTCAACATTTCACTGAATTTTGCTAGGTCTCTTCTTTAATAATGAACAATATTAAATCAAGAAAGTATTTTAGAATCATTTATTAAAACTGGAGTCAATCAGGATTCATTGAAAATTTGTCATTTTAATCGATAAATAGTAAATCTATTTCCCGGTACGTTTCGACATTTCATAAATCTTGAGACTTGAGTGTAAACAATTCCTCATAAAAATCTCGTTCAAGCGACATCACATAATTATGCAATTTTTGTTATCAATTGCCATTACTAATTTTCAATTTTTAAGAGATTTCGAAGGGAGAAAAAGTTATTTCAAGGAATGATAATTTGAAATAAATCATAACATATTCAGTTAATGTGTTTTAAGTAGAATTAGAAAACATAACTTTTGAATAAATGCACATTATAAGGAAATAAAATATGAATTTAATCCGATAACGAATAAGATGCACAATTGATCTCAGAAAATAAAAACTTAAAGATAGTGATCATTTATTCTCTTATTACCCTCGGCATGGCGCAAGGTTTTGACTCTTGTAAGTTGTAAGAAGGTAAAAGGATTGATATAATAGTAAAATGGACAAATATCGCTAATGTTTTAGTGTGCTACAATGTTAGTTATTCCTTCCTTTCAGGGTTATATGAACAAATTAACGAATGTACTAGCATCGTCAGTAACGCGTGATTTAACGTCGCTGGTGAATTAGACAAAGATAATGGTAAGATAAAACTAAAAATAAAGAATACTTAATATTTATAAAAACTAGGCTTGCAACGTGATGGGTAAGCGTTTCCTGCTCCGGTAACGACATCATTCAAATCCATCTACACGTGATCACCATGGCCATTACTAGTATATTGCACTACACCGTGATGTGTCATACCATTCAATAGTCCTAAACGTACTCAGCAGATACCATATAAAGTTTTATCGACTCACTTTACAAGCCCAACTTAAATGACATATCCGGCACAAATTAGTAGTAAGAACTATACGAAAGAAAGGCCTAGATTCTGTCTCTGTTTATATTTAGATTAGGTGTCTTTATATTCTGCCTTTGGTGCTGGCAAATGTGTTTCTACTTGACACATTCTTCGCCAACATAAAGAAAAGCTACTTTCATTTTCTCACAACAGTTTGCAATACCGTATACTATGTATTTAATTTGTTATTTTTTTCTATGACCGAAATTGAAGTTTGTCAAGAAAAAAAAACGCTAAAAGTTTAGCCCTCTTATATGTAATTCAAGCACCTCAGATATAAAATGCGTTGTTGTTTGGAAAAGACGTTCTGTTCTTTATTTGCCAACTTGTCTGAGTAAATACAATTGCATACGTAAATATTTTGAACCAAAGATCTATTTTTGAAGTACAATAAACACGGAGTCTGTTCACATAAATCTGCTCAAGCATGGTGATATGTATAGAATACTATGGTTTGGTTTCTGCACAACAACCGTAAAAGGATCGATCAAATGTTTTTTTGTCATTCGATATTTATTGCGCTTTACAAATCTCTATTTTTAAATAAATGTGTATGATTTTTATCGTTTAATAAACACTTTAGTTAGATAAAATTCAATTATCATTTTAATAATATGGTACGCGATGAAAGGGCAATGTGTTGCTGTAAAAATAATTTTGATTAAAACATTTTACAGGTTAAGGTACTGTTGGTGTCACGTGACTGCGTCGTCGATCGGATGATGCTTTCTGTTAAATTTGTCAAATTATTGAATAATAATTACATTTATCATCTTAAGATAAATATTTTTGTCGTTATTTCATTGAAATAAATGGCGTCAGCTGATGCGACAAGGTAACTGCATAATAGGTCCAGCCGATTTTAGGTCAATGTTTTTAATTGTGATTTTTACTGTTGTGTGTTGTTGATCGTGGGACTAGTATAACTTAGGTTCCTGGTCTATAGGAGCACGCGTGCGTGTTATGTAGGTTTGTCCAGAATCCGTGTCGTCAAAGTATATTGATCAGAATGTATTGGATGCATTGCAAAATTAGATAACATTTTAGTTGAACACGTAGTAACACAACAACGAGCAAGCAGACTCATTTGACTGTACGTTGTCATTATTATATATAAAATATCATTTTCCCCTCAATTCAGTCTAAAATGGTTTTTCATCGATTTTTTTTGTAACTAGATGTATTGATTTGTTAAAGTTTTTTCATTCCTTTCATAAAGATATCATCACCATAAATTTATGAAGATTTTTTACCAGCACATTCCGATATGTCGTGGTGTCTTTCTATCGAGAGACAAAGATTACCTAAAATAACTGGTTATAATATAAATTAAAGATGAAATCGAACAATTCTTGTCCCAAAGTCAAGCACGAAGTTCCCATAAAAAGAATGGTGTCAAATTGCTACATGAAAAAATAAATCACCATGCAATATTTTCTGTCGTTTTTTCAGGTGGACATGATTGACTGGACTATATATAACAAATACAGTAATTCGGGAATAAGTTTCTATATAAACATTGATATGTTTTCAAAGGCATTTTTAGCAAATGGAGAAAGAGCATTTAATACATGCAATCGAAGAGAATTACATCATTCAGAATTTAATAGGCCAGGGAAGTGTAAAACTTTGATTAAATATAAGCTTTTATATAGTTTGGACCATTCAATACAGTTTTCGTTGAATAATGTTATCTCCCTATTAATGTCTATGTAGTTAGAATGGTATTGTGTTTATCGACGTTTTAAACAAATTTATAATACATGATGAGTGACCTCAGGTGAGCTTTCTCCATCTTTTTATTGGCGTTTTTATTATTATTTTTTTTGGACTTGAGTGCATTATTGTGTGATTTGATGTGTAAACATGGGAGGCTCGGTTGGGGACTAGTCCGTGGTTTAGTTTATGCAAACGCAATCAATTAGACGTCCGTTGATTGGTCAAGTTCTATTGCTGGTCAATAACTACAAGGTACACGTGCTGAAAGTGAAAGTAAACACAAAAGCAAAATTATATTTACAACACCGACAAACATTTCAAAAGCAACCGTTTAAAAATATTCAGTCGTTATCAAAGAAATAATTGATACATTTCAATTCGTCATCTTTTACCAATTTGCAGTTTCTATGGGTTTGTGAATCCGCTTTAACAATAACTCCAGTAGTCGGTATCCTTTACCTTTATTAATATTCCATGGCGTCTATAAGCTTTCACGCTAATAGTTATAAATAAATGTTTTGTATGACTGTAATGTTTTGCGGCCGTAATTGAACACCTATACAAAGTAAATTTTCTTGATGCATATCGTTCCAATTATGTACAAAACCGCTATGTTTGTCACAAAGCAAACTAAGATTAATGTGCATGTTAAATATGCGGTGTTATTTATTGCAGGAAAACAAGCCGGATAATGTTTTGAACCTTTAACCATGTGAAAATATATACAATATAATAACATTCTGCAGACATGCACATATTTTACAACCCCCCTTTTTGGGGGGTTTAAAATGTCTTAAATTTTGGGTTGCTTTTTATTGAAGAGTCTACACTATAAAAATGGCCAGTTTTATTGACCTGTGAATCGAAGTGTAGAACGGACACATGTGATGCAATTGTGTTAAACAACTTTGTCAAATAAGACATACAAAGTAGTCATGTACTTAAGTTATTATGTGCCAATCTCTGGGCGATAGGATTGTTCATTGGGCAGCCCATTGGCGTCCCGGGGTGATGGATAGGGGATAGGGAAAACCCGGTCGTGTTAGTTGTCGAGTAGACTTGGCCCCGGAGAATAGTGGGTGATGTGTTTAGAGACAAATACCCCTTTTGTCAAAATTATCCATTCTTAGCTAACTTTCCTCACTCTTTAGTGGCATTCAATTTTTATTTTACATTTCCCCTATTCATTTGTGGTGTTTTTACTTGTTTTCGTCCTAAATATATTAACAAATACTGACCTCTAAACGTTACGCAATCATTTAATTAATATCGTGTCTTTTTGGAGCACCTAGCCATTCCGCTGTAGTGGTATCTGAAGAGGAAACCATAGATACCTGGCCGTCCGGCTTGGGCACTAAATCTTTTAAGATAACAAATATAGAACGCCGGGTTAGCAGCTGATGAGAAGTCTATCATATTATAGAATACTATTTAAAATTGATGAAACTAACAAATTACTAAGCGTGCAGTCGATATCAGATATTGAAAAACTCAATATTAACGGCTAAAAGCTATTTTACAGATGAAATAATTCAATATTGAATGGAGTAAAATAATGGACAGATGATCAGATAGAAATGATATCGACTTTACTAATAACATCGTCAGATTCACATTACAAAAAGTTATGGAACGAACTATGAAAAGTCGTCACTTATATGGAACCATCTTCATTACCATGAATACAAAAAAGCTCAACTTTTTGTATTAAATCAGTGTATACTAGTTACTAATTGGTGTCGTAGATAACATGTTTATATTTGTTTTATACTAATACGAAGTAACCAGTCGCCAATTTTAGTTCTTTGAACTCTGTTCATATTACAAGCATTAACACTAATTTTGTGACAGAAATCTGAACCACTGCGTTACTAAAACCAATTTAGATCATTCAAATTCATGGATAACAGTAAATCCATAAGCAAACTTTATTGACCACGTGATCATAGCTGGTGCCCCGGATGTCCATTGATTTTTAATGGAGCAGACCTCAGTAATGTTCGGCAAACATCGGATATACTATTTGAGTAACTAACTCTTTTTTACTCAAAATGTTAACGTTGACTCAAAGTAAAACAATATATTTAATTTGTATCATTAATTAGCAGTGCATTTATTTTAAAATGTTGTATTTCTTGGTCGAAAAATAAAATTAAACGGTAACTGCAATTATGTGTAGGATACCTTAAAATTGCTTGGTCCTTAGAATTCACTTAGATGTATTCTATTATGCTTGAAAACTATCATTTCTAACGAATAAGTCCCAAACGATGCTGGATGCGTAAAATACAATATTAATCAAAATCCAAATGAACAGAATACTTAACGGAATAAGTGCATTAAATTACAATGCTAATTGAATATAGCTGTTAGTGTAATTAAAGTGTTTGGACTTCGTGTGCGGTACCTTTTTCAGACTACAACTTTGCATGGAAATGCTTCAATTAGTAGTGGCTTATAGTCAGGACTTATAGCCAGGACTCACAAATAGAATAACACACAAAAGCATTAAACCAGAAAACCCCCTAAAATTAAAACAAAACCACGATCTCTTATAAACCAGAGTTAAACCAGGCCTTAGTTTCATAAAACTTCTCAAATTTTCCTCAAATTAAATTTATGTATCAATCGGGATTGCTCAATATTTGAGTTGAACACGATCCTTAAGTTTGAGATGTTTTTAAGAATCTAGGCCCAGATTTCCCCAGAATGACAAGTGTTTCCTGCATCATTGACATCGCGTCCATTGCGCCCATCGTGTTTTATTATATATTTATTTATGACTAACTGATACACATGCATCTAACAACCTTGCGTGGCTTATAACATTTCAAAATGTATCAGCTAGATTTGATATCTTGCAAGGTTGCCTTAGTATATCTTTGCAACAGTATAAACATGTGAAAACTGCTGGCGACACACCCAGTTGTAAAAATAGTTCCGATGTCGATCCTCATCTGTTCTGTTGATACTACGTACTACATTAAGTTTGAACATCACTTTTATCAATCCATTTTTTATTGTCATTTATAAGCGATCAATCTCAATTTTAATGTTATATTTTGTAATATTTTATTTGTGAAACAAGGTTATATCGAAATACCGAGCACCAAGGAAACTATCGTAAAAGAAAATGCACAAATCAAAGTCCAAGAATCCGGCAAAACTCCAGAACCAACAAACAAAAATATAACAGTTACAGCAATGGTCCTGACTGTGCACAGGCATTTCAATAGAAATGGTCGGTTATACCAGGTTTTATAACATGGCCGCCCTGCTTCTATTACTGTAGTGTTTGAGTTTGTGTGTTGGTAAGAAAGGTTGGGCATCATATACCACTAGACAGTAATAGAGGTATCCAATGATCATCGAATCACAGTCACTATGTACTGAATGCAAAAATCGGGCAAAACTTTCTGGAATCATATTTTCACACAAAATAGATTATATATCAACAAAGACCTGTTGTTTAATGTAAATCTTATTAAAAAAACATCTAATGGCAGTATTAAGTGAACTAGTAAGAGATCTGATATCCCTGTAAGTATATACAATTATAAATATGTTTAAATACTTTAGAGAAATCTAAAGTTACTTTATCATTTAATGATTGTTCTCTTTCTATACTTTTTTCCACGACAAAATTTTGTGTTATGGTTGTATAAATGTCAGTTCTTTATTCTCAACCTTGTTTAACAAAAGAAAACACCTACTCAAATATTTATTTGAACTATTCTTAATATCTAAAATCTATTTTCGTTTATAACATTTTTAGTTTATTAACTGTGTCTCTTTCATACCTATTTGAAACCTTGGACCACAAGAACTACTTAAATTATACCAACATGTATAGTTGTATTTGCTGGAATTATGTAAATCAAATAATCAATGAAAATTTGTGGTAAATTTATAATTGTAGATAATTACTCAGCTCTGAATGGGCGTCGTAAGTGACAAATAAACAATGCCTTTTTCTTTCTATCACGCGCATAGGAATTCTGAAAATAAAATTGATTTCTTTGTGACACTGAATGCAGTGTTAATATTTTCTACCGGTGACCAGTCATGACATTAGGTTACCTTTTAAAAATCATATTGGTATATATATAGTTTTGTCATCGACACCATCGATTTAAATATTAATGATAGGGCACTTCACATGATCTTACATGATCTAAAAACAAACTACGTCAGTGTTTAAAACTTGTGTTTTCAATTGTCCTCTAATCATTCAGTAGGTCCCATCTAAACTTCTGCTGGCTTTACTTATGTGTTCTTTTCTAAAGAAATATACTAAATAAAAAAAACTCGTGCAATGGTAACTTCTTTTAATAATTGGTTTAATATTGCCCTCTGTTGAATTTTAACATGAATTTACAAGGAGTAAAAACTATAAGACGTTTATAGAGTTACAGAACCTAGATATATGTAGGTATTGATATAAGCAGGATTTATGTCTGAAAGGTTTTTTTAATTAATTGAGGGGTGCATTTGTTTTGAGATCCCCCTTTTTGTAATAGATAAAACACGTTGTGTAATATAAAAGCAGAGAAAAAGTAACTACCTCTATCACAATTATTTTTTTCAAATAGAATAACTTTTTTTTTTAAATACGGATATATAAAGTTGCCGCTACCCTTTTAATAGAAATGACGCTGTGTGGTGTACAAACGTGCCCACATTTATATTGATATATAAACATTCAAGTCCACATACATCAAGTACGTTTTCTACTGGAAATGATCTGGCTTTTACATCGCAACGTTATTATGCTGTTACATCCGATGTATTTGTAACATACTGTATACTGAAGAAGACATCATAAGTTTGATAAATTTGTGTCTTATCCTATTTGCATATTGAGCAGATGAAATATGTTTTAACAAAAACATCCGATGTACAGTGTTAATGAACTGAACAACACGTCATGAAGAAAAGATTACTACTATTATACAAAGATGGCTTATATTTCATATAAGCAGTAAAATATTTGTAAATTTGTTTGTTGATAAAAGTGGACGAAAACTGCTAACGTTGACGATTAATTTGTGAAAAATTTGAAATTACATTCCATCATATACAAATGGATATAATATAAAGGGAAAAATTGTCATCAATCTTAGGTTTTATTTTCTGTTCAACACCGTAACAAATATTGATAAAAATGGCATAAATTAAAAATTTTATTGGACATTTTTAATTATAATATCATACACTTATTCATAAAATCCCATCAGAAGAATAAATGATTTACTTTGATGTTGAAAGGCGTTCCATTTTATTTACCAACGCCGATTGATTTCAGTATTTTGTCAGATAGATTGTCCATGTAAATATTTAGACTTTCTAGTTATTCAATATATCAAGATTTACGGAGCTATATTAAAAGTTCATCATTATAATTTGCATATTCCTTTTATATATAACGTTTCAAGCCGTGAGTCTTCAAAGGAAATATTTGCCAGTGTAAAATGCAATGAAATGTTGATCATCACGATATGAGTATGATTTCATGATAAGACATTTACGAGTTCTCATTAGGATGCTATTAAAAGAATGCAATAAAATGTTATTCCATTTCGTTAGGTGAAAATAGATTAGAATCGATCCTTATCTGTGAATGAAATGATATAGTAAGTTTTGCTTTAAACAATTTTTATTTTTTTTTAATTAAGAAAAAATATCAATTAAAATTAAACAAAGTGCAATCAAACAGGTCGTCTGAAAACGGATACATGTTTACAGATACATACTTATTCGCAGCCATAAAGCTGTTAAGTCGATGGAGCTGAGCAGCGATTATAGTTGAGGCGATTAATATTAACAAACATATATAATACTGTTCCATATTGGGAACCCGTAGTTCCAATATTAATAATAAAAGTGACTATTTTATAAAACGAGTAGAAATTTACATTCAAATATTGTTGTCCTGTCGCTGTGCAGATTAAGGTTTTCTGGGTTGTGTATTTTTAGGCGGTATCTTTAGGTTGAAAATATCTTGCAAAAAAATTTTAGGACAAAGCATGTTAAGGGGATTCTGGCACATAAGATTTAAATAAAATAATTTGCCAAAGACTCCCACCTATACTGTCATGTCAATTTATTAATGTTTTAAATAGAAATATGTAGCCAAAACGAGTCCGCAAAACAGAGTATTAAGAAGTAAGATAATTATGTTATGAAAAATCCTTATTATTACTAGTTGTCAAGTCTGTGTCCAATACACTAAGATTAAAATCAGAGAATTGTATTTGTATTTGCCGTACAAAAAGATGTACTATTTGTTTAACAACGTATAGGGTTAGACAGTAAAAATGAGATGCCCCGTATAAGATGAGACAGTATAAATGAGATGTCACGTACAAGATCAGACAGTATCAATGAAATGTTACGTATAAGGTGAGACAGTATAAATGAGATGCCACGTATAAGATCAGACAAAATAAATGAGATGTCACGTATAAGATGAGACAGTATAAATGAGATGTCATGTATAAGATGAGACAGTATAAATGAGATGTCACGTATAAGATCAGACAGTATAAATGAGATGTCACGTATATAGACAGAATAAATGAGATGTCACGTATAGGGTTAGACAGTATAAGTGAGAGGCCACGTAAAAGATGAGACAGCATATGTAAGATGTCAAGTATAAGATGAGACTGTATAATGAGATTTAACGTATAAGATCAGACATTATATATAGATGCCACGTATAAGATAAGACAAGTGAGATTCCATGTATAAGATAAGACAGTACAAGTGGGATGCCACGTATAAGATAAGACCGTATAAGTGAGATGCCACGTATACGACAAGACAGTGTTAATGAGATGCCACGTTATAGGGTAAGACACTATAAGAAGTGAGATGCCACGTTTAAGATGAGACAGCATAAGTAAGATGTCACATATAAGATGGAACAGTAAGTTAGATGTCAGGTATTAATCAAACAGTATATTGAGGTGCATCGTATAAGATAAGAAAGTACGAGTGTGATGCCATGTATAAGATAAGACAGTACAAGTGAGATGCCACGTATAAAATAAGACCGTTTAAGTGAGATGCCTCGTATATATGACTGTGTTAGTGAAATGTCACGTTTAGGTTGAGACAGTATAAGTAAGATGCCACGTATAAGATGAGATGTTACTTATAAGATGAGAAATTGTCAGTGAGATGCCACGTATAAGATGATACAGTATACACGATATGTCACTATTAAGACATGACAATATAAGTGAGATGCCACGTATAAGGTAAGACGGTACAAGTGAGATGCCACGTATAAGGTAAGACGGTACAAGTGAGATGCCACGTATAAGATGAAACAGCATAAGTAAGATGTTACGTATAAGATAAAAAACAGAAGAAGTGAGATGTCAGGTATTGATCAGGAAGTATATTGAGATGCCACGTATAAGACAGTCTAAGTCAGATGCAACGTATAAGATAAGAGAGTACAAGTAAGATGCCACAAAAGATAAGACTTTATAAGTGAGATGCCACGTACACGACAATACAGTGTTAGTGAAATGTCACTTATAGGGTTAGACAGTATACATGAGATGCCAAGTATAAGATGAAACAGCATAAGTAAAATGTCACGTATAAGATTAGACAGTATAAAGGAGATGCCACGAATAGTGTGAGAAAGAATAAGTGAGATGCCACTTTATATGGTAAGACAGTATATGTGAGATGCAACGTATAAAATGTGATGTAACATATAAGATTAGACAGTGTAAGTGAGATGTCACGTATGCGATAAGACAGTATAAATGAGAAGTCCCGTATAAGATATGACGGTGTAAGATGTCACGTGTAAGATGAGACAGTACACGTGAGATGTCACGTACAAGATGAGACAGTGTGAGATGTCACGTGTAATATGATGCGGTGAGATACCACATAAATAAAACGAGATAGTATAATTTAAATACTAAGTATAAGATGAGAGAGTATACGTGAGATGCAACGTATAGGATGCGACCGCATAAGTGATATACCAATTAAAAACTAGATAATATAATTTTGGTACTAATTAAATGATGAGAAATTAATGGTGAGATGCCACGGATAAAATGAAACAATATAAGTTAGATGTCATGTATAAAATGAGACTTTATGGGTGCGATACACGTATAAGATGAGACAGTATGGGTGAGATACACGTATCAGATTAGACAGTATGGGTGAGATACACGTATAAGATGAGATGGTATGGGTGAGATACACGCATCAGATGAGACAGTATGGGTGAGATACAAGTATAAGATGAGACAGTATACGTGAGATACCACCCTGAATAAAACGAGATAGTATAACTTAAATACTAAGTATATGAGACGGTAGAACTAAGATACCACATATAAGATAAGACAGTATAAGATAGGACAGTATAATTGAGATACCACGGTTAAAGAGAGATAGTATGGGTGAAATACTAATTACAAGAAAAGACAGTATACGTGAAACGTAACTAAATGCAAAGCCACGTATAAAAAGTTTACGACGAGACAGTATAAATGAGATAAGACGTATATCCTAGATACTGCCTTTAAGATAAGACGGTATAAGTGAAATACCACGCGTTAAACGCGACAGCATACATGAAAACTATGAATGAAACGAGACAGTAGATAGGTGAGATCCCAGATTAGACGTTTAAAACATGAAAATATTCATAGTTACACCTTTCTGTAAACAGATTTATACCGAACGTGAATTTTATATACCCCAAATAAACATTTTAAGTCATTCTGCCGATTTAATTTTTAATTGTATACACATGGTAGGTAATGTCAATACGGTAACTTATATTGTATGTTTGTTAAGATTAAAATGTTTGTCCCTGTTGACTATGGGTGAAGTACATCACGTACCAATACGTGTCATTATAGTCATTAATTTAAACACGGATCTTGGAACTATTAACGAAACCTTACTATGTTTGATAATTATATTGAGATAACAAAGAAAGTACTCTTGACTATTGATATACTTAAGATAATGTCATTAGTCTTCCGACGAACGTTCTTTTTTATATGCCCTACGGTTAGGTTATTATTGAATTCTCAGGCAATGCAGCAGTATAGAACAGCAATTATTTGTAACAACACAAGAAAAAACAGAACAAAATACAAGGACAGTGGCTTTAGTATAAATAAATACCGAATACGTTCCTTAATTCTAATTTACGTACAGAGAAACAGAAAAAACCTTTGGTAAGAACTCATTGTTACATCTAATTGATGGTTCCTTTCAGCAATCCAAAGCAAATCAGCCCATGCGATCTGTAAAAAAGATATCTGATTGAGAAATATGACTACAAATTTAGAAGAAATCGGTTTTTGATTGCTTTGCCTCCGTGTGCGGTCATAAGCATTTACACGTTCTATGCAACACACCACGAACTTGGTTATTCATTGTGGATTCATTGTAGCTGTATAAACAACACATTACCGCAAGCAAAGTATCCGCTGTAAATGTTCAACGCGTAGGATGATTTTAATTATCAAATTTGGTACATTCCGTTTTGGGTATAGCCAATTTTATAACTTTCCTTATATTTGTCAACGAGAAGGACAATGGGAGATAAACGTAAAATCTCGCATTCTGAAAAACACTTTAAAATGACGTCGTCATTTTTACGACGAGGTAAAATGTAAATAAAATATTGGACGGCAAACATGCATATAGCACTACCATTTACCGGCATTTCATGCAAATTAAACAAAATGGATTTTCGTCTATGTTTAAAGGAAGATTTTTATTCATATTTTACGAAATATGACATAAATGATGTTATTCCATATTTTAACTTGCTACTTCCGTGAACATTATTATTTTTAAAATGAGTGTAGTGAACTAAATAGCCCCATTATCTTTTACACACGAGATGCTTGTATATAGTGCATTTTTATACTATCTGTAGTATATGGATCGAACAACTTGTTATCCTGTATTAAATTGTTATTAAAAGAGTTTAAAAAATACCACGAATCTGATGTCCTGAATATTCGTGATATAATCGCTTTCAGATCGGATGGTTACCTCACACAAGATTCGGGTCATGTTTGTATTCTGATTCTTTTACCTCGTTTTCAAAATTTATTTGGGCACGTCCATTAGGATTAGATAGTTTTAAGTTACCCGCCATCCCACCCTAACCAAATTTTAGTTCTGGTAAAGGAAATTATGAATATATAGGACTTTAGTTATTATTATGTTTTCTGGTTTGTTTGTATTTTTTTTATACCCTACAGTTTTTTCTCATGCATGTATTATCAACAACTTTAGAATAAGTTATGTATTTAAGTAGTTTACGTTCTGTAAAAACAAAGTTGTTAAGCTGTAATATGATGTTTGTGAATATGTAAAAAGGCCTATAATATCCCCATCTTTGATGGGATGGGTTCTTTATTATAGTAGTTAAGATTTCTATCTATTTGTATGTATATATGTTTTATTATTTTTAATTTGTGTTTTCGTCATTTATATTTATTAATAAATGACATTTTCAATTCTATGCCGAGTTTCTTCTTTCCTCCCATCAAACGGAGCACAGCCTGTGTTGACAAAAAGTGCATTTTTATACTATCTGTAGTATATGGATCGAACAACTTGTTATCCTGTATTAAATTGTTATTAAAAGAGTTTTTAAAAAAAACCACGAATCTGATGTCCTGAATATTCGTGATATAATCGCTTTCAGATCGGATGGTTACCTCGCACAAGATTCGGGTCATGTTTGTATTCTGATTCTTTTACCTCGTTTTCAAAATTTATTTATCTTTGATGGCGGCTGCCACAAGAAGAGTAAAGGATCTATGGATTTTTATGGCAACCTAAAGTGCGGCCCAAGTTTCAGTTTGGTGTTTGTTTATCCGTTATGTTCTTGTTTTGTTGTTGTTTGTCGTTAGATTTTCTCAGATTTTTGTTGTGTTTAAAAAATTTTTACGATTTTTAACATCATAGTATTTGTTGCATTTTTTAAACGACAGTAATATAACGGAGGGCCTTAAAAACCATTGGAAAAGTAAACGCCATATAACGGTGGCAAAAATATGAAAAATCCATTACAACAATAACGTTACGAAGAAGATTACAACATTTCAACATCAATAAATAGTCGCTTTAGAATTAGAAATTTCAATATTTAAAACGAATTAACTTATGATGTATATACTGCATGTTATTAGCGATAAATAATATGTAATGTCAGGTTTGTATGTAGATTTAGTCTATTGTTTTTCTTGACGTCATTGCTGAAATTCAGAAAAAAATCAATTTTTCTCATTAATTACAATGTAGTTTTAATCTTCATTGTTGTGATGTGTTTAATCTAAGGGACCTTCGTGGATTTCCTACAACTGATTAATGTCTTTCTAATAAGATAATAGTCATTCTGAAATCTCGTTCTCTAATCGTCCGATATCCATGTAATTAATCAGACGTAAGAATGTTTCTTCTTGTTGCATTGAGTATCCTACGTCGTTAACGTTATTTTGGCGTTTTAGAAAAAATATAGTCATATCCATATAAAAACCATCAATCAAAGTCAATCTCCCCAACATAAGTTATGATATAATTTCTGTAATAAATCATGTCCGTGTCATTAGTTTTACAAAGTTTCCATACATACTTATGTCTAAAAAAGTCCCATACACCATCCTTTATTGTTTTTTACTTGTTTTTATACCATTTTTAAATGATTTGCTAATACTTTATTGCAAAAAACAACGGTTTATGTCATTCGATTGCTGCATTAGAAACATAAATGCGTTTCTTATCTTGATCATCATTAACCTCATACAGCTGCTTACAAATTCTGTACGTTAAATAATACTACGTTTCTCTTCTTATGATCTAGGCCTAATTTTACAGCCGTTATAATCCGAAGTTAGTTTTGTTATTTATCGGATTTAAAAAAGCGAGGTACGATTATTCGTTCTACTTATGATCTTGCAGCTTGACCTTTGTGCGGAGTGAAGTAGAATTTCAGTTTTGAAGTATATATATGAATAATATTCAGAAACAGCAATCTGATAAAATCATCTAATAGTTATTTTACTGCTTAGAGTGGTGTCATATTTACTAAACTGAGTAAACTAGTTTCCGTTCCTACACATTCGTTGGAACACAAACATACTGCCGTAATGATACCCGATCCGTGTTTCGCGTCACATTGTCGTATTATCCAGGTTTGTTTTGTTTAAGATGGAGAAAGGCGTTAAGTCAATCATGGTAATTTTCAGTCACGACAATGCGAGAATACAATTACAAGCTTCTTTTAAGTTCTTCCGAAGACTACTATGAAATAGACAAAACCAACGAAACCCAAATTTTGTTTACAATTTATAAGTACTTCTATTACATCCTAGTCTGGGATTATTCATACACAGAAAGTTTTTATAAACGTTTTGCATAAAATTTACTCCATTTTTGTTAGGACTAGTGCATGAGAGATATTAACTCAATAAAATGCACTAAACTACTGTCTTAAGGGGAGATAATTCATTAACCTGCGATAGAATTTACTGTTATTTTAAGGAAAGATGCGTCAACAATTGTTATTGTTGTCCCTGCAACATTAAAACTGCAACAATTTTATAGAAATCATAAGTCTGTCTGGTTAATAAAGAAATAACCACCTACTTTAACTCAATATTTCCTAGGCTCTTCATTTTTTTTTGTGCTAAAATCTTACATATCCGCGCCTCAAATACGTATTAGTATCGATACCATTTCTTTGTTGATAGATCTTCTATCTAGTATGAAGACATGATTGCTGAAAGTCTTCCTAATTTTTGACAAATATAAGGGTCTGACCATGTTCTAATTCGCACAGAGCACAATATTAATAATCTATTTCGATTCTAATATGTCTAACTAATGTTTTAAAATTTCAAAGCGGCTCTAAGAGGACGCTTTCAACGGTAATTATTGTTTTTTGAAACTAAAAAGATATCTTCCCAAAAAGTATGTTAAAGCAAATAACATCGACATTAACATATATTTATTGAATATACGTACCTTTTCAGGGGCGGATGCAGCCTCAAATGAAAGGGGGGGTCTAAATTTGTCATGGTGGCCGAAGGCCACCATGCCGACCTCGCAGAGTTCGTATTACGGCAGGGGGTCTGGGGCCAAGAAGCTCTGAACGAAATGGTGTAAAATCCTGCATTCTGACGATTTCCTGACACCTAAAACATGTCCGTTAAAATGTCATTTTGTTATGCTAAAACAAAAAAAAGAAGGTTGACCCCATGCTTGTCAAAACGAAAGGGGGGGTCCGGACCCCCTGGACCCCCCCTCTGGATCCGCCACTGCTTTTAAGCAAAAAGTATTGAAAAATCTTAACAAAATTTCATTGTTTCAGTTTGAATTAAGCGTATATGACGTCGGAATTCTAACTGTGACGTCATACCGTGCTCTATGCTTATTAGAACCCTAGCGTTTGAAGGACGTCATAATATGGAGTAGGCATTGCCAAAATGCGAGCACGGACAATATAGTCCTTTATTATCAATATATAATGTGCATTTCATAATTGATCATAATTGACGTTACTTCCGAACACCCTAAAAGAGCCTCTAAATTCCAGTGGTCACGTGACATCTTTCTTTGTAACGGTGACGTCACTTGAAATGTAATTTGATTGTCAGTTTTTAAAGATCGATTAAGAGATTGCAAAAAAATAGTATGAAATTTTTGTTGTTATATTTAAATATTACCTTTATTTTTTATCCATGTCAACTTTATTTTCAAGTCTTTCTTAAAATTAATTTAGAACTTCTTCATTCACTTTGTTCCAGTTTTTTGACGATATAAACTTCCGGACGAAAAAAAATCAATATCAGCATTAAGCAGATTTTGATCACGTGATTTCATTTTGATCACATGACACGTAATTGCCGTAGAGCTCACCGCTCTTCGCGAGCTGTGCTCGCTATTAGAATCTGCGATAACCTATTATTGACCAGTGGTGTATGCTACCCTACGTTTTTCATCAACGCTACAGTAATGGAAGCAAGAGATTTGGCATGCCATAAAAAAACCTGGTTTAACAATCAATTTCTTTTCAAATGCCAGCAGCTTTCAGGACCATTGTTGTATATTTGCTTCAGTTATGGTTGTTTGTTCTCGATTTTGCCGGTTTCTTGTACTTTTGCGGATAGTCTTTTTGGACAGTTTCCTTGGTGTTCTGTATTTTGTTTTTACCTTTATCTAAAAGTACATGGTCATTATAATATTCGATATTACCGTAAAGTTTTGTCAATTTTGATATTTTCGGCTCGTAGACTCATTGTTTTGGTTAAAGTCATAATGGTCAACCCCAATACCAAACCTCATTTGGTTATTGGCTGCAGAAAATGTCATACATAACATGTAAAGAAATATTTTTAAAATGTAACTAACATTGTGTTAAATGTTTCTTGAAAATTATACCTTAATTTTACAAACTGTTAGCACTTGACTATCTTCGAGCATTAATGCCGTTATTTGCATTTGAATAATTTACAGTTTTTCTTAAAGACCCGGATGAACAGTGAAATATTTTCAAACCTGCATGACTCACAACTTATTCATCATTTAATGAGGAGGGATTGTCCTTTTAATTGTAAATGACTATACCTCATATTATGATAAAAACTAGATTGTTGTAGATTATTACTTTAAGAATCCATAAATATATCTAAGTTAAATTCAATTTAAACATGATCTGGTTTCATATTAATGAAATCAGACATTTTTGCACAAAACGTTCGTATCTTGGTATATCTAATCTTACAATAAACAATTCAAAGAAAATAACCTGTTTCTTCTGTTTTTTTTTTAAATTCTAAGGATCGAGACTGATAACAAGAAGCGGATATTAAAGGGGACAATCAATTATTGTTGGGTAATCATTGGACCGTAATGACAAAAAGATACATATAGTAATGTACAATTGTAAAGTCCAAAATGTGCACAACTGAAAGTTGATGTTCTAACTTTTCGATTGTTAGCTCATTCCTCCAACTTTAATATTTCACGAATTACTTGTAAGCTGTCTAGTACATAACGAATTCCTTTTCCAAAAGGAATTAAGCATATAAATCACCAAATTTACCTTATATCTTTAATAAAAATATCAATTATATTAAAAATTTCTTATTTTGTTCATAAGTAATAATAAGTGATTGCTAAATCATTTAGATATTTCGTGTAATTCCTGGAATAAAAAATTTACTCAAAAATGTTACAATGACTTATGAAAATAACATGCAACTATGCGCAAGAAATCGGTGTTAGGGTTATTTGTGGATATACGAGTTGTTGTTGTTTTGTTTTATTGTCATCAACTGGGACTGTGTTATACGATGCTTTTTGTCCGACGTCGCTTTTTGTCCGATAATTTTGTTTTTCGTCCGAATTTTTTGCTTTTTGTCCGTCAACCTTTTATCTGATTAGCTTTTTGTCCGATATTTTGGTTTTTTGTACGATTTTAAGCCTTTTGTCCGAAATTTTGTATCCGATTAGCTTTTTGTCCGATATAAGTACTATCATTCGTCAGATTTTTTTACACCGAATTTATTTTTATGTGAAAGAAAGAAAAAAGGCCTAGCATCACGGGGCCTGTGGTCCACGGGAATGGGCTAAGTCTGTCGAAATTGTGTATGTGGGTTTATATTAGTTAGGCCTGTGACCCCGAATTTTTAGGCATTTTTTCAATGTTCATTTATGAAATCTTAATTCTGAAATTTTTTTGTATAAATCTGATGGAATTTGCTTATATCCCCGAACCACCTTAAATGCGATGTGAAACAAAACAACAAATTACGTGTAAATCTCTAATTCAAATGTGTAGTTCCGGTAAGGGCATATTTTAGCCTAAAAATATTTCGATTTTGAAAAATTAGACTGAGTTGAAGATTATGTATTTTAATATGAACCCAAAATGGTTGCATTGAAGTCCGTTTTTACATGTCTGCATATAATCCACAAATTACACCGTTTAAATATGCAAAATTGGTCATTATTCAACACGCGTGTGGCCACTGCTAAATCAGCCCAAGATATGTGAATATTAGGCGTTTTTCGTTAATTTTGACTAATTAATTCAAGTTTGATTATTTTGTATTTGCATAGGTACATTTCCACAGAATTGATACTGGTGTCAGTCCTCCTTGATTATCTAAGCATACTGACAATCATTTATTCAATTTAAGTAATGTTTATACTATAAAATTTCAGGTACATGAATGGGTGGGGTTTCCGAAACTCCGCCGCACGTATAGTAACAGCCCGGACAAGAACTGGTTACAGACGGACAACTATAATGAGACAGTGGTGGGGAACTAGTCAGCCATTTACGAGTTAGAATTTTGAAAATAAGAGTTATTGATGAGCCTCGTCATGTGTTTATTGATTACTGGGGCATTTTAAGGTGATTAATTGATTGCAAGGATCATTTTTAGTGATTACTTGATTTTAAACACCTCCTTCTTGATTACTCGATTACCACTTTTTGAAGATTGTTTTTAAATGACGTAATATTCAGTAAATAATGATTACCAAAGCATATTCCCAAATACCCCAATGAGGAGCCCCTTTGATACAAAGCCATGATTATAAATACATATATAAAATGGCCAATGGTCAGGTTAACTTAAAAAAGAATAGACATTACTTTTGAAGAGTATTATAACAGTCAAACGCGATAAGTGAACAAAAGTATCATATGGTCACCAAATACAACTGATATCGGACAAAAAGCAAAGCAATCGGGCAAAAAGCTAATCGGATACAAAATTTCGGACAAAAGGAAAAAAATCGGACAAAATGCGAAAATATCGGAGAAAAAGCTAATAGGATAAAAGGTTGACGGACAAAAAGCAAAAGTTCGGACAAAAAGCAAAAGTATCGGAAAAAAGCGACGTCGGCCAAAATCAAATATCGGACATAAAGCATCGTATCATTGTGTTACTGGAGTTCTACCCAAAGAGCTTCACATCGCGCCCCTGTGTGTATTGATATTATAACCTCAAAAAAATGCAAAGTAGATATGTCCATTAAATAATACGAATAATATGAAATACAGGTACTATGTTTATGATAACGTTTTCAAATTAATTGCAGTATCATACATGATTATTCTCACATATATTATAACCATTAAACCACATATATAAAAAGCATTAAAGCATTCGATTTCTCGAGACTCTACACGACCACCATATATGCAGCTTTAAACTAGGCTTAAAACATCGTACTGCTTTGAAAAAAAGAGTAATGAGACGATATAAACACCTGGTAATAAGCCATGACAGAATTTACTTCGTCATCAATTACTCTAAATCAGAAATTAATAAATACACACTATGTTGGGTTTTCTAATTGACAACATATTTTTATGCGTTTGCGCGTTTTTCAACATACTTGATATTCAAATGGGTACTAATTGTCCTTGCTTTTGTACCCTTAATAGGCCGAGATCCTAGAAGGCCTGCTGAACAAGAAAAACAAGACACTGGATCAGGTCTTTTATATCACATTCCGCTATATTGATGATGTCTTTTCCATGCACACTGCTAAATTTGGTTACTATTTGCATTTAATCTACCCTAGCGTGCTTGAAATTAAAGACACAACTAATACTTAAGTCGGCCACTTACTAAAACCTTCTAGAAATATACTCGGGGAAAATTCAAATTAGACTCTGCTATAAATGTGATGCCATCATCTTTCCAATTGTTATTTTCCCATTCGTCGATAGCAATATACCAGCAGTTCTGGAGTATGGCGTTTTCATTTCACAACTTACACGTTATTACTAAATTTTGCTATTAGTACGATTTCCTATACCGGTCACTGCTGTTGAAATTCTATAGCCGTCACCTTGATGTAAATGATAGTTATGGCAAATCCATCCTCAAATACGATCAGACTCTTTTGCATAGGTACTCAGCGCATGTCTAATTAGACGCAGGCACTGCATACTGCTTACATAGTTTCTATTGTGTTTGGGTTACTAATTTTCTGTTTTTGTGTTTTATATTTTCGTTTCGTTGTTGTATATGTTTTATTTCTGAATCCAAATTTGTAACCGTTCCTTGAGTTTTGGCTATTGTTGTTCGGTTGACTACCTTGTTATTATTGATATATCAACAGATCAGAAGTAGGTGTTTGATAATTATTTGTTATTATTTTATTACTATTATTATGTCTGATGTGTAACTAAAGCATCATATTTACTTTAGTTAAATGACAAGGATTACCAGGTCTGTGATTTTCCTGAATTATCTCCTTCCGCTCGCAATAAACACTGGACTCCATTATAAACAAATTAATGTGTAAACAAATGTAATAGCGTTGCAAATGTTTGAGCAGGTAAATGGTAGATACAATACCTTAAAAACTACAATACGATCAGTCAAACTTAACCTTTGATGCTGGGTTGTAAAGTGGGCTTGTTAGATAGTAAAAAAGAAGAATGAAGTATGAACACTACATCACACTAATAAGGGACAGACCATTTAACTTGAAAGGGGGGGGGGCTTGATTTTTTGTTTTGGTCAGAAAATTTTTTTCCGCGTAGAGCGCGAAAAAAAATATTTATTTTTTTAAGGCGTCGCGACGGAATATTTTTTTTTCATTATTAGCATTATTTTATATAGCAGAAATCCTTGTTCAGAAATATTTTTTTCTTACCCTCTGCTTCCAAAATATTTTCTTCATCAAAAATCATTTTCAAAATATTTTTTTAGGAAAAAACCAAGCCCCCCCCCCCTTGCAAGTTAAATGGTCGTATATAGTAAATAGTATAATACAATTACACACGTACATTTTGATCTCGTATTTTAAGATTATATGAAAGGTGGGTGAAAGCAAAGCTATTTGTGTAATTCGGAATAAAAAATGATGTTGCAAACGAAATGCAGAAATCCGATTATAACGCTACTATTATCAATCCCTTGAGAAAATACTCAGACAAGTTGAAACGAGCAGACGTCTTCTTTAAAGTGAACTAAACACAGTCCTGCATCAAATAAAAAATGTCATACACTGATCTACACTCGTAGAACAATTGTAAATATTCTTAATGCGCCTTAAGAATTAATTGTTTGTATGGTGTGTTACTAAAACGTGGAAACGGAACGCGGAACGGAAACGGAAACGGAAAACGGAATAAGTGTTTTATGAGGCTTGTTTAGGGCATATTGGGATATGGGATACACCTATTTTATACATGGTATACAGGATATTTGAGGCAAAACATACTGGGATATGAACATTTCCTTGTTTCCATCAATTGCAAATCTTGATTTTTAAATTATAAAGTGTTTCCGGCGTATTGTAAATTGCAGTGCAAATTAGATATAGCGATAATGTTTTCTCATACTTCATTTTTGCAAATTTAATTAGATCGATCCGTTACGTCCTTTTGCATATTTACATTAAGTGCAACCCTTAGCTGTATTCAATTTTAAAATAGCCTTAAATTATTTGTGATCATTTTCAAAAGCCTGAGCTAAGAAAATTTGAAAACATGTACTGCTTAATTGTATTTTCATTTTTATAACTAAGAAGTGACTAAAAATAGATGCCTTCAAAATGCAGCAGAGAAAAAAAAACTGAAAAGGGCCGGAACGCGAGAGTTGACAAACCGAATGACTAAGAATTGAAAAGAAAGTTCAAAAGAGTTGGAATATTCTGAAGATAGCCGAAGACTTGGTTTCAGTTTTCTTAGAAATTTATAAAAACGCAAATAATTTTACATTTCTTTAGGCGTAGACAAAAGGTGCATTTGATAGATTTCATTGGACCAGAGTCAACATAAATAATGACAATATTACTTCAAATTTATGACATTGTCACAAAATGTAACATTACTTTTAGCAGGTGCCCCTGCAAATATCAATATGAATATACAAAAGACTAAGAAAATGAGTTTCAACGTAAAAAAATTTTGGTAGTGTTAGATATTAATGTATAGCGTTATTAATTCCCTGGGCATTTTTTTTCAATAATTAAGTTGGAAAAAAAATTTTCAAACGCGAAATTTTTCTAGCAAAGATAAGATAAGATATTCTTAATTCCTAATCATAGTGGCCTTAATAGGGCATGTATATGACACTCAATTGCACACAACATTACAATGCAAAACAAATACAGTATTCTATAGGCGTTTAAACAAAGCACCACCAAAACCAGACCCTTAATCGATAGAAACTATATAATTTTGAGATTTCTTTTTCAATGTAAAATTTAAAAAAATCCATTCAGCAATATTAATTTCAATTTAAAAAGATTTAATTTTTTTAGTAAAAAATAAATTTACCATGTTCATGGCTTCTTTGGCAATCGCCCATACATAACCCATATAGTGTCGCTAGGCGTAAAACACCACACCCACTCACTCCTTTTCAAGAAAAACAAAACCCAATTGAATAAAAAAAAGTTTTTGTTCGCCTTTGAATAAAAACATGCCAAAGCATAATCATGGCAGCAAACTTGTTTTGATAATGTTACCTAGCGGTATTATTGAAGTGACAATTAATATCACATACCTTTATAAAAATATCAGTCATGTTTATTAGGTCGAAATATCTATCTATTTATTCATTTTTCCGTTTTCCGTTTCCGTTCCGCGTTCCGTTTCCGCGTTTTAGTAACGCCCGGTTATATGATAATGTCTATCAAAGTATTGTGAAAGAAGATACGCATATAATGTGACGACTTGAATAATTAAATAAATTAATGTTCTTAGTGATTATGCGTCTCATTTAATGTGCGTTATAAACTGAAATCTGATTGGTCAATTCAAATGGCACAACCCAGTTTTTCGTTATAACTAGGGTTAGTCATATGAACTTATAGCTATAATAATGTAGCTCCTTTTTTTAATGGACGGAGCTACAAAGAGGTCCCATTACTCGTAATGGAGCAAGCCGGGAGGGATTCACACCCGGGGGTTTTATGCATATAATAAGTTGTTAAACAGTTTCCCTAAATAGTTAAAAAATATTCATCCGGATCAAGTTTTTCCGGATTTATTGCATTAGCTGGGATCAAATTCGATTCTACAATTCTACACTCCCCATTTTCAATTTTGTCAACAATGCCATTATTACGAACTAGAGGCTCCCATGAGCCTGTATCGCTAAACTCAACCTGAAACCAAGCAACCTTTTTTTATCCAGCTTTTCTTTCCTATAAGAAATTGTCCAACACTTCTTCAAAAATCATAACTTTTGACCTTTTAAGGAAAATAACTCCTATAAGGAGGAGCTCTTGATGCTTAGGAGAGAGGTTCACTTCAAATTTGCTGTACCTGTTATACTTTTTAACTATAAGCCAAAAACTCACTTGACCCCCCCCCCCCCCCCCACACACACACCTTTTTCTATTTAAAGCCCATGTAGGTAGTCACCCGTCATGATTTGCGCAATTTTGGTAGAGGACATTTTAAAGATGATGTATGCAATGTTTTTTTAAAGCAGTCTTTTCATTGGTTAAAGAGGAGATGATTTTTTAAAATCAATTAAAATTCATAAAAAAAATGTTCAAGGGGAATAATTCCTAAACGGTTCATCATACAATCTTTTTTTAGTTCTCATAGAGCAGAACAATTAAGCAATGCTAACTTTTACTCTAGTTGTAATAATAAAGATTAAGGCAAAAATTGCGAAAATCATCAATTTCGACAATTAAAGGGCAATAACTCCTACAAGCAGTCATTATACAACTTCGACCCAATGGAGTGTATCGTCGAGCTTTTGATGCTGATGAAGGCATGTCTCTTCGGTTTTCCTGTATCTGTTATACTTTTCGAACTATAAGCGAAAAACTGTATTTTGACCCCCCTGTTCTATTTTTAGCCATGGCGGCCGTGTTGGTTAGTTTGAGGCCATGATTTGTTCAAACCTGGTAAAGGAGATTTTACTAATGTGTGCAAAGTTTCAAAGCAATCCCTTAAGTGGTTTTGGAGGAGAAGATTTTTAAAGAAAGGTTAACGACAACGACGACGACGGACGACGACGGACGCCAAGTGATGGCAATAGGTCACATGACACTTCGGGTCAGGTGAGCTAAAAAGCGTTAAAATTATTTAATTAGACATTGAAGAAATGTCAGCTGAACGGCGGAGAAAGGAAAAACACTTTTTCGCAGTTAAAAATTCTAAATATCCCGTTTCAAATGGGAGTGATCCTTAGACACGATGAAACTACAGGATGTGAGATGTCAGATGTAAGAATTAAACAGAAATAGCAGTTTAATAGCGGAAAATAGGTATAAATCCCAAGAGTGTTTTACTCCATTACGAGTAATGGGACGTTTTGTAGCTCCGTACATAAAAAAAAATAATAAAAGGAGCTACATTATTGTAGCTAATGAACTATTCTTACGCCGATTGAATTCAAAAAGTTCCATGACGTCATCGTCAAGTTTAGACCATTCATAAAAAGCATCACGATGTACTAGGCTTAAAAAGACCATATCCAGGTTATATTGTATAACCTGTTAAAACATTTTAAATATTTCTTTAGTAAATATCAGATACTGTTGCAAAATTAACGTGATGTCAAGTCTAATAGGACGTGTTTGTAGTATGTAAATTGCAGCATTCAAGGACTATTTACCAAATACAACAATTCATTTGTTTCAACATAGGTTCGTTTTGGTACATGTACAAAACAAGAATTAATGGTGAACAAAATAGAATGAATAATGACAATTAATATTGCAATGTAGTTCTTTTTTCTTAGTTTTATTTTATTTTATTTTTTTTTTTTTTTTTTTTTTTTGTGTCTTAAAACCAATATTCTACTATGACGTGCTTTAAACTTTAGTAGACAACAATTGTGGTAAAAAATTATTTACGTATGAGCAACACCCAACGAGGAGGGCGTGTCTTGAAGGGCTGTTCTAATTTACAAAACCATAGCTCACACCGAAAAGCTAATGCGTATGACGTATTAATCTTATAAATAGTGACACGGCTATAATTATACGTTGCAATATATTGTGTGTTACACTGGCGGAACAGCCAGTGTAGGCGAAAATGGTGTTGGCTATAGGTGTTTAAATATACTAAATGTACCGTTATTGTTCCATTATAATAGAAATATTTCACTGAGGCTGTTTTACCATTCTTTTACAACCGGATAGCCATTTATGTCGTTATTTTATAATGCGACATAAATGGTCGTCCCGTTGTAAAACAATGATAAATTACATCCTCCATGAATAATTTCTTAATATTACAATAAAGTATATTCGTGGCTATAATTGCTGCTTCCAATGTTTTGAGCTTGTGATATATTTTGTCATGAACATTGCGCAATGAAGTTTACTTAGTAATAGAGCTACATAATCAAAGAACCCTTGTGTGAAGAATCTATTCACGCTATTCTGTAACAAAATAACAAAGCAGTTGACTGCTGCCTAATCAATGCTGAAATCAAAAAGAAATATGAAAGATAAATGATGCTTTAAAGAAATTTAATTTAATTGACAGCGGAGCTAATAGATGAGTGTTAGTGAAATATGCATGTATATCAAAGATATTTACTTAAAATATTTCTTTCTTTCATGTCATTATCTTCTGATTAGAACTTATCTTTAGATAAAACCTTTGAAAGTGTAATTTGATTATGATGTACACGAAAATGATCAAAGCTTTCAAACAAGCTTTGATTTATGCTAAAGATTAAGAATAGTACAACATCTGTAGAACTAACATAAAAAAATGATTTGATATTCAACATAAGAAGATATTTTCCCCCATAATCTTTTGTTTTCGGCTTACCATATTTTGGTGAATCGGCACTCAATAGCGAATGAAAGGACTAATGAGCTTAAAGACAAAAAGAACATTGCTTAAAAACTATAGAGAAAAGAACACCTCCAAAGTGCAATAGTCGTAAAACACCAGAATTAACATACATAGACTATGCTGTGGCATCTGAAAAAGGGGAAAACAGGCTTTAGTAGAGTAAAAAAATAACATACCTAGAAAGAATATATATTACGACGGCTTATTCGTGCCAAACATCAAAAAGAAAAAAAAATTATTTCATTTGTACGGTTTATTAAATCGTTTGTACGATTTATTAATCCGTTTGTACGGTTTATTAAATCGTTTGTACGGTTTATTAAATCGATTCAATAAACCATACAAACGCTTTAATAAACCTACAAATGGATTAATAAATCGTACAAACGATTAAATAAACCGTACAAACGATTTAATAAACCGTACAAACGGATTCATAAATCGTACAAACGATCTAATAAATCGTACAAACGATTTAATAAATCGTACAAACGATTTAATAAACCGTACAAACGATTTTATAAACCGTACAAACGGATTAATCGTACAAACGATTTAATAAACCGTACAAACGCTTTAATAAACCGTTCAAACGATTTAATAAACCGTACAAACGATTTAATAAACCGTACAAACGGATAAATAAACCGTACACACGATTAATTAACCATACAAACGATTTAATAAACCGTACAAACGGATTAATAAATCGTACAAACGATTTAATAAACCGTACAAACGAAATAAATAATTTTTTTTTGTTCTTTGGCACGAATAAGCCGTCGTAATATATAGTGTGTAGTGTACATAGTATTTTTAGTGTTTATTTTAAATGTTTTTTTAGCTATAAGCTGTGGATGCTTTTTATGGGTGGGTCATCACTAAAAATTACTAACACACGAATAAATGCGAGAAAGAGAAAACCAGAAGGGACTTTCACATCGATAATTTTTATTAATCTGCATAGTTATTTTTTTATAAAAAACAACATTATACGAAAGGTGATTTAAATTAAAAACACATCGGTTTCTATGACAGTATCTGGATAAGTATTGTTGTCGTTCTCTAATAAAAGATTTACATGACATTATGTAATGGAACTCGTCACCGATGTCTTTGGAGTCACATAGGGTGCATGGTCTGTCAGGTCAGTTGGGGCTCTGCCACCTACCAGTCTACACTGGCAGGCGTTGGCTTCAACACTCCATAACTTTATTTACCAAAAAAAATAATCATCATAATTGCCAGTGGTTTTTTCACGTTAGAATTTTTTATATGAGGACAGAATAAAAAAATATTTTTTTCTTTTTTTTAAGTTATATCTTTGCCATACATTTCAGATAGATTTTCCAGGTTTCACTGTAAACTGCTTAAAACAGTATATTTTATTGTTGTAAAAACAACAAGCCCTCCTATTGTTCATTTCATGTTGGAGAAACGTGAATTATATTTTTAAAATGTTGGAGAAACGTGAATAAACCACCATGTCTCATTGCGAAATATAGCCCCCATAAAATTCTAAATTTCTCTTTATTATATAACAACAATGCATGGAAGTTTTATTTACTAATCCTCACGTGTTGTATAAAAAGTCCGAGTGTCCAGTCAAGAATGAGCTATGTACGTTTGATGTTCTTTTGACAATTACCAATTAACTTTACTATGTTTCTTCTATTTTTAAAAAAAATGGTGTTTTCTTTTATCCAAGCGAACAACAATTCTTATAACGACAGCAAAATTTTTAAACAGATTAAATTCAGTCCTTAAAATTAGCACTGTACTGATGGACCACAACTGATAAATATCCCAGTGATCTGGTAACTTTCTGAAATTTTTAGGAAAAATTGTCTTGTAAATTTTCTTGTATATTAATGTTTTTTAAGCACAACATAGCAACAACACTTGAACAGCTGATTAATTATCAGTTAAACTTTCTCTATATAACATTTAAAAAACATATTTCGTCTGTATTTTCTTCTTGTGTCGATTTTTGCATTGATTTTACGTTGTAACGAGAAATCGACTTAAAACGGATGCAAGAATATATCCACTAATCGAAAAAATACATTATTAAGGGAAAAACATTTGAAGTTGTGTTCAGTTATTTTCGGTTACGAAATTTAAATTCTTGGAACTTAAAAACTGTTTTGTTGCACACTTTTCTCCTAAAACAGAGATTTTTGCGATTTTGTGTAGAAATTGGAGATTAAATTGAAACTTCCGGTTGCGAGAATTTTTTTAACTTCTATAGTGTATAGGATACCACTATCATTAAGCTAGCTATCGCTCGCTAATATATATCTTATGTTTCCGGCGTCTTTAAGAATTCAGAAATCCTTGTTTATTCTTGTTACATAGACTTACTATTTCATCTCTGTTAAATATAAATCTTTCGCATAAATAATAGATACGCAGCAATCGATTGGCAAACACATAACTCCTTCTGTAAAAGATAATAAAATAAACAAATAAAGATAAAGACATTAATTTAGTGTATCAGATGTAATTTAGACAACTCTAAGTCTCCTTTCTTATGGTTTAAGCCAAAATAGTTTGAATTCGTATAAACAAACTACTGTCTTGCATTACAGAAATGTTAAATGCGCTTTTATCAAATCAAAAACTTACAGCTACTGTGAAATAATGACTTAAAACGTATTAAATACAAGTATATAAATATGCAGAGTTATATTTCAAATCTGGTGTCGTTACCAGAACAGATCTCAGTTGCAGTGTATTAATAATTAACCTCTTTCTTGCCCGGTGTCTACTCAAACACGTTTATAAATTACGATGCACGAGTTTTTCTCTAAGTATCTTGGATAATACAGTAGGTTTCGCCAGTATCTGTGAACCGTTAAATTTCATAAGAAATTAGCTACTCTCGGTGTGTTAAGAGTTTCCAATTTTTCTCATTTTTATGGACCTCTTTGATGTTCGTTCAATCAACACTTATGTTTTTTCTTTTATATTAGAATAAAGAAACAATGATTGCCTTATAAGCACTGTATATTAATATGTCTCTAATCACAGAATCTTAAACCAATATGATTCAGAAGTGTCTGTAACGATTGACGATAAGGACCACTGACGCACAAAAGACAATTAGATGACACTTTGGAATTGTAATCAATTGTTGTCGTTAGCAAGAAATAAAATTAGAAGTTTGATTATATAACATCCGCTGTTATTAGATATAGTGGTCCCTGGTTCTCATTTTATTATTTTGAAGTATTGCTGTTCCGCTGTCGTGTTAATAACAATTCCCGTTTTAAATAGCAGATGTTTCTTTGTTCTTATACTCGACATATTTAATTTTCAACAAGACAGAAGTCTTGATTAAAAAATATGAAAATAAATCATTTATTAATTACAAATAATGAAACAATACCATGTACAAGACTTTATATTAATATTGCTGTATCTCAAACATATGATCGTACTTAAACATTCCAGAAGCGTATGTCACACAGTAATTTAGTTATCGTCCAGCCCAATGTCAGTCTCATAATGCAATTCTTAATAGTTCTGTTGTCATTTGACTGCATTTGAAAGTTTCTGTTAGTTTATTATTAACGTCGCTCTAACAATTAAGTGAATTACGTACGTGATAACAGCAATCAAGGGAATGCCAAAGATGTAATCAATTGATATCAGTAGAAAGTAATGGTAGCAAGCCTCCTTATGTAACACAACTAGTAATATTCTGGGCTTAAATCTAGTTTGACGTTGTATGTTTATTTAATGAACAGTTTTCTGTTTTAAAAAAGTTCATAATGGTATTTATTGATGTAATACGGAGACGAGATTTTATTAAATTTATAACATTTGTGAACTTTTTGTGCTGGGGCTAAAAGAAACTATTCTTTGAGATTATTTAATGTCAATAAAATATTTATTCTCTAGTAAATTTGATTTTGTTCTAATTAACCGTCTGATTCTGCGACAATTTTATTTATGGGTCTCAAAACTGACTAAGCTAATCCGTCATGCTAAACTATTGTTCGGTTGTGTACACTCCCGATAAACAGTAATATAGACAACATTGACCTTTTATTCATCAAATGTTTACATCGTCTTATTGCATATTGACAATGGACTCAATAACACATAAAATATCAATACAAATTTCTTATAAATCATAACCTTGCGGTCTTTTGTCCATCACTTTCCATTCTTGAACGGCCAAGATTAAGGAGTCGGACATAAAGAAATGTCAATATATCTTGTGTGATTACTAACAACATCTTCTCAGAGAATAAATCGTCGAATCTCTCAGGGCACTTGCTTTTCGATTAATTATTTTCACTTAATTCAATATAGACAATCCGTAGTTGAACACTGATCTAGATTTATTTTGCTAAATTGACTTGTTGGTACTGCCTGGTAATTTGTATAACTTGGGGTATAAAGATATCATTTTTCAAACAAACCTCTAGACCATTTCATTACAAATAAAAAAGAATCTCAGAAACACGTAGACAATTAAATCAGTATTGATGTGTATGTGACAAATTTTCTTAAACAGCATATACACAAGTAATCGTGTCGATGATGATTTTGTACAAATTCTTTAAATGAAGGTATTAACAAAAAACCGAACACCGATGTAACTGTCAAAAACGACAATCGACAAATGAAAGTCCGAGATACCGCCAAACTCCAACATAAAGCAACTCAACAACAGTGCTGACTTCGTACAGGCATTTCAAAAGAAATGGTAGGTGAAACCAGGTTTTATAGCATGCCAAACCTCCCGCTTCCATTACTGTAGAATGTGAGTTGGTTAGTTGATTAAAATAGGTGGGTATCATATACAGGGCGGATACAGGATTTTCGAAAGGGGGGGGG
The DNA here is from genome assembly GCA_944474755.1 of Limnoperna fortunei. Taxonomy (NCBI): domain Eukaryota; kingdom Metazoa; phylum Mollusca; class Bivalvia; order Mytilida; family Modiolidae; genus Limnoperna; species Limnoperna fortunei. The sequence goes on from OX104116.1 coordinate 76,417,786, forward strand.
GCGTAAACAGGGGATATCGGAAAAGGAGGGCCACGAACAAAGTTTTTATAGTGTTCAGTAACCTTTATTGGGTACAACAGAGATATCATAATAAACGAATTAGTACCGTTAATGCATTAATTTATGGCGAGGACGAGCGGGATTACATTTTTGCCTTTGACGCTGGTTGTTACCCTCCCTGTTCTCTCTTTTTTTCCTTTCCCTTTTTTAAAGGGGGTGGGCGTACGCCCCTACGCCCCCCCCCCTGGATCCGCCACTGATATACCACTAATGGGTGTTTCAAACAATCATCGTAGCACGTTTACTGTACACTAATTTCAAAATTGGGGAAAACTATCTGCAATCATATTTTCAAACGAGATATTTTTCGATTCGGAAGTTGTATCCATAGTAAAACTTATTAAAGGCTCGGACGTTTTTTCTTGTAACCTTGGTTTATAAGTTTATCCCAAAGAAATAGGTGACGTTTGCAAAAATCAGTGTACTCGCTGCAAGCTCTTGCATACCTGATCAATTCAGAAATATAGACACCGTATGCGGGAGAAGCTGGAATATTGCTGCATAGGTGAGAACAATTTATAATTTTGAAATTAAAATCGTCTCGTTTGTCGTAAATTCTTGTGCTAAGATGACCGTTGGTGTCATATTCTATGTGTTAGTCTAAAAATGATGTAGATGAAGCTGTATCTGTGGTATCTTAAATTTCTAGTACTGAAGGATATATTAACGGAAGCCACTCAGCAAATTGAGGGTTGTTAATTGAAAGGAGATCATCAATACATTTATATGTAAAATTAAAGGACCTAACTTCTGCTATCTTCTTGCCTTCAATAAGACGTCAAAGAAACTCCGTTTCATAAGTATAGATCAAAATACAGGTACAAAGGAGAGGGGCACAGTTTGTACCTATTGGTATTCCGATTGTCTGCTGAAAAACACATCATCCAAAAGTTACAAATATGCTGTCGATCAGAAAATCTAGCATACTACATACCTGTTCTCCAGTAGAAAAAAAACGTATTGTCGTAACCTAAAACTACATATTTAGGCATATGTGGAAGCGAAGGCTTTATGCATGATTTACTTAACACGCGATTTTAGTGACATTTTAAAATGTTTGAACAGACAATATTAATGAAAGCAAACGTGTTTAGACACCAGTAGAACATCGTTGGATAATATTGGTTGGCATTTACATGTTCTTCATAAAGTGCATGTGTTATGTATTACAATTATACAATTATACAAGAGGGCTCTGCCAGAGGGAAGACAACCTATCAAAGGTAATCAATGCCACCATACAACATGAACATTCAAATTGTTAACTCGATGTGGGTTGTTTTCCCGAGGGCTTGAATGTTCACCTTGTATGGAGGTAACAATGCCGAAACTACAGATATATATTTTTTAATAAAAAATTAATTCCGGTTTGAAAAATCAGTATCGTTTCAGGACAGATTTCCAGTAAGACATGGGACAATAGTGACAATTGTATTGTACCACCCTTAATAGGAAGTTGTCTGCTTTTATAGACATCCACGCAACGGATTCTGTGTATCATAAGTCAACCACAATCTGGGAACCAGTTATGTTATTTGTGCCGGAGATAGTCATAGAAAAACAACCCTGTTGTCTTATTAATGTTATATGCAAGGTATAATAAATATTATTATTGCACTGTCTAATAAGCTGGAGTATGAATAAAATCCTAAATCCTGAATGGTTTTTGCTTAATTGTGCCTTGGTGCGTGACGTCATTTTTTATTCAAGCGACTGGACGAAAGAAAAAATTAGATCAAAGGTGAAACTAACAAATTACCGATAAAGAGCAATATCATACTTTGTCAATAAATTGTTTCATAATTGCTTTCTATTTTTTGTCCATCTATTATCTTTAATAACGATATACTAAGACTGTCCCTGATAACGACATAACGACGAGATATTAACTCTACCAAAATCTACCAACGAGATATTGGTCACCGAATTCTTGATAACAGATTTTTAAAATGTCACGGGTCATCCTAAATATATTAAATAAGCTTGTTCAAAAGTAGTTAGCTCGCTCTTGATTGTGGCTGGGGAAATATGATAATATCTAGCATGCAATAGTTTGTAGGTTTAAATTTAATTACCTTGGAAATTTATCGATGTAGGAATACTCTAGAGTTTTACAAAAAGACCTATAATGTAACATTTTTCAGTTTTATTCTTGTACTTACATCTTATATTCGGCTAATTTGCTTCCAACGATTGGGATTCGGGAGTAAAGATACATTTTAATTAATAATTAAATGGCCTTGATAAAGATGCCATGAATTTCACAGCAGAAAAATATCAAACATGGGGTATAATCGCGAGCATCGCAGATGCGAGCTATACGGGTATTCCTGTGTAAAAAGTCACTTGATCCATTAATCTCCACGCAAAGGATTCTGGGTATCCTACGTCAACCACAATTACCTCGAGTTTATATCTGGGAACCAGTTATGTTCTCTGTGCCGGAAGAGTGATGTTGACTCAATCTCCACGCAAAGGATTCTGGGTATCCTACGTCAACCACAATCACCTCTGCCATACCATTGGTTGACATTGTGAGAGATATCTCTCATCGATGATAAGCTTCGCGTACAAACGCAGTCTTTCAATGTAAAATTTTATCAGAAGTGTCTAAAAAGACTATATAAAAATAAATAAGATCTCGTGTATTATTTTACAAACATCGTTCTTTGTTTACAAACGTCACGAGCAGACGACAAATGTAGTCCCGCAGTAAATGGAGGATGACGTGTGGCAGAGGTTATATCTGGGAACCAGTTATGTTCTCTGTGCCGGAGAGTGATGTTGACTGAGCTATCAGAAGAAAATATTGTAGACGAGCACTAAAATTTAAAGTATACACAAATAATTTTTACATTGACAAATTGAAGTGTTTAATTTTTAAATACACTACAAAAAATGTTTATTTTATTTTAGTTTTTTTTTTTGGCAATCTCAAAAAAGCTGTATTTTTTCCATTTTTGTGACGTCACCAACACATTAAAGACATTTGACGTCACGTCACCAATAGAATGCACAGGCACTGTAAGGGTGATCTGAACGTCATGAACCATAAAATATGCAATGCTCGCATTTAAGCTGCGCCTATACTCATATTAAAGTTTGGTGGTCCTATGTGATTTCGATGGTTAAATTCAGTGAACTTTGTGCATTTGAAGATACACAAACGAAATCATTCTTTTGTACGGAATTAATAATTACCAATGGTCATGTTTTACCAAGTTTTTATCGATCTCTCTAATTTTTTTTTTGTACCATACCCACTTGATTTTTTTACATAGTGTTAATAGTGAACAAGACATAAGATGTTTATGATAACTAATTTGATGACGTAGTAGACATGAATTTGAGGCTTAATATATTGAAAAACATCATTTATTCGAACCAGAGAGAAAGATATGCATTGAATTTTATTCAAGTTACCTTTTATAACAGGGTTGAATATTTTACACTTTAGAGTACTAAATATGTTCAGCTCTATACCCTCAAATACTAATGATAAATCTGAATGTTACATAAGCAATACATTGCACATGGCTACCTAGAAGTGCAGACGACAAATCAAGTTAAGTTTGAGTAATGAGAACTGATGACTTCTTTAGCCAGGTGTATATGTTTTGTTTGTTTGTTTGATGGTGTTTAACGCCACTTTAAGCAATTTTTCAGCTATATCATGGCGTCCAGTTTTTATTGGGGGAGGAAGCCGGAGTACCCGGAGAAAACCCCCGACCTGCGGTAGGAAAACTGGCAATCCTTGTTAATTAAGATTGGAGTCGAGTACACCCTGCCTGCAGTGAGAATCGAACCCGCAATCTCAGTGTTGACAGACCACGTGATCAATAGTAGACGAACTACCTTAACCACTCGGCCACCGAGGCCCCTGACAGGTGTATAGGATAAGGGCGTACAAAAAAATGGCTGAAAATGACTTAGGATAAAAGAAAAGTGTAGTTGATTTTTTTAGAAGGCATTATTATTTAAGTATTTAAAGTTGTACGTCAACCGGAATATGTTTGTGTTTTTGTTGTTGAGGCCCCCTTGTTATATATTTTACCACGGAAGTAGTGATGCACATGACAAGCAGAACAAAAAATAAACTAGCTATCGAAAACACCTTACAAAACCTTAAAATAGTACATGTATTACCTTTAATCACATGCACAAGTGCAATTAAATTTGTTCTCAATATAAACTACGGAAAAATATTTTCTTTCAAAATTAAATTATATAAATTTTAGTATCACATTGATTAGCAGTAGTGTAAACAAAGACATATAAAGGCTGCAAACTATAAAATCACGTGGCTTATAGAGATGTCATTATAAACGTTGGCATCCTATCAAGTCAATGGTTCTGATTCCACCTTAGCAACATCATCATGGAGCGATCGCGGAATCGGAACCCCTGACTTGAGAGGATGCATACCGGAATACATCGTGAATTTGACCTAATAATACAAAAAAAAAGACAATCGTTGAATTTTAACGAAAATTTTGACTGTTTTCAGTTATATATTTTTTTTAATTGCACTTCAGAACTTGGCAAATCCTATATATTCGGAAATCCAAACAATGAGATATAATAAGAAGCTTATCAACATGTCATATACGAAAAAGATTAGAAAAGTAAGTTGGCGTATGCTTGCTATTTTCGCGACTAAACTGATACGTATATACCAAAGTTTTCGAAATGATGTCTCGTTATTTTTTCATATTTGAAAGCTTCTACATTTTAATTAACGTATATATAACAACGGTATATTGATGCGGTCTTAATGACATTTGCAATGTAAATGTAATTATTCATGGTAAATATCCACCTTTGTTTGTTAAACTTACGTTGTTTTGGTAGGTAATTAATCATAAATGGCTATAGTGTAGACATTGGATCAAGAAACAAAATTAAGTCCACAAACAACATGGCACCCTCTTTAGATTGATTTCTACTTAATGTGATGGTTTTTATACAACAAATTAATTGGTTGTGAAGTATAGCGATTTTGCCCCCTTTTTGAACTTTGGGTATCATTTAGAAGTCTACTGAGTATTTCATTATGCTATATTGTAATGAATTATTTGGCCCACCATGAGTTGTACAAAGGTCGCTCGTAATCAATGCAGAAGGTTAATGGACAATATGTTCATGCATATTGTATGTGCCACAATTGGGGTAAAATTACGAAGACGATTAAAAAGGTGACTAAATAGTGAAATAAAAGATAACACAGTAATTATAAAAATAAAATAGTCATAATAAAAAAACAACACTGGAGCATGATAAATATTATAAAATGATCACGTCAGAGTAATTGTACACAATTTTCTTGCACTATTGTCTTTATTATAACCATTTCGGTTTTTTTATTTCACAATATTGTGTGTTCTTTTGTTGGGTTTTTTGTTTTATGTCCAGCAAGCAATATTTCATCTATATTCAGGACGTGAAATGTTTCACCATATTGCTACAGTATACATAATGTTAGATTCCTAAATACGGCAACATAAACATCCTTAAGTTAAATGTCAGAAGAAGAATGTGACCATATTTCATCCATGGAGAATAGAGGGGCCTCCGTGGCAGAGGGTTGAATCTCACTGCGGGCAGGGTGTGCCGTACTCCAAACTTAATTTACCAGGGCCCAGCGCCATCAACATTTTCTTTGCTGAGAACTTTTTTATTCTCAATTTCCGAAGGTGCGAATAGAGATGTACCCCCAATACTTACAGCTGAAGTACTGCTCGCTGAACGTAATAAACATAGTATATGAGAATCAAAATTAAACATTAAGAAAACAGAATTCAGTATAAAGTTAATAAAGATTATTATCACTGGTTCAAACGTGTTATAGATTCGACAAATATGTAATGAAACACAGTCTTTAGTTTGTCGAAGTTTTAATATATATTAAGCTTTAACCCCAAAAGTAATTTGTCACGTTATATAAGGAGGATCGACAGTCCAAAGAACGGTACCAGCACACATGATCATACGGATACACAGATTAACTAGATTGCTTAGAAACATAACTTTGTCAGGCTTCAAAACGAATCAAATAAATAATGCACACAAAAATAACAGACGGACGGATGAACAATGACTTCCCACTTTTTAGGAGGTACAACACAGAACTCTTTTTCGCTTCCCAAAACAGAGTACTAGTTTCTAAGTTATAAAGAACTTATGAAATTCTCAGTAAAAAAAATATGATAACGAGGTGGTGTTGGAGGATGCTATATATAACTTTATTATTATTGGGACAAAAATAATGAAAGTAATACGGTAAGTTTTTTTTACGACAATAAATCTTCCTAGTGTAGTTTATATTTTACAATCATACACTCCTCATACATTCTTTATGAAAATAACCGATATTACAGTTGGAAGGCGGGTGCATTTCTAATATAAATCTGAACTATGTTTCACAAGGATCTACACCAAAATGACGCTAGCCAAAAAATCTAAATTATGTATTTCTTTTTTCTCAGAAATTTGAGGGGTTGGGACTGGTGTGCGAAAGTTTCATTTTGTGTAATATTACTAAAATAATGTCAGTTTTTTTTTTAATATGGGAACTAACCAATACTGTTGGGAAGCCATAGATATTTGGCCTACATTCAACTTTAAATAAGTTTACTCTCATTTTTATGTTTCCAAATTCAGGTAATCTCACAAGATTGTTCGGAAAATTACTTCGTTATGAGCAAAGTTTGATTGCTGACCAATATGACACTTCTATTAACTGCGAATGTCGGAATGAAGACCCGAAGTATACGATATTTACACGATTTGCAATTCGATTAGAGTTCTTAGATGCTTAATTATTTGTTTACTTATATCTCCTACACTCTCGCGTCCTCACCCAGCTTATTATTTTTTGTTTGAAAATGAGAAAGGAATAATGTTTTGCGTTAAACAATATATGGTTGTTAAGTACTTTTATATCCGTTGCTAGGGACAAATAGCCACGGTTATAAAATGACGTAAATCAGCCCGATTATAAAAGTATATGGTTGCTAAGGACTTTTTATAACGGTTACCTTGTTGCTATAGTATGACCTTGACCCATGATTTTGACCTTGGCCTCAAATTTAAGCTTTTTACTGCGGATCACTTAATAAACCTAAATGTTTACTATATTATCTCTAACCTTTTTAAGTTATAAGCCAAAACCGATAAACTGAAATGCGTCAAGTGTTCGGACCAATATACCAAAATGAAGGTCTTGATAAGAGGGGTATTTTCCCATTTATTGTCTGATTCTATCTTTTATGATTTTAGAGACAGTGCGTACACGACCCAAGTAGACCTTTGATCCAGGCAAAAATACCAATAGCGGGAAAAGGGGAACAACTCTATCACAAAAACACACTAAACACATTCATCATTCACACTTACATACAACACATTATCATCATCGTAAGAAAAGCAAGATGATGATAGTGGAAAAGACCTTAATTTAAAGTTTTTTTCTAATTGCATAATGTACTATTCAAACTATTGCTCCCAGGGTATTAAATCTTAATCACTGCAGTAACACGGATTTAATCAGATTTAATTAAATAAACGTTTCAAGTTGATTATCTCAACTGCGACGGTGCAGTTAAATGGTAGTTTTCCTGGGCAATACAAATTTGTAACATCGATGGACTCTAAAAATCCATGTTATTTTTATCCAATTAATTATATTTTCCCCAGAAATCATGACAGACAGCTAGTCTATTTGATGAAATACTCAGAAAAAGAACAGAGGTGTACTATGATCTACTATGCAAATAATTTAGAAAAATGAAATACATTTAATAAAATTTTACAGCAGAACAGCTGAAATGACACGAAGTAAATCCAATGAAACTGCTTAAAACAACACTTTATCCAAAAGCAAAGATTTGGTGACACACTGGGGAGCTTCGCTGCCAGTGCCCCGCTGCGAGCTGTGCTCGCTATTAATTTCTTCCGATTGCAGCTACATTTATGAGAGCCATTTGTTTTAACTACAATGTCTGTAACGACAAGCCAATGTTAATGGCTTTACTCGTTCAAGAAAACATAGTACATGTATATATCTTTTTTATATTAACACGCCTAGGTACTTGGCATTGATCCGAACTTGATCCGGTGATTACAAAATCGCGAAATTATTTCAGTATGCACCGTGTAACAGAGAAAACCCGCTATGTCTAAACGTTCGAATCGAAATGGAAATAGTATTGAAGAGGAAGAAGATGATGATCAAGATATTCCAGAGGAATATCTCCACAGCACACAAGATAAAAATGAAAGACTTAGGATTAGAACTGGTTACAGGACACTGATAGAAGATTTGCACAGTACGTTGATGACAAGGGGCAAAAATTAATAGAAAATTTCGTTTGACGTGTACCGAGTAACTTATGTCCGGGCAGTGTCCCTGAAAATGGGAACCAATTATTTACTGACAAGAACCGACAAGAAGGTAGAATTACCGACCAGAAGCAGTTTTTCACTGACATTATAAAAATTTTTTTTTAAATATATTTGAGATTTATTGTGTAATTTTGTTGTCGTTGTTTTGTTGTATATGTAGTGTATTATTATTTACCCACAAGAAAGGTAAAACAATTTGTTGAAATTACGATGCAAATTAATTATGTAGAGCTCTTAGCCACACTTATTATTTTGTATACTGCCTGTTTCCAGACCTCACGACAGGGACGTGGTTCTATGTACAGGTCCTAATAAATTTTATTTTCTTTCAAAATACTAATAAATTATGTTAAGAGTCATTCATATATTGATATTGAAGTATATACATATTTACATGGTTTAATAAAATACAGATATTTAAGCCCTTAAACATTTACTCAGGTCTTGGTCTCTTAGTTGAGGTTTTAACATTTTTGGTTCGTTTCCTCTGTCCGGGCTTGCATGCACAGGCAGCAGTTTTGGGGAATTATAAGTTCCCCATCTGATGAGGTGGTAAACTCAGTTTTTTTGGCACTTATTACCAGAACTCAAGAATTTTTGCAGTGCAGCTGATTTACATGTAGCTCTGCCAGATGGCTTCATTGTCTTGCCGTAAAACTACTTGAACATAATAAAATTATGTTTAAAAAAAATGTAATGAAAACAAAACCTTATACTTTTTTTCTTCTCACAACAACATAAACAATCTTCAAAGGTTATATTTTCGTTTTCTACTGGCTTTTATTAAAGTTTGTTGTTTGACAATAAGCATTTAAGGGTTCTTAAAAAGAAACAATCATCACAATTATCACAAACTTTTGTCTACTGCACAGTACCTGTGCATTTGCAAAGATAAATAAATCCTGGAACTTTTGATTTTGGTGGTAGATGTCTGTGTATCTAGGTGCAACATTAAATTGTATCATAAACATGTATGTTGACTGTATAATAACTCAAACTTTATGCTTTTTTTTCTCCAGTTAATTTACAAATAATTTAATATACATTTTTTTTACAGAAAAAAAGCACGAGTTAGTAAATCCTGAATCTGACCATTTGAAGGAAGCATTAGAAGTTGCTAACACCCTGAACAAAGATGGTAAGATATACAATGTTGTTGTAATACAATTGTTCAAATGCACATCATAGTTTTATTTAGTTAGAATATAAGAATGTATGTAGAAAAAAAGCAATAAAAATGTCAAATATGAAAAAAAATAATGTAAATTATAATTAGAATGATTGATAATGCCTTTTTCCACTTGAAGCCCACCAATAGCTGCTTTAGTTGTACCTTCCATCTGAAGCCCACGAATAGCTGCTCTAGTTGTACCTTCCATCTGAAGCGCACCAATAGCTGCTCTAGTTGTACCTTCCATCTGAAGCCCACGAATAGCTGCTCTAGTTGCATCTTCCACCTGAAGCCCAACAATAGCTGCTCTAGTTGCATCTTCCACCTGAAGCCCACCAATAGTTGCTCTAGTTGTACCTTCCACCTGAAGCCCACGAATACATGTAGCTGCTCTAGTTGTATCTTCCACCTGAAGCACACCAATAGTTGCTAGTGTTGTACCTTCCATCTGAAGCCCACGAATAGCAGCTCTAGTTGTACCTTCCATCTGAAGCCCACGAATAGCAGCTCTAGTTGTACCTTCCATCTGAAGCCAACCAATAGCTGCTCTAGTTGTATCTTCCACCTGAAGCCCACCAATAGCAGCTCTAGTTGTACCTTCCATCTGAAGCCCACGAATAGCAGCTCTAGTTGTACCTTCCATCTGAAGCCCACGAATAGCAGCTCTAGTTGTACCTTCCACCTGAAGCCAACCAATAGCAGCTCTAGTTGTACCTTCCACCTGAAGCCAACCAATAGCTGCTCTTGTTGCATCTTCCACCTGAAGCCTACCAATAGCTACTCTAGTTTTACCTTCCACCTTAAGCCAACCAATAGCTGCTCTAGTTGTACACCTGATTTTGTTTACAATAGTGAACAAAAATGGTTTTCTACTTTTTGTAATTATGAATTATTTGCTTTCAAGTCTGATTATAATCAAAGAAAAAATTAGTTCACTCCAAAAGGTGCTTATCCTCTGCTGACTGTGGACTAGTGGAAGTACATTGTACCTTCCATCTGAAGCCAACCAATAGCTGCTCTAGTTGTATCTTCCACCTGAAGCCCACCAATAGCAGCTCTAGTTGTACCTTCCATCTGAAGCCCACGAATAGCAGCTCTAGTTGTACCTTCCATCTGAAGCCCACGAATAGCAGCTCTAGTTGTACCTTCCACCTGAAGCCAACCAATAGCAGCTCTAGTTGTACCTTCCACCTGAAGCCAACCAATAGCTGCTCTTGTTGCATCTTCCACCTGAAGCCTACCAATAGCTACTCTAGTTTTACCTTCCACCTTAAGCCAACCAATAGCTGCTCTAGTTGTACACCTGATTTTGTTTACAATAGTGAACAAAAATGGTTTTCTACTTTTTGTAATTATGAATTATTTGCTTTCAAGTCTGATTATAATCAAAGAAAAAATTAGTTCACTCCAAAAGGTGCTTATCCTCTGCTGACTGTGGACTAGTGGAAGTACATTGTAAAAGGAAATCCACACTGAGCTGTTTACCAATACATATTTGTTATATTTATAAGGAAGTGCTATTAAAATGTAGTGCAGAAAATTTACATTTTGAATCCCTGCATGTTTATATATCAAGAGGCAAGAATGTTATGAATAGACTTTGTCTGGTTTTTTTACTTGCAGTGGCAAGTGACTTTCTGATTTACATGTATTCATTCTATCTATATAATTTTTTAAAGTTTATTTTCAGTTCATACACCAAGAGAAGGAGCACTTGATTCAACAGCTATTCTTACCATTTCAAATTTTGCTAGACAACAGGCTGACAACTTAAACACAGATTTTGTTCGTTTTGAGCCTGTAGAGTTTGCTGAAAAACTGGTATATGTTTATGGGTTGTTGTTGATGCTTTGATAATACCATATGACACGTTTGGGGATGTTGATTTGTTAACCCATTCCAAAGGGATGTTGTTTTAATTAGACCATTCCAAAACGATGTTGTTTTAATAAGACCATTCCAAAAAGATTTTGTTTTGATAAGACCATTAATCCTATAGAGTGTTCCTTTAATAACACTTTGCCAAGGGGGTTATTGCATCGATAAGACCATTCTAAAGGGATGTTGCTTTGTCAAGTCCATTTTAAGGGGATTGTGCTTGGATTAGACCATTTTATTGGAATAGTGCTTTGATTAGACCATTTTAAGGGATAGTGCTTTGATTAGACCATTTTAAGGGGATAGTGCTTTCATTAGACCATTTTAAGGGGAAAGTGCTTTGATAAGACCATTTTAAAGGAATAGTGCTTTCATTAGACCATTTTATAGGGATAGTGCTTTCATTGGACAATTTTAAGGGGATAGTGCTTTAATTAGACCATTGCAAGCAGATGTTAAATCTGAGGTGTCTTTCTATTCATGCTTTCCTAAAAAGTTTCATAGATTGAGATATACATATTCAGATATACCTATGGCTTAAAAACCAAACATTAGTTCTTAGCAGGTACTTCGCTAAACTGACCAATAGAAACTGTATCCGATATAGATCAAAGTGGCATACAGTCTGAAACAAACATACATCTGCATGACATTAAATACAATGAAATTAGGATAATATTTCTCAGAAAAAAGTGGTTGAAATGTTACTAAGTTAATATTATATTTTGTTCTAGGTCTCATTTATTCAAAGGGAGAACAGTGTACCTTCAGGTTCACGTGTTAGAATACCACCTGATGGATGGAAAAATTTGGGTGCAGCAGGACAAAAATTATTCAGCAAAAACCCTCCATTTCACTTTATGTATGTATTGCTGCTGCTTCTGTTTTGGGGGCCAGTGATTATTATAGTATTTTATTTTAACTCTTAATTAGTGCCCTGATGCTAAGTTGCGGAACCTTATAATGATCAGTCTGTCTGTCCATCCCAAACTAATCTGGTCTGGGCTTTAACTGTTCTCTTTTGAGTTAGGATTTTTATATTTGGTGTGTAGGTAGATAATTTCAAGGCTATGTGTCACATATCATGATTGATGACCTTTGACCTCAAGGTCAGCAGGGCCCATAGAGATGGATACCATCTCACTTTTATCTAGTTTATCTTCTGTATAGTGTACAGGGTTCTTGTTAAGACGCGCATACGCTTCCTGGACGCGTCAAAGTTGTGTAGGACGTGCCATTACTAGATTCCGTGCATCCTCGGGACGCATCACAGTCAAATCATATACGTCCCTAAAATCAACAGCACATCATTTACCTAAACCATACCCAATGACACTTACAGCCGGATGTAATTCTATTTTTAGCTGTGATGCACAGCAGGTGAAATATATTTGATCTCTGACAGTGACTGATGACCGATAATAAGTGGCTAAATAAACAAAAATCTAAACAATCTTAACATGATTTAAATAATTTTTAAAGAAATTTATCATGTATTTAAAAAAAACCAAGTCTTTATAAACCATAATAATATCTTTCTTGTACATCACGCCGAAAGTAAACAAACACGTTTTCGATGTTCATGGTTTTTAAACGGTAATTAAGTGAAACACCTGGCTTGCAAATTGATTTTAAATTGAATTAAAATTTTCTATTTGAATAATAAATTAATTATTTCCATTAATTATCAGTGACTGGCTAGAGCTTGGAATCTTTGCGCGTTTACATAACAATAATGTAATACAAAGTCAAAGGTTACAAAGAAAATATTTGCAGCAGAAAGATCGTTTTCGATGTTTTAAAATGTGATTATAAAAAAGTGAAACACTTGGCTTGTGACCTGATTGCATTGATTAAAAAATATTATTGTAATGATTAAATGTCGAGTGAACTTTAATTTGTTACTTCAGATGAGGTTAAGCAGAAATATTGTCAAGTTTTGGATTGGGAAAATTAAACAAAATTTATAAAATGTATTGAATTACTTAATAACTACTTTTGATATAGTGCTTTGAAATTTATATATTATACAATTAGTCAAATTATTTAAACTGAGGTGTTGCCTCTTATCACACTGAACCCATACATTTTCTCCCAGATGAAACCATGCAGACTTCAAATAACCAACAGAAATAAATTATGTTAATTCATAATTCCGTTCCATAAAATGATGCTAAAATTATGTGTATCTTTCCAAGCTCATTCAGACTAAACTTTAAATAAATTTCACAGCAAATTTCATTATTGAATTGAAAATGTCTCAACCCTGACCAACTTCTTACTTCTAAGTACACCCAGACAGTGAACGGAAATATATCGTACAATATAAGTTCGACACAAAGCAAAACTACAAAAACAAATATTTTTAATATGTTTTCATTCTGGAAATGTGTAGATTAAGCTGTCACAGAGTAATGCATGGGTTTTAACAGTGATTTTAGTATCAAATAAAACATGTTCATAATGTTACAAAACAAAACTTAATGTATTAATCATGGTAACATCATGCAGTACCTGTAATTTGGTTCGAGTCAACTTTATGGACTCGCCAAGACAGATTGGGACTCATCATTCCAAAAAGTGACGAGTCCCAGGACTCACCATAAAAAATCCTAGTTAGAACCCTGAGTGTATTTTGATATCTAGATCTGATTTAATTCTAATTTTGCTGATTACAATAACTGATTGTAGAACATATTTTTATCAAATAAACATCTTTGGCACTAAGATAAATATGCACAGGAATGGTACATGTATCTTGAAATTGAAAAAAAATTGAGCAAATGGGAATGAAGCTGATCACATTAGATAATTTAAGTAATCAGTTGTGACATACTAAACCAATATAATAACATCAGATGTTTAAATTGAATTATTTAATTTTAATTTGCAAGGGCTGGGTCATTCGACAGAGATGTAAAGCTCAGACAAAGAATAAAAGATCCTAGTAACAGAGAAAAAGACAATGTTGCTGACAAAGAAACAATCCCTAAAAAGGTAGTTTTTAATCATAGTTTAGAGGTCACCTTGCAAAAGGCCTTGTTGTTTGTCTTTTTTGATCATCCATTGTGAAACTTTCATGCTTTTTTCTTGTATTATCTCCTCTAATATCAATGGAACCAAGGTTGGCAGGAAATGTCTACAAATTGGGCTTTTATATCAAAATATAGAACTGTTCAAGAAATAATTATATTAACTGTATGTTTTATGTACAAAGTAAAATTATGTGGGAACCAGCAGTAACAATGGTGGGTTAACATGATAAACACAAGATTACGAAAAAAAAAAGTGAATTCTGAAGCAAATGGCAATACATTAAAAGGAGACATAGGGCAACTGTTCTAAATGACAGGGCAACTTCAATTTCACTTTTAAAGATGAACAATGCAGTGGGGGGAAAGGGGGGGGGGGGTAGGATAAGGTATTACCTGATTAATTATCAAACCATGTCCAGTGTCATCTCTATTACTTTAATTGGCTAGGGTCATGAACTTAGATAAGAATTACCTGTTGTGATTTTGATGATGAAAATCTAAACTCTCAAACTTTAAGTTGCAAATTATGTTCAAAATATATTAGTCATTTCTGAAAAGGATTTGCCAATTGTAATTGGCGAGCAATAGCTAAATCACTGATGGACCACATCTTGAAGGTCAAGGGACATACAGTCTATTAAAGGGACCTTGGTGGCCAAGTCGTTAAGGTAGTTAGTCATCTTCTATTGATCACATGGTCTGTCAACGCTGAGGTTGCAGTTTCAAGTCTCATTGTGTACTGGACTCTTAATCTTAATTAATAGGTATCTAATTATCTCTACCAACAGACAAATAGTACAACCGTTATCTAATTCTCTAGAGTTTACAAAGGAAAAAGAATGGGTCTTTACTTCTCTATCATTTACAAGGCAATAAGGACGGGTCTTTACTTCTCTATCATTAACAAGGCAATAAGGACGGGTCTTTACTTCTCTATCATTTACAAGGCAATAAGGATGGGTCTTTACTTCTCTATCATTCACAAGGGAAAAAGGATGGGTCTTTACAAGGGAAAAAGGACTGGTCTTTACAAGGGAATAAGGACAGGTCTTTACTTCTCTATCGTTTACAAGGGAATAAGCACAGGTCTTTACTTCTCTATCATTTACAAGGTAATAAGGATGGGTCTTCATTTACCAGGGAAAAGGACAGGTTTTTACTTCTCTATCATTTACAAATAATGTTTTGTCATATAGATTCAATCGTTTGAAGACAATGGTGGTAAAAATGAGGCAACAACTGCAGAAGTTGAAAGAGTTTTAGATATTCTTTGGAAACTTTACAGGGAAACAGATGGTAATTTATGTTTTAATCAATTACAGTTTTTCATTTAAACAAAAGTAGGCATTTTCAAATTAATTCATTGAACATTTCTATAGAAGTTCATTTGTACAACTTTTGGTCAATTTTAGTATTTAACACCTTCATTTATAAATATGGAAATTCATTAAATGGCATACTCAGTTCTATAACCCTGATATCTTTGTTTCATTTTATTAAGTGCAATAGCATTAAAATATTTTGTAATATAAGAAGCTGTTATCAGGGATGAAACTTAACAGTCGCCCAGTCGCCAATGCGAGTAGAATTTTTGTTGGGCGACCAAATGCCTGTGTCTAGATCGCCCAGTTGGCGAACGTAACAAGTGTAGTACGATGCACCGACCAACGAACGGTGAGACGCATTTTGAGTTACATTTCAAGTTTTGTCCCTTAAAAATGTTATTGGCAATATTTCGCGCGTGTAGGATTTTTGTTGAAGTGGCATAATTATAATCCAGATCGGGAATAGATAGAACAATTTAATTGACATTTGCGTCAGGAATCGTCTTGAAATATTTTACGTGACATTTTTTGTCAAAGGGGAATAATCAAAACCGCCTAAGCTGGTTCCCGCCTGTCTTATCTTTGTCGGTACCACCATCATGACCATGGAGTTAATACTGGCGGAAAC
Source organism: Limnoperna fortunei (assembly GCA_944474755.1). NCBI lineage: Eukaryota > Metazoa > Mollusca > Bivalvia > Mytilida > Modiolidae > Limnoperna > Limnoperna fortunei. The sequence goes on from OX104116.1 coordinate 76,434,286, forward strand.
CAGTACAAAGCAAATAAATTACGAAAATCACCGGTAGTAATATGATTTCGATTCCGGAGGTTTTAAATACGATGTTTCCTATTAACTGTCAAGATTAAAACACAATAATAATAATTAGTATTTTGGAAGTAACTTTTAGCATATTAATTAAATTACAATAACATATCACTTACAATTTTTTAAAGAATTTATAATAGCTCATTTTCCATTGAATATACATATTTTTGCAATGATGTCATTTTCTACTTCTTGTTCAACACAAAGAAAGATTAAATTTAATGTACATTTTAAATATACATGTAGAAAACATTCATTGTTTTGTTTAATGCAAAATAAGACAGACAACACATAAACATAAATCCTACTCATTATCATAGCAAGTTTATAGTTTAAATATCAATTATTTATGAAAAAAACAAAACAAATACAATAGTACTCTATATATTGTAGCTATTTCAATCATACATTTGTCATGTTTGTGTGTGCATTATTAGCATCTGTGGCAGTCTTTTCTGTCTTACACAAATCTTAAATATAGAATGAAAATGGGTGAACATTTTCCTGCATACTTAAAATGGAAATAAGTTAATTTGTTTTATAAATTCCTAATATTGAAGAATAAAGGTAGCTAAAAATGCCAGAAATGTAGGGTTTTGAGTCAAATAGCCGGTAGCTTTGGGGGGGAGGTTTCTACATTCTGAAAGATAATCTTAATTTCTTGAAACAAAATACAAGCATCCAACCGACTCAAATATCTAATTATGTATGTAGTGATCCAAGGTAGGTAGTAACAATATCAAAACAAGACAATAACTTCTGAATTCATGTACATATAAAGCAAATTTGTACACATGATCATATAATTTATAGTTAAAACACACTTTTGAAATGGCGCTGAAAAAAGTTGGGCCCCTAACTATATTGTTGGGCTCCTGGATTTTTTCAGGCTAGGGGCCCAGCTGGCTACTGCAGGAAAAAAGTTAAGCTCTATCCCTGTGTTATTCAAGAAGGCTATGGTACGGTTCCTTGTTTTGAAAATCTATGAATAGTTATTACATTAATGGTTAATTTATTTTAAAATTCATTATGTAGTGATAAACTTTATATTAAATATTTTATGATTTAATACAGTATACATGTATATATTATCAAGTAAAATTTTGAGAAAGGGAGATATTCTACCCAGAAAAACAGATTTTTGTCTCGCCTGCGACGATAGTCGCTGGAGGCAAGACATATGTATGGGAATCTGGCTGCAGCGGCGACATAAACACTTGGATATCTTGCTTTATATCTTTGTAAGCCTAAGCCCTAGGTCCATCAATCTTGGTCCAGTGATAGCTTATGATGAGTACTTGCCAGTCAGTCACCTGTCACCTGACCTTGACATCAATTTCATGGTCTACGCATGGTAGAATGACAATATTTGGTATATAGGTTGCTGATGAATAGTACATGACTATCTGAAAGATGTCACCTGACCTAGACCTCAAGTGTATGGTCCAGGGGCTACGTTAAAGCTTTTGGGTTAGGCCAGTTCCTGTTTAACTATGCATGGTAGGGTGATAATATTTGCCATATAGATTGCTGTTGAAGAGTACATGACTGTCTGGCAGGGCTCGCGTTGGAAGGCGACTCGGGCGAAGAAGTCGCCTTATCGTGGTCCCACTTCGCCGTCGATCATCTTCAAAAGCGAAGTGAAGTCGCCCTTTCATTTTGTAGAATCGCCTAATGTCGCCTTTCAAATTTTATTCCCGTTTTGGTAAGAAATCTTCATATTTTTGATACCGCGTCATGTTTATTATGTTTACGCCAAAGTTGAACTGGTACCCTTTTAACTTTTATTTGGTATATAAAGCGTAGGTTTACAATATAACCGAAAACCAGTTCAGAGCACAAGAATTTGTGAAAATTTCCGGAGCGGATATGAATTTGGTGCCAGAGATTGCAAATATACTACGCTGATAGTGGTGAAATGAGTTTTGCAATGATAGACAAGTAGTAAAAATAGTATTTTGGCAGTTACTTAAAACAAATTTAAGTTAAATATGTTTAAATACTTTTTAATAGTGAATTTTACAATTTTAAATAATATATGATGTGTCACAATGATGTAATTTTCTTCTTCTAGTTCTAATAGTACTTAATTATAAATCAATCAAATTGTGTATCAATGACAAAGAAACATTTATTTTAATGAACAGTTTTGTGACAGTTGATTCTTTTTTTATTGTTATGTTTAATACATGTATTTTTGAAAATGTGTGAAATAAGTATACTGAATAGTTAATCAAATCTTTGATACTTTATCCTAAATAAATTAAACTGCTAAAAAACATAATAAAAATGCAAATGCCAACACTAATTTAAAAAAAAAACCAAAGTAAACAGGACGCTTTCGTGAAATATACTGCAACTTCTCCCCGTTTTCCACCCACTTCTCCCTGTTCTATCCTCACTTCTCCCTGTCAGCCACCCAAAAGAGAAGTGACTTCTCCCTATAATTTTGACCCAGCGTGAGCCCTGTGTCTGGTAGGTGTCACCTGGCCTTGACCTCAATTTCATGGTCCAGCGACTACATAGATTTTTTTTTGGATTAGGGCACTTCCTCTGTAACCATGCATGGTAGGATGACAGTATTTGTTATATAGATTGCTAATGATTATTACTTGAGTGTCTTGTAGGTTTCAACTGACCATGACCTCAATTTCACGGTCCAGTGGCTAAGTTAAAGTTTTTGGACTAGGTCTGTTTCTCTGTAGCCATGCATTGTATATTTTAAATGATAACAATTTAATGATATTTACATAATGCTTATGACATAGTTTTTTTCGTTACTGATGCGGAATTCAGGCGAGACATTTTTCTGTGTCCACACTTGTTAGTAGTTATATTCAAAAAGATAAAAATGTAGTTAAGAGATGTCTCTTTTCCCTAGCTACTAGTAAATGGCTTGATATTGAAAAAGGTTTTAAAAACTTAAATAAGCTTTGACATGATTATAATATAATTTGAATAATAAATTCTACTAACTGTATGTTAAGTTTGAAGAAACTTGAGGACAAATATAAGTGTATGCTCTCTGTACCTCCTTAAACTTTGTGAAAATAATTTGATGTTTCTCTATTTGAATTCTTATTTAGCAACACATTTTTTTTGGCTTTTTTCTGCATATTTATTCATTCAAATTTTTTTTTATACATATACCAGTAACACTCATTTAAAATTAATTAATACAAAAATGTTTTTTATATGGTTTCTGCAAAATTTGGAAGAAAGACTTTTAAGAAAGTACTTAGCATTACATGTATTAGTTCATAATTCAAATAAATTCTACCTTTTTTTTCAGAAAATGCTATATGTTTTTTTGAATTTGTGTTAAATCCACAGTCATTTGGCCAAACCATAGAGAACATATTTTACACATCATTTCTAGTAAAGGTAGGTAGTTTGAAAATCACATATGTGTTCAATAATTTTAAGATATCTTCATTTAATGTTCTCCAACACTTTCCAGGATTTCATACATCTATATAATAATGATAAAATTTTGTTAATCTTTTGTGTTATGTTACTGAAAAAAGTATTTAAAAACTGAAAGGTTTTTTTTAGCTCACCTGGACCAAAGGTCCATGTGAACTTTTGCCATCACTTGGCGTCCGTCGTCCGTATTTAAAAACTGAAAGGTTTTTTTTAGCTCACCTGGACCAAAGGTCCATGTGAGCTTTTGCCATCACTTGGCGTCCGTCGTCCGCTGTCCGCCATAAACTTTTTCAAAAATCTTCCCCTTTGAAACCACTGGGCCAATTTTTTTCAAACTTGACCACAATCATCCTTAGGGTTCCTAGTTTCAAGTTTGTACCCAGAGTGTTGATCAACAGACAAATATGGCCACTGTTACTAAAAATAGAACATGGGGGTCAACACATGTTTTTGATCATTATCTCAAAAATTATTATAGCTATAGAGAAAACCGTTATTTCAAATTGATGGGCACATTAAGGTCTACAATAGTTGCTATTAGTGTGAAGTTGTGTTTTGGCTTCTTGTAGGAGTTATTGCCCTTTATTGACGGATTTTTGACAAAATTTTTGGTATTTACAATACAGTAGTCCCCCTCTTATAAGACCACCCCATCTGAGTCATGAAAGTGGTCTTATAATGGGGGTGGTCTTTCTTGAGGGGATATACACACACTAACACAGGTTTATAGAGCTTGGTCGGTTGATTAGCAACAAGAACTGTGAAGTGATCAAGAATCACACATAATAAATATTTGTATTTTATTATTCAGTATAAATAAAAATAAAAAGAATTCATGCAGTTTTTTATCTGTTAAAAATGTGTAATGATAATATAAGAATTCAAAGTCTTCTTATCAGTGAAAGTTTCTGTTCCTGTTTCATCTGCATTATCATTATTTTTATCACTTTTATTGTCTGCCCAGGTTCCACTTCGTAGTTAATAAAGGTTCCGTTTAGTTTGGAAAAATCCAGGTTTCTCTCTGTTTCCAGTTTCCCAAGTTTTTGACATCGTTTGTTGTAAATTTTTATTTATGATTATGTTGGTACATTCAGTCATTGTACTATTATCTCCTTGTTGAAAATTTCAGTCTTCTTGTAAGAAACCCAATTTCTGTAATGCCGAAATCAAACTGATCTACAATATCCTACTTGTTTTCCCCATTAATCCAGCTTAAACATCTTTCTTTTACGCCATTTCGACATTTTTTTTACCGGTCGTTGAACTGTTACCGAACTGGTTTACGATAATAAAACCAAATCACATTCCATTCAAGAATTCCAAAATAAACATCCGTTCAGTGAAAATGGTCGTTCGTGAGGGGAATTTACGTTGTTGTGTCAAGAAAACGTGGTCGCTGGTGGCGTTTGAGGGGTGGTCGTTTGCGAGAGGTAATTTTATGTTAGAAACACTTAATGCATCAGGGTTTTGGCCGGATGAGGCGTGTGGTTGCTGGCGAGGGGATCGTATAAGAGGGGGACTACTGTATAACCTGAAAACTCTACGAGGTAGAGTGAAACTGTAAATGGCAAAAATGATCAGCAATAAAAGCCCTACAATTCACTTGATTGGTCTGAAATAGTCAAACGACTCCTTATATGAGTTATTGCCCTTAAATGGCAATTTTTAAAGAAATTTTCCGTTTTTGTCCTGTAACTTTAAAACTATAATAGCTAGAGTAAAACTGTAAAAAGCAAAAATGATCAGCAATACAAGCCCTATAATTCACTGTATTAGTCTGAAATTGTCAGATGACTCCTTATAGGAGTTATTGCCCTTAAATGGCAATTTTTTATGAAATTTTCCGTTTTTGTCATGTAACTTGAAAACTATAGCAGCTAGATTGAAACTGTAAATTGCACAAATGATCAGCAATAAAGGCCCTACAATTCACTTGATTTGTCTGAAATTGTCAGACAACTCCTTAAATAAGTTATTGCCCATTAATGACAATTTTTTATGAAATTTTTTCATTTTTGTCCTGTAACTTAAAAACTGTAACAGCTAGAGTGAAACTGTTAATAGCAAAAATGATCAGCAATACAAGCCCTACAAATTACTATATAAGTCTGAAATTGTCAGATGACTCCTTATATGAGTTATTGCCCTTAAATGGCAATTTTAAAAGAAATTTTCCGTTTTTGTCCTGTAACTTTAAAACTATAACAGCTAGAGTAAAACTGTAAATAGCAAAAATGATCAGCAATACAAGCCCTACAATTCACTGTATTAGTCTGAAATTGTCAGATGATTCCTTATAGGAGTTATTGCACTTACATGGCAATTTTTTATGAAATTTTCCGTTTTTGTCCTGTAACTTGAAAACTATAGCAGCTAGATTGAAACTGTAAATTGCACCAGTGATTTAGCTAGCGCTCGCCACTTTCGCAATTGGCGAATCCTTTTTAGAAATGACGAAAATATTTTGATCGTAATTCGCCACTTCCATTTTCAAACTTCGAAATTTTCATTGTCAAAATCGGCACAGGTAAATCCAAATATCTGACCTAAGGTACATGTTTATGACCCAAGGCAATCAAAGTAATTATGTAAGAGATAGGCCACCTGATATTATTTGATAATTAATCACTTAATTACTGTGTACCGATACACGCGATCGAGCATAACCAGTTGGATGACAACTCGGGCGATCTTATTGTGGTCCCAATTCGCGTTGTTGACCATTAAACGAGAAGCTGAAGTCGCTCTGTCATTTAAAAAAATGTCTTATGTCTCCTTTTAATTTTATTGCCATTCTTGTCAGAATCGTCATATTTTTGTCACAGCCTCTGTTTATCATGTTACGCGCCATTTGTTAACTCTGGTTTCGGCGTGATTTTACTTTGTAATAAAGCGTAGGATAAAATACTACTGGTAACCAGTCAGAGAAACAAAAAAAAATAATACCGATAGGTTTTCGGAGCGGATATGAATTCGGTGCCGGAGATTGCAAAATACGATGCCAATTAAAAACGACTATTGCAAAAATTTAAATATAAACAAAAATGAATATTTTGGCAAACACTGTTTTTTTATTTAAATCTGTTTAAATATATGTTCTATGGCAATATTACATTGAATATATATGTTATAAAATGGTGCCAGAAAATATTAAATATTGATTGATGTATATCGCATTAACTAATTAATTAATTAATTAATGATCTTGCATACATTTAGACATATAAAAAAATATACACACATATTAGATCTTAAAATTAGTCGCACGCAAAAGTGACTAATGCTTAAAAAATCCTAGCTAAAACCCTGAAATTGCACAAATGATCAGCAATAAAGGCCCTACAATTCACTTGATTGGTCTGAAATTGTCAGACAACTCCTTAAATAAGTTATTGCCCATTAATGACAATTTTTTATGAAATTTTCCGTTTTTGTCCTTTAACTTAAAAACTGTAACAGCAAGAGTGAAACTGTTAATAGCAAAAATGATCAGCAATACAAGCCCTACAAATTACTTTATAAGTCTGAAATTGTCAGATGACTCCTTATAGGAGTTATTGCCCTTAAATGGCAATTTTGTTATGAAATTTTCCATTTTTGTCCTGTAACTTGAAAACTATAGCAGCTATATTGAAACTGTAAATTGCACAAATGATCAGCAATAGATTGCTTAGTCCAAAATTGCAAGATGACTCTTTATAGGAGTTATTGCCCTTTCATTATGAATAAGGACAAATGAACAGTTTTTGAATTATAAATTAGTCTATAACACACCTACTAGTAGAGTAAAACTGTAAATTTCTATAGTACCCTAAAGGACAATGCCTACAAACCATTTAATTTTCAGAAATTGTCTGATGGCACCTTATAGGAGTTTTTTGAAGAAATGTTTAGTTTTTGCACAGTAACTTAAAAGCTATAACAACTAGACTGAAACTGTTAATTTCAAAAATTTTAATTTAGTTGAAGTCATTTGGATTCCAGGTGAGCGATTACAGGCTTCTGGGAGCCTCTAGTCTTTTTAAAGTATGTTGAGAGTTACATGTTACATGAAAGTAAACAGTTATTTATTTTTTTTACAGGATGGTTTAGCAAGGGTATCCCTTGACGAAGATAGTCTGCCATTAATTGGTAATTTATGTTAGGATTGGTCCTTTAAAACATTCAAGGCACACACAGAAAGTCATGTACCAATAGTTCACATTTTCTTGCCCAAATTACTAAAACAAAAATTGGAAAATCATGAATTTTTAACCTAGGCCATTCAGCAGGAAACTTATGTTCTATGGAATTGCCATTAGGCAATCTCATTGGGGATCAATGTTTTAAAAACTTGCAGATAAATGTATCCTTTTATATTGTTTGTTTGTTTGAATGATGTTAAACGCAACTTTCTGCAATTTTTCAGCTATTTTATGGTGGACCGTTTTTATTATGGGATGAAGCCAGAGTACCTAGAATAAACCCCAGGCCTTTGATAGGAAAACTGGCAATCCTTGTCAATTTATAGTGGAGTGCCCGCTGTGAGACTTAAACCCACAATCTCAGTGTTTACATACCACATTATCAATAGTAGACAATCTGCCTTAACCACTTGGCCACAGAGGCCTCTATATTCTTTTGTTAAAAGTATTGCTAAATGGTTTTTAAGTGCATCGATGTTTATGATTCTAATGCAGTTCTTGATGTAACGTCAATTCTGATTGGATAACATGAATAATTTCATGGCATCAATTCCACGATTGATGCCGTCAGATTTTAACGCAAGCGCAGAAGTTATTTCCGGCAAATAAAAAATTCCAATTTTAATCAGTTAATTTAGTCTTTTATTGTAGTAGCATTAGAATGGAGATAACTGTATTGTTTTTGAAGATTTGCCGGCATCAATTGGTGATTTAATGGTCGGAAATATCTGTTTACTGGCTCAGGCTTACAAGTTGCCAATAAACTCAATTTCCGACCATCAAATCACCAATTGACCAATCTTCAAATACAATACAGTTATCTCCTAATTTAAGTTGTTATAGTATTAATTGAAAATGATAAAATTATCTTTGTCGTAAACAGTGATACTGAGTGGTAACATGTATAAAACATCTGATTTCAATCAGTTTTCACGTCTTGTTTCACAACTTTTGTGTATAAACTATTACAGTTTAAACATAACATTTTTTCCAAATGATTGCATGAAAGGCATTTATAATATTGTATAGATTAGTGAAAATATGTCTTGCATGTAAACTGTGTGAAAATAATTTTTGTTCTCTCAATTCCAAAACAATTTTTTTTTAAATTGGCCATTGCCTGCTTTTGTTCATGTATTCTTAAAATCAGTTTATGTAGAATCATTGTATTTTCAATCTACCGTCCGTATAAGATATGATTTAACTAACCAGTTGAATGTTTTAAAGAACAGTCATCCTAAAAGCCACTGCATTAATATTTGGTGCTTTTGCGTACCATTCAGAGGTCAGACATAAAATAACTCTTGATTGACTCTTTTGAAATAAAAACCAATTAATACCTTGTATAATCACTTTTCTAAAAAGTTATTCCATCTTTCATCTGATAGAACCAGTGGAGAATGCAGAAGAAAAAGGAAAACAACAACAGAAATCTAAAAATCATCAGACTATACTGTCAATTACACCAGCAGAGTGGAAGGTATTGTCAAAAACTTAGGATCAGCATCTTACCTACTAGAGTTTATACTTTTCAAATGATTAAGTCTGTATTTTGTAATTATTGAGACACTGCATTTCTATGGTCATAAATTAATCCTTTGACCTCTGTAACTAATTACCGGTAGTAATTGTTCAATCATCATTCTGACAGATACAAATGTGCAAAAAATTAAAATACTCATTTCAGCATATACTAAAATATTTTCAAAGTTGAGCAAAGTTGTCTCCATAAGCACATTTACAGAAAAGTAGAAGATTTCTAATATACGAAATAAGCCTCCCATATTTACATGATCTGTGCTCTAAAAGGGTTTTGAACTGGATGCTGCTACTGGTTGCTTATGGCAGTTTGTGGCGATTATACAGATTATTTGAACAATGTTCAATGGAAAAAATTTAACAGAATCATTGTAGATAGAGAAATATAGGATTTTACATTTTACCCAAGATAGAGAAATATAGGATTTTACATTTTACATAAGTGAATTATTGGATTTCTCCAATTGAGTTAAATTATGGAATTTTAGTCAGAGCCCTGGCCAGGACTTTTACTATCAAGATTGGAGAAATCCTATAATCCAAGAGTGGTAATGTAATATTCTGTTTAAAAGTAGCAAGTTTGTGAAATAAAATAGAAATTCTCTTAACTGCAATTTTTACAGTGGTGGCTTTAAATACACATTAATGGAACTACAAATTCAATAATGACAAGAATTGAATATTACATAAAAATTAGAGAAACTAATCCAAACATTAATTATTTCTAAGTACCAGTGTAATAAAGAAGAAATCAAATTCTATTTTATTTATTACAAACAAGTGTTGGCCAACACTTTTATTTGTTCCATATTGTAAATTCCATTAATACTAATTTAACAGAAAAATACCTATGATATTTTGTGTAACAAAAATATTTGTACACTTTTCCAGGAATTAATAAATGTTTACAAAATAGAAGAACCATTAATTCCAACCAGGGATCATATTAGTCCTCCTGCAAAGAAACCATCAATTGATGCAAAAGTGAAGAATGGTTCAACATCGCGTGGGAAAGGCAAAAAGTGAAATAAAGGAAATCATTAAATGGTCAACATCCGACAGAGAAGACAAATCGGAAAGAATATACACTGGTCAAGCACAGTACTGCAAAAGGTGTTATTATAAGTGTATGGAGATTGGAGTACATTTAGTTAGATGTACCATTTACTTACTATGTATAATTATGCAGACAAGTATGTGTGCCTGCCTGTTAGTGCAGGAATACTGGTCGAGACTGTTTCATGTGCAATTGATGATTTATGTCATTAAAATGATTGGCATGTCTTAATGTGATAAACAATGGTCATAGGTTTTTTTTATTCAGATGTAATGGTAACTACTTTTTCTTTTAAGTATCATAACTTAACAGGTATGACAGGGTTTAGGAACTAGAATTGAAGGGTAATGTTTTGTATCATCAAACTAAAAACTTAGGTTAGATTGTGATTATTATAAGGATTTGAGATTACAAAACACCTGATAGTTTTAATAATGTTTATAATACATTAAGATCGTTTTTGGCCGACTTTCACAGAGTAAAAATCCGGGTTATAGTATTGTGAATGTTGTGCGGGCAGGGAAAAAAGTTTTTGTAACAGTTTTCTCAGGAACTAATAATCACATTTTCTTGAAATTTGGTATGCAGCATCAGCATGGCCTCCCATAACGTGGGATTTGATTTCAGGTTCCTACTTCCTGTTTAAAGAAATCCGGCCATTTCTGTCTATGATCAATTTTTATTACAGTTAAATCAGTAGTTTATCATTTTTATTATAATACATTTACATATTATTTTGAAATTTTACATGTAAATAGTTATATTAATTATATATGTGACTAATTCAATGGGGCTTTAGCCAAGTGTTTTCATTTTGTTATATTGCAATAATGTTGACTTTTAAAAATCATCGATTTTAATCCTTTTTTTTTAAGAATTGTGTAGACTTACTTTAGAATCCTGAATCATTTTGTTAGTTGTTTTTTATAGATTTTTAGTTTGTTTGACGATAAGTTGTTACTTTTTTGTTTTTTAATAAGACAACCAAAAGGGGGGTAGATAAGTTGTTATATTTTTGTTTTTTTTAATAAGACAACCAAAAGGGGGGGGATGGTTTGGTATTCTGTTTTTGCAAATAGGTATCATGTTTGTGTAAAGATAGGTTTTTATATTCACATATTTTGTTGTTTGATATAATTAATAAATGATTTACCAATGCTGTAGTTTAGTATTGTTTTACAACGGGATGGCCATTTATGTCGCATTATTGTATCCTGAGCAACAGCAGAGGATAAATTAATGACAATTGTACAACAATGATAAAACAGCCTCTGTGAATTTTGTCTATTCTAATAAGATAATTGTCATATATTAAGGATATTACAGAGTAACACACAATCTATTGCTATGGATAATTATAGTGTGTGTTGCTATTTTTAAGATTAATTCATCATTAGCAATAGCTTTAAGGTGGGAGTAACAGTTTTGTGATTGAAACAGTCTTTCAAGACATGCCCACCTCATTTCATAAGTACTTTTTTTACCACGGTTGTGGTCTCAAAGCATTTAAAGCATGTATTAAAATAGCCAACTAAATTCCTTAAGATTCTATCAATCCCTAAATCAGTAAGTGGTCTGGAATACAAATGTCAGTACTAAAAGTCTTCTATGTTAAAGGGAAGGCTACTATAAAATCTATAATTAGGATTAAGACATTATGTAGATAAAGATTAAAGAATTTATAAAATATTTTATTTGTACAATATTTTGCATATTTTTCTTTATTTAGACTGCTTTAAACTTTTCTTTATAATTTGTTATTGTTATCCAGGTAATTATGGCTGTTAATGAGTTAAACATTTATTTTTAGCATGTTATTGATAAAGAAAGGACTTACACCTCTGTTCTTGTTTGAATTCAGTAAATAAAATCTTGTTCATTCAGTGGGTGGATACAAAATATGATCCTGAACATACTGAAATGATCGAGATTAAGTGTTCTGAGAAGACGTTTCTGAATGCAATTCATATGTCCTTATCTGCAAGTTTTAATCATACATTGATTTTTACCATCAATCTGTTTTTTTACTTTATAAAATACTGTATGCCAACTTGATTTGTTAGTGTTTTATTTATTTCAGGGACAAAAATATGAAATAAGTCAATGTGAACTGGTTTTTTAATACAGTGTATTATATATCAATTCTAACAATGAAACCAATGTAAATCACAGAGACATCAGCAAATTGTCTACGTACTTGCAAATAAGTCATCACGAAATTAAGTTGGTTTATAGTATTGAATGTTGTTATTGAGATATTGAATGAGATTAAAAATGAAAAAGATGACAAGTTTTTTTACTTGGATTCAAGATAGGCTACTGTACTGAGTTCAACCACCAATACACTGGTCATCCTCTTTCTTAGATCTTCTGAAAATAGAATCGGGGGTGAAGTCAGGGAAGGAGAGCAACAAGCTGCGTGTACACTCTATGCAAAAGTGGTCATGTGAGCTATTGTTATCACTTTGCGTCCGTCGTGGGCAGCGGCGTCTGTAAACTTTTAAAATTTTAATCTTCTCTGAAACCACTTGGTCAATTGTAACCAAACTTGGCCATAATGTTCATTGGATGGACCTTTACAAAGTTTGTGTTTTTTATTTTGATTGGTAAACCAATATGGCCGCCACCTCAAGACTTAGTTTAACATAGGACCCTATGGAAAAAAGTTTAAAAGGGCTTCTTCTCTGAAACCGTTTAACCAATCAAAACAAAATTTACTAGCAATATTGTTTGGATGCTCCTCTATAGAGTTTGTGTTTTTGATGGCAATTGGAAATTCAAAATGGCCGCCACCGCAGGACTTAGTTTAACATAGGACCCTATGGGAAAAAGTTTTAAAAGGCTTCTTCTCTGAAACCGGTTAATCAATGGTAACTAAAAATTACTAGCAATTTTGTTTGGATGGTCCTTTATAAAGTTAAGGTTTTTTATGCCTATTGGAAAATCAAAATGGATGCCACCGAAGGACTTAGTTTAACATAGGACACTATGGGGAAAAGTTAAAAAAGGCGTCTTCTCTGAAACCGGTTAACCAATGTAAACAATACTTACTACCAATATTGTTTGGATGGTCCTCTATAAAGTTTTTTTTTTTTTATGACAATTGGAAATTCAAAATGGCCACCAAGCTGGACGTAGTTTAACATAGAACCCTATGGTGAAAAAGTTAAAAGGCTTCTTCTCTGAAATCGGTTAACCAATCGAAACAAAACGCTAGCAATATTGTTTGGATGGTCCTCTATAAAGTCATGTTTTTTATCCCAATCGGAAATTCAAAATGGCCGCCACCACAGGACTTGGTTTAACATTGGACCCTATAAGAAAAAAGTTTAAAAGGGCTTCTTCTCTGAAACCGTTTAACCAATCAAAACAAAACTTACTAGCAATATTGTTTGGATGCTCCTCTATAAAGTTTGTGTTTTTTATGGCAATTGAAAATTCAAAATGGCCGCTATCGCAGGACTTATTTTAACTTAGGACCCTATGGGAAAAAGTTTTTAAAGGCTTCTTCTCTGAAACCGGTTAATCAATGGAAACAAAAACTTACTAGCAATATTGTTTGGATGGTCCTCTATAAGTTTGTTTTTTATGGCAATTGGAAATTCAAAATGGCCGCCACCGCCGCAGGACTTAGTTTAACAAAGGACCCTATGGGCAAATAAAAAAAATCTTCTCTATACAACCGGTTAACCAATCGAAACAAAGCTTTCTAGTAATATTGTTTGGATGGTCCTATTTAAAGTTTATTGAAAATTACAGGACTTACTTTAACATCAGGGAAATGCCATCTTCATTGCCTATAAAATCGGGTGAGCGATACAGGCTTTTAAGAGCCTCTGGTCTTTTTGTATTTTTATTTCATGCTGTATGTTTGTCTAAATCCAGATTTGTAATTCCTTTGGCTCTTACTTGAAGTCCGTTGGGTTTTCTTGCCTATTTTTCTTCAAACAGTAATCTTAGTGATGTGGTAAGTTGAGTGCTGTGCAGTCGTACCAATATAGAAATTTCAGTCTTGTGTAGCTATAGCAGTAATGAGTACAATGCAAAAATTGCATAAAGACAACTCTAGATTGACCTGCAAAATACAGTACAAATTGAACAAATAGGTACTGTGGAATATATTGTTATCTCATTTAATATATAAAATGCAAGAACTGTTATGACCTCGTTTTCTGGCATTACCAAAATTAAGAAATTGTTACGCCCCAGTTATATAAAACATCCCCCCTTTCATGTTTTGGTTTTTGCTCAAATTTAGATTTTTCTATAATTAAAAATGTCCATCGGTTTGATTGCGGATAAGTTGAGGAAGTCTTAGAAGTTGAGATGTTTTATGAAACCGGGCCCTGACTGCATAAAATACAGTACTTGAGATTTCCTTATAATTCTAATTTTCCGTCGGTCTGATTGGTCAATATTTGATTGGGGATAAGTTGAGGAAGCCTCTATTTTTTATGGCCCTGAATCCGTATCAGAAACCGTACTGTATTGACATGAACTGTCACTATCCATTATCTAAAAACCACATCAAAGTCCAAATATCCTGCATTATGCAGTGTAAATAAAAGTAGTATTTTTTCATTACTAAGCAGAAGGTTAGCATGTCTTAATACAATTGTTAAAAAGGGGGTATGTTGCCACTGGTTAAATTATCTATTTTAGTGGCTGTATTTCAGACCTGATGGCAGCAGACATATTTTATACGAATATAGAGATTTACTTCTGAAAATGAAAGATTTAAACACTAAATATTTAAGTTCAAATTCTGGGTTTTTCTAATTGCACTGGTTTTTTGTCAAAACTCTGTTATAAATCCTTATCACTGCAGTGGAATACTTAATAATGCTTCTATTAAATTAATGATTCACACTGATTACTGCTTCAATGCAGTATTCCATGATAGTTGCAGAACGTCTACCTAGGGTGATAAAATCTGACATGGTTGCACTATTGTCTAAGAGAAGATACATGCAATTTTCATCCAATTATTTATATTTTTCTAAGGAAATCATTTCGTTCTTTATGGTTAAATTCTTAATAAAAACAGACATGTACGCTTGAAGTAGAGATCGTTCATGATGATAATTAAGTAAAAGTAATAATAAGTTCAACAAAGTTGAAAAGTCTTCAATGACAAATTCTAACTCTGATGAGCAATTATAACTCGTCATGTATCACCTATATGCTCTTAGCTTTAGGGAAACAAATAATACGTATTTCGTCAAAGGGATAAGTACTTACTTGAAAATTCTCTCTCAACAAAAATCACCAAAGAACAATTTCACTAGCATAATCAGGGGCGGATACGAAAGCGGCCGGGACGTAAAAATGGGATATCGGAAATGGACGGCCACGAAGTGGTTCTCCCGCGCCTCGCAGAGGCGCATTTACGACAGGGGGTCTGGGGGCCGCCCCAGAAGCTCTCGAAAAAAAATGGTGCAAAATCCTGCATTCTCCATTCTCGCAATTTTCAAGCATCAAAATGAATATATTTAACACAAGGTTTTTATAGTGTTCAGTAACCTTTATTTAGTACAGTATGTTTTTTTGTTTGAATGGTGTTTTAACGCCACTTTCAGCAATTTTTCAGCTATTTCATGGCGTCCAGTTTTTATTGGGGGAGGAAGCCGGAGTACCCGGAGAGAACCCCCGACCTGCGGTAGGAAAACTGGCAATCCTTGTCAATTAAGATTGGAGTCGAGTACACCCTGCCTGCAGTGAGAATCGAACCCGCAATCTCAGTGTTGACAGACCACGTGATCAATAGTAGACGAACTACCTTGACCACTCGGCCACCGAGGCCCCCTCGGTACAGTATGCAACAGAGATATCATAACAAACGAATTAGTACTGTTAAAGCATTAATTTATGGCGAGGACGATCGGGGATTACATTTTTGCCTTTGGTGCTGGTTGTTACCCTCCATGTTCTCTTTTTTTCCTTTCCTTTTTTAATGGGGGGAGTACGTCCCCTACCCCCCCCCCCGGAATCCGCCACTGAATTAATAGAACGTATAATTGTAAAAGTTCTGAATAATTACATCGTTTAGCTACTTTCTGCTTATGATTGGTGGTCGAGTGGTTATTGATCAAGTGGTCTGTCAACACTCAGATTGCGGGTTGAGTCTCACTGCGGAGGTGCACTCGACTCCAATCTTAATTGACGAGGATTGCCAGTTGTTCTACCGAGGGTCGTGGGTTTTCTTCGGTCCGTACCCTGGCTTCCTCCCCTCAATAAAAACTGGACGCCATGATATATCTGCAAATTGCTGAAAGTGGCGTTAAACATTCAAACAAACAAACAAGCTTATGATAAAATTTTACCCTTTTGATGTATTATTGCGGTGCATTGTAGATTTTGATATAATGTATAGCTTTGTGTCATCTTATAATGTATAGCTTTGTGTCATCTTTAACTAATCACGCTATTACAGTTATCAATAAAGTAAACAAAATAAACAAAATTTGTCCATAAATAAGAAATTTAAAAAAGTTGTTAAAAAGCTGTTTGTAATATCTTGGTTTTCGCGTTTTTCAAGAGAACAGTCGTTAAAACGATTTGAACATTCCAATAAACTTTATAATACAGTATAAAGATTTCACCAGAAGTTCCTTGTGTACCGTAAAACACATACCCAGCAGATTTCATATTGGATATTTTATTAAAATTTTTCACAACATTCCGGTTAAACAAAATAATCCTTGGTCGATTCTGTTTTAGCTAGGCCAAGATTGATACACGTAGCCATATGTCCCGCACCGCTGCAGTATCGATTTGCCTAAGATGTTGAGAAACTAATATGGTAAAATTTTGCTTGTGACACATTATGGGACAAAATAACTAGCATATAATATTAAAATTATTTGGATTGGTATTTGGGAAAGAGCTTAGCAATTTACATGATAACATTTTATCAAAATGTGCTTGATAAAATTTGCTTTGATTATTGTTAAATATTGCTAAAATGGTCGGTTCCATAACTCCTATAAACTTTTACGAAATCAAAATGGTGGTAAAGCATGTACATTTACGCATCACGACGATTAATCCTGTTCAATATAAAAGCATCCATTGAACGGTTTCAGAGAAGATGTGCTCACAAGTCCTACCTATATATTGCTGATATGGTCAGTCTTAAAACTCCTACAAAGTTAGACGAATCAAAATGACGGTACAGTATGCACATCATAATTAATCCTATCAAATATCAGAGCAATCTGTCTTGCGATTTCAGAGGAGATGCGTCCACAAGATCATCATTGTATTAGATTGCTGAAATGTTTAAATTCTCATAACTCATATAAAATTTGAGTGATAAAAAGAACGGTAGAGTATGCACATCTACACATAATTTAGTCCTAATTGCTTTTTAATTGTCCACCGACGCTCCTCGGCGGGGAACAATTAAAAAGCAGTTAAGTTTGTATTCTAGCTATTCTAAACATTCAACTTTTTATTTGATTGAACCAGTGAAGAATTCTTAAGAAACGTACTTAGAATCATCTAACTATATAAATGCTGTCAATTCTAACATAGTTAACATACTTAATTCATTTTGGTCTTCCTTTAAGACTCGTAAACACTAAATCTGGAACTGCTTAATCGCTTAATAGAAAAAAATTCTCTTCGAAAGGCCAAATAAAAAGCCAGTAGACTGGCTAGACACAAAACGTTTCAATTCTGCTATCAATTGTTTGTGAAAAATCATAGACATTTTGTAAATCGTTATATACATTGCTCATGAAAGAGATTTGCAGTTACTAAAATAAGGGGCCCCCCTCAACTAAGTGCACGAATATTAGACTGTTTCACTTTAATGTGCATTTACAGATTTTACAGGATGGTAAAGGAGTTTTAAATAATCACTGGATCCTTACACCATACGTCAAAATTATCAGTTGAATTTTTTTTTTCATTTTATCCAGTAAACATTACGATTAATTTTTTTGTCATGGTAAATAAGAACATTGTATTAATTTAAGGCGTCATTGTCCGTCATGTTTTAATTTGAATATCAAGCGAATAATAAGCTTTTTTCTGCATGTTTAAGAACTGGTTTTTAGTCGTTTTTATAGTGTAAAACCTACATTATGTACACATGTCAAATCTTCAATATTTATACTTTGATTAGATTGTTATTTTTGCATTGTTTAAGTATGGTGGTCTAGTGTGTTTCGATAGTTGCATTGGTAGATACACAAAATAATTATTTTATACCGACTTCAATAATTTTACCCAGTTATGTTTTCACCAAGTTTTTATTGATCGGCTTCTACTTTTTACTGTACAATAAACACACAGAATGGATGGAAGTGGCATGTAATTTATATACAAGAAAAATGTACATACGGATTTAATAAGGCGTTATTATTTATATAAAAGTTGTACTACATACGTCAACCGTGAAATGTTATTAAGGACTGGTTATATATAAAAAATAGAAGTAGTAAGGCGCATGATAAGCAGAAAATATAAAAGTTATCGTAAACACACTACTATATATTTCAATAGATTGCAATACTTTAGTGCTCAGTTTGCTAGCTGCAGGACCTTTTGAGAGATACTCCATTAGATTTATAAATAGGTGTCTGCGCTTTATGAACAATGTTTAGATTTTCACAGTCAATCTCATTTATTTCATGCATTCACTGTTACTAAAAGTGTCTCACTTGAAAAAAAAAGTTGTTACATGTATATAATTTAAGACGTTCATTTTTAAAAAGGTGCATATAAAAATGTGTTTACCACTCTTGGCTTTAAAAGTGTTTTATTTCTGTTTAAGAGAATTCCAATCACAGACAACATCCAATTTTCACGTGTCATGAATTAAAATTGCGATTTTAGGGCACATTTGATTTAAAAAAAAAGTGTTTAAAATACACAACTAAACAGGTGTATTCGGTAGTCTTAATACTGAACAATTATAAGAATCGAAATTTGAATTTAAAATAATATTTTTAACATAAACATGATGGGATCAATGTCATTTATTGAAATAATTGCTACGTTACCACAAAGCTAAATTATATAAGAGTATTTAGCTTATTTGAGTATTTTTTTGTCCATGTCTCTGATTATTTTTCAATACATATATACAAATACATAGCAGAATTGGCAGTGTGTATAATAAAAAAATAAAACAAACATGAAAGTTATTTCCTGCATTTTTAAGTGGTTGAAATAAGTAGAATTCTTACGTTACTTTACGTATCAAGAAGAGTTATCCTCGGAGATGGATTATTCAATTATAATACCGATATTTAGTACTATAATCTAGAAAAAATAGCCAATTGTAACTGAAGTTATTAAATACTGTAAATTTGATGACGTATTATGTTAGTATTTCACCTGTCAGTGATATCATCAATAATAATGGCGTATCATTATCAAGCTTTTATTTACTGATCTATAGTGAAATAAATTTATTTTGATAACGTAATAATCACCTGTGACGTATTTTAAATAAATAAATTTGATTATTAAAGCCTTTGAAAGTTTGTTTTTTCGTTTTACATACCATTCTCTTGGTAATAACGTTTCAGAGTACCCCTCATTGCACATGAAACTTGAGTGCTAAATTTACGTTTTGATTTTGTGTAAAACTTTTGTTTTGCTCTCAAACTGATACATTTATTAGTAAATTAACATTTATCGTCTTATAAACCTGAAATGTTGAAATAATATATTATCATAGAGCCATGCCGTCATGTACAATAAAGTTACATACACCATGTCATACTAATAAAGAACTTCGGTAATTCTTAAACATCACACTCTGTCACCCATCTATCCTTAAAGTACTTATTCTTCTGTATCCGCTTGCAGTTCTTTGATGCACGGCACGGAAAATGTCAATGGGACGCTGTTGATGCAGTATAACCGACGAATGCCAAAAATAGCAAGGAAAAGATTCGAAAATATTGAATGTAACTGAATTAAATGCTTTTCACGAAATTCCTACGTTATATTTCATATTGTTTCTTAATAAATGGATTTCGCAATTCAAATTTCACCTTGTGTGGTTTCGTTTAATAGATTAAATTTTACGTAGAAACCTTTTTATCATTTAAAAATTTGTCCACGTTGTATTTCATATTCAAGCAAAGTCAAAGTGCATGGTTTAATTGAGATTAACTGTTCAGGACGTCGCATCATATATGCAGCCTGGGCGGTACATACTTGAAGTCGTCAATACTAAACCTCTCCAACACGCACCAAACTGGAGGGGGTTGTGTAGTTTATTATTCTTATTATTATTAAAAATTGTGACAATATTACTCTATATATTTTAAAAAAATTTTAAAATTCCCTCTCATAGTAGATTTTTTGCCCGGGAAGATGACATCACCGGTGATAATTGTAAAATTAAAAAAAAAAATATTCCGCCTATTAGAGTAAAAAAATTCCAGGTAAATAATAAGCCAAAAAATTCGAAACTATAATAATTAACATATAAATAGTGTTTATTTGTTATCTTCAATATACTTGAGCTGGTTTTGTTGTCCCCTATCAGAATTTTCAAATCTTTATCCTCCACCTAACTCTAAATGTAGTGAAACTTGTTTGCCGAATGTTTTATTACTGTACTAACTTGTTCTCGCTCTGAATATAGGTAAAATGCTGCTCATTAAACATGAAACTGCCATTAACTTTAATCAATAATAATCATTTATTCACTTGGTCACAAATATGTGAAAGTTTTGGTTTCCCAATAAAATTAAAAAACCTTTACAAGAACACTCTTAGTAAAAAATTGCTAAAATATTTTTATTTGAAATAAAGATTTTTAATGTACCATTTACAACATCAACAATGTTTTCACAATTTCTTACATAAATTTGTTCTTAAAGATTAAAGCAAATATAACCAGTTTGTTGAAGTTAGGATTGACTTTTCTGGTTGTTTCTCAAAGATTAGTGTTAAATTAAAATTAAAAACAATTAAAAGTCTCCCTTTTATATATACCCTTTTCAGTTTGGAATTAGACTCAAGAAATCTACATAAGTGCATGGTTTTTATTGGGTTCCAGTTACCGTTATTTTCTTTCTTTCTTTTTTTTTTTGGGGGGGGGGGGGGGTTCTTTTTTGTGTCGTGTGTATTTGTCAGTGCTTTTTTACTTTCAGCTCTTTGTTGGACTGTAATGAGGGTTCCTTTCAAATATGGTATTTACTTTTAATTAGGATACCATCATGGGGAATTGCAATTATTGTTAAATATTGGGGGAACTTCAATTATGGCATTGTGTTTGATAATATATTGTAGACAATATATTATGCTCTTTTACCGGAATAGACATAATAATAATAATAATAATAATAATAATAATAATAATAATAATAATAATAATAATAATAATAATAATAATAATTATTATTATTATTATTATTATTATTATTATTATTATTATTATTATTATTATTATTATTATTATTATTTCAACATACAATAAATTTCTTAAGAAATATTTCTGTCTATTTCTGTCTATCTCATTTTACTTTAGACCGACTTACAAAAAAAAATAGAATCACCAGATTTATTGAACGACTTCACAAGTCTATAGTTAAAAAAATTGGCAGTAAAAAATGACTCAATGATTTTTTTGTTTCTTATCCTCCAAAAATGTTATAAGGAACTTTCAAAACTAATCTTTTAAGCACATAGAAAAAATCCGGATTTACCGCATCCTAAATTCCGGAACTAATTTCTTAGCATAAACTTTCACAAACACCTGTTACAGACGAAAATGGCAAAACAAGGAAAGAAGGATGATGTCCAAGTCGAAGAAGAAGATAATGATCTGGAAATACCACAGGAATATTTACATAATTCACAAGACAAAAGTGAAAGATTAAGAATTAGAACTGGGTACCGAGCATTGCTTGAGGATTTGCACAGTTGGGTTTAATTTTTGATTTAGAAACATTTTTAGAAACTTTCACTGTATTTAGATATTTGTCTTCTTGGCATAAAAAATCAAAGAACACACAAATAATACTCTAAGTCCAAATCTTATTTGACTGGTAAAAATGTAAAAACAAATTGGTATATAATTGAGTTACTTCCCTTTATACCAATTTCTCATGATGCCCTTCCTGAGCACATGACTAACTTTTGTTTTTGAATGAATCTGTTATAGGACTGAATAATGTTTTAAATGGATTTAAACAACAAGACCAAATCACAAACAAACAAAATAAAAATATGTTTGTGAGTGAGTTGGATTTTTTTGATAAACAGAAAAATCCACTGAAAACAGTGTTTAATCCTTAAAATTTTTTAAAATTGCATTAGGAAATTAATTTGTGTAAAGTTATCTCAATTCTATGTTTCTTCTGTATTTTGGTATTGGAATTGTCCTAAAGTTATATTTTGTTGATTTTTTGTACCAAATGTTATTCCATAAACCATCTTTTGATTTTAATAATCAACCAAATAAATATATTTCTAAATACTAGTATGCAAATCATATAAGAATTATTTATCTATATAGTTGATCATATACTAGTACGATTAGTAACTTCATGAATGAATATTAAAAAAGTCACTGAACTATACTGTAGCCACTCCTCTTTTCAGATTGTTTTATTCATTATCAGGACAAAGACAAGTTATTCAATTCCTACACCGGGGCCATACTGGAAGGGTTCCCAGTGCTTGACCCACAGAGCAGCCCAGCATGTTCCCAGGTGGTGGAAAGAGGAGACCCTTATTTTTTTGGGGGGGGGATGGGGGGTGGGGGAGGGTTTGTCAGGTCATAATACAGAATCCTGGCAGTGGACATGTGAGAGTGCCATGCTCCCTAAACGATAAGGACCCTTTCTGTTGATTCAAACAAAAAGTAGGCCATGGTAGCCAATACAAAATCTAAATTCTCTGCCACTTCCCAATACTCTATACTTTATCCATGGCTATATCCCATCCTCCCATTTATTCCATTGATTTATTGTTAACTCTACCTGAATATAGCTGAAATACTGCTCGCTTTTCATAAAGCAAACATCCAATCAATAAATTTCTACATTTTGTTGATCAACAGGTCAATCAAATTACACGTATGCAAGTTTTGTTGTTGTATTTTATACAAATGTAAACAAGTGTGGATAGTATTGCTCAAGCTCAAGCAATACTAAGTTCCCTACCGGAAAATAAAATTTTCATAGTCCAAGAGCCATAATTTCATCAAAAATCATTGGACTGGAATGATATTCAAACTTTATCTGGACCTCATCATAGTTTACTCACTTGCCAAATATCAGCTCAACATCTGCAAGCGTTTAGAAAAAAGTCCAGAAAACATGTGTCACGGACGGACGGACGGAGTGCAAACCTATAGTCCCCGGCTTCTGCGAAGCCAGTAGGGGACTAATAAAGATTGTATGCCTAAAAGAAGTCATATTTATATTAAAAATTAATCGTGTGTTGGCTGTTAACATTTCTTTTTTAAGCGCTGAAATAAACGTATTACAAAAAATGTAAGCTAAATGAAGTATATGTGGAATAAACGAGCAATTTTTTGGTGGGTGCAAGATTTTACAAGATTTCTTCAAGGCATTACATTTTCAAATTGGTTTTTCACTGGTTTCTTGTACATGTACATATAGTATGAAGTGGACTGAATCTGAGACATCAGCAACATAACATAATCTGGTTTATACTCGTGTAAATGCTACTGAAAAAGTATTGGGTTATTATTAGTGGCAAAAAATTTAGACTTTAGTGGCTAAAATAAGCCTCCTCTTATCAACAAACATAACATCCATAATGGTTGCAGCCAGGCTTTCCATATAATGACCTGGCTGTGGCAAATATAAGAGGGTATCCAGTATCCTCATGGGGATGCACAAGGCAGCTCTGTTTATAAAGCACTAAGAATATCTGCTCCCAACCTGAACGAGTCCTATGTTAAGCTGAATTTGGATATTCTTGTCGCTACCCATCAGTGAGATAAAAAGTTCATTAGATATTTCTGGCATAATTTTTTCCTGGTCAGTCTAGTAAATTAATCCAATAAAAATGACTGTAATCTTTATGTTTTTGTAAACGTAACTTGTTTTATTAATGTCTTCAATCACTTTTTAGTTTTAGTTTTGGGGTTAGAATGTCACTGGGTCTGGTCACTAATATTTAGACATGTAGAATCCATAACGATTTGGTAAGGGACTACATATGAAAACATGTATTTTTTTTTAACAACGCTAGAAATAATAAGTATGAGCATTATGAAGTGTGCTAATATATGTTATGGAAACTGTTTTTTGTTTGTTTTAATGTTGTTTAATGCCACCTTTAGCAATTTTTCAGCCATATCATGGCATCCAGTTTTTATGGGGGGAGCAAACTGGACTATGAAGCAAAAACCCCTGACCTTCGGTAGGAAAAATTAAGGAAACTGGCTGAAACATAAATTAAGAATAGTTGTTTAATAACAGTATATATAGTCATCTGAATTTTATGTTATTTTTTGTATGCAAAAGTTATAGCTTAACAGACAAATTATTGAAAAAAAAAATCGATATTGTTCTATCTTCAGAAAAGAAGCATGAATTGGTTAACCCAGAATCTGAAGATTTAAAGGAAGCACTAGATTTGGCTAATAATCTGAATAAAGATGGTGAGTTAAATGAGCAAGTGAATTTTACCAGTTTGTCCTATAAAATACAAATACATTTAGCATATTTCAGTATAATTATGATGTCAGAATCACATTTTTGAATGACAATTGTCTACCAGATACATTTTGAACTGTGTTGCAAATTCAGTATGTTACCAGTAAATATGTCAAAAATTGGTGAAAACCAAAACAACCCGGGGTTGTATAAAAGTTTAAGATAATGCATATTTATCTCGCAGAATGTGTCCCGCTTCCACCTTTATGTATAACAACAGTTATGACAAAATAACAAGTTATATGGTATGCATGCAGATAATGTAGCAGGAAGAAGCTTTGTGTATAGAAACTGAAAGGACTGGTTGATTTAAAGTCAAATAGATTGTGTTTAGTATTTGGAGAGACAATTTTTAATGTTCCATAATATCAGTTGTGGTACCTTTAGGCACACTATACACATTCTCTGTTGGCTTTTCTATGTACAAAGTTTAAAGAATTATTATTCACAAAAAGAATACTTTTGAATACATTTAATAAAGTCAAACACAATAATTCAATTTTTTTTTATGTACCGGGTAATTTTAGTTCGTACACCAAGAGAAGGAGCACTTGATTCAACAGCTATTCTTACCATATCAAATTTGGCCAGACAACAGGCTGATAACTTAAACACAGATTTTGTTCGTTTTGAACCTGTAGAGTTTGCTGAAAAGCTGGTAAGTAGCAAATAACTACAGATGTCCTGGTTTGCTATTAAACATGTCAAGATTTCTGAATTTGCTACTTAAGGCATCAAGGTATTTGATTTTGTTATCAAGCATGTCCTGAAATAGGAATTTTTGCCTTAATGTGTTCAGATTCAAAATGTTTTATTTTTATTTATTAAAATTAGTTTCTAAATTTGCTTTTTATTATGTTGTGACTGGAAATATGCCATGCTGGTTGTTTTTTTTAAAGATTTTAGTGTAATACTTTTTCCCTGAAAGAAACATGTTCTGAAGATTTCATGATTAGTCAAGACAAAAAGAAAAATACGGGAACAAATTTAGGGTCAACATACTGAGATCTGAAATGGAATATTTCTAAACACTGTTCAGTTAAAGCTTGTAGAAGTAATTAAACTCTTACCATGCTAATATAATAGATTTGTTTGAAGGTTTTAATGATAACATGTTCTTGTGTCATTTTTATGTCATCTTGATGGTTAATGATAATTTTTATTCTAGTTATGTCAAGGTGAATTTGGCTATGTATGTTTCAGCATCTCAAACTTTCTCTTTTATTAAAACTAGAGAAAAAGTTAGCATTGCTTAATTGTTCTGCTCTATGAGGGCTACAAAATTGCCTTTAGGGTCAAGATTGTCTGATTAACCGTTTAAGAGTTATTCCCCTTGAACTGTTTATTTTAATCGGTTTTAATTGATTTTTTAAAATCTTCTCCTCTGAAACCACTGAAAGTGCTGCTTTGAAACTTTGTACACATCATCCGTCAAATGTCCTTAACCAAGTTTGCACCAACCATGGCTGCAGATTAACCAACATGGCCGCCATGGCTAAAAATAGAATGGAGGGGGGGGGGGGTAAAATACAGTTTTTGGCTTATAGTTCAAAAAGTATAACAGATACAGGAAAACCGAAGAGACATGCCTTCATCGGCATCAAAAGCTCTACGAAACACTCCATTGGGTTGAAGTTGTATGAGGACTCCTTATAGGAGTTATTGCCCTTTAATTGTCAAAATTGATTATTTTTGACATTTTTGCCTTAAAATCTTGAAAATTATTTGAACTAGAGAAAAAGTTAGTATTGCTTAATTGTTCTGCTCTATGAGGGCTACAAAAATGACTTAGGGTCAAGATTGTCTGATGAACTGTTTAGGAATTATTCTCCTTGAACATTTTTTTAATCAATTTTAATTGATTTTAAAAAATCTTCTCCTCTTGAACCCATTAAAGGACTGCTTTGAAACATTGAACACATCATCTTTAGGACGTCCTCTACCAAAATTGTGCAAATCATGACACCTGACTACCTATATAGCTACATTAGCTTAAAATAGAAAATGGGGGGGGGGGGGGGGGAGTCAAGAGAGTTTTCGACTGATAGTTAAAAAAGTATAACAGGTACAGCAAATTTGAAGTGAACCTCCCTTCTCCCTCTAAGCATCAAAAGCTCCTCCTTATAGGAATTATTTCCCTTAAAAGGTCTACATTAATGACTTTTGCAGAAGTGTTGGGCAATTCCTTATAGCAAAGAAAAGCTGGATAGAAAAGGGTTGTTTGGTTTCAGGTTCAGGTGAGCAATACAGGCTCCTGGGAGCCTCTAGTTTATTAAACACAGTAGTTTATTTCTTTCTGTTTCATCTCTCTGAATTTTAAAGATCTGATACATTTAGACTACTCTTTAGTTTCTGACTTTCAAATTTCTTTTTGATGCCCACTCAACTGAAAAGGGAGGCATATTATTTTAACCCATATGTCTGTTATTCCATTTGCCCCATATGTTTTCTGCACTTTTTTGTAAATGCTTGTAGATATTTTGCTGATTTTTAATATGTGAGTCTACAATGTCCAAAGTTACAGATTTTTGGTATGTCAATCAAAAGTGGTGAGTTATAGAACAAATTTGCATTTCTGCTACCCTGAGTTTTGTAGATATTATGGGTCTAAGACTTTGAAAATTTCATCAAAGTAACAGTTTTCCTATATTTTTTTGTAAATGCTTCTAGATATATAGCTGATTTTTTGAATGAGGGTCTACAATGATAAATTACAAATCAGGTTTACATTTTGTTCCACTCCACTGATTTTTACTGAAATTACATGCATTGGTCTTCTGAAATTTCAAAATAATAGTTATAATTGTACATTAAGGCAAAATTTTTATACTGCTATAAATAAAGAAACTTGCTAAGGTAGACATATGTTTAGTCTTTACCATTTGGTACTCCTCCAAACACATTCAGAGGCATCATTTATGTCTCCCAGACAAACTAAATATTTCCAAGGTTATGCATCTTCACTATCAAGTATAATACAGATTTTTCAAAGCAGACTGCAGGGCATCATATGTGTCTCCAATACACAGACTGCAGGGGCATCATATGTGTCTCCAATACACAGACTGCAGGGGCATCATATGTGTCTCCAATACACAGACTGCAGGGGCATCATACGTGTCTCCAATACACAGACTGCAGGGGCATCATATGTGTCTCCAATACACAATACTATTTGTATTAAGTGCTGTTTTAATATCAGTTATAATGCAGCTATGTCAAATTAGTGTGGGGCATTACTTTGTTTAGTAATATTTTTGTTAACTTGTTCTGATAGTTGGAATATCTCCCTGGATACAGTGTAAGTCAATGGTCGATTTTCTTATGTCTTTAATTTATACCAATTTTTATTTTTAAAAATTACAAGGCAAATTTTTTTTTATGAATGTCATTTTCATTTTGTCCATTATAGCATTATCATCACATCCAACTTTTGTAAAGAAATAAAATTACATTGCATTATGTTTTAGGTATCATTTATCCAGAGAGAGAATCCCTCACCATCTAATGCTGATGTCAGGATACCACCAGAAGGTTGGACAATTCTGGGTGAAGCAGGACAAAAGCTTTTCAGTAAAAATCCAGCATTTCATTTTATGTATGTTTGTTGTTATATATCTGGTTGTTGTTTTGTCATCATTATTGTTCTGTGATGATTTAGTTTCCTGGCTCTTCATTTTGATCTTATTTACACATTGTTGTCACGATTTCCCAAAGAAAAAAAAAATTGATTGATGATGGATATATTGGAGTCTCTTGTTTTGGACAAAAGAGACAGAATGGGTTTTTTTTGTCCCCCACTCAGAAGGTTTCATTGGAAGAACATTGTATTGGTCTTCATCCATCTGCAGCCTGGTCAGGACCTATCTTCTGTGACACCCCTGGATAGATAGCTTCGATATTCGGTAGGAATAATTTTTATGATGTGTAGATGTGCACTGTCTACAGCCATTTTGATTCCTTAAATTTTGTAGGAGTTTTGGGACTTTTTTCAGCAATATAATAATGTGGACATATCTTCTCTAAGTCTATACGTTTCAATGGCCAGGATTCATTTTTATAAAACATCTGTTCAAATGTAACTATATATGTACTGTTATAATTTGAGATTCAACAAAAAAAATGAGTTTTTCAAAGGAATCATTGTTTAAATATTAAATAATATTTAAAGCTAATTTTACCATGCACTCTACTGAAGTTTGCACTTGATTATGTAAGTTGCTTTTCTCCTTCTCATCTACCAATTCAAATAATCTTAATGATGCATGCTTATTATTATTGCCCATAACCAAAGATATCATAAACAAAATTTTCCCATTTTAGTTTCTCATACCTCTTATGCAATTTAATTTTATACTGCAACAGCAGGAAAACATTTAACTATGTGTAGCAATCTTGACTTTTGTTTTAATATACGTTGGGGTTTTTTTTCATCAGATTTAGATGCAATTTTCGTTATTTTATTCATTAAGGTATACCATGAGACTATATCTTAATTTTTTTTAGAAAAAAATGTAAAAGTGCAATATATAAATTTATTCAGTCAATTAATTTTTGCAGAATTGAAATGTGGATTTAATATTTTGAAAAGTATAAGGTTTATTATTGATGAAATAATGAGTTGTGTGATGAACAGATTTTAATTATTATACCATAGACAGAGAAGGTTCACAAAGTCCATTTTTAGCCCAAAAATCCGTGAAAATGAAATGAAAACTTTTTAACACTAACTGAACAGAAATTTATTTAGGTATGTCTGATGATTGCAAAACAGATGCAGTTCTGCATATGACATCACAGAGGATGTTACCAAGTCATCATAATTCTGCATTTGAACACACAAAACCTGTTTTTAGCCTATGTTAAGCTTTTTGTTTTGCAATAGAAAATTGTAGCTGCATAATCAATCCAAAGTATTGACCCTAATATATCTTTTTATCACAAACTGTTTGGGACAAAAAGGTGTGACCAATGGTTATAAATAGTGGTAAAATGAAAGCTTCAGATTAAAATGCTTTATTATCCATCTTTAAAACACTAAATTATTTATAAAGATGGAAAATAAATGAAAACAAGGGATTTGTTGATTTTATACAACAAACTTAAATTTTGGGGGCCAAAATTAGACCTTCCTAAACATACTGCTTCATAATGAAGACTGAATTACAGCTGTATTTAACAATATTCTTTCATTTGATTTTAATTGTTAATATAAGGAAATCTAAAAAATAAAAAAAAAGTTGAAGGAGAAATGATATTTCATATTGTTTACACCAGTAGAATCTGCTGGTTAAGTTTTCCCCCATATTCAAGTATAAGGTGTTTTACAGATAATATAGAAATTATTATTTAGAGAAACACAAGCATGGGATATAATTCAAAAATTGTTGTATTGGCTTGTATTTGTCTTCAGACAGATTAGCTGAAGCAGGAACACAGGGAAATAGACATTAGTTTCTCAGCTTTGAATATCAGTACCTACAGGACCTTGACTAAATGCTTAACCCATGTCAGATTGGAATACATATATTGTACCTCCTTTGATGGGAGTGTTGTCACACTCTCTACATAAAAACCACACTGTCCATTTTGATTGGATTGTAACATTTGCAGGACAAAGTTTATGCATATGTTTGTAGGGCAGGATCATTTAATAGAGATGTGAAACAGAGACAAGTTAAGGATAAAAACAGAAAAGAAAAGGAAAAAGACCAGAGTGTTGACAAGGAAACCATTCCAAAAAAGGTATTTTGAATAAAAGAATACTGCTAGTATGGCTTTTTTATCCTATTATAAATGTTATGCTCCTCATTATTTTGGAAGTTTCCTTAAAAATCTGGTTTGAAACTCTGTTTCAATAAAAAAAATCCAAACACAAAGCAGGGGCCTTGGTGGCTGAGTGGTTAAGGTAGTTTGTCTACTATTGATCACCTGGTCTGTCAACACTGAGATTTCGGGTTCGATTCTCACTGGAGGCAAATACTCTACTCCAATCTTAATTGACAAGGATTGCCAGTTTTCCTTCCGCAGGCCAAGGGTTTTCTCAGGGTTATCTTGCTTCCTCGTCCAATAAAAACTGGATGCCATGATATAGCTGAAAAATTGCTGAAAGTGGCGTTACACGCCATTCAAACAAACAAACAAACACATAGCACAACATTAAAATTATTTCTGTAATATCTCTAGATGCCCTCCTACAATATATACTTGTATATGAAACAAAGTTTACCAATAGAATTAAAAAATGACTGTTTTTTTTGGAAAAATAAACAAAATACATGTATGTCGCAACAAGAAAATAACTTCCCACAGCTAATTTCAACTGCTTACACATTTTTGGACAGGTTGCACATAGTAAAAACCAAATTAAGAAATGATGACGGGTGCATCAAAATTAGGGTACTTTTTTGTGTAATCAACAAATCCTAAAGTTTCAACCTACGGCCTTCAAACTTGGTAGTATGTTGAGCCTAATGAGTGTTACAGTGTGGCAGTCAGTTACGTGAATTACCAATTACTGTCAGATAAATATATATTTAGTTACACATTCCATTGTCACATGCTAGTTCTGCTATCCAATCCTTTTCACTGGCAAGTTTTGAAATAAAACACCATCAATCAATTTTATGATATTAAAACTTATTAACAATTTGTCATCTAAATCCCACACTCCCCAACCTCAATTTCAACATACTCGGCTACTGAGGTACCCTAACATTAAAAATAAATAATTATTCTTGCACATATTGTTGTCACAAAATTTACTTTTTAATGATTCTACCGTGTCTGTTATAAAATTTGTGATTTTCTTTTCCACTATCCAACCATCATGTCTGTCCTAGCTAAAAATAGAACAAAGGCATAGGATGCTACTCCCTACTCAAAGGGGGAAATAACTAAGATATTATTAAAATATGAAGTTTGTGCAACTGGCCATGCCTCTTTGAGAGGGGAGATAATCTAAAGTTAATACAATATGATGTTAATTTTAAAATCTTCTCAGTTTTTGCATTTCAACCAGAGATAAAAAGATTTCTTATATGTTCAATTAATTGGCTGTTCCTTCTTCAAAGAGGAAATAACAGGAAAACTTTAAGATATTGATTTTATGTAGTAAACTGCATCTAAAGTACATATAGTGAACTTCATGTAGTTTGATTTAGCATAGAACAAATATTTAACACCTTGAATACTCTTACATGGCTTCAAAGGCCCAAAATAGTTGTTGATAGATCATCTTTGAGTTTATTGATTCATTAAAAAGATATGTGATTGAACAAAATTCTTGTGATGGACTTTGTGTACCAGTTTGATTGGATAAATCACGTCATCTGAAATAATTTATAAATCGATACTTGTGTACCAGTTTGATTGGATAAATCACGTCATCTGAAATAATTTATAAATCGATATTTCTTGTGAGCAGACTTCTTTCAGTATCCAATGTAAACAAGATGGCATCCTCCTAGCATATTGTAATGGAGAGTGAACAGTGTTTGTCGCAAGGATTTTTAATCAAATCGATTGAGATTAAAACTAAAATATTATATCAATACAAAATTTGGATTAATTTTTTTTTTAAATTAATATCTACAGAACCAAGATTCCTTATGTACTATGTTTTTTTTATTTTACTAAGCTTTCCCTCCTAGATGCATTTTGAGGTTTAGATGGGTAACTGTTTTGAAGCTATAAAAGGAGCAGCGAGTATTTATGAGAATAATAAGGATTAAACTCTGCTTTTAGGAAAGTATCAAACTACGGTTACTCCCTAAAAACTTGACATGAAGTCACTCAGTCAGTCCTTTGGACGTTATTTAGTTTGTGAATGAGTCGCCGGGAGTTTACACATAATTTCCCCATAACAGTGTTTAATCTTATAGTAGCAGATAAAGAGAAGCTGTAAACAACTATTAAATATTAAGGAAGTCAAGTAGAAGACAGAAATTTTCTTTATAGGAGTTATTGCCCTTTGATGACTATTTCTTCTGATTTTTATGTGTTTTTGGCTATGATCTTGAAAATCATAATACATAGATAGAAAACAGCAAACATGATCAGCAAAGACAAGCTCAACATATAAATAAAGCTATGTTTTATCTGACATACTGAAGATAGCTGGAAGTTGATTGTCAACCAGGTTAGCAATTCTATGCTCCAAGGAGCCTCTCCTCTGGGTATTTTATTGTGCTGCTATCTTTTTACAGATGGAATCATTTGAAGACACTGGTGGAAAAAATGAGCAAACCACAGCAGAGGTGGAACGCATCCTAGATATTCTGTGGAAACTATACAAAAATCCAGATGGCAATGATAAAGGTTGTTAAAATGTGTTTCTTCTATAAGACCTCTAAAAATGTGTTCTAAAATATTATCAGTGTATGTCTATCACCGACAAACATTGACAAGCAAGAACATTCAAAATAAAATTCTTCTAAGTTTTTACTACATAATAAATATTTGTCAAACAGGATAATTTATCAAGCATAGTGCATGTTGAAAAAATGATCACTACTGCTGAAATGCATTCAGATTTAACTCAGCTGCAGGACTTGTATATCCTAATGGTTTCTGCGGCACTTGTGATCATTTTGTAAATATTCACTCTACACATTTGGTAATCCTATGTTTCTGCTTGCTCATTGTTTCTCCCACAGAGAGAAATGTTTATATTTTTGAATTGTGGGCTTTATATTCCTTAAAAATCTCAGTTATACTGAATATTGTATTGTCTACTTATCTTGTAAGATTTCTAGGAAATTTATATCAACAATTTCAGAGGGATAATGTGAATGAACAATAAAAGGAGAGTAATATCAGTTTAAAATCAGTTTTCTATTTGCCTCACATTAAATCAAAGGGATTTTGTTCCAGAATATCTCTGGAGTTATGCTAACTAAAGTTTTTAAAAAACCTGACCCTATAACCAGTGATGTAATTAATTTAAACTGTGTGGAAGAGGAAAACATTCATATCAAAACTGTGCTCAAATAATGAAATTGTTTAAAGAAAAAAATTACTGATTGAATTTTTATACAAACATTTGAAGTCTCAAATTATAAATGATATGCAGAAAAATAAGATAATATAACATTTGCAGTTTTTTACAGAGCAATTTTTACATACATGTACCACAGTAGAAAAGGGTCGGGGAAGGGCATAGAAATATTAGATGCACTAGACTCCAATCCTAATTTACAAGGATTGCCAGTGTCCTACTTACGGTTGGGGTTTTTCTCCAGCTTCCTGCCCCAATAAAAACTGGATGCCTTTATATAGCTAAGAAATTTGCTGAATTTGTCATTCAACACCAATCAACCAAACAAACAAAGATATAATATGTGATTCAGCAGGGAATAATTGAACGTTCTTTTTTAATTTCATTATAAGAATTGTCAAGTAAACAACAGTCCCCTAATAGGCAAACAATTGAACATGATATGTGCAGCTACAAGGACCAGATTGCTTTTGCCTATTGTTATCTATAGCCATAAAAATCAACTGTTTAAAAAAAATAAACAAAAATCATTTGTGTTTTGTAGGAAAAGGCATTTGTTTTTTTGAGTTTGTGTTGAACCCTGACTCTTTTGGTCAGACTATAGAGAACATATTTTATACATCATTTTTAGTTAAGGTAAGTACTAGAAATTTAAACATCAAATCTAGTAGGTGTTATTAGCTTTGGATATGGAAAGACATCCTCTGTGGTCGGGTGGTCATCTACTATTTACAATGTTTGCCAATTCAAGCTTTAACAGATCCAGGGGTGTGCTTGATATAACGGATAAATGGTTGAAAGTGGTGTTAAACCCAATTTAAACACATAAATATGTAAAGAAGAACGAATAGTGTTTATTGGCAGACATAACATCCATTTATAGCTTAAAACTTGTACACAGTTACTAGCTTGCATTTGATTGTTTGATATAAATATTGAAAATACAACTATATAAGTATTTGGAAATTAAGTGTTACTTTGATAATTTTAATATTTCAGTATACATATGTGATCCAACATTCAGTAAATTTGCTGTGCTACCATACAGTTTTGGACTAACAGATTAGTTTTTAAAATTTCATTACATAATCAGTAAGTGGGGGATTCACACACAGTCTTATTGCCAAAAATGGTTTTATGTTGGGTTTTTTGGAGTGTAAATATAGTATTAGTGTTGTGTTGAAAGAAGTTTCTGTTGTTTCAGGATGGTTTAGCAAAGGTATCACTTGATGAGGATAATTTGCCATCAATAGGTAAATTAAATACACATGGTGTGTGAAACGGTTTACCATATGACACTTGGGTCATAAGGGTCATAATTTAAATTAGTACATATTGAGATTACTGTTTCTAAAATTTTTGCTTAACAAAAATGATGTAGTTGTAAAAGTGCAGCTTTGTACTTTGGTAACTTCAATTAAATATTGCAAATAATAACAGAAAACCTTGCAAATTGTGATGGATTTACCATTTACACTGTTTTACAGAACCTATTGAAAATTCAGAAGATAATAACAATGGACTACAAACTAAGTCTAAAAATCATCAGACGGTTCTATCTATATTACCAGCAGAATGGAAGGTATGTCAGTCAATTTATTTATGCTGAAAATGTTACAAACCATGTATAGATTGAAAATCTGTCTCAACCAAACCTAAATTTTAGTAACAATATTTCAAATTGTGTAAATTGAAACCTGTCTAAACTGAATACCTGTCTAATCTGTACATAAAGTTAATGCCTTGAGGTTTTGGTTTAGGCATACTGCAGAAGTTATTAACCTCTAAAGTAGGCATTCTACTTTCAATAATTGTTTACTATAATAAATACAATGGCCTTTGTTTGTTCATGATATGGTATGTTGTTATGCCTCCACGACAAAAAGTCTGTGGCATATTAATTTACCCTTGATCTAAACTTTAAAATTAAGAGTTTATTTCTGTGTGATGTAATTATACCGCCACACAAACTTGTTTGGGGGTATATAGGAATCGCCCTGTCTGATTGTCTGTCTGTCCGTCTGTCCACATCCCTTGTAAGCACAACTCCTACGAAACCACTTGATGAAATTTAATGAAACTTAGCGTAAAGGAAGTACATTATATGTAGATGTGCATGAAGGATTTTTATTGACCTCGGATATTATTAAGGGGAGATAATTGGACTTAAAAGCGAAGTGGGGGTGTATCCCTTTGTGAGCGTGCTCACAGTCCTGCAGTACAAAGCAGAATTAATAACTCTATCATTTTTCTTAATAATTCAGGTGTTTTTATTTTAGTGTTCCAACTTATATGGTGAATATTGTGACAAATCGATTCACCGTAAAAAAAATCTTGGGTTAGTCAATAAACCATATTTTAAAATTTTTAGCAATTGAATTGAATATGCTTCTGTAAAAAAGAGTAAATAGTCTTTTCAGAATAACAAATGAAATTTATTGTTAATATTAGATGTAAGACATTAACAATAATCTGCTTTAATCCATAACACTACATATTCTAAGCATAAAAAGATTTCTGTAAGATGGTATGAAAATTAAATTCCTAACAATAATTTGCTGAATACAGGCAATATACATTGTAGACTTTGATAGATGTTTACCAAATAGAAGAACCTGTTATACCGACAAGAGATTATTTTAAGCCTTCATCAAAAAAAAAGTTACTGGTAGATGTTCGTTCACAGAAAGAAAAAGGGAAAAGCTGAATGGAGAATAGAATACCCAAAATAATTGGTCGGCATTGTTGAGGAAGTTGAAATCAATTTTTGTATCAGAACCTAAGCTGAAGTAAGAGGTAGCTTGAGTTGTTTCTCCGGACATAAGACACTCGAATCTATTAGCAAAGTGTTATAAATCGGATTACAGCATTAAATACATGTATTACCAATGCTCAAAGGTAAAATTCTTAGCCAATTTACCATGAGTGTTGTTAGATATTTTTTATTGAAAGTCACTTATGAAATATTGTAGTCAAGACCAAATAGGCAGGCACAGCATAAAAGAAATCCCAAAGCTTGTGGTTAAAATGTTATATGACTTTATGCAAATAATAAAACAAGATTGATGGTCTTGTTATAAATATCCAGGGACAGTGCAGTTATTGTTTTTATCTGTTTTATATTTTATGTTTGATCAGGTCAAGATGATGTTATTTTTTACAATTCAAGGTGGAAAAAAACAATGTGACAAATATAAATAATTTTGTATGCAATTTTTGTTTACAGGTCAGTATAAATAATTGATTAAATTACCCATTTGCATACTGATTTCGGAAATAAATAATGTAGTCTATTCTTCTATAAAAAAAATTAAAATATTTTGTTTGTTCAATTTAGATATCTTTTAACAATAGATGTTAACAAATAAATGTTATTTTAATGACACTAGACCTATATTTAATTTTCACTGCATTCTTGATGTCAGGTAACTGCAGGTAAAACATAAGTAGCTGTATACAGGATATGCTGTGACAAATGGTGTATGTATTGCAGTATGGTTAAGTTATTGAAAGGTAGTCAATACATATTAAATGACTATAAATGACTGCAGATCTGTGGTAACACATAATACTAATTAGTGTGTATTTTACTTTTAATTTTTTTTACTTTTTTTACTAATTTTGTTTTTACAGTATTATTTGTGTACATTAAATATTGTCCCGGTATTATGATATGACTGTTCTTATACCCTCATCTAAGTCAGTTATAATTTTATTTAGGGTAAGATGCTGTCTCACAGTGAACATAGACTAGCAAACATTATAGGTCATTATCAGGATTTCACAACCCTTAAACATGTACCTAGTGGCTCTCTGAATATTATACAATTAATGAGTTTGATATAGGTCCCTATCAGAATTTATCAGCAAGAAAAAAATGTAATATTCAATGAGCTGCTGATAATCCTGAAATTCCAGTTTCATCACATTTCAAATATAAAAAAGAGTATAAAAAGTCAATTATTTTATTCTTACATTTTATAACAGTATATTTTATAATTACAGATGATTCAATGACCACTAAAATTGAAATTTATAGTTACATTGGAACAGTTATGAAAAACAGGCTTAAACTGGTAAAAAACAGTTCAATATTGAATTCCGCTGTGCAGTAGTAAGCCCCATTCAATATTGACCTAGTTTCGACCAGTTTAAGCCTGTTTTTATGTAATTTTAGTACTGTTGCGATTTATCATAACCTGAAAGTTGTTTTTAGACCAATCAAAAACACGCAAAATTCTATTCATTTAATAATACAATGTACATTTTCTCTGGGCCTGATAACCTATATCAAAGTGACTAATTGTATATTTTTCCTGTTTCAGTTCAGCTTCAAAAATATGTACCGGTATGTTAGATTAAATGTATGATGTTCTATCTAATTACCTCAAATAATATACAATAATTATCTAAATAAAATATGATTTCATTAAATAAACAATAATTTCAAAATGCTGTTCAAAAATAACACCAGTTATAATTCTTGTGGAAGTATACAGTATACTAAGCCGTTAGGCGAGGTGAATATACATTTTTGAGGGCTGATAAATCATGATAGGGACCGTATATCAAAGTCATTAATTGTTTTATTACATGAATAAAACCACCATCTCAATTGATCAGAAAAACTGAGGATGTATTTTCTACTGGAGCACCTGCTTACAGTTTGTAATTGTTGTAATGCTAGTTACCCTCAATATGTTTTATTTAATACTGCATTTTGATATCAATTTGCTGATAATCTTGAAATTCCAGTTTCAAATATTGAATAGAGTATAATTGAATCAATATATTGCAGAACTGACATTTCTCCCATTTGTTGTTGACACGCACCATGTATGTATAGCTGACGTCATTGAATTGTGTACAATTAATCGATTTGATTGGACGAATAAATTTATTAAGACAGCTATTCTGACTGGCTAAAACATAAAAACCAAGTAAATATCGGATTCCTTTTGACTATTATGCAGTGGAGTCATGCAATGTACAAACATTTTATTTAATTTTAGTACTGTTGCAATTTATCGTGACCCGAAAGTTGTTTTTAGACCAACCAAAAACACGCAAAATTCTATTAATGTAATAAAGTAAATTATCATTTGTTTTCTGCCACCCCTGTCATCTCCCACCCACCCAGATTTGTTTTACTATCATGATTAGTAAACTTATTACCTGCAGATTTTGTGCAATATTATGGAGCAATCATATTACATTGGTTCATTTAAAAAACAGATCTACTTGTATATTATACTTTATTATACTAGTCAGGTGTGTTCAGGTCTCTGTTGATATTAAGGTGCTTTTATACATGCATTTTTTTTTATTATTAAAGTAGCAATTTAAACTATTGTTTCTCATTATTTTATGATCTCCACCACACAGTAAACAAATGTCTGTGTCATACATGTGGTATCTCATGGCATGAGACAAAATTTCATGCAGTTCAGAAGATTCCCATGCTCACACCTCATGAAATTACAATCTCACTTAAAAGCAAATAAAGGTGTTTAGTGAAGTTAATTAGGGAATACAGAGATAAGGTCAAAATTAAGTGAAAATAAGATGGTGAAAGGACAATAAAAATTAATAAATAATGTTAGATTTGAATGTTCATTTCAGTTAGCAGTAAATATAAGTTATTTAATAGTCTGTTCAGTAAAAACATCAAGGGTGAAAAGCATTAAATTTAATTTTATACAATAATTTCTAATAACTAATGGGAAAAAAATTGGCATGGGGAACGTATAGTAGACTCGTATCAAAATATGTCTCAAACAGAAGGTGTTTTCTCATAGCAGATTTTTAAGATACTTTAAGATACTTATATCATAAACGCTTCAAATCCATGGCACATTTTTGTTGTTCAAACTCTAGCAGGTGAGAAAAAAATATAAAATTTGGTATAACCAATGAGTTCAACTAATGTAGCCACATAGTGTCGGATGTCCTAGAGTATCAGTATGTCAATCTGAATCATGTCCGTGCTATAATTTTTTTAATGCTTTTAATGTTTTGTATGTTAGTAGATCATTTCAAGGCAATGTATCACGTACCATGTTTGGTGTACTTTGACCTCCAGGTCAGAGTACTTTCTGAATGACAAAATTATGTCAAGGCTTTAACTAAATAGGATATGTGATCCCCTTCGTGCAGATATGAGTATCCCTCCATCAGTCTGATAACTTGAAAACGTGTCAACAGATTTTGTTTAAACTTTGCACAGTTGTTAGGTACTATAAAAGGAAGATTAAAAGCACAATCCTATTTGTAGTTTTTGAGTTGGGCCCTTTTGAAATTTGTATAGGTCCAAAGTCAAGGTAAAAATTGTCTTCTGAGATGGACTGTTATTATGCTTAGCACCTATAGGCTGATTTGTACTTGAGTAAAATGTGTTCATGAATATTAAAAACAATGCAACATGGGGGGAGGTATCATTTAATGTCTAATTAGATGCCCTATTTTTTTCTTTTTAGAGGTAGGCTTTGATATTTTGCATGTGGGTAGATCACATATCATGGTTCGTGAACTTTGACAAATGGTCCCATTATAGTTTTTGAATGACAAATTCCTGTATGGGCATATGTTCTTATAAAAATCACAACCTATTTACAGCGGGGTCTACAGTGATCGACACCATCTCACTGATATTTGGTTATTTGACACAACAGAATGTCATCAATATGTATAAATTTTATATACAAATTAAAACAACTGAAAGTTATATTTAAAAAGATCCCCTACTTGTGAAATGTTCCAACGAAATGAACATAATTATCCTCATTATTTGTGTATCTGATGTCAATGTTTTATGCAATCTTATTACATAATATGCAGTGTCTAAAAATCAAACAGTCTTAAACTTTATATTTTAAGTAAACAACCAATCCCCAATTTGCATTTGTGTTGTACTTTCATTCACATTGGGATTGATGAATAACATGTTCAGGTTTTGTGATCTAAATTATAAAATCCACAAAAGTCACAATAAACTTGAGAAGTGATTGCAGCAGTATCAATCTTTCATTTCTTTTTAAATTTAAAAAATATACGATCAAATTTACTCTTGCCACCAAAACCTGTACATGCCTGAGTGAAATTTGTTATTTTAAAATATTCATTTTAGCCAATTAAACAGACAGAAAAAATCTAGTTGAAAAAATAGTTCATGTTAGAGAAAATCATGTTATGGAGCACTTAATATAAATTTCAACATAAAAATAAACGGTACTGACTATATACACATTTCTGTCTGGTACACCTTTGTATGCCGATTTAAATAATAATCACTAAAAATGAAAAATGTAGGACATGCAAAATTTAAAAACAGAACAAGAGAATTATAGGCCAACAATATTTTATACATGCAAGTTCAAAATAAAAACTCTGAAGAGGACACATTTGAATTCATTGCAAAAGATAATAATTTGCTTCCATGTAGTTTTACAATTGTTTGTTGTTAATGTCATTTATCTTAAATGTTTTAGTTGGAACCTAAGCAAACATTCAATGAGTTATTTAACTGCAATCATTCTGGACAAAGGTTATTTAAAGCTGGTTATTACTACTTTAAAGTGAAACAAGTAAATGCGTGTTACAAACATCCACAAATGACCAATTTATTCTATTCCTATCTAATAATTTTAAAGAATCATTTTTATTTTGTAATTAACCAAACTGAAATGAATTCCATAATTTGTGGTATCTAGCATGGATGTATTTAAAAATGACCCTGCATGCAGTTTATTTTCTGAATCATTTTCATATTTTTTTAACTCAATATCTATGCCTAAAAATTTTTCTCAGTGCAACTGGAGGAATAATTTGTGTGACAGTATAAATTATTTCTATATTTGTGTTTTTGAAAAAAAAAATTATACGAGAAAACAGTAACGTGCAAATCATTTTTTATGATTCAGCTTTACAAGGACACTGCTATATAATTGCAAATAATTTATGAAATTTATTCAGTTTTCTTTTTTTGAGAGGATTTTTTTCTCTACAAAACATTGTTTGTGTGTGCATGGGTTTATTTGTTTTGTAATGTCACGACCATTTATTTCGCACATTTTGAACCCAACTTAACATATAATTTATAATTATTCTCCAAAACTATCATTTTATTCAGTAAACTGTACATTGAATTTCCATGCTTGTTGTCAACAGTTTTATCCATCTGTTTTTTCAAAGAGGGCATTATTGATGTCACAAGAAAAGAACATGTTTGAGCACACCCGTTTAAAGTAGGCACAGCTTGTAATTTTCACTTTAGTATTGTTCACAGTGGCAGATACAACACCGATAAGCAAACACTCGAGAGGGGATGAATATATGTCCAAAACAAGGGCCCCCAGTAGAACAGAAAAGAATGAACATTAATTAAGAGTAGGCGCATTGTAGCCGCTACAAAGGCTAAATTCTCTGACCCTACCCAATACTCCATACTTTTCCAGTGGCAGTCAAAATTTTGTTCCCCGTGTCCCATCCCACCCCTTTTTCCATTGATTTATTGTTTGTTAACTTGTTCCCGTCCTGAATATAGCTGAAATACTGCTCACTGGACGTAAAGCAAACATCCAATCAATCAAACCATCTTACCATCAGACACAATACCATCTTACCAACTTTCACTATTTCATCTTACCATCAGGCACAATTCCATCTTAAAATCAGACACAATACCATTTTACCATCAGGCAAAAACAAGGGTCCCCCAGTAGAACAGAAAAGAATGAACATTAATTAAGAGTAGGCTAATTGTAGCCGCTACAAAGGCTAAATTCTCTGACCCTACCCAATACTCCATACTTTTCCAGTGGCAGTCAAAATTTTGTTCCCCGTGTCCCATCCCACCCCTTTTTCCATTGATTTATTGTTTGTTAACTTGTTCCCGTCCTGAATATAGCTGAAATACTGCTCGATGGACGTAAAGCAAACATCCAATCAGTCAATACCATTTTACCATCAGACACAATACCATCTTACCATCAGACACAATACCATCTTACCAACTTTCACTATTTCATCTTACCATCAGACACAATTCCATCTTAAAATCAGACACAATACCATCTTACCATCAGAAACAATACCATCTTACCATCAGACACAATACCATCTTAAAATCAGACACAATACCATTTTACCATCAGGCACAATTCCATCTTAAAATCAGGCACAATTCCATCTTAAAATCAGGCACAATACCATTTTACCATCAGGCACAATTCCATCTTAAAATCAGACACAATTCCACCTTACCATCAGACACAATTCCACTTTACCATCAGACACAATTCCATCTTGCTATCCCTTGTGACCATACTGAGAGGGTTTCCAATGCTTGATTTAGAGGTTGTACTTGACGGAAAACTTGACAGCAGGTCATTGGGGTATTTTGCCACGCTTCTTGCATTATAAAGACCCATTTGTAGATTTCAAACAAAAGAAGGCTCATGGTAGCCCCACTAAGAAAGCTGAATTTCTTTTCCTGTGGCAATATTTTTTCCCATGGCCAACCTCTTTTTCAATCTTATTAAAATTATATCTTCACTTGGCTCCCCCTTTTTGCTATTGTCGCCACGGTGACAATAGCAACCAGAGGCTCTTAAGAGCCTGTATCGCACACCTGATTTTATAGGCAATAAATGTTGCATTTCCCTGATGTTAAACGTAGTCCTGTAATTTTCAATAATCTTTAAAGAGGACCATCCAAACAATATTGCTAGAAAGTTTTGTTTCCATTGGTTAACCGGTTTTATAGAGAAGAAGAATTTTTTTAAATTTGCCCATAGGGTCCTATATTAAACGAAGTAATCTCCGTAATGCTGTGGTGGCCATTTTGATTTTCCTATTGGCATAAAAAACATACATAAACTTCACAGAGGACATCCAAACAATATTGCTAGTAAGTTTTGGTTTCCATTGGTTAACCAGTTTTAGAGAAGAAGCCTTTGAAAAAATTTTCCCCATATGGTCCTATGTTAAACTAAGTCTTGCGGTGGTGGCCTTTTGATTTTCCAGTTGGCATAAAAAATACAAACTTTATAAAGGACCATCTAAAATAATATTGGTAGTAAGTTTTGTTTCCCTTGGTTAATCGGTTTCAGAGAAGAAACCTTTTTTAACTTTTTTTCCCCATACGGTCCAATGTTAAACCAAGTCTTGTGGTGGCGGACATTTTGAATTTCCGATTGGGATAAAAAACATGAACTTTATAGAGGACTATCCAAACAATATTGCTGGAAAGTGTTGTTTTGATTGGTTAACCAGTTTCAGAGAAGAAGCATTTTTAACTTTTTTCCCATAGGGTCCTATGTTAAACTACTTCCTGCATTGGTGGCCATTTTGAATATCCAATTGGCATAAAAAAACATAAACTTTATAAAGGACCATCCTAACAATATTGCTAGTAAGTTTTGTTTACATTGGTTAACCAGTTTCAGAGAAGACACCTTTTTTTAACTTTTCCCCATAGGGTCCTATGTTAAACAAAGTCCTGCGG
The DNA here is from genome assembly GCA_944474755.1 of Limnoperna fortunei. Taxonomy (NCBI): domain Eukaryota; kingdom Metazoa; phylum Mollusca; class Bivalvia; order Mytilida; family Modiolidae; genus Limnoperna; species Limnoperna fortunei. The sequence goes on from OX104116.1 coordinate 76,478,717, forward strand.
TGGCGGCCATTTTAATTTTCCAATTGGCATAAAAAAACATAAACTTTATAAAGGACCATCCAAACAATATTGGTAGTAAGTTTTGATTTGATTGGTTATCTGGTTTCAGAGAAGAAGCCCTTTTAAACTTTTTTCACATAGGGTCCAATGTTAAACTAAGTCATGTGTTGGCAGCCATTTTGAATTTTCAATTGTCATAAAAAACACAAACGTTTTAGAGGACCATCCAAACAATATTGCTAGTAAGTTTTTGTTTCCATTGGTTAACCGGTTTTGGAGAAGACGCCTTTCAAACTTTTTCCTATAGGGTCCTATGTTAAACTAAGTCATGTGTTGGCGGCCATTTTAAATTTTCAATTGTCATAAAAAACACAAACTTTATAGAGGACCATCCAAACAATATTGCTAGTAAGTTTTTGTTTCCATTGGTTAACCAGTTTCAGAGAAGAAGCCTTTTTAAACTTTTTCCCATAGGGTCCTATGTTAAACTAAGTCCTGCTGTGGCGGCCATTTTGAATTTCCAGTTGGCATAGAAAACATAAACTTTATAAAGGACCATCCAAACAATATTGCTAGTAAGTTTTTGTTTCCATTGGTTAACCGGTTTCAGAGAAGAAGCCTTTTTAAACTTTTTCCCATAGGGTCCTATGTTAAACTAAGTCCTGCGGTGGTGGCCATTTTTAATTTCCAGTTGGCATAGAAAACATCAACTTTATAAAGGACCATCCAAACAATATTGCTAGTAAGTTTTGTTTTGATTGGTTAACCGGTTTCAGAGAAGAAGCCATTTTAAACTTTTTTCCCATAGGGTCCTATGTTAAACTAAGTCCTGCGGTGGCGGCCATATTGGTTTTCCAATCCAAATAAAAAACACAAACTTTGTAAAGGTCCATCCAATGAACATTATGGCCAAGTTTGGTTTCAACTGGCCAAGTGGTTTCAGAGAAGAAGATTAAAATGTAAAAAGTTTACAGACGACGCCGACGCCGACGGACGCAAAGTGATAACAATAGCTCACCTGACCCTTTGGGTCAGGTGAGCTAAAAAGGGGGAAGCCAAGTGAAGATATAATTTTAATTATATTGACTCTTTTTCAATTGATTTATTGTTTTTTAACTTGTTACTGTCCTAAATTTAGCTGAAGTATTACTTGTTAGATGTAAAGCAAACACTCCATCAATCAATCTATATGGGAAGGAAGCCAAAGTACCTGGAGAAAACCCTGACCTTTGGTAGGAAAACTGGAAATCCTTGTAAATTAAGACTGGAATTGAGCCCACCCTGCCTGCAGTGAGACTCGAACCCACCAACTCAATGTTGACAGACCATGTGGTCAATAGTAGACCAACTACTTCATCCACTTGGCCACTGAGGCCCCCTTCTTTCAATATATCCATTTAAATCTTTATAAAACATTTGTATATAATTCAATTTTTATTTATCATAAACAGCAAATAACAAATAAATACTGATGTGTAACAAGGAATGAGCTACATAAGACATGTCCATCTTTCATGGTTCCACAGAATTCTTGCAACAACTGGAATACATTCTTTTTTCAAAGAGAAATAATTTTTAAATAAAATTATAAACATCTGGTTTCACTCCATTATGGCTTTAATTTATAATGATTGTGTTAAACAAACAATCAACTGATTTATTACTATATACATGGTAATGCTGAAGTCGTATTTTTTATTTTACACATTTGATCTAATAATTTTCAGTAAATAAGGAAAACTATTTCTGGTATTTAATGATTGTAAATATAAAAGCTTACATTCTAGTACTACGGAGAAAAAGGAACAGAAAAAATCTGTATTTAGCTATAAATAAAGAAAGAAAGAAATACTGACATTACGCCAACTTTATATATAATTATGGACTTTATAAAAGTGGTTCAGTCTATTGTTTTTATAATAACCAGCATTGATTTATTAATAATTTTAAGCAGACACAGCCTAAATGACTAGTAAAATTAGTGAATATTGGTTGTGTTCAGAAGTCGAACCTTATCAATAGAACAAAGCAACTCGGAAATGATACAATAAAATGACAAAAAAAAATTCAAATTTAATCATGACATTAATCATAATTTCTATGAAACCTGAAAAAATAAGATGGCTAGAATGAAGAGTAAACATAGATCACTTGTCAACAAGAAGCTGGTTACCATGGTCCCTTGATTTATATGACCCTGAACCAAATTTCATGATAAGTTGAATGATGGTGAATAATTTACAAAACAAGATCAGCTCATGTGTCATTCAGATATTCCTTGTCAACAATAATTAAACAATAAACATTACTAGAGTCAATGGTACAAAATTTATATGTACATGTAGTTTGTGAAAACCATACCAAACAAAACACGTTGTTTTAATGTGCGATTTGAAAGTGCATAATTTTCGAATACTAAAAATGTTTTAATGTGGAAGTATTTAAAAATTTGTTCCAATTATAGTCAAAATACAATGACCTGTCAGGTACTTTCTACCTATTGCTCAATCAATTCCAAAAATAGATAACAGCTGTTTAGAAAACTGCTTCAGTCTGTTTTCTTTAAAGCTCTTAATCAGAAAGAGCTGGACATTTAAATTGCAGCTATTCATGCATGACTCAGGTAACTTTACTAGAGACATTGCCATAGGGTATAATGAGTTAGAAGTTTAAAAGTTACCTGAGTCACACATGAGTAGCTACAATTTAAATGTCCAAGCTATCACTGATGAAAAGCTCTAAAGAAAACAGATTGAAGCAGTTTTCTAAACAGCTGTTATCTGTATTAAGAATTGGTTGACCAATAGGTAGAAAATACCTGACAGGTCATTGTATTTTGACTATAAAACATGTTACAGCCTTGCATAAGACATAATTATCTGATCTTACTTATTATAGCATAAAATTGAATAAAAAAAACAGTTGTACAAATAAACAAGAATTAAGGTATCAAACCCATAGAAATACAGCCTTTTTAAAATAAATGCATTTCTAATTAATGTTACAAATTAAATATATTAATTGTTTTACTTTGAGTCAATCTTAACAGTGAGTAAAAAAAGTTAGTTACTCAAATAGTATTTCCGGCGTTAGCCTTTGTTTATTCAAAGAACATCCGGGATACAAGCTATGATGTAGTCAGTTGTTTTCTGGACACCTTAACTGTTTTCAAAGTCAAAACAATGCTGTCTCCTATCAATGAGAATTATTATTAAACCTCACTTAAGAAGACACTTACTGATTGGCTTAGAATAATATCATGTGACGTTTATTATTGATGTCTTGCTAAACAACCCAGAAAAATTTGCTTGCAACCCTGAAACCAGAAACTGGGAGACTATTATTTTGTCATTCTCCAAATCATGTGACAGGCAACCAGAAACAGTGCGAAAACACTATTGTTATCCTCAACAACCCTTATTCACTAAAACTCACATAATCAACCACCAGAAACTGCCTGCATTATTTACATTTACAAATTATGGCCAGCAACAATTTTTGAAAACACAGAGTTACAAGGAAGAATGTCATTGAAGAAGCATGTTTGGTCAACGTTGATTCGCTTTGTAAAATAAAACAATTATGTCCTTCTTACTTAGTGGAGCCCTGAGGAAAAGTTGACAATTCTGGATGTCCACCTCTTCGGAAGACCATAATTTTATTTTATGATTGAATCTAAAACAGTGATAACTATGATATTATAGCAAAGTTACCAAGCTACAAAAACTACACTTGTCTTGTCATCCCCCTTTTTTTATTTAAGGATTAACTACAAAAAATATTTTCTCCATCGAGGGATAACAAAATTTCCGTTTTGCACATTGTATAATCCGCATAGCGGATTATACTAAATGTGCATAACGGAAATTTTGTTATCCCTCAATGGACAAAATATTTTTTGTAGTTAATACTTATAAATAAATTCAAACAATAGAATAAACTCAACAATTTTATTTTTGTAACTGGACATTTTTGAAAAAAAGAGATCAACACAAAAACTGTTAAGTTTCCCGTGGAGTAATATATGACGTCAAATGGCGCGTGTCTCCATGACGATCAAATTTGTTTTCCATCCTCTGATAGAAAATATTTTCCAGCCAATGAAAAGTCAGTATTCGCGCAAAATTTATTTATCTATAAATATGATTACCATGGATATGTCCCAGTAGATGTATAGCTAAATGACCATTATAAAATAGCAAGATAAGGCTAATAAATATTAGTAACCATATGAAATAGTACTGGTTAGTCAAGATATTCAATGAATTTTATCATCTGGTCAAAAAATTAAAACTTACTATAAATATGTTGTAATGATCTGCTGAAAATAGGGTGTACTTGTATTGAAAGTTAGCATTTCCTGAATGCCACAGTATATTCTAGCCTTTATAATTTTGAGCATACAATACTCTTTCTGAGAAAAAATTCAAACACAATTGGACATGTTGAGAGTACTTCCATTTACAGTTCTGACTATATTTTTTCCTACTATACAATTAAGTTAAAATCCTTACAAATGCATCCAAGATATATGCAAAAGCAACTATCTGAATCCATCTTGGTATAAAAAAAACAGATCTTAGTTACCAGATATCATCAAGCCATAACAATAACTTATCAAAGGTTATAAAAGATATCCTGAGTAATGGATAGGAACAGCCATATCAATATGGCAAAACCATACATCCATAAATCCCTTAAACATGGTGCTTAATTCTAGACTTACTCCATCTTGACTATTTTTATTTAGTGAATTATCTACCAGAACATGTTCAACTAAAGAAAGAATGTATATAAAATTACTATTGCAGATTTGTACAAAATGTTTTATTTCAACAAAAAAGAAATAAACATATAACACTTATTGTTTATTATACCCCCTGCTTGAAAAGCGGGGGGTATATAGTGTTCATGGTGTCCGTCCGTCCGTCCTTCCGTCCGTCCGTTACACTTTCTATTATTTGCAACTCCTCCTACACCACTGAAAGGAATTTGATGAAACTTACACAGAATCTTTGTCTCCTAGTGCCATTGTGCAGGAGATATTTAACATTTTGATCGGAATGATATTTGGGGTTTCCCATAGAAAAACATGGACTTTGTCATTGACCTAAGGGGTCCCTATCTCTTATGTGCAACTCCTCCTACACCACTGAATGGAATTTAATGAAACTTACATAGAATGCTTGTCACATAGTGCCATTGTGCAGGAGATATTAAACATTTTGATCGGATCGATATTTGGGGTTTCCCATAGAAAAACATGGACATTGTCATTGACCTAAGGTGGGCCTCATCTCTTATGTGCAACTCCTCCTACACCACTGAATGGAATTTAAAGAAACTTACACAGCATCCTTGTCACATAGTGCCATTGTGCAGGAGATATTAAACATTTTGATCGGATCGATATTTGGGGTTTCCCATAGAAAAACATGGACATTGTCATTGACCTAAGGGGGTCCTCATGTCTTACGTGCAACTCCTCCTACACCACTGAATGGAATTTGTTGAAACTTACACAGAATCCTTGTCACATAGTGCCATTGTGCAGGAGATATTATTTTGATCGGAATGATATTTGGGGTTTCCCATAGAACAACATGGACTGTCATTGACAAAAGGGGATACCCATTTCTTATGTGCGACTCCTCCTACACCACTAAATGGAATTTGATGAAACTTACACAGAATGTTGTCACATATTGCCACTGTGCACTAGATATATAACATTTCGATTGGAATGATATTTGGGGTTTCCCATAGAAAAACATGGACTTTGTCATGGACATAAGGGATACCCATCTCTTATGTGCAACTCATTCCTACACCACTGAAAGGAATTTGTTGAAACTTACACAGAATCCATGTCACATAGTGCCATTGTGCAGGAGATATTTAACATTTTGATCGGAATGATATTTGGGTTTCCCATAGAAAAACATGGAGTTTGTAATGGACATAATGGGATACCCATCTTTTATTTACAATTCCTCCTACACCACTGAATGGAATTTGTTGAAACTTATACAGAATCTTGGTCACATATTGCCATTGTGCATTGGATATTAAACATTTTTATCAGAATATTATTGGAGGTTTGCCATAGAAAAACATGGACTTTGTCATTGACATAGGGCATGCCATTCTTTGGGGGATTGGGGAGGGTTACATGTATTATCTGCATTTCGCCTTGACATTTAACTAGATAAAGTTTCAATTTCATAATTAAGAACACCTGAATTTTCAAAGTAATTGTGAAGCGGGGGGTATCAATGGTGAGCATTGCTCACAGGTGTTTTTACTCTAGTTTAAGGGTTATTTTCAATTGTTGGTTATATTATTGGATATCGATGACTTTGCGTAAGTTTACAATAATAAACCATGAAGCCATTTATGAACAGGGTCGTCTATATCCAACAATCTAACCAACATAAAATGAAATAACAACAATATATAATAAGTCATCAAATAATATTAGCAATTCACAATATTTGATGTTGTCACTAAATAGAATACATGTATAGTCAACGTCATCAGAGACATATAATTATGACATCAACAATCAGTCACGCACTGAAATATCGAGTTGGATTATATGAAATGAACAGCGTTAATCAGCTATTGAGTATTAAAGGAAATGCATTTCAGTGAGATGGTATCCATCTATAGGAATAGCTGACCTTGAGGTCAAAGTTCATCAACCATGGTATGCAATGCATCGCCTTGATATCATCTACCCAAATACCAAATATCAAAAATCTACCTCAAAAGATAAAAAAGTTATAGCCTGGACACGAACGGACAGACAGAGTGATCACAATAGGGTGTCCGACAGTGTCAGGCCATTATTAAAATGTACTTATTTTTAAGTAAAAAATTCTCAATATACAAATTGATATAAAATAGTACATTTTCACATTTCACTTACAAAAAAGTGTAAACTATGTAAGTATACTACAGGTAACAGTGCATAAAAAAAGTCCTGTTTTAGTTAAAAGCCCTGGGACCAAAATATACAGGTATTTGAATATTATATGTAGGAATACGGGAAAAATAGATACAACACCCACACAGTTATGACCAAACTTTAAAAAATAGGGCATCTAATGGGACATTAAATGATACCATGCCACGATATTCATCAATAGTTAAATATATTTGTATACTAGTATACTATACTGTATATACTATACATCCTCTATATACTTTATATAGAGACAGAAAGAAATGAGTTGTCTTTCTTAGACCAGAAAATTTCATTATTGTCAAATTTGAAAATTTATAAAGTGGCAAAACTTCAATAATTTTTTTTTGATCATCCTGAAAATAGAACTTATTTTATTGTACTGAACAGCTGTGCAAAATATCATTCAAATCCCTTGAGGCGTTTTCAAGTTATCATCTGGAAACCTTCGGGGGACAGACACCGAACGAAACTGAGGGTATAACATAATACCTCGCCACTTCGTGTGGCGGGGTATAAAAAGCACTCTAAAAATACTGTTGTTTTAATGATTCAAGTACATATTAAAATATTTTATCCTGCAATCATCTTTCCAAATGCGAGCCACCTACCAATAACACATTCAGTAACTCTTGTTTACATGTAATACTGCAGTTGGTATAGAAGCCTAACGTAAATGTGTCACAATATACCTTCAATACACAATTATTTTGGCACCCATTGAATAAAATTACTGTATAAAGACTGAGAAAACTTCTGTCAAACAAAAGTATACATTTAAAAACTCTTAATTCCTGAGTATACACAGCAAGTTAATGAATACAGTGGTTAATAAATTGTTAGTGTAAATGTCTTTCCCACTTGGTGCCTCAAGGAAATAAATATTGAACGGTTTTTTAACTGTTTATCAGATGCAAGACAGAATGGTCCATTGAACACATGGCTGGTAGATACAGCAGTGTCAATGAATATACATGTATAAAAATGTGTCAGTTCGGATTTCAACATGCTGACAGCTTTTTATTACAGATTATTGAGTGATTACATATTTATAGTAAAAAAATGTCCCACTGGGACACTTCCTGTACAGATGACTGATGTTTATTAAAGAAGGTAACAAGCATGTGCAATTTGAAACAATAGCCATGTAATTATAAAATAAGAAGGCTGAGAACAATGTGTTGCTCGTTTCAAATATGACATTCAATGAATATTTTCCCCATGCATTTTAGGATAAGCATTTTCCAAATCTGATAAAGTCTTTGGTAGTCGTAGGTTTAGTGAAAAATGTACAAAACTAAAATAACTAAAATTTATTTTCGTCCTTTTTTAAAGGATTTTATAACAGTTATGTACGTGTCGTATTAACACATGAAAGGCTACAAAGGAATGCTCCTCCCATCATTAAGTTTTTACCTGCCACACCTACTGAATTGATTAGGTGGTAATAAATGTGTTGCTTTTGACATAGGGACTACCCACATGACCATTAATGCAATCTCATCAGGCCTTCAAAGAGACTGACAATTGATATGTAATTCCTCACTTTGTGCATGTTGGATTGTTGTGGAATTTCCCAACATTAATATCATCTATTAAATTAACAATTGTGTGCAACAACAAAATAATTGGGCCAACACAATAACGAGGTCAAAATATGCTGCAACAAATGGTGTTTATGATTTCTTATGCATTGGAAATAAGTATTTTCTCACTGAAAGTTAACCATATATTGCATGTGGGAGTCATACAAGTAAATCAGGGTTATCTGCTCCTTTAAGGGAGGTAACACCACTTAAGTCGCAATTGGCGAATTAAAGCAGCCGAAATCTGTTGACCATATATTTTTGGTGATATACAGTCAGTGACTATTTATAACAAAAATCTGACATCACAATTGATATTTTGTAGCAACACACTCAAAGATAATATAATAGGAGTAAATAGACCTAACCCATTTTATATTGTATTACCTATTCAGAAATTTGAAGTATTCCTTAGATAGCAAAAACCTTATCAGTATATCGACTTGAAATAAAGTGCATAAAAACAAAGCATTAAAAACCTTATCAGTATATCGACTTGACATAAAACGCATGAAACAAAGATGTAAAGTCAGTGCATTAATATTATATATTTTAAATATCAAATTTGTGTCAGACATCTGTTATTGTTATTGCATCAAACTGCTTTATCTTTATTATTTACCACTTTTATATAGCACTCATTCATATTTAAAATATGTTCAAAAGTGCTTTAAAATGATACAATACATGTATATTATTCTTATAAATAAACCAACATACCAATTCTGATACAAAATTGAACATCTTAACAATATGTCTATATCTAATATACTACGTATGCTACAGATATTAAATATACTTAATGCTATTCTCCAAAAAAGGAATGAATTTGATTTCTGTTTTACAAAATATATAAATGCTATGAAATAGTACTTTGAAAGAAATGGATCATATCTTTTTTAAAGCAATTCCTCTATGCAGGAAATACAAGATAAGAAATAATACCATTTCCTTTTTAAAACAAATAAAAGTCAGGAAACACAACTGGATAAGAAAACTTTGATTGTACACAGTACATATATGATATCAAACGATATGCAACAATGAACCAAACATAGACACTTAAATGAACATATTCTAACATTTTAATTTTGTTTAAATACTCAATACATGAGCAAAGTTGGTTATTTCGTATAACCTAACTTGGTTTTTTCAGCACGTGACTGATTATGACGTCATAATAAGATGTATTGATGACGTTGACTATTCTAATATATGCACTATATGAAATGATAAAATCAATAAAATATGTTTTCATTTAACTTTTAATTGACACACAAATTAATAATATCACATTTAAATGAAATTGTTGATTAATCCATTTATTTGCTCTCGAGAAATCATAGAAAAGCAAATTTATGGAATAATCAATATAAATTATGTTATTACGTGTCCTGAAACCCTGACCACTAGCAGAATGTGAGCTTTATTAATTAGAATCACAACACCAATAAGAGTTTCTATCTGTTAAGTACAAATAAATTAATACACTTAGGACCATTTTTATAAATGCGTTTGATCACAACATTCTTTTTCTACAAACGCTTCTTATAATTAAGAAATTTAATAAGCCTGCTTCATTAAATTCATTAGATTGACATTTTACCTACAAGTTCATGGTAGAACCAACTAAATAATCACAAAAAAAAATCTCAATTTTATAATTACAAACATTGTTGTATAATAGCCCAGTTCTTGCAATTTCTTTATTTTGATTTATTTTTCACTAAAATTCATAATGCTAGCTACATTGTAAAGTAACTATAGCAATCATGGTTCAAGTAAGAACCAATTATTTGTATTACTGTCTGACCTTATCACAATGCAGTCTACAACAAAACTTTCACAAGAAAATCCTAAAAGTCTGAAATGGGCAGGTTGCAAAGAAAGTGCAAAAAAGTGGAGGTCTTGTCTTACCTACCCATTTATTGTATTTGTAAATGCAGCTTATAAAAATGATAACTAAAATATTTGATGATGGACTCAGTTCAAACTAATTTATTGTCTAGTTGTCAGACTACATAATCTTGTCTAAAATATCATGTACATCTTTCACCTTGCATTGAATTAAGTACGATATTGCTTTCTGCTGTAATAATACATATATTACATTTGTGTGCTTTCAAGCCAAGCAGATTTCAAAACAAGAAAATATCAGGTTCTGCCAAGCATTTTTTATTCATTTAGTGCTGAATAGCTATATTACATGTATGCACAGACAACATATCAGTGCAATAATAAAAATGACCTATAAAAACTGAAAAAATTAATAAATAACTGTATTTCCCCATATTAGATCCACATATTTGACATCAGTGGCTAATTTTAAAAACAATACTGATAATGCAATATTAATATAATAAAAATGGTATTTGCAACATGTAATTGTACATATAAAAAATTATATTTATTTTAATTGTTTTTTTAAAAACTAGTTTTAAATAGTACAACCTTTAAATGTAGACAATTTGTCATATAGGTTCATTCTTTATGCTACTTTGAGAGATAATCTGACAACCTCATTGTAGATCATTAGATCATACAGGTTCCTAGCCAACATGTCTTATGGACTTCACAATGTCATAAACTTTTAATTTGTTTTATTTTATTTTTTTATTTATATTAGAAATCATCACACTGTTACTATTTATCTTATAAATATTTGACATGAAAAACAAAATAAATAATAATATAGGATGAAGAACAATTTACTAACACACACATACACAAAAAATTGCCAGTTTTCCTGTCAAAGGTTTTTGGTTCCCTTTAAGTACTTTGGCATCCTCCCCATTAATATTACTAAAAAGGGGCACACAATTCATTCAAACAAACAAATAAACAAAACAAAATAAAACTTAATATTCATGTTAATTATATCTACATCCAATTTAATTTGGACTGAAATATTTCATTTAACCACCAGGAAATACCATGGTTATGAAAAAAAGAATGTTGCAGATTTATTTTTCTATTTGAAATATATTGACTGTTACCCTAAACTGGTTTAAAATTAATCATTTTCTGAATTTATAGTTGTTATCTAGATTACAATTACAAAATTGTACAATTGCTTGTGAGCATTAAATTTATAAAGTTTGAACAAAATTGGTTGTATTTAGCCACATTTGATGGGTAGCCATTTATGCGAGACAATATTACACTAAAAACAGTTAACACTAAAACATCTGCTATGTATAAATTGGGTGCTCATTTATGTGGAGATTGTATGATAGATAATCATCTGTACCAGTATACAAATGAAAATAGTAGACTATTAAACATTACAATATCAAAACAGAGTATTACCCCTTTAATTTGTAAATGCTCTCAACTATCATGGATACTGGTATGAATTGTTAAATTTAACACCAGGTTCTGATTGGTTTTCTTCTGTCATAAAGTAAGACATAGATGGCACTCGAGACAAATCTGATCGTTTAGGACACAGTTTTAAACGTTTTACATATAATGTGATTGCCATTATTACAATAACAAAACAGAAAATAATTATATATTCATTGTTTAGTACCATCCTACGCAATGTCCATGCGTGCTTTGGAGACTGTCGTTGCTGAGATGATTTTTCTATTTCTCTGAAATTTTAATAATATGTTTAAAAAAATAATGTAAAATCTATTACTATAGTAACCATTAACTGAACAACAATTAAATTTAAAATCACCATTAAAGGGACATAAGTATATTTTAAACCAATGAAGTCTAACCTTAATTTATCAGCTCAATAAGAACCTTAATATGTAAGAACAACAACCTAATACCAACTTAAGAACAGTTTTTTATAGAAATCATGGTATGATGGATGAAAATATAGAAATAGATTTATTGTTTGTGAACCTAATATGCCATTTAAGTATATGTAATATGTTTCTATATTTTAATTTTATTCAAGTATCTATGATGACCTCAAACATACAATTTTAATCACCATCACCTATATATTATTATTTTTATTATTATTATCACCTCATATTATTATTTGGAAAATAAAAAATGAAAAGATGCATTCTGTTTTTGCAGTTTAAGGCAATATTGTTAAAAAGCAATTTCAACTTTCACATAATAAACAAAGAATTCTAAAGAAAAATATTTTTAAAATTGAAGGTTTTGTATTTTGCAATATAACAAATTAAGCTCTTAATGAGACAGGGCTACAGACAATAAACCCTTGTTTTTGATTTACAGTGCTAGCTCAGTGAATCAATTCTAAAACCATAAGCATTTTGACTGATATACATACCTTAGAGGCAGGTAACGAGTTCTATGTAAGATGGCACCTAATGTCCATTGTACTTCTCTTTGGTTTATATATTGTACTGAACGTAAGTTATGATAATTTTTTGGAAATTTTAAGCCTTCATGTAAAACAGTTGCCATCCATGATGCTTTAAAGCATTGTTGTCTGAAATAATAAAAAAATAATCAACTTTTGTGTTCTGCTTGTTTTGTTACAATGTAAAGTCATGCTATGTTACACCATAAATTTTACGCAATATTAAAATAAGTGGTGCAAAGTTAAATAAACAGATTGTGTTTGTTTGTTTTTATGTAGTTTATTGCCACTTTAACAATTTGTATTGGAGGATACCAGAGTTCCTGTTTGAAAACCTCAACCTATGGCAGGAAAATGGCAATCCTTGTCAATTAAGGTTTAATTTGAAGACAGTCTGTTCACAGTAAGGCTCAAACTCACATCTCCAATGTTGACAGGCCAGTGAAGAATATCTGGTAGTACATGACTAACTAACTTATTCATCACATAAAACTGTTGAGACAATTCAACCTTTATTGTTTTTTAAAGTATAGATTTGAAATTAATTACATGTATAATATTCCAGAAATATAAATTAAATACAGGAAAAATATTACTTAATAACTTAACTAATAGAGTACATGTAGAAACAAATGACAAATTGCATTTAAATACACTTTTTGATAAATTAGAAGCCATTCTTCCTACTAAGGGCTTTTCCAGAAAAAAATGTACAGGGGGGCGAGAACGCAGCTCAAAAAATGGGGTACCACCACTAAAATTTTAATATTTTTAGAGGCACAACCTAGAAAATGTTTTTATGGAAAGTACCCCCCACCTATAAAATAAAATTGATATATCAATATGATTATTATACCCCTGCAAACCTGTTAGGAATCACCCTGTCTGTCTGTCTGTCCGTCTGTCCACATCCCTTGTAAGAGCAACTCCTCCTAAACGGCTTGATGAAATTTAATGAAACTTAGCAAAAAGGAAGTACATTATATGTAGATGTGCATGAAGGATTTTTATTGACCTCGGATATCATTAAGGGGAGATCACTGGACTTGAAAGCAGAGCGGTGGGTATCGCTTTGTGAGCGTGCTCACAGTACACACTTGTGTGACTATATTCGAATCCTTCTTGTTATGCCAGTCGAATTGTGTCACCATTTATCGTAAAAAGCCACGAGGTTGTTTACCAACATGACCAAAACACGTGCGAGTTTTCAAATGTTGACAAACACAAATCATGTTTAATCCACAAAACTGTCGTTTTGAAGAAATGTTTGTTTAAATTTGACATTTAGTATAACGAATTCCCAAGAATTATTTTGTGCCAAGACATGGTGCAATTTGATAGGAATTGAGGAATGCTTTCGTGTTTGTAGTGAATTTGTATACACAGCAGACATAAGACGTATAATAGTTTCAAATATGCTGTCTGTTGATATATGTTTTTGGCATTTAATAACTCACATTACACCTAGAGTGACATAGCCCCCTACCCCCCCCCCCCCTCCCCATTTCACACACACACACCCACCCCCACTTTTAAGAGGGTAAACCTTTAAGGAATGAAAAATTCATATATTTATAATGTCATAATGTTTATATTGAATTCCAACAATCACAAAGTTTAATGATGCCTATAATTCTAGAACCAACCATTTCATATAGTGGCCTCCACAACTTCTAGTTGAAATAAGATTTTTTTCATACATGTAGGTTACTTTTCACAACAGATGAATTTAAATAACATACTGCTTACATCAAAATAACTTGTTAATATTTCTGACATTTATTGCTTTGATGTTAATTTTTTATCATTATTTTGCAACTTATTGCTGTTTAAAACAAGTGAGGGTCTTTATTATTTATAACTGAAACTGTTTTACATGTATATATACATTTTGACTTCCAAATAAAGTCAAATGTAGCATCATGCAGTTTAAAACAAAGAATTTATTTAATTTTAGAATTTGGTGTCATTGCTTAAATTTATTTATATGGAGAAATTTATATACATGTCAAGTATTTTATAAATAGGCTTTGCTTTTTTATGTCACAAAAAAGTGAGCTTGGGAGATTAAATCTTGAGCAGTAGTATAATTTTTTGGACTTCATTGTGATAGTATAAATCCCTTTTTTTACAAACATTATCGAGTTAGCTATTACGGTAGGTACAAAATTTATCTAATGATGGTTTCTGCACATGATATAGGTTTGCTTGAATGTGAAGCTGATATTGCATGGCATAATTAACTTTTCTTGATAAACCAATTAGTAAACTTAAGCATCCCTTCCAAAAAATTTAAGACCTTAAATAAACACTTAAATCAAACTGGTATTTTTTAATATTATTTTATAGTTTACAAAAATGTGATATTAAAATTTATGGAAACTTATCTCCGGCAAGAAGTAAGATTTAAAAACTGGCAGCTATTAACACAATTTTTATGTCTGTGATCATCCTTTAAACAAAAGAAAAAGGGAAATAAAATGTGAAGTAAGTTCTGTGTATTAAAGGAACATGCATTTTTTAAAAGAAATTTATAAAAATAATAGTGTCAATAGATCTATTTTATAGACAGAGATATATTATTAAATCCTTAAATTGAGTTGTTGGCCCTAGCATGCGAGTTTATAAAGCAATCTAAAAATTCATCACAGCATTTGGGGTCAGTATAATTTGTTTCTATGGAATAAAATGTCAGTAAATGAGTTTTATAACATGTATTCACTCATTCAATAAGTTAATATCTGTCTGACCTGTCTCATTGCAATACATTGCCTTCAGAAAAAATGATAAATTTCTCATTGTAGTATAGACTAATATTGAGAAATTCATGCAAAGAGAAAAAAATGTGTTAACAGGCAGCTAATAACGCAATTTCATACCAGTAACTATCCTCTGTTAAATAAAACTGGATGTAATAAGAAAATACCAAGACAACAAAGTCCCTGTAAATTATGTAAATGTCTTTAAAGATGAATATAACTTCTTCCTTAATTGTTCATGTTATTATAAATTAAGTTTGTTTTTCATAAAATTAAAATGGTCAGAAACTTTTCGATTACTAAAATATGTATTATTTTGTATTTCTGTTATTTCAATTTTTTATATAATTTTGTATTTTACAACCCATGGTTGTTATTATGCCTGAATAAATTAATATAAATTTAATGTTTTGTAAATAAACATTATGTTTAAATCTTTCATAGTAGCAGTTTTATGTAGTTTATGGAGTTTTCTTCACTATTTATACTGACTGAAATAAGTGTCATGTAGTTGAGTCAATCAATCAATCAAAAAAAAAAAAAGAAAAAAAAGAAACATTGTTTCCATTCTCCTTATGGGTCACTAATGGTCACTGTATTTTGCATTGTGTCTACTAAGTCAATCTTAGTGGTCTTTGAAACTCTTGCAAGGAAAATTTGCGACATTGAGAATTTTAAGGGTAGCATATCGACTGATGTGTTTAGCTAGGACAAGGAGTGCAACTTTCCTTGTCTGTACAAACCCTACAAGCTGCTGTCAGTGTAAAAAGCATAGGGTCTTTAATGCTACAACAACAAAAAAACATTTTGTGTCCTTTACCTTTACATTGTTTTCCAATGGCAGACAAGAATATTTGTCTACATGGTTTAAATATTCCTGAATTGAAGGTTTAAAAATTTGTTCATGTCTTGATTATATACATGTATATATTGAACAATTATGTTGTTTTGGGATTTCTATAATATATTTTAATGATTGATATGATATACCACACTTTTTTCTCTAATGCACACACAGCTCCAAAAATTTACCTTTACATTGCAACAAATGTATTTCAGCCTCCCCCACTTTTTGTAGAAAAAGCTGACATAAATTTGTTCAAAGCTGCTTCGAGACCCACAAATTACACAAAAGACGCAATACTATTATATATTTAATAAGTACTGATGCGTCATCTATTCTACTTTGGCAGACAGATGCTAAATATTTTTCGAAGCGTACGTAGAGTTGCTTCCAACACCCCCCTTTTCGGCATTTTGTCACCGAAAAAGCTGACACAAATTTGTTCCCGGTGGTTTTGAAAGCTGAAAATTGGAACGAAGACGTAATATTATAATTGATTTAGTAATTTATAGGTCCGATTTGTCACCATTCCTATTTATATTTTTAATTTAGAGTTTTCTGTCCGCCGAGTGCCAAGTTCAGATCAAAACATGCCACTTCAAACGGCATATTAACCTAGTAAATTAAAACTATACGGTACGAAATTTCTATAAATGACAGGTAATTGTCTTAGGACTTTGCTGTATTTCATTTTATTGATGTGTGTTTCGGCAGTGCTACGTACGATAACGAAAACTGAGACGCTATCACGCTTACAAAAAACCGACAAAAAGTTGACCATGTGGTGTTTTTGCATTTTCGGTATACTCGGGCTTTTACAACTTCTGGTTAATAATAGAACAGAGCAATATAGAAAATCGGCAACCAGTCCCATTCGGAACTTTCGGGCGTAAACATTCAAAAGTTTATGATGATCGGTTATTCCCCTTGCATTAATCCGACAAAATCGTCAGTCAAAAATCACGCGGACGTCGTCAAAAGCACCGCATTTGGCGAAATAGAAACAGAGCTCGAAAAACACCGACAACCACGATTATTTTAATAAGAACGTACCTACACCCACCAAAATAGAAATACCCTCAACCCCCCCTACCAAGGAAAAAAATATTAACCTGCATTCTCGCCCCCCTGTACATTTTTTTCTGGAAAAGCCCTAAATATAAGTTCTACCTGAATCTTTTTTCATCAGCCTGAGGGTACAATCTCTGTTCATACCATGACTGAAGTGTTATCCAGTTAGTACTGCAAAACATCTGAAATGTAAAAGTGAATTGAGGAATGAAAGGTATCCAAATAGCAGGGCACAACTAGATCTAACTAGAACGCCACAAAATAAGTGTAATCTAACAAGAAGAGCACAGTATAAGTGTGATCTAACAAGAAGGCCACAGTATAAGTGTGATCTAACAAGAAGACCACAGTATAAGTGTGATCTAACAAGAAGGCCACAGTATAAGTGTGATCTAACAAGAAGACCACAGTATAAGTGTGATATAACAAGAAGACTACAGTATAAGTGTGATCTAACAAGAAGACTACAGTATAAGTGTGATCTAACAAGAAGACTACAGTATAAGTGTGATCTAACAAGAAGACCACAGTATAAGTGTGATCTAACAAGAAGACCACAGTATAAGTGTGATCTAACAAGAAGACTACAGCATAAGTGTGATCTAACAAGAAGACCACAGTATAAGTGTGATCTAACAAGAAGGCCACAGTATAAGTGTGATCTAACAAGAAGGCCACAGTATAAGTGTGATATAACAAGAAGACCACAGTATAAGTGTGATCTAACAAGAAGACCACAGTATAAGTGTGATCTAACAAGAAGACTACAGTATAAGTGTGATCTAACAAGAAGGCCACAGTATAAGTGTGATCTAACAAGAAGACCACAGTATAAGTGTGATCTAACAAGAAGACCACAGTATAAGTGTGATATAACAAGAAGACCACAGTATAAATGTGATCTTACAAGAAAGCTGCAATAAAAGTGTGATTTAACAAGAAGTCAACAGTATAAGTGTGATCTACTATTGGAGGGCCACAGTATAAGTGTGATCTAACTGGAGGTATACAATGCAGGTTTTTATCTTAAAAGGATTCTACATCATAAGTATGATCTAACTATACAGCCACAACATAAGAAGACCACTGAAAGTGTGGTCAAACAAAGAGGACACAACAAGAAAATTAATTATACTGTTGGTCTGAATTGTTAAACTTATAAATTTAATTCTTTTTACTCAATCAGTCCTTCAACTCCAATCTTCATTGAGAGGGATTGCCAGTTTTCCTACTGAAAGTGTGGGGTTTGCCAAGGGTACTCCGGGTTCCTTCCCCAATAAAACTAGACACCATGAAAAATCGCTGAAAGTGTCGTTAAACATCATACAAACAAACATTAATCAGTACTTAATAAACTAATTGTAATTTAAAACAAACCTTGGCATCATCTTCAAATTTTCTGTAACTATAGATACCACCCTGCCTAAACACATCTTGCATGGTATACCAGAATTCTGAGAAGCCATAAAATTCACTGTTTGTGAACAAAATAGGAGGCTGATGAACACCATTCATGGAACATGGATCCTGTTCACAGGTTGTTGATAAATTAAGCAGTGGAATAAGTGACTTCTGACATGCAGTATAGTTGCCTGCCCCTTCCAATATGAAACCTTTCTTTATTTCATATGAAAAATCTTTTGGTAGGCAAGGATCTGGTGTGACAACTGTCTTATGTTTATGTACTGGATGTAAACCTTCACTGAAATATTGATCAAATTATATGACAAATTAATTTATTAAGCATTGTTACTAAGTAAACCCAGCAAAATGTCACAGTATTTGTCAGCCAGGCGGGCCACACTGGATTATCAGAAAGTCATATGGGTTGGCACTTCTGCCTTAGTCGTATATTTCAATACTTGTATGTGAAGAACTCAAGCTGACAAACTGTTGCAGTGGTCAGTTCAAAGGAACATAACTCTTATAAAAAATTATGGAATCAAAATTTCCTGTAGATATGGATATCGGATATCTACATAATCTGTCCTTATTAACTACTCATGAAATTCTATGTTTTCAGAGAAGTTGCACTGAGAAAAACAGGATAGATGGAGTTTGCATTAGATGGACAGGAAACAAATATTATATCCAACTTTGTTGTGTGGGGTATAAAAACAATAAATAGTTATCTCTTATTTCACATCATTATAGCAGTTTGACCAAATTATCACACACCCGATTGGATACAACCTTTTTTCTCCGCTTTGTTTTTTTCTCCGAATACACTCTCTCTTTCAGAGAGCAGTCAGATGTCCAGTGATCAGCCAGAAATCCAGTGAGCATTTTCTACCCCAGGCTGCAGACTAACCCATGGCTGCATCCAGTCAACAGGGGTCAAGCAGAAGTTTTGAATGCACATATAAATGGTATAGAAATTTAGACAACTGTTCTGTACCAAACAAAAGTACAAGCTTTGAAATTATAATGCCACACAAACACATTCCTTATTTTCTGACTACTTCCAGTACCTCTGTGATATATTGACTGTGTCAACTGCCTTCTGATGGACTATACTAGCTTGTTTGATAAGCATCTCCTGGTGTCTTTCCTCAGCCTCATTAGCCCCAAAGCCAAGAAATGTTGTTACATATACTTTGTAAGTATGGTCAAGGTCATTGTTTTGACATCCAAGGTTAAACTCTGCCATTCTTTGTTTAGGAATGTTATCGTCCTGTCAATATACAAAAATGAAGTATAAAATGCAAACCTTTACAGAGTAACGAACCACTCTATTTCTCTCTTAAAATTTTTTTTTAAGTTGTACACTAGATCTTTCTATCAGAGCAATTGTTAATGAGATTAATTCTTTAGAGTCTGATAATACAAAGAAAAAATTTGCAAAGAAACCTTTTTTTTAAATTCTACTTCTTTCTTTAAATGGAGTTTTATGCCACTTTCAGCAATTTTTGGTCGAATTTCACGGAGTGAAAATCCGGGTATTAAAATGTTGAATGTTGGCCAAGTGTCGTGCGGGCAGGTGAAAATTTTCGTAACATTTTTCTCAGCAACTACTAATCACATTCTCTTGAAATTTGGTATGCAGCATCAGCATGGCCTCCGATAACATGGGATTGGAATTCAGGTCTGTCGCTCACCTTCTTCCTGTTAAACGAAATCTGGGCATTTCTGTCTTTGATTGATTTTTTATCAATATCATAGCATCCAGTTTTTATATGGAAACACCCGACTACTCTGTGAAAACCCCTACCTTGTGTAGGAAAATGGGCAATACTAATTACAACTGAAAGTTTACTGTAAATTTGTCTGACCTTTCCTGTGATCTCAAATGCTATCTGTACTGATCCTCCTCCCATATCTAACATACCAACAGTTCTCCGTCTCATGTGTGGTCGCTTTGATAAACCTTCATTGTTCAGTGAATCTACCCAAACTAATGGATGTTCTAAAAATTAACATAAAATATTAATGGATACTCCAACTTATGCACCATTTATATATTTACAACATAAAAGTAAAAAAATTAAATACATAATTCCATTCTAAAAATACTAGTATACTGTGATAAATTGTTGCCTTCTTACAACGAAGTTTTAAGTAAATGTTGTTTAAATTGGTTTTTTGTTTATTTATTCAAAACAACCTTTTAAATAATCCTTATTAATGTTGCAAGTTTCAGAGCAGTATCTGAATGGATGACGCATCTTATAGTAAATATTATAGTTTAACTTTCAGAATGATTCATTAGCACATGGCAAAGTATTAACAAACATGTTTTTCTTAAATATTATTATTGAGTAAAATGCAGGTTGTGTATATTGTGTAATTCGAAATATGATATTATTTTTAACAAAATCATGAAAAAAAAAGACCAAGATGGTTTATATTATTCCGTATGTCTACTGTGTAGTGTCAAATGTCTACTGTGTAGTGTCATATATCTACTGTATAGTGTCATATATCTACTGTGTAGTGTCATATGTCTACTGTGTAGTGTCATATATCTACTGTATAGTGTCATATATCTACTGTATAGTGTCATATATCTACTGTGTAGTGTCATATATCTACTGTATAGTGTCATACATGTATATCTACTGTATAGTGTCATATATCTACTGTGTAGTGTCATATGTCTACTGTATAGTGTCATATGTCTACTGTATAGTGTCATATATCTACTGTGTAGTGTCATATGTCTACTGTATAGTGTCATATATCTACTGTGTAGTGGGCAAAACTGATGACTTACTGTATACAGTTAGACATATGTTAACACATTGAAAATGTTTACAGTTTGACATGCGTTAACACATTGAAAATGTTTACAATAATAATTAATAAATCTGGACACCATGATATAGATGAAAAATGGCTGAAAGAGGCGTTCAAACAAACATATGCATAACAATAAATTATTTTCTAACATTTGTGGTTTGTTTATTTAACCATTTAAATGAATGCCATCTACTCGATTTTATTGTCCAAAACTTGTGGGTTTTTAAATATGTGATATATAATGATAATTCTATTCATGCTGTAATTTATTTATATTAAGTGCTTTGATTGGATAAAAACACTTAAATGGCGTCTTCTCAGATAATTTATATATTGATATTTCCTCTGAGCGGACTACTTTCAGTATCCAATGTAAACAAGATGGCGTCCTCCTAGCGTATCGTCAGGGAGAGGGGACAATGTTTTCTCTGCCCCAATTATTTCCAATTAAATCGATTGAGATTTCAAATAAAATATAATATAAATACAATTTAGTGTTTCATTTTGTTTTTTTCCTATCAATATTCTACAGAACCGTGATTCCTTTGGTACTATGTTTTGCATATCCCTACACTTTCCGGCCTGTACGTTTTGAGGCCTAGATGGGCTTCTGTAACTGTTTTTGCTGTTTTAAAAATCGCAACGATTATTTCACAGAATTATAAGGATTAAACACCATGTTTTAGGTAATTATCAATGTGTAAACTCCGGCGACTCCCTCACAAACTTGACATAAAGTCCTTCGGACTTTATTTAGTTTGTGAGTGAGTCGCCGGAGTTTACACATTGATAATTTCCTAAAACCCAGTGTTTAATCCTATAATCTTTTATTATATTACCCTCTTCTCCATGTCCAAACTTCTGTAAGACATAATTCACTGCTATCCAGGCATACACACCCTCTAATTTGCCACTTATAACTTCAAAGTTTGTATCACCAAATACAAAAGGAAAACTTTTAGGAATGTCTGTCTTAAGGTCTTCAAATATTGCTTTTTGACTCCTACAATGAAAAATACTTTTGATTCAATTGCCAGCTACACACATATACATCATTGCAGTTTAACTGATAGCAGAAACAGGAGAGGGGCCAGCATCAGTTTTATTATATTAGGTGTTTCCATGTTTTTTAATTATACAATTTGTTGCACAACCTCACACCTCAGTAGTATTGAGCAAAATGAAACCAAATGCAATTAACATCCAAGATAGATATTTTATAATGACATTTAGGAAGGAAATATATCTTTAAAAACACAATTTGAACTGGTTTACTAGTTCTTTACACATGTTTACATACTCCTCTGGTATCATCCTCATACCAGCTGTAGCCAGTATAAATAACTGGGTTTCCTCGTGATGTATGGTAGGAATGTGTGATGCTGCATATTTTAATAACGGTTTGATGTAGTCACTGGCTGCTCCTGGATTCTTCTCAAATGTATCAAGACCTGAAATTTAAATGAAATACATGTAATAAACACATGCATGGTTAGTTAAGTTTCAACTGATAGTTATACTTCTTAAAATGCAATAAAAATTTGGACTATTTCCTACTTAAAGGTACATCAATTAAAACTGAACTAATTATGAAATATCAATTATTTTTTAGATATAGATGTACCAAATGAACCAAAATTAGAACATTAACATTACAACAGGTCTCAGTATATTTTTATTTTTTCTTTCTGCTCACTGTATATATACCTGGTGTGATTTTCTTAACTACTGGTTTTCCAGACGGATCCATTAACTGTTGAATGTTAAGCAGGTCACTAGGATTTCCTGAATGGGGTGGCCAAAAATAGATAAACACACGACTTCCACTACTGCCACAGTCTATCACAATACTGAAATGTATATTAGGGCCAAAGTCAATTCCACTTGGTTCTGTAGATATTGGTTGCTTGGTTCGGGTATCATGGCCATCATATGTGTTACTGAGGAAAAAGACATCAATTGACAGAAATACCAAAATTCCCATCAAAATAAATGCTGTGGCCAGTACAAAAAGTTGTCTAGATGACACGTTCTGGAATAGTTTGCTACATTGTTGAATCATTGGAGGACACGCAAAGTATATTCTGGAAAAAAAATCTACATATCACACAATCAATGTCACACACACTTGACATAAAACTTGCTTTAAATAGTAAATATGCACACTTGTATGTTTTCTTGACAAATGTCAAAGCAGCAAAAGGTCATGCACACAATAACTGTCTATTACTTGTACATGTATACAGCAGGATCATTTTCAGCATACAACATAAAAATTTTAATCTTTCAGTAAATTTTCTGATTAATTCTAAAAGAAATGGGTTATAAAGTTTTGACGATTTTGAATAACCAATCGTTTTATATTTAAGGTAATCAACAAGATGGATTTCAGAATTCAAATTAGATCCCTCAGATACAATTGAATACACTGAGTGTAGCTTTAAAGAAGTCCAAGAGGCAACCAAGAACCTTTGCCTATCAAATTACAAAATACATAAACTAGAAGATTTGTAAGGATGTAAAAGATCAACAAAACAATCATGTAAAATCACCACTGTAATAAAAATAGCCATCACTGTTTTACTGTGAATGTTTCATTTCTTAGGCCACTACTATTGTAGCTTGTATCTAGATGTGGACATCATTCCTTGCTGAAGGTCTGACTACTTTCAATAAGTGTATACAATTTGTTCTTAATGCAGTTTGTTATCACCTGATTAATTGATGTAAATATAAATTAGTAGCAATCTGCCTTCATGGTTATTCAACTATGTTACTTTTACAGTGTTTCCTAGAACCTGCATCATGTTTTATCCTATGTTAACCTTTGTATAAATATCAATTAAGGTCTTTTCTTTCTTTGCAGCCTGTTTTATTTGGTATAAATATCTTTTTTACTTTTAGATGTTTCAAGGTTTGACTGTCTGCCTTATCTTGTTTTATCATTCCCTACTTTACTTTGGATGGTATCAGGACCTATCGGGCCCAAGAATACTCAGACCACAAGAAGACAACTCTGACCAACCACAAAGACCAGTCAGACCAATTATAGAACACTCGTCCGTCAATAAAAAAGGTGTAAACAAAGTGGTTGGCATTTTTATAACTACATGTAATTTAAAAAACAATAAATTTAATTTGATTAACTAATAATCAATGGTGATTTGATCAAAGGCATTTTCATTCATTTATGAAATATATAAATATAACTCTGAAGTACACTTATTGATACCATTGAAAAGATGTGTCCTGTTGAGACAGGCCAAGAATGTACAAGAATACTCAGACCACAAGAAGACAACTCTGACCAACCACAAAGACCAGTCAGACCAATTATAGAACACTCGTCCGTCAATAAAAAAGGTGTAAACAAAGTGGTTGGCATTTTTATAACTACATGTAATTTAAAAAACAATAAATTTAATTTGATTAACTAATAATCAATGGTGATTTGATCAAAGACATTTTCATTCATTTATGAAATATATAAATATAACTCTGAAGTACACTTATTGATACCATTGAAAAGATGTGTCCTGTTGAGACAGGCCAAGAATGTACAAGAATACTCAGACCACAAGAAGACAACTCTGACCAACCACAAAGACCAGTCAGACCAATTATAGAACACTCGTCCGTCAATAAAAAAGGTGTAAACAAAGTGGTTGGCATTTTTATAACTACATGTAATTTAAAAAACAATAAATTTAATTTGATTAACTAATAATCAATGGTGATTTGATCAAAGGCATTTTCATTCATTTATGAAATATATAAATATAACTCTGAAGTACACTTATTGATACCATTGAAAAGATGTGTCCTGTTGAGACAGGCCAAGCTGACTTCTGATTACTACCCAAGCTTAAAAATCAGTTAAAAGGCACTTTGCGAAATAAATGCTTGTTTGTTCCAACAATTGACAGAGGGACAGAGATTGATACAGTAACACATTTTATAATTCTTCATTCTAGTCATGACTCACTATTATGCTCTAATTAACTGATACAAGATTGTGCAATTATTTAATTCAATTCGTCTCATTAATTTGCACCACCTGATTGAATTATTCAATTAACCAGCAGGATACAATAATCTTCCCAACATCAAATCATAAATATTACATAAATATCAAATATTGGTGCACTTCAGTTATTCATAACTTTGGTCCGAGTGGTCAGACTTGCCTTCATAGTTGGATTGAGTTGTCTTCAGGTGGTCCCAGTTTGTCTTGGTCTAAGCTGTATGGGCATAATATGTCTAATTTTTTTGCATGTTACACATGTACATATAGGTCATTGGAAATAAGGATTGCGGTTTTTTTGGTTCTGTATTGTGCAGGTGTATATTTTTATTGCCACGAAAAGGTACTTAATGTCTGTGTGGTTAGATTAGTATTGGCATTGGTAAATATTGGAGGATTTATGATATCTATAACGAATCCGGGTCGTTATTAGCTTTTAGAACCCCAACCCCACCCTCATTAACCCACATTTTTCTTAACGAACTGCGATGCTTACCTTCCCAGAAAGATAGTCGGCGGATATCAGAAAATGGGGCAACAGTGTCCAGTCAAGACACGACAGCATACAGATTTTTAAAGTCGACCCCGTTTTTGTAATGGTTCTTATTTAAAGGTGTGAATAAATTTTGAACCTGCTCTCATGAAATGACAAAAATGATTAAATTTGGCATAATTTATCATCCAGCGATCATTTGTTCGTCGTTCGCACAGATTTGACATTTAAGCAACGTGGTTAATCTTTATTTAAACGGGAAGTAAACATTACCGTACGTATTACTCATTTTACGACTAAAAACTTGTGTTTTAAATTTGTTAATACAGTTGACTTCTTATAGCTAAAATTAATAAAATATTGCTTGCATTTCTATTGTTTCATTGTTAAATGTTTGTTCCAACGTTACATTTTTACGACACTCGCTTATCGTTTATTTATTTTTACTGTCCTGACACATGTCTGTTTTCCTAACAGTTTGAACATCGATTCGATGGCAGCAGAAGACATACAAGTCCGAATTTGCCTACAAGAGATAGTAAAACTAGATTTAGAAATAAAAGCATGTATTCAGGTAAACTACATCATAGTAAATATTCGTAATAGATATGAACATAGAAAAAAAAAGGGGGGGGGGGGTAATCTTATGCATGTATTCAGGTAAACTACATCATAATAAATATTCGTAATAGATATGAACATAGAAAAAATGTATCGTAATGACTCGCCCCACTCTCGAGTCGCCCCATCATGAGTCGCCCCATGTTATTAACGAGTCGCCCCACTCAATAACGACTCGCCCCACATATGTAAAATATATAATATAAGTTTAAAAATTTAATATTTTAAAAATATATTTAAATAAATTTATAGTATATATATTTTTTTTTAATTTGCATATATTTTATTGCTAGGTGTTTTAATTTGCGGTGGATCTCTTGAGATAAAGTGAACTCGTGTTCCCTTCTTTTATTACTTATGATAATTATAATTGAATGTTTGCTTGTTTACAATCGGTATTTACTTTGATGCGATTAACAGTTTTAAAGAATGACAAGTTAACCCATGTAATTAATATTCTAATGAAGTAATTAATCGTCTTTAACTCAGTCAAACTTATATACATGTGTTCCATACTATGAAAATTAAAAAATTAAAAATTGGAACATGGAATATTCAAGGGCTAAAAAATGATTAACTTACAAACCCAGAGTTTACTAATTTTATTTCTGATATGCATGTTTTTAGTCTTGTAGAAACATGGAGTGACAGTGGAAACATACTTGATATACCTGGATTTTCAAATCTTTGTAGTAATACTAGAAGTAAACACAAGAATGCCAGGCGTAACTCTGGTGGTATTTCTGTCTATTGTAAACCCACCATAGTACAAGGTATTTCTATCATGCCAGTAGACCATACTGATATTTTATGGATAAAACTTAATCATAATTTTTTCAATTTAAAAAATGATATTTTTGTAGCATTTATTTATTTCTCACCAGAAAAATCATCAGAACCATCAAAAGATATTGAAGAAACTTTCTCCATTCTTTCACGAAAAATAGAAAGGTACTGCTCTTTAGGCGAAATTCTGATTCAGGGAGATTTCAATGCATATACATATACTACTGCAGATTTCATTGAATCTGATGAATCACCATATCCAAATTCTGATGATGTAAATTATTTTATTGATTCATGTTCATCAAGAAACAAATTCGATAGTAAAAAACCAAACAAAAGCGGTAAACTTTTATTAAACCTCTGTAAAGAGACTGGCATAAGAATACTTAATGGCAGAACCAGTGGTGACCTTTTTGGGAAATTTACCTGTTATAAATACAATGGTTCAAGCACAGTTGATTATGCAGTTGCATCTGCAAATTTATTACAAATTATATGTAACTTTACTGTTCATAATTTTACTACATTATCTGATCATTGTGCTATTAGTTGTACTATTTTGACCTCTTTCTATACTAATTCCAACTTTGATCAAACAAAAAACTATCCCCATATTGGAAAATTTCTATGGAATCAAGAATCCATTAATATATGTGCAATACAAATGCAGTCAACTGAAATTAAACATAAACTCACAAACTATTCACAAATAAAATTTAGTAATAGTGATGAAGCTGTAATATATCTTAATAATATACTCCAAGAAGCTGCAAAATCCTCAGCTAAATTCATTAAAGGCAAGGTTAAAGCTAAATGCAATAAGTCAAAAAGAAAACCTTATTTTACAGAATCTTGTAAAGACCTCCAAATTACTGTTAAACATTATGCTTCTTTAATGAATAAATTCCCTCTCAACGGATCATTTCGTAAAGAATACTATTCGTATCTCTCTAAATACAGAAGAAAGTGCAAGCAAGAAGAACATCTTTATAGAAATAAGATTAACAAAAACCTATACAACAATATGAGTAATAATCCAAAATTGTTTTGGGACCAACTTAATAAACTCAACAAAAGTTCTAATATGAATACTTCTGATGAAATCAGAAATCAAGTTTCTAACATTTTTCAAAAAGTTAAACACAGATGAACCTTGTGAACTAAAGAATCCCTTTCATGAAACAGTTATGTCCAAACTGGCAACTCTAACCAGTAGCACCTTAAATGATAACACATCTTTTAATAATCCAATTACATCAGATGAAATACTTAGAGCTGTGAAATCATTAAAAAATGGAAAATCTACATCAACAGACTTAATATCAAATGAAATGATTAAAGGAGGAGTGCCAATACTTATACCCCCGCTTCTGAAATTATTTAACATGATTTTCAATCAGGGCTCTTTCCCTACACTATGGAATGAAAGCCTGATAACTCTAATACATAAAAAAGGTAATAAACATGACCCAGCTAACTATAGGGGAATTTCCTTAACCTCGAATCTGGGTAAACTTTGTAATAAAGTCCTACTCAACAGGTTAACAGAATTTGTTAACAAAAATAAAATACTTTACCCAAACCAAATTGGCTTCAAAGAAAAAGCCCGTACATCTGATCATATATTTAGTCTCAAATCTATTATTGAATACAACAAAAGTCAAAATAAAAAAGTCTTTGCTGCATTTATTGATCTCAGAAAGGCTTTCGACACAGTATGGAGATCTGGTCTATTTTATAAACTTCTTGATATAAATATCCCCTTCAAAATGTTTAAAGTCATTCAATCGATGTACCAAGACACACCATGTAGATTAAAATTCTCAAACGGATTAAGCGAGAAATTTAACTCCTCTTGCGGAGTAAAACAAGGCGATGTATTGAGCCCTCTATTATTCAATATATACATAAATAACTTGGTAAAAGATCTTACTCATAATACAGTTGATCCAGTGTTAATTGGTAACACAGTAATAAATTCGCTTCTATTTGCAGATGACATAGTCCTCCTATCAAACTCAGAAAGGGGACTTAAAAAATCTTTAAATATCCTACAAAAATTCTGCAATGCATGGAAACTTCAAATAAATCCTGCAAAGTCAAAAGTGATTGTATTTAATTCTAACGGTAAAACCCATAAAAACCTTTTCACTTATGATAACAGCTTTTTAGAAACTGTAACTTCATATTGCTATTTAGGCATAACTTTAAAATATACAGGTAATCTAAAAGTATCTGGTACTCTGTTAATGGAAAAGGGCAGAAAGGCCCTTTACAAAATAAAAAAATTAATTGGCTTAAATAATCCGTGTAGGTTAATAGAAAAACTTTTTGACACTTTAGTCGTCCCAATTTGCCTTTATGGGAGTGAAATCTGGGGATTTAATTCAAGCCCTAGCTGCAACTACACAGACCCTTTTGAAAAACTCCATATCAAATTTCTGAAAGAAATACTAGGAGTCAACTGTAAGGCATCCAACGCTGGATGTCTAGCAGAATTAAATAGATTACCCCTTTATGCAAAGATCACAATTCAGGCTATTAAATATTGGTGTCACATTCTTGAATCAAATGGTACCCTTGTACATAGTATATATGAAGCAACAAAAGAAACAAATTCTTGGGTAAAACAATTAAAAAGTTCTTTAAACAACCTTGGATTTTCATACATTTTCAATAACCCATCTCTACTGAAAATAAACATTCCAAATATTGAAAGAAGAATTAAAGATATGACCCTTCAGAATTTAGAAAATGATATTAAAAACAACAGCAAGCTATCTTTCTTTAACAACTTTCATTTATCTAATATTAGACCCTATTATGTTGACCTTTGTAAATTTAAAACTGATAGATCAACTCTTGCAAAACTAAGAATTAGTGCTCACGAATTAGCTATAGAAAGAGGTCGATATCAAAACATACCCAAACAGAACAGACTCTGTCTCTGTTGTAATAATGGAGAAATAGAAGATGAAATCCATTTTCTTATTAATTGCAATATTTACAACAACATTAGAAATAATTTTATCGCTAAACTTGATAGAATACTCTCATACAAAACAAAAATTAATAATTTAACAAACTGTATCATTTTAAAATTATTCAATAGCAAATCCCCCACCATACTAAAGCTATTTGCTAATTTTATACAAGAATGCCTACAAAGTAGGCAAAATAAACTTGAAAGGGGATAATTTATTGAATTTCCTTACTTTTTCTACAACAAACGTCTAATTTCAACATTGTATGACTATTATAATAATTGTAACATGAATTTTAATCTTTCCACTGTCATTCCCAACTATTATTGTCTTTTGTAGCTTATAGTTCACTACTTTGGCAATGACCATTTATTGTAAATGTGTTTCGCTAATAAATATTATTATTATTATTTTATTGAATGTATGTTTGTTTGTTTATTAATTGTGTTTGATTAACTTGAGTAATTACAGTACAGACCTATGGTCCATACAGACTTATTTGCCACATAGATCTATAATCCACTTACACTTCTAGTACATCATCACCCGTAGTCCACGCAGACCTAAATGTACAGAATATAAGATAGTGTATTCTAACTACAATCGTTGTTTTTTGTGGTCCCTTGTTAACTGTCTCGGTGTATTTTGAAAAAGCAAGCACGTTAGAAATTTTTTAACAGTAAGACAACCGTGTATTTTCAAACTTTAAGAAATATGTTTTCACTAGTATGTAAGATTATATAACAGTATTCTACACTTAAATTTACAGGCAGCATTTAATAGTTTTACATTTAGAGTACAATTTCGATTAATAAAAAATTCATTCACGTTCAGGCCCATAGATTTTTCAATACAAAAACTCTAAATTGCTAAGCCACTTGTTACGCTTTAATCTCAAGACACCGCCAAAACACCGAGCAGTATAATATACTCAGATTTAACAATTTATACTATCAATGTATTTTTTATATTATAAAGTATTTAATATATAAATTTATATTATAAATTATATATTTTTCATATGTGGGGGCGAGTCGTTATTGAGTCGGGCGACTCGTTATTAAATGTGGGGTGACTCGTTATTAATATGGGGCGACTCGAGAGTGGGGCGAGTCGTTATATATTCGAAAAAAAGGGGGGTGATCTTATGCATGTATTTTGTTGATCCAAATTGAAATCAACATTAATTTTTCATAGTTAATCATCATTTTAAAATGGGGTTGTTTTTTTTTTGTATTTTGATAGGGTGGTTTTTTTCGTAGTAAATTTTACCTAAATAAGAAAGGAAATAAACACTAGGAGCAGGTGATTGTTGTCAGTTCGAAACCCTTCAGACAGTTCATTTGCAGTTTATACGTGAAAAGTCTGGCTGTGTGTCAGAATATATAACAGAACGTCATGAAAGCAAACAAACTTGTAAACAACACAAGATCCCTTTAGAAACTAAAATGGCTGACTTACAATGTAAAATTCCTTTAGCAAAAGTCAATGACAATTTGTAACATGTAAAAAACAGAGGCAAGGTATGAAAAATGGACAGGTGATTTCTAGACGATCCGTCCCCAAGTCGATCTGTCCCTAAGTTGATACGTCCCAGGTCGACACGTCCCCTGGTTGTTTACGTCCCCAGGTCGATCCAGCCCCAGTAAAACCAATGGTAGGGAATTAAATAAAGAAGGTAGGTAAAATATAAAAAAAACATTCAAAACTAGTATTTTTAACTATGGTAGTACACTGGAATTCACTATTTTGTTTGCCGAGTATGCATGCGAATTTTGTGACCAAGATACATATAATGGTTGCTTAAAGTCTTCTGAAGAAAATTATAAAGACTTTTTTCATTATGTGGACATGTAATTGTAAAACCA
Source organism: Limnoperna fortunei (assembly GCA_944474755.1). Lineage (NCBI taxonomy): Eukaryota > Metazoa > Mollusca > Bivalvia > Mytilida > Modiolidae > Limnoperna > Limnoperna fortunei. The sequence goes on from OX104116.1 coordinate 76,511,253, forward strand.
AAGGTAGGTAAAATAAATAAAGCAGATAGGTATAAATATATAAAAAAGTCGTATTTTTAATTATAATCATAATGTTCTCTGCAGATTACCCTGTAAATAAACTGGGTAATTCCAGTGTTGCAAGTCCTATGTTGCCACTTGTGACAAATGTCACACTCAAGGGCTGTAACCTAACCTCTCTAGAACAAAACTGGCATGGATACTCCACTTAAGGAATGAACATACATGTTGCAAACCATTTTATATATCCAATGATTTGGAGTTCCAATTAATATTTTTTTGGAGAAATTTTTTGAGCTCACTGAATGTTTTCTTTAAAACTTTTGATGTACAGCATCAATAAATTAATTGTCGTATTTTTTGTAACCTTTGATGTTAATGTCAGCTTGGATGCAGAGTAAATCATACAAAGCATAGTCTACAGTTGTTAAGCAAACAATTAAAAAATAATCAAGGGTAATTACCCCTATGTGCACTGATCAAAACTGTTATCATCATTTAATTAATTAAAAACACTATATTTTGTTTATTTAATTATTAAACTTATTTTAATAAACACTTTAACAATTTCCAATTAAAATCAATTACAACAAAATTAAATATAATTAAAAACCATACCATATATTGTTTATTTAATTATTAAATATAGGATCTTACATTGGTATGAGTGGATTATCGGATTTCTCCAATCGAGATAATTAAATTATGGAATTTTAAGTCCAAGCCTTGGGGAGGACTTAAATTTTAATAATTTAACTATCGAGATTGGAGAAATCCGATAATCCAAGAGTACCGATGTAAGATTCTGTTTCTCTAATTTTAAAAAGTAGTCAATTTTCGAAATGAAGTACAAATTCTCCCAACCTCAATTTTACGTTTATGACTTGAATACGCGTTAAATGGAAGGTGTTTTGTTTATGTCATGAGTTCTTATTATGGCATTATTATTTTAAACCAATCAACTGCTGAGAACAGAATTTTCACTAGTGATGAGAACTATTTTTTCCACACCGGTCAAGCGGTTTGAATATAACGTAAAAATTAAAGAAAATAATTTAATCAACACTTTTTCCACTTAAAAACAGTTTAAAAAAAATTAAATATAGTAATATACTTATAATTTTTTACTGGGGACGGATCGACCAAGAAATAGTGGACGAAACGACTAGGGGACGGATCATCTGGGGCCGGATCGACCTGGGGACGGAACGACCTGCTAGCGGACAGGTTAATATGGGAAAAAATTTTCTATTGGATTTTCATAATAAAAGGTAAAATATATGGAATAATGAAAAAATGCATGCAAAAAACTGCATTACACTGGGTGTGACTTATAGTATAGATCATTTCTATCTCTGTAACACCACCTCCATTTAAAACAAAAAGGATAAGCAATGTCATTGTTGGGTTCAATATTCAAATCAACTTTTAAGGGACTTATAATTGTGGCCTAGAATAGTTAGGACATATAACTTAATTTACTTTGTTATCAAGTTACTCTTTTACTAGTATTGATGAATATGCGGGAAAGTCATCTGGAATTTTTTTAATTTTACTCTTTGAAAACCTAATCTTGTGAACTCGTAATGTAACTGCCGTTTTATTGCATCACAAACAAAAATATTGATGTATTTTGAAAAAGGAAAAGAAACAATCATACCGTTTTACTAGTGTGGATATTTGTCATAAAGGAAGGCATGGTTGTCCAAAACAAGGCGATTTATTTCAGTGGTGGTGCGTTGGCACAGCTTTTTCAAAGATGTGTCAAAATCAAACATTTCGACCTTAGCGCCTACATAATAAACGTAAAACGAGGTTACAGGAACATTTAAATATAAAAAATGTGAAATAAAAGTTCGTGAGTAATATTTGTATTTATAGTAGATAGGATGTTGGAGCAGGATTGCCAGATGGATGACCAAAAAACTTGACTGACACTTCAAAACTTTTGGTTGCAACAGCATGGTGAACATTTAGCCTCAGTATACGTAATGAAGAAAATTCGATTTTTGTTTATCTCCACCAAGATAAAACAAAATGACCCCAGAAACTAAAATGCGTATTTAATTTGTTAGTATTGTTGCAAGGGTTGTGATATGTCCAAAAAAAGAAAATGAAATGACTGGTAATGGTTGTTCGGTGTTATATGTGGAAAAGTTAAAGTAATTTTTATTAAGAGTTAGCATATAACTGTTTGAACTAGTTGTTGTCTTATTGTCATTTTTCATATACTAGTATATCTCTGTTTTCTAATGGCTTGCATGGGACTTGAATTTTTCCTCTCAAAAATTGGACATTGGACACCATGTATCTATAATTTTGGATTGTCTTTGGTTGTTCGATCAAAACAAAATCACAATGAAACTGAATTTTGCGAATATATACATTGAATGATGAAAGTACATTTTCTTATTTAAAAAAATTAAAAATTTAAAATTAAAAAAAGTTATCGCTCGCCTCGAATTTTTCTGTTCGCCTAAATAACCTCCTGTTGGCAAATGGCAAGCAATGATTGGCTATAAATGAGTTTCCAGTATGTCTTGATAATTTTCTAAATTTAATGGTATGTCTCTTTTTACAGCTTAAATTGTCCCAAAACCATACCACAATATTTATCCCCATATCATAACTTCATACTTTCATTGTATCTTCATCGATGGTACCAAGTCTGGATCTCAATCTTCTCCTTGTTTTCGCTAAATGTAAACTTGCTCATCGTGTCTGATAATTATTTTACTTTCATAAGAAATGATTACCTTCTCAGGACACCAGACAACCACTTTATCCAGTTTACATCTTAAATTGCTACCTTTTTCTTCTAAAACCATTATTGCAAAGTCCTGTTGGCTTCTGGCCTTCTATATATTTTCAACAATTTACTGGATATATATCAGCAAGAGTGTCTCAGACTTTCTTCATTGGATTGGACTTTACAATATGCTCGAACTTAGGATAATCTTGGGGCATCAAAAGTTTTGGTTGACTTCATTTTTCTTTGCTTTCAACTGTCCCTCTTTCTAAAACTCTCTGAATTTTTAATTGACACCATTGATTTTGGAATGTCCAACACCTTACTTATATTTTGTGATAGACAAGCCAGCCATATCATTTGTGTTATAACAGTTTTGACATCAGACACAGTTCTCTGAGTTCTGAGCCTATTCGAACCATGGCTTCGACAAAGGAAAAAACATGAACAAATATGTGAAATAATGTAATAAATTACATTATCTGGTTTATGACCTTTTCTCTTAAAATGAAACATGACCCTTTTCTATTTTTACTGTCTATTTATAACTTAAAAATCCCAAAATAATTTGATTTTATTTGTACAATTTGAATGGTTCTGCCATAATGACAGATACATTTTGCACTACTCTCATGGATCCCTCTGTGTCCGATCTGCCTAACCTTGACTAGTAAGCACTATGTTTAAATGGGCAGTTGGCATTCATGGTTAGGGTCATTGGACATGTTAAGGCCTACATGAGAGACAGCACATTTTCCAATTATACAAATAGACTAGGGAATCTGAGGGACATTATGATTTTTTTTTAAAGATGACTATCAGGCCATACTTACATTAAGCTAAGTCAATCTAACAGATTCAAATATGATGCTTTCTGAAAACATCCTTAATATATTTCATAAGAAATGTGATGCTATAATTTCAAAGCAAATGATGCTATTGTGAAAACTGAAAATACCAGGATGCTATAAAAAATTTCTGGGGAGAACACTGCAGAAGTAACAGAGGTAAATCAAATCAGGGGTGTAAACCATTGTCAAACTTTCAATGAATATTTAGAAGCAAAGAATTATAGTTTATAAATGTTTCAAATGAGCTTCAAGTCTGTAATCCTGCACTGCATGCAGCTTTGTATTCCACAGTGTCTATCAGAACTGTGAATCTGAAGAATTAACATTGAAATTTAATGTAAGAATGCTTTTGGAAAATTGTGGAGGATGTCAAAATTGACCTTTAATGTACTGTGAATTGTGTGTTTAAAGGTAATAAAATAATTGTCATTTGTAGGATATTCGAACACAGGCAGATACCAAAGAAGTGTTGGAGGACATTAATACTGAAATTAGAGGTAAACTGCGTAAGTTGCGGAAAAAAATTGAGGTAAAGATTTTTGATGAATGTTATCTTATAAACTACATATATGTCCTTAACATGCTTAAGGCAAGACACATGTAACCAGAATTACTGTTTAATTTTTTGTTTTTTCTCTATTGGAAAGTACATGTCTGCTAATCCTGGTTATTCTAAAATTTAAAATTCCAAATTTTGATAATTCCAGTATTGTAATCCATATAATTTATGCCATCAGAGCATTTTTAATGATAAGTTCTGGTAAATACTGCATACAGTTCCTGTAAATGTAGTATACAAAAAGGACAGGTTTGACACGATAACAGTATCATAATTGTTGCTACAGTATATTCACATTTTTTTATGTACACGTGTACTGGTAAAAAAATTTTCAAGATTACCTAGTTGAGGAAAAGTGATGAGAATTCTGGTGGGACCTTAACTTTATCATAGAATAATTATCATATTGTTTTTGAAAATCTATAAAGCCATAGATGAATGTGAGAAGAAGCTTGTTCTATAAGTACATGTAACATTAATACATGACTAAACAATTTTTTTTTATTTTGAGTTGAACTTATATTTTTCATTTTAATAAAATTTTGTGTCATACATGTACATGTATTAAAAGAATTAAAAGAATTGGTGTGATTCTTGGTTCTTGTTCAATTTTGTTCTGGCTCTTATGAAACTTAATTTAAGTACTGAAAAATTGGAACAAATAATCGTACCCTTGCTGTGGGTTTTTTTTTTTTTTTTGCGTAAATCTGACAAATCACAAAATTAACATCAGATTATAACTGCAGTAAAATTCGATCTACTTAAAAATATACGCCATTTACCCATCAATTTTAACTTACATATTTTTGTTTTCTTTCTAAAAATATGTATGTGGAATACTTACACAGCATTATTATTAGAATTGTTATTTACCGTAGTATATGTGGAATACTTACACAGCATTATTATTAGAATTGTTATTTACCGTAGTATATGTGCTTTGTTACAATATCAGGCTATCTGTACTTTGAAGTAAAAAGATTGTTATGTTACTATGTGTTTTATCCTGGAAAATAAATTGTGTATATAGACAAATTAATCATTTAATTTTTGTGTTTCGATATGAATGTTTATATCTGTTCTTAATTAGTTAGATATATCATGGTAGTACGAGTACTATTGAAAGATGTAGTTATTCCTGCCTATAATAATTCCATGGATATATTTAACGAGATATGATTATATGTTTTAATTGATTAGTTTTGTAAGATCATCAAAGTTAATAAAAACTTTTTTCTTTTCAACATCAATCTTTTTTGTATTGACTTTTAAAAGAAAAATCTTTGATTTGCAAGTTGAAATTCATTTCAAAGGAAAAAGTACCAGACTATATTTTTAACTTAAAAATTTTTTCTAACATGAAAGAAGAATGTCCATAAAGTATTATTACTTCATGCTTGCATATAACATATCACTATATGGTTTTGTTCCTGGAGTAATATGCAGAAAATTACAGTGGATAATTTATCTATGTTACGTACACTGAGTTCTTGGTAGTCAACTTTAGATTAGAAAATCTTTGTCGTTTATCATAATTTGTGGGTTAAATGTTTATATTTTGGCTCTTGAACTGTTTCCAAAAATCATATTTCTAATGCTTTCCTATATTGGTAACTTGAATGTTTATAAATTTTTTAATTGTGTCCATAATGATAGAATGACAGAGAGGCACTGTTAGGGTGGTAATGTCATCATTCATAAAATGAATATTCATATTATTTCCAAATATACAAATTTAGAACAATAAATTGGCAAATAAATAGGTATTCTGTGTACAGAATTGACCAACTGCAAGTACCTAACTGTCCAGTACCGAGTACTGAAGTGTCCAGGCCTGGGTCAGTACAGAAATGTCCAGGTACCGAAGTTAACAGGTACTAAAATGATTAGGATTCCTTTGTTACTAGTTAGTTCATAATTGTGTGTAAATATACTAGTAATATCATTATGTTATGTTTTAGGATTTAGAAAGACTTGCCAATGAACAAGACAAAGATGAGGACAGAGCAACGCTACTACATGATGTTGATAATCACAGACAACAGCTGACAAAGTAAACAATACTTCTCCACAATTATTGCCTCACTTTATCTGCCTCTCAGTTAATTGTGAAAATTAATAAAATATTAATTATTTATCAAATTCCAATAAATTTATATTGACTTAAATAAATCCACGATCTTACATGATATTTGATTTGGTACAATAAATCTTCACTTGTGAATCCAGTTATTCATTATCGATTGTTGAATATGATTTCTTACTAAGTTTTTATTTTAGTTGTTTACACCTGGATAGTTATAGCCTCCTAAAACTAAAATCTATAAAGGGAAATGAATTAAATTGACAAAATCTAAATAATTATTCCTATAATATGTCGTCAGTTTGTAAAACATTAAGTGTTCAAGTCCAATGCACGTGAGCTGTTGTCATCACTTGGCATTAGTGGTTGTTGTAAACTCTTTTACAAATCTTCTCCTCTGAAAACAGCAAAATGAAAATTTCAACTATAAAATATGCAAATAATGATTATTTTGATAAAAAAATGAAAACATCTTTTCAATCCATTGGACAAATTTTAAAATAAGGGTTTTTCCATTGTTTCCTAGTTAAATCTCATCACCAAAATATAAACATCAAAAAGGCTACAGGAAATGATGGCATATCGGTCAAACTCTTAAAACTAGCTAAACCAGTCATTGCTACACCTATCACCTACATGATTAATAAATCTATTAAACAATCTGAATTTCCAAAATTAAAACAAGCCCAGGTTGTACCTTTACACAAAAAGAACAACACTCTGGAAAAAAGTAACTATAGACCTGTTAGCATATTACCAGTTGTATCTAAATTCTTTGAAAGGGCCATAAATAACCAGCTAATGGAATATTTCAGTGCACATTTCCATCCATTTTTATCTGCATTCAGACCTGGATATGGCTGTAATACAATACTGTTAAAAATCCTTGAAGACTGGAAACAATCATTAGATGAAAACAAATACATTGCATCAATTTTAATGGATTTAAGTAAAGCTTTCGACTGCTTACCCCACAATCTTCTACTACAGAAACTAAAAGCTTATGGTTTATCACAAAATGCTCTCACTCTAATAAAAAACTATCTCTCTGACAGACAACAATCAGTAAAACTTGGTACAGCATTAAGTGATTGGCAAAACATCTATAAAGGTGTACCACAGGGTTCGATTCTCGGCCCTGTACTCTTTAACATCTTCATTAACGACATTTTCCTTTTCACACAAAATAGCACTCTGTACAACTATGCAGACGACAATACTTTATCTTATGCTCATCACAATCTTGACACAGTCATAAAAAATTTAGAATCAGACAGCTTAGCGCTAATTGATTGGTTTTCTAGAAATCAAATGAAAGCTAATCCAGAAAAGTTTCAAGTTTTGGCTGTGGGTAAAAAAACTAGGGACAAAAATATCAGTTTTAATTTGGCAGGAAATACAATACAGTGTGAAAATGAAGTAAAGTTACTGGGAGTCACAATAGATTTTGAGCTAAAATTCAACACACATATATCAAACATTTGTAAAAAAGCATCCAAACAGCTCAATATCCTCAAAAGAATTGGCAAATATTTAAACCGACTGGGTAAACTTACTATATACCATTCATATATTCTTTCTAACTTCAATTTTTGTCCTCTCAGTTGGCACTTCTGCAGCAAAAGCAATACAAACAAAATAGAAAAAATACAAGAACGATCACTTAGATTCATATATGATGACTATCACAGCAACTATGAACAACTGCTACAAAAATCTAAAATGCAAACATTAGAGATTAGACGTATACGAACTATGGCTATTGAAGTTTTCAACATTGTAAACCAACGCAGTCCATCATACTTACACGATTTGATAAATATAAAAAATACTAAATATTCTTTCAGGTATCAAAATTCAGCCATAGTTCCGTCGGTAAAAACAACCATACGGAATAAAGTCATTTAGATATACCGCTGCGAAGCTCTGGAACGAGCTGCCAAACCACTTTAGAACGGAAACTTCTTTTAACCAATTTAAAATCTCGTCAACTCATGGAATGGCAGCTCGTGCCACTGTTCAGCATGCAAATAACTACTTTTCATTGCTGTAAATGCTTACCTGAATCCTCCTCTACTTTGCTACCTTTCGTTTTATTTATTTTTAGTTTTTGTTTTTAGAACCCCATAGTCATGTGTAAATGTTACAAATATAAGTGTATTGTCTTATGTATGTATTTATGTACACTGCAGGTCAACTGTAAATGTGTGTCTTTATGAATCTATGTCTAAATTATATGTAACTGTGTGTCTCATGTGTATAATTTGCATTGTTTGTTATATATATGTCGGTTTTAAAAGCTCATTAGAGCTTGTGTTTTTATGTTGTACTGTACCGACTTTAAATAAAGCTTTGAACTTGAACAACCAATATTGATAAAATAAAATTTTATGTTAAATGGTTGATTCTGAAAGCAAGCTGAAATTTGAGTCATAGTCTCATTGCAGTTGTGAGGTCCCCTTTAAAAATGTTATAAGATAGCCATTATGTTTAGTTGAAACGGGATCAAATTTAATATTGATGAAAACAATACCTTCTATTTTAAAAATAAACTTTTGTCAAATTTTATAAAACTGGTTTGTTTTTGTCATGTTTTCACTAGCAATTCAATGTGTACAGTGGTAATTCCATTTTGCATTTTGTCTACATAATTGTAAAGGCTTTACAACTGAAAAAGGGAACCCTATAAGTTATTACAGGCTTGTAGTTTTATATTATTAAATAAATTAATTGTATGAGAAAACTGACTTGATTGGTTAGAAAATATTTTTTTATCATAGGATATGGTAGAAAAAAATCCTGTGACATAATAAATTACTCTCATATACACTTTTTTGTGTCTTTCTTGTGTGTTGATTTTTGTTTTTTTTTCCCCCAAAATGTAGAATTACCAATTGCCAATTTTATATGAATATATGAATATTTGAATGTATTTATTTTATGTTTTAACTTCAAAAAATATTTTTTTCCATCGAGGGATAACACTACTTTTGCTGTGTATATTTGATATTAGGTTTGAATTTAAATTTGATAATAGGCTAAACAAAGTTTATTTACATAACATTTGGGAGATTTGGTTGAAATTATAAAGAATTGTTAGCCAGTCTTAAAATTTAATGGTTTTTATTGTAAAATAAAAGTATTTTCTTTTTTTTAACCTCTCGTTATGAGAAATATCCAAAAGTTTATTAAAATATTACTGCAAAGTTTATGTAAATTTTTTTTGTTTTCAGCACAATATCAACGTTAAGACAGTCTAACCTTTCAGCACAGTTTTCTATTGATAAATCAGAAAAGGACCAGCTATTAAATGGAGGCACAGAACCCAGAAAAAGGTACTCAAAAGTACTTAAATAATTATACTGTAACAGAATTTTCTCATCTTCAGTGGTCAGTTGCATTTGAAAATATTTACTAGATTTTATTACAATTATAATACAAAACCATCTTGTAAACACTCCAGCAGTCACATTTCTTTTTAAAATTTGTATATGAAACATTGTAATGACTACCACTCACTCAAATTAAAGGATGGGTTTGATGATTTTTGCTTGATTTATGCCCTTGAACTACAGAATAACAACAAAAACAAACAAACAAGAGATTTACCGTGTAAGTGATCTGACACTGATGTTTCTTTAAAGACGTGCATTCAATGAAATTTGGACAGAAGATGATTTTATAGACTGGACTTTAGAACTATTTAGACTATTGGTTTTCTTATAAAATAAATAAAAAAATATTTGGAACTTATTGATGCTTCCTGATGGACTCTCTTGTTAATAACAGAGCACTAGATGGACTGTGCATTCTATATTTTTCTATGGGTCGGCAATATACAGAATACTGTGGTTTCATTTATTTTCGTGGGTATCAATTTTCGTGGTTGGAGGTAAAAAGACCTTTCGTGGAATTCTTAAATTCGTGGTTCGCAGAATAAAAAAATTCAAATATGAAAAATGAGGGAATTGCTTACAATTTTTTGGTATTCATACCGCGTTAGTCTGCACATTTTCTAATACATCATTTTCAAGATATAATTGATATTGGGAGGTGACAATTGGAATGCTGATCACGGGATTTCATAGAAATTTACAGTACTTTTATTGGAAAGCAGCAACATTAAAACGAAATTGGACAGCTTAAGAAAGACAATGCAAAACCAAACCTGTTTTTGTTGTGGTATGGTGCAGGGCCCACTTTAAACAAAAATTTATGAAAGGTGTTGTGTTTTATGCCGTTTGTAAACATCACACGATACTATATATAACGTGATAGTGTACATCTAGCTACATATCTTGAAAAGGGCATGATGACTGTTTTGTTTTCAAAGCAACATGAAGTAATAAAGATTAAATAGATTTTGTTTTGTAGCCATAATTAATAAACATGTCATTTTATTAAAATCAATCTAAGTATACAGTTCATTGTAAATTCATCATACATTCCCTGGGGCAAAGATTAAGTTTGTTTGTTTGACAATAACTTGATGATATAATTAGTGGTTTTTAAAGAGGGAAATCAGTATAAAAGATTTTAATATAGATTGCCTTATTGACTGTTATTTCAATTAATAAATTTACTTTAATATTTGTGTGTACATCAACACTTTACAACAAAAAGACACAACAGGAAGTATGTTCATTACTGACAGGATTATGCAATTAAAAATAACAGTTTTTTATCAATTTTATTTCTATTTAGTGTCATAAACACCCTAAAGTTGTTCATAATGCAAATTTGTCTTATCTGTTGAAAACATCAATATAACGATGCATCTTAAACATCAATCGTCATTATCCATGTAAAAAATTGTCCGAAAGCAGTGTCTCATGTCAGTTTACTGCCATTATAGATTTTTTGAGAATTTTTTTTCGTTGAATTCTTAATTTCGTGGTTTGTCCCCACTAACTAAAAACAACGAAAATTGGTACCCCTTGAATAAAAATGAAACCACAGTATCACAATATTAATTTACTCAATATCACATCATATTGTGGTTTAAAAAATTGCAATATACATGTACTGGGTTTTGAATTAGCTTAATAATATGCAAAAACAAAAAGAATGAACAAATTTATCTGCCAGATTGCTTCATTTCTCCATTTTCTCAGGAAGCATAAATATGACAATTGCTATTAGCTGATATTTCCTGTAGTCTTTAATTTTGATGTTAGAAATAAATTAATGTTTTTTCCAAAAACTTTAAAATTCTTTTTCTATACATATACAACAAACAAGATATAGAACATTTGTTTTGTATTTAGCAAATTATTATCATGTGTTAACCTTGTCTTATTATTTCCAGAAAGGGTAATAGTAAGGAAGGATTAGTCAAAGCTGCTACAGATATATCAGAAAATTTAATGGCATTGAACAGAAAGATCTCAGAACAGATTCAGCAAAGTGAAAGCACTAAATCCACTCTTTGTAAGTTAAATAATCGTCCATTTTTAATATATCTGCATGTACTAGTAATGACTTAATTAAAACTTGTTTATTTATTTGAAGTTTATGCCACCAATTTACAGCTGTACAGATTTTATTTGGAGGAAGCTGGTGAGAGGCTCTAACATTCAACAGGAAAACTGGCATTCCATGTGATTTAAGATTGGCTTTGAGCAAACATCGCCTATAGACAAACCCAAGTTTTGACATGTTAGTGGTCAATAAACTAGGACCATTAATTATATTCCACTTTGTCACTGATGCCAGGGTTTACCAGAATTGATTGTGTTGTATGACAGTTAATTTTTTTTATTGATAACATTTATATCAGGGTGAAAAACATTATTGATAATGTACCAGTACAAGTCTATTATTACGAACCCCACAAGCAGCAGAAAAAAATGTTTAAATTTAGTCTTGAATTCAACAACATGTGCTAATGCAGGAATGAAACATAACCTACATGTATAGTGATATTGAATATAGATATCGAATGATATTCATTTACAAATATCAGGGATGATTCTGGTTGAATTAAAAAAAACTGAAATATTTTCTGAATAATAGTACATTATGTACATTTACAAAAATGTCTATATCTTTAACCTCATCCCAGAAATATGTAACAATAATCTGTTTTTTTTTTCATTTTTAGTAAAATCATCCGGAACTATAACCAATACACAAGAAGAAATGAAGTCCATGGGAGGACATATAACCAATTCACAAAGACTCATAACCAAATATGGCAGGAGACAATTTACCGACAAACTCTTGATTTTTTTGGCATTAGTTTTCTTTTTTGTAACAGTTCTGTATGTAATGAAACGAAGAATATGGTGATAGTTTTCTTGTAATTATTATGTTTCAGTAAAAGCATGTCAGCTTTCTGCCACCTCATTTTAGCTCCCTGACACGAAGGGTCATGTGAGCTATTGTCATCACTGTGTGTTCTTTTTTGTAACAGTTCTGTATGTTATGAAACGAAGAATATGGTGATAGTTTTCTTGTAATTATTATGTTTCAGTAAAAGCATGTCAGCTTTCTGCCACCTCATTTTAGCTCCCTGACACGAAGGGTCATGTGAGCTATTGTCATCACTGTGTGTTCTTAGTCTGGCACGGATCCAAAGAAAGGCGTATGCCCCCCCCCCCCCCCCAAAAAAAAAGAGAGAGCGAGAGAACGAGAGGGTAAAATGAGAGAAAAGGTAGGAGGAATGAGAAAACAAGTAAACGCGTCTGGATGGCTACGAAATGCTTAGATTCCGGAGCTTCTGAGGGGCTTCGCCCAAATGGACCCCCTACCAGGCTGCTGCCCTGGACCTGCTTGGGGCCTTGAGCGGCCCCCAGACCCCTCATCTACCTTTTACGTCTCCCCTAACACAATTTCCTGGATCCGCCCCTGTAACTTTTTACATTTTAACCTTCTTCTCTTAAAGCACTTGGTTAATTGAAACCACTGTTGGTCAGAATGTTAATTGGATGGACCTTTACAAGTTTGTTTTTTATTCCGATTGGAAAACTAATGTCCGCCACCTCAGGACTTAGTTTAACATAGGAACCTGGGGAAAAAGTTTTAAAAGGCTTCTTCTTTGAAACCTGTTAAGCAATCGAAAGAGATTTTGCTAGCAATATTGTTACGATGATCCTCTATAAAGTTCATTTTTATTATACCCCCCGCTCCGCTTGAAAAGCCGGGGGTATATAGTGTTCATGGTGTCCGTCCTTCCGTCCATCCGTTACACTTTCTATTATTTGCAACTCCTCCTACACCACTGAAAGGAATTTGATGAAACTTACACAGAATCATTGTCTCATAGTGCCATTGTGCAGGAGATATTTAACATTTTGATCGGAATGATATTTGGGGTTTCCCATAGAAAAACATGGACTTTGTCATTGACCTAAGGGGGTCCCTATCTCTTATGTGCAACTCCTCCTACACCACTGAATGGAATTTAATGAAACTTACACAGAATCCTTGTCACATAGTGCCATTGTGCGGGAGATATTAAACATTTTGATCGGATCGATATTTGGGGTTTCCCATAGAAAAACATGGACATTGTCATTGACCTAAGGGGGTCCTCATGTCTTATGTGCAACTCCTCCTACACCACTGAATGGAATTTGTTGAAACTTACACAGAATCCTTGTCACATAGTGCCATTGTGCAGGAGATATTTATTATTTTGATCGGAATGATATTTGGGGTTTCCCATAGAACAACACGGACTGTCATTGACATAAGGGGATACCCATTTCTTATGTGCGACTCCTCCTACACCACTAAATGGAATTTGATGAAACTTGCACAGAATGTTGTCACATATTGCCATTGTGCACTAGATATATAACATTTCGATTGTAATGATATTTGGGGTTTCCCATAGAAAAACATGGAGTTTGTAATGGACATAATGGGATACCCATCTTTTATTTGCAATTCCTCCTACACCACTGAATGGAATTTGTTGAAACTTATACAGAATCTTGGTCACATATTGCCATTGTGAATTGGATATTAAACATTTTGATCAGAATATTATTGGAGGTTTGCCATAGAAAAACATGGACTTTGTCATTGACATAGGGGATGCCATTCTTTGGGGGATTGGGGAGGGTTACATGTATTATCTGCAATTTCGCCTTTACGTTTAACTAGATAAAGTTTCAATTTCATAATTAAGAACACCTGAATTTTCAAAGTAATTGTGAAGCGGGGGGTATCAATGGTGAGCAAGGTGTTTTTACTCTAGTTTCAATTGAAAATTCAAAATGGCTGCCACCACAGCACTGAATTTACCATAGGACCCTATAGGAAAAATGTTTTAAAAGACCTGTTCTCTAAAACTGTTCAAACAATAGAAGCAAACCTTATCACAAGTATTCATTGGATAGAGCTCTATAAAGTTTATATTTTTTATGCCAAATGGAAATTCCAAATGGCAGACACCACAGGACTTAGTTTAACATAGGACCGACCCCAAGGGAAAAAATGTTTCTTCTCTGAAACCAGTTAAACAATAGAAACAAAACTTATCACAAGTATTCATTGGATAGTCCTCTGTCAAGTTTGTTTTCTATGCCAAATGTAAATTCTACATGGCCGCCACCACAGGACCCTGTCCCTATGGAAGAATTTTTTTACGAGGCTTCTCTGAAATCAGTTAACCAATCAAAACAAAACTTATAGCAATATTACTTGGTTTTGGCCTGTATAAAGTTTGTTTTTATGCAGATCGAAAACTTAAAATGGTCACCACTGCAGGACTTAGTTTAACACAGGACCCTAATGGAAAAAGCTTAAAAAGGCTTCTCCGAAACCAGTTAACCAATCTTTATCGCTCACCTGACTTACAAAAAAACTTTTCAAGAGACAGGACTTTCCTTGCAAATTTTGATATTAAATGCTAAAGACTTTATGTGAAGACTTTCCAATCAGCAGAAATTTGTAGGACAACAGTTTCTGAGAAAAAGCAATGTTATCCAAAATGCACTTCTGCATTATTTGGTTTAACTGTGTGGAACAGTTTCAGAGAAGAAGCTGTTTTGTATGGTTTTCCTATAGGGCCTTATGTTAAGCCATGTTCCACGGTGGTGGCCATCTTGGATTTTGGATGGTCACAAAAAACTCCGGTAGAGCACCATCCAAAGTACATTTCTGCAATATTTCAAATCAATCTGCCAAGCCGTTTGTGAGAAGAAGAATTTTGAAATTCAGCAAATCAGAACCCATTAATGGCCCCTGGCAGCCATGTTTCATATTTGCACCAAAAAAAAACGTTGTTATTAAGAACCACCCAATAAACAGGGTTCAAGTCAAATCGGCACCAACAAAAAAGTCAATTCGGCACCTGGTACTAGTCAATTCGGCACATCGCAAGAGTCAGATCGGCATCAACTTCGGCACCTAAGGTGGCACCTGTCTTTTAACAAGGAATGGTTTAAATGGCAAATTTTAATTAAATTTTGAAATAATAATTTAAAATAAAATAATTTATTATACTTATTATTCATGTTGATTGGAGATTCTTTGAAATTTACAACTGTAATTATTTAAGATAGTCAGACATTTAAATTAATTTATATTTGTATAATTATATCGTTTGTTGTTGTAGTAATGACTCTGAAGGTTTTATGTCTTTATCCTAATTGATTTTTAAATAAAGATGAAAAGGCCCAAACCCAAGAGGTTTAATAAGTGAGAAATTTGAGAAAAATGGAAATAATAAAAAGGAGATATCATCACAATGATAATTATTACCTCTTTGAAAACATTTCTTGTGTTTCCAGACTTTCAATACAAAATTAAATAACGTTCACTTATCTTTAATAAAAAATTGTAGTTCCTTTTTCCAATTCACAATTGACCGATGACTTTTTCTTTGATTTCATAGATGACCATGACCTCAATTTCACAGTCCAGTGACTACATAAAGTTTTTGCATTAGGACAGTTTCTCTCTTACCATGCATGGTAGGCAGGATGACAACATTTGGTTAATAGGTTGCTGATGAATAGTACATGACTGTTAGGCTTCGCCAGAAGTTTTTGGTCTGCTCTGTGACTGATGATCAAAATTGCATTACCCATAGAAATATCCCAACTTCCTCCAATTTGTTCTGTGTTTTTTCCCGATGTGGGGCCCTAATTAGATGAATGTGTAAAATTTTCTGTACAAATCTAATTGAAAGCCATGTTACCATATTTATACACCTTTTTAAATTTAAAAACTAGAGTAAAAACACCTGTGAGCAATGCTCACCATTGATACCCCCCGCTTCACAATTACTTTGAAAATTCAGGTGTTCTTAATTATGAAATTGAAACTTTATCTAGTTAAACATGAAGGCGAAATTGCAGATAATACATGTAACCCTCCCCAATCCCCCAAAGAATGGCATCCCCTATGTCAATGACAAATTCCATGTTTTTCTATGGCAAACCTCCAATAATATTCTGATCAAAATGTTTAATATCCAATGCACAATGGCAATATGTGACTAAGATTCTGTATAAGTTTCAACAAATTCCATTCAGTGGTGTAGGAGGAATTGCAAATAAAAGATGGGTATCCCATTATGTCCATTACAAACTCTATGTTTTTCTATGGGAAACCCCAAATATCATTCCGATCAAAATGTTAAATATCTCCTGCACAATGACACTATGTGACATGGATTCTGTGTAAGTTTCAACAAATTCCATTCAGTGGTGTAGGAATGAGTTGCACATAAGAGATGGGTATCCCTTATGTCCATGTTTTTCTATGGGGAAACCCCAAATATCATTCCAATCGAAATGTTATATATCTAGTGTACAATGGCAATATGTGACAACATTCTTTGTAAGTTTCATCAAATTCCATTTAGTGGTGTAGGAGGAGTCGCACATAAGAAATGGGTATCCCCTTATGTCAATGACAGTCCGTGTTGTTCTATGGGAAACCCCAAATATCATTCTGATCAAAATAATAAATATCTCCTGCACAATGGCACTATGTGACAAGGATTCTCTGCAAGTTTCAACAAATTCCATTCAGTGGTGTAGGAGGAGTTGCACATAAGACATGAGGACCCCCTTAGGTCAATGACAATGTCCATGTTTTTCTATGGGAAACCCCAAATATCGATCCGATCAAAATGTTAAATATCTCCTGCACAATGGCACTATGTGACAATTATTCTGTGTAAGTTTCATTAAATTCCATTCAGTGGTGTAAGAGGAGTTGCACATAAGAGATGAGGGCCCCCTTAGGTCTATGACAATTTCCATGTTTTTCTATGGGAAACCCCAAATATTGATCCGATCAAAATGTTTAATATCTCCTGCACAATGGCACTATGTGACAAGGATTCTGTGAAAGTTTCATCAAATTCCATTCAGTGGTGTAGGAGGAGTTGCAAATAATAGAAAGTGTAACGGACGGACGGACACCATGAACACTATATACCCCTGTAAAAACCTGTGAGCAATGCTCACCATTGATACCCCCTGCTTCACAATTACTTTGAAAATTCAGGTGTTCTTAATTATGAAATTAAACTTTATCTAGTTAAACGTGAAGGCGAAATTGCAGATAATACATGTAACCCTCCCCAATCCCCCAAAGAATGGCATCCCCTATGTCAATGACAAAGTCCATGTTTTTCTATGGCAAACCTCCAATAATATTCTGATCAAAATGTTTAATATCCAATGCACAATGGCAATATGTGACCAAGATTCTGTATAAGTTTCAACAAATTCCATTCAGTGGTGTAGGAGGAGTTGCACATAAAAGATTGGTATGCCATTATGTCCATTACAAACTCCATGGTTTTCTATGGAAAACCCCAAATATCATTCCGATCAAAATGTTAAATATCTCCTGCACAATGGCACTATGTGACATGGATTCTCTGTAAGTTTCATCAAATTCCATTTAGTGGTGTAGGAGGAGTTGCACATAAGAGATGGGTATCCCTTATGTCCATGACAATGTCCATGTTTTTCTATGGGAAACCCCAAATATCATTCCAATCGAAATGTTATATATCTAGTGCACAATGGCAATATGTGACAACATTCTGTGTAAGTTTCATCAAATTCCATTTAGTGGTGTAGGAGGAGTCGCACATAAGAATGGGTATCCCCTTATGTCAATGACAGTCCGTGTTGTTCTATGGGAAACCCCAAATATCATTCTGATCAAAATAATAAATATCTCCTGCACAATGGCACTATGTGACAAGGATTCTCTGCAAGTTTCAACAAATTCCATTCAGTGGTGTAGGAGGAGTTGCACATAAGACATGAGGACCCCCTTAGGTCAATGACAATGTCCATGTTTTTCTATGGGAAACCCCAAATATCGATCCGATCAAAATGTTAAATATCTCCTGCACAATGGCACTATGTGACAATTATTCTGTGTAAGTTTCATTAAATTCCATTCAGTGGTGTAAGAGGAGTTGCACATAAGAGATGAGGGCCCCCTTAGGTCTATGACAATTTCCATGTTTTTCTATGGGAAACCCCAAATATTGATCCGATCAAAATGTTTAATATCTCCTGCACAATGGCACTATGTGACAAGGATTCTGTGAAAGTTTCATCAAATTCCATTCAGTGGTGTAGGAGGAGTTGCAAATAATAGAAAGTGTAACGGACGGACGGACACCATGAACACTATATACCCCTGTAAAAACCTGTGAGCAATGCTCACCATTGATACCCCCTGCTTCACAATTACTTTGAAAATTCAGGTGTTCTTAATTATGAAATTAAACTTTATCTAGTTAAACGTGAAGGCGAAATTGCAGATAATACATGTAACCCTCCCCAATCCCCCAAAGAATGGCATCCCCTATGTCAATGACAAAGTCCATGTTTTTCTATGGCAAACCTCCAATAATATTCTGATCAAAATGTTTAATATCCAATTCACAATGGCAATATGTGACCAAGATTCTGTATAAGTTTCAACAAATTCCATTCAGTGGTGTAGGAGGAGTTGCACATAAAAGATTGGTATGCCATTATGTCCATTACAAACTCCATGGTTTTCTATGGAAAACCCCAAATATCATTCCGATCAAAATGTTAAATATCTCCTGCACAATGGCACTATGTGACATGGATTCTCTGTAAGTTTCATCAAATTCCATTTAGTGGTGTAGGAGGAGTTGCACATAAGAGATGGGTATCCCTTATGTCCATGACAATGTCCATGTTTTTCTATGGGAAACCCCAAATATCATTCCAATCGAAATGTTATATATCTAGTGCACAATGGCAATATGTGACAACATTCTGTGTAAGTTTCATCAAATTCCATTTAGTGGTGTAGGAGGAGTCGCACATAAGAATGGGTATCCCCTTATGTCAATGACAGTCCATGGTGTTCTATGGGAAACCCCAAATATCATTCCGATCAAAATAATAAATATCTCCTTCACAATGGCACTATGTGACAAGGATTCTGTGTAAGTTTCATTAAATTCCATTCAGTGGTGTAGGAGGAGTTGCACATAAGAGATGAGGACCCCCTTAGGTCAAAGACAATGTCCATGTTTTTCTATGGGAAACCCCAAATATCATTCCGATCAAAATGTTTAATATCTCCTGCACAATGGCACTATGTGACAAGGATTCAGTGAAAGTTTCATTAAATTCCATTCAGTGGTGTAGGAGGAGTTGCACATAAGAGATAGGGACCCCCTTAGGTCAATGACAAAGTCCATGTTTTTCTATGGGTTTGAAAAACATGGACTTTGTCAAATATCATTCCGATCAAAATGTTAAATATCTCCTGCACAATGGCACTATGAGACAAAGATTCTGTGTAAGTTTCATCAAATTCCTTTCAGTGGTGTAGGAGGAGTTGCAAATAATAGAAAGTGTAACGGACTAAAATGACACAACTATGTGTACACCGGACAGACGGACACCATGAGCACTATATACCCCCGCTTTTCAAGCGGGGGGTATAAAAAACTATTTTGAACTGTCATTTGCAAATAAACTTTCTTGTGTCAAGTGTTTGCAGTCACCACTAGAAAAAACAAATATCTACCAGAAGCTTTTATTTCACAATTTACAAATGATTTATATAACAATTTGGTAATTTCATTACTGTGAATGTTAAAATTACTTACATACTCCAGGAAAAATGTGTGAAATAAAAGATACGAAAAAAAATTAAAATGACACAACTATGTGTACACCTGTTAATGATTACTGCATGAAACGTGTAAAATCACTATTCACGTATACTGTAAAAATAGCAGCCATATTTGTCATTGATCACTCTGATAGTTCGTATCACCAATACTAGCCATTATTACCTTGAAACAGGTATTTTGTTGTAATTGTTCCAATATTCATATACAAACTTTACACATATGGTTAATATCAATTTTCTATACATTATACATTTAATACTTTTTGAAGGAAATGGACAAGAGAAAAAGTCAAACAATCTGAATCCTGTCATCATATATTACTGCCAGGAGTACTTTAACCCTTTCTTCAACAATGATCAAGGATAGAGAACTTGTGTTAGCTTTAGTCTACAGTGGTCACTTAGTGAGGATTAATGCAATACCTGCTTCTAGATGTGACATGCTACTTTATTAAAAATTAAAAAAAAAAAATTGTTCACATCTTTATGGATTCATGAATATGAAGTCCTAGGATCTTCATCTTGGAATAACTCATAATGAACAAATGTTGTGTTGTCAAGACTGCAAAGCACTTAAAAGGCCAACAGGTTTATTTCCTGATAGTGATTCAATTCTCAGAAACTTGATACTTGTTTAATGATTAATTATTCAGGGTTATTCAAATACAAAGTTGATTGTGGGGTAGAAAGGTTTTTTTTTTAACTCGGAACATGAGTTGCAAGTCATAAGCCTTTGAGGAACAGCAAATACATTAAAGAATGCATCTTGTCTGTGGTCTGTTTTTATATAGCTTTCATTTCATCTTCACATATACTTTTTAATGGAATATCCATTAGAAACACCCTTCAAATTTTGCATAATATATTTTTATTTTACGTCAGAAATATTCTATTTATGAAAATTTATAATTAGGTACTGTGAAGAAATATAAACAAAAGTAAAGTACAACTAAATAAAAGTTGTGACACATAAGTTACACCATAAAATACAAGTTAAAAACCTCTGAAAGTATTTTCATACATAAATAAACCACCACAGTAAAAGATAATGTGAACATTTTGTTAAATAGAATTTGAATAAAACATCTGAATTAACACATGCTAATAAAATATACGTCTATTTACATGTCAAATAATCAACTTGTTAAAATTAAAATTTGTATGGTCTTATATTTTTACAAAACTTAACTGTACACTCAATATTCTACTTAATTTTATACACTGTCTACAGATTATATGACATTTATTCTTTTATTAATTAGTTTTTCTTCCTAATAAATGTAAACTGGGATATTCATTATTTTAGTAAGTAACACCTTCTGAACATTTCCTTTGAAAGTCCCCGTCTTTTGCACACAAACTTAACATTTCAATAATTTTTAATATAAATATTTACAATCAATCATTCAAAGCTCTAAATAGTTTATTTGTATGTATTTATGAAACAAAAAAAACCTCAAACAAATCCTACAATAAACTATTTTAATTTACACTAAAGTGAACTTATGTAATAAAACCGAGTCTTCGGTCTGACTACAAGTTGCTACATTAAATCCATTTGAACACCAATCTGCCTTTAAGACATAGCACACTCACAACCCAAATAATGGATTGTGGGATTAAACAGGTTAAACCTGGACAGGCAGCAGGTACCACAATAGACTTGACATCAGATTGAAAGTCAAGTGATGGACCTAAACACATTACTGTTTTAATTTAAATAAAATATGGCAACTTCTTAAATAGGAACAATTTTGGCCCCAAACAACAGATGATATCTCCTCAATGAGTGAAAAAAAATAAATAAAACACCACTGGTCTAAATATTGATGGAGAAGAATTAGATCAGGTAGAGAAACATGTATAAAACACTAAACCTCACCTTCACAAAAGATACATGTACAACCAGTTTCAAACGAAAGGCTAATCTATATATGCAATTTACTTCAACAATTGCTTTGAATATTGATCTTAAGAAATTCAAAAGCTTATCTGCAAGTCACATTATATTAAATACTGACATGCAGTGTTACATTTCAATATTCTTCTATCTTGTATTCATACATATTCTATACCCCCATAACCCACCTCCAATACTATTTTAAGCTGATGACGATCAGTAAAAGTAACAAATGATACAATGCAATGATATTATCAATTTATATTTTACATATGATGGAATTATGGGATACTTGGTATGTCAATAACAAGTCCTGAGAAGCCATCATCATCACTGTCATCAAACATTGGAGCTACAGCCAGTGGATCATCTGTTCCCTGAGATTTACTACCATTCTTCTTTGTCTTTTTTCCATCAGCAGCCTGACTTCTCCTCTTCTTCTCTACTGGTTTAGCATCATCCTCTGATGCTGCATCTGACGACACAGAAGATCGTGTACTACTGGAGGTTCTCTCTTCCTGATCAGATATGTAAAGATCATTAGCTTCAGCATCTTCATGGTCAGAACAAATCTGGAAACCTTGAACTTCCCTGATGTTAGATTCCTCATGAGCAGCACAGAAGGAGTTTGGACAAAGAGCACATTTCTTTGTAGCCGCTTTTCCACACTCGTCACAATGATGCCAAGGACAGTCCCACTTCCCTTAAACAAAAAAGAAAACTGGGTTATTGCAAAACACTTAGTTTTGTAAAATGTCCACGCTACAGGACATGATCAGGTTTACAAGATTTATATTGAACTCAAGTTTTTTTTCCCTCAATTTTACTTTAACAGCTTTATTTTGTGTTGATTTTACAAATTTGAAATTAAATGTCCTTTGATATAACAATACTTTAATGTATCACCTAAAAGAAACAAGTGTGGATTGTGAGTACACTCACAAAGGGATACCCCCCTGCAATTCACTTTCAAGTCCAATTATCTCCCCTGAATAATATCTGACAGCAATGAAAATTCTTCATGCACATCTACATATGATGTAATTCCTTCATGTAAAGTTTCATCCTGTCAGACAGACAGGGTGATTACTATATACCCCCACAAACAAGTTTGCGGGGGTATAAAAATCCTACACTTACCATGAGGAGGTTTACTGAGCTTTAGACAGTTTAGATGGTAAACTTTAGGACATCCATTCCTGTCACACATAATTAACTCTCCACCTTCCCCACAACGGAAACAATCATCTTCATGTCCTTTCTTGAGGTCTGGTTTTCGTCTTTTACGTTTCTTCTTGTCTTTATTCTTACCCTCCTTGACTTTCTTTTCTTGAGCTGCAGCAGCAGCAGTCTGTAATATTTTAGATTTAAATTAATTTTCATATCATCCAAATCAACTCTCATGATTCAGCAAAATTACAGTAGTCAAACTTCAGAAGCTTAAACTCCAATTACTTGAACACCTATTAAAAGACGGAACTTTCCCTTTATATAATCCATGTAAAAATGCTTGGATTTCTTGAGGAGGTATTTCTCGAAACTGGAACTAAATAAGCAGTCCCAATTGTAAAATTTGTGAATAACTACAACTAAAATTGACGGCTTTGGTTATTAATTGCTCATAAAAGGAGTAAAGATTGAAGCCATACCTATCAAATGCCAAGCTTGATTTTTATTGATTCAATCCCTAATAATTTTATCTTTTCCAACTGTCATCAATTAGTATTTATTTACGCTTTTGTTTGTAAATTTGTAGGAATTGGTGCCACTAAATTAGAAGATATTGCAAGTCTCATTGATTATCGAGGTCATTGACACATTAAATGCAGTAATATCTATTCACACATCTTATCAACACTAACACACATTGATTCTCATTTGCAGAAATTGTAAGACCCTGTTCTTTGACACTATTCGTCTGCCCCTTCAAGTTCTAGCCGTCAAAGTTTAACTGTTGTAAAATATATGTAACTATGAATGTATTGAAAATGAGGGAGCATATTTCATCACAGAATTTGTCAAAAACATTAAGATTCTATACAAAATTAAGGCATCTGTGCCCATATCAAGAAAAATATACATGTACTCACAATCACCTCTGATCAAATAAGCATTAAGTGAAACTAAAAAAGGGGAAAAGGATTTAAATAAGGGCAATTTTTTGTCCAAATGTTAAATTTTTTAGCACTTACCAAATTTTTACCTATAAATCCAAGAAGAAAAATTGTAAATGGTTTAAATTGAAAAAAACACTAGCAATAAATAAAGTTGAACATTTCTTCTACAATGATGAACTTACCTTGGGTCTAACTCCTAGGAATCCACTACAGTTTGGTGCACCACAAGAACAGTTAGTTTTGTCATTTCCAAGACATTCAAAATTGTAGTTAAATGTCAATTCTGAACCTAAAGATTAGAGGATAACATTTCTTTTAATTTCAAATCTGATTGTAGTTTTGTTTCATTAATTAAATCATATCCCATTCTTAAAATTGGAAGTTACCTTTTAAGGCACATTTTAAAATCGGAACTGTTGATAGCAAAATTTTGTGTTATACTTCTTTACTGTTATAGGCATCATTTTATATTAGACAGAAATATTTTATCTAATTACACTCTATTATTATACACATATTAAAAATCACAAAAGTCTGAAATGGCAGGGTTGCAAACACAAGTGCCTTCATAAATAGAGAATGGTTTACAATTTGCTGGAAGATGGTTTTAGGTCTGTGTAAAAAATGTAGAATGAGTTGATTACACAAAATATATCTTCTGAAATTTTTTGGTAACTGACCAAGTTCCCAAATCTGGAAAATTAGAACAAAAATCTGGGAACAATTCCATGTGCACAACTTTAATACATGTGCAATCTTTCTGTGAAGTTTCAGAGATCTGAATTGATAACACAATATAGATACCCTATTTTCCCAGACCTTCCACCAGACATCACCATACTATAACCATACTATCGTTCAACCCGGCCAATTAGTGGAGCATAGATTTAATTTATTTTACAAATAAATTATCTTTGATAAACCGGAATGAAAAACTTACACATTTCCATTTTTTCTCCAATAAAATCCCCAAAATTTAAGTCAGTAGGTCCATATAACAAGAATCAAAAAAATTGAAGAATGTGTCCATGGGACACGGATGCCCCCGCTAAAGTAAGTCCCAAACAGGAAGTAGTTGTCCAACAGGTCTAAAAGTCGCTTAGGACGTACAACTTGTGATACTTAACCACCCTGCCAAATTTCAAATTGTTCTCATGTACGGTTACTGAGAAAAGCTTGACGGAAATTTTCATACTTGTGTTAACACATTTTCATATCGGCCCAGTCGCAAACAGGAAGTAGTTGTCCGACAGGTCTGAAAGTTGCTTAGGACGTACAACTTGTGATACTGAACTACCCTGCCAAATTTCAAATTGTTCTGATGTACGGTTTCTGAGACAAGCTTGACAGAAATTTTCATTCTCATGTTAACACATTTTCATATCGGCCAAGTCCCAAACAGGAAGTAGTTGTCCAACAGGTCTGAAAGTCGCTTAGGACGTACAACTTGTGATACTGAACCACCTTGTCAAATTTCAAATTGTTCTGATGTACGGTTTCTGAGAAAAGCTTGACGGAAATTTTCATACTTGTGTTAACACATTTTCATATCGGCCCAGTCCCAAACAGGAAGTAGTTGTCCGACAGGTCTGAAAGTCGCTTAGGACATACAACTTGTGATACTGAACAACCCTGCCAAATTTCAAATTGTTCTAATGTACGGTTTCTGAGAAAAGCTTGACAGAAATTTGTACATACAGACGGACGTATTTACGTACAAATGAAGTCCCAAACAGGAAGTAGTTGTCCGACAGGTCTGAAATTCGCTTAGGACATACAACTTGTGATACTGAACCACTCTGCCAAATTTAAAATTGTTCTCATGTACCGTTTCTGAGAAAAGCTCGACGGAAATTTGTTCGGACGTATGTACGTACGTACGGACGGACGGACATGAGTAAAACTTAATGCCCCCCGACATGTCGTCGCGGGGGCATAAAAATTTTGCCTAAAGACCATAATAAAAAATTGAAGAATGTGTCCATGGGACACAGATGCCCCCGCTAAAGTAAGTCCCAAACAGGAAGTAGTTGTCCAACAGGTCTAAAAGTCGCTTAGGACGTACAACTTGTGATACTTAACCACCCTGCCAAATTTCAAATTGTTCTCATGTACGGTTACTGAGAAAAGCTTGACGGAAATTTTCATACTTGTGTTAACACATTTTCATATCGGCCCAGTCGCAAACAGGAAGTAGTTGTCCGACAGGTCTGAAAGTTGCTTAGGACGTACAACTTGTGATACTGAACTACCCTGCCAAATTTCAAATTGTTCTGATGTACGGTTTCTGAGAAAAGCTCGACAGAAATTTTCATTCTCATGTTAACACATTTTCATATCGGCCAAGTCCCAAACAGGAAGTAGTTGTCCGACAGGTCTGAAAGTCGCTTAGGACGTACAACTTGTGATACTGAACCACCTTGTCAAATTTCAAATTGTTCTGATGTACGGTTTCTGAGAAAAGCTTGACGGAAATTTTCATACTTGTGTTAACACATTTTCATATCGGCCCAGTCCCAAACAGGAAGTAGTTGTCCGACAGGTCTGAAAGTCGCTTAGGACATACAACTTGTGATACTGAACAACCCTGCCAAATTTCAAATTGTTCTAATGTACGGTTTCTGAGAAAAGCTTGACGGAAATTTGTACATACAGACGGACATATTTACGTACAAATGAAGTCCCAAACAGGAAGTAGTTGTCCAACAGGTCTGAAATTCGCTTAGGACATACAACTTGTGATACTGAACCACTCTGCCAAATTTAAAATTGTTCTCATGTACCGTTTCTGAGAAAAGCTCGACGGAAATTTGTTCGGACGTATGTACGTACGTACGGACGGACATGAGTAAAACTTAATGCCCCCCGACATGTCGTCGCGGGGGCATAAAAATTTTGCCTAAAGACCATAATAAAAAATTGAAGAATGTGTCCATGGGACACGGATGCCCCCGCTAAAGTCCCAAACAGGAAGTAGTTTTCCAACAGGTCTGAAAGTCGCTTAGGACGTACAACTTGTGATACTGAACCACCCTGCCAAATTTCAAATTGTTCTCATGTACGGTTTCTGAGAAAAGCTTGACGGAAATTGTCATACTGGTGTTAACACATTTTCATATCGGCCCAGTTGAAAACAGGAACTAGTTGTCCGACAGGTCTGAAAGTTGCTTAGGACGTACAACTTGTGATACTGAACCACCCTGCCAAATTTGTGTACGGTTTCTGAGAAAAGCTTGACGGAAATTTTCATACTCATGTTAACACATTTTCATATCGGCCCAGTCGCAAACAGGAAGTAGTTTTCCGACAGGTCTGAAAGTCGCTAAGGACGTACAACTTGTGATACTGAACCACCCTGCCAAATTTCAAATTGTTCTAATGTACAGTTTCTGAGAAAAGCTTGACGGAAATTTTCATACTCATGTTAACACATTTTCATATTGGCCCAGTTGCAAACAGGAAGTAGTTGTCTGACAGGTCTGAAAGTCGCTAAGGATGTACAACTTGTGATACTGAACCACCCTGCCAAATTTCAAATTGTTCTGATGTATGGTTTCTGAGAAAAGCTTGACGGAAATTTTCATACTCATGGTAGAACATTTTCATATCAGCCCAGTCGCAAACAGGAAGTAGTTGTCCAACAGGTCTGAAAGTCGCTTAGGACGTACAACTTGTGATACTGAACCACCCTGCCAAATTTCAAATTGTTCTAATGTATGGTTTCTGAGAAAAGCTTGACGGAAATTGTCATACTGGTGTTAACACATTTTCATATCGGCCCAGTTGAAAACAGGAACTAGTTGTCCGACAGGTCTGAAAGTTGCTTAGGACATACTTGTGATACTGAACCACCCTGCCAAATTTGTGTACGGTTTCTGAGAAAAGCTTGACGGAAATTTTCATACTCATGTTAACACATTTTCATATCGGCCCAGTCACAAACAGGAAGTAGTTTTCCGACAGGTCTGAAAGTCGCTAAGGACGTACAACTTGTGATACTGAACCACCCTGCCAAATTTCAAATTGTTCTAATGTACAGTTTCTGAGAAAAGCTTGACGGAAATTTTCATACTCATGTTAACACATTTTCATATTGGCCCAGTTGCAAACAGGAAGTAGTTGTCCGACAGGTCTGAAAGTCGCTAAGGATGTACAACTTGTGATACTGAACCACCCTGCCAAATTTCAAATTGTTCTGATGTATGGTTTCTGAGAAAAGCTTGACGGAAATTTTCATACTCATGGTAGAACATTTTCATATCAGCCCAGTCGCAAACAGGAAGTAGTTGTGCGACAGGTCTGAAAGTCGCTTAGGACATACAACTTGTGATACTGAACCACCCTGCTAAATTTCAAATTGTTCTCATGTACGGTTACTGAGAAAAGCTTGACGGAAATTGTCATACTAGTGTTAACACATTTTCATATCGGCCCAGTCGCAAACAGGAAGTAGTTGTCCGACAGGTCTGAAAGTCGCTTAGGACATACAACTTGTGATACTGAACAACCCTGCCAAATTTCAAATTGTTCTCATGTACGGTTTCTGAGAAAAGCTTGACGGAAATTTGTACATACAGACGGACGTATTTACGTACAAATGAAGTCCCAAACAGGAAGTAGTTGTCCGACAGGTCTGAAATTCGCTTAGGACATACAACTTGTGATACTGAACCACTTTGCCAAATTTTAAATTGTTCTCATGTACGGTTTTTGAGAAAAGATTGACGGAAATTTGTTCGGACGTACGGACAGACGGACGGACATGAGTAAAACTTAATGCCCCCCGACATGTCGTCGCGGGGGCATAAAAAATAATCTCATTTTAAATTTCTCAAATAACGTAGCCATAGGCTCTCAAGAGCCTGTATCACTCACCTGATTCTATAGGCAATGATGATGGCAATTCCATGAGGTTAAACTAAGACCTGTTATTTTCAATTTTCTACTTGCATAAATAACATTGTCTTTGTTGAGACCATCTAATGAATCTATTGAACCAGTTAAAGCCAAACAGCAAGAATCATTACAATAATAAAGGTCAGGTAAGTCACACAAGGTTAAAAGGTAAAATCAAATCAAAAAATAAAAATTCAACAACAGTAGAAAGGGGCCCAAGCATTTATGGTCAAAAGACTTCTTTCAGAGAGAAGAAAGAGGAAGCAAAACACAACCGTATAGGACAGTGACAAGGAAAGCAAGTGAACTACATGACAAATGGCAGATAGCTGTGATCCGTCTCACAAATACACAACTTTCATTATTATTTTATAGCAAGAATCATTACAGGGTCACAACAAAGATAATGTTATTGATGCCAGCAGAAAATTACAGGACTTTAGTTAACCATCTTTATTGTCTATAAAATAAGGAGAGTGACACAGGCCTCTGGTTTTGTAAATTATGGCAAGAGCCTGATGGGGAAATTCCTAGAATAACTAAGGCACCCATTCCAATATCAAGAGATAACAGAAGAGGACATATTAAAGATAATGAAAGAACTAAAACCAAACAAGTCGGCAGGCCCCAATGAGCTCCACCCTAGATCTCTTCTTGAAATGAGGGACACACTAAGCAAACCTCTAGCAAAGATCTTCAGCTCATTGCTAAACTCGGGCAAAGTACCCAATATGTGGAAACTAGGCAGCATAGTGGCAATCTTCAAGAAAGGGGAGAAATCAGAGCCTGGAAACTATTGCCCTGTAAGCCTAACAAGTGTCGTATGTAAGATGATGGAAAAGCTGGAGAAGGAACTCATTATTCAGCAAAAAACAATTTGGGTTAATTTCCAGCCGATCTACCACACTGCAACCATTAAAGGTACTTGACGAGTGGACCGAGATTTTAGATAGAGGTACCATTGATGCTGTCTATATGGACTTTATGAAAGCCTTTGACAAGGTTCCAGACAAAAGACTAATCAAAAAGTTGGGCAGATACGGCATAAGCGTCAGAATAATAAAGTGGGTAGAAGACTTCCTAAAACACAGAAAGCAACGAGTCTCAGTCAATGGAAAATCCTCCATTGAGCACAATGTAACCAGCGGAATTCCACAGGGAAGTGTTCTGGGTCCCATGCTCTTTGTTATGTACATTAATGACATGACAGATTGTGTGGATGCAACTGCATACCTATTTGCCGATGATAGAGATATATAAAAACATCAAAATGCCAAGCGATAGAACTAGCCTGCAAGCTGACCTTGAGAGTCTCCAGACATGGTCAAACACCTGGCTACTAAAGTTCCACCCAAACAAATGCAAAGCCATATCAATATCTAATAAGAAAACATCAGACGATATAAACCAAAAGTACCATTTGTACGACAATGATGGAAACCAGGTGAATCTAGACCAGTCCAAAGAAGAAAGGGACATAGGTGTTTGGATTGACGACCACATCAACTTTTCCAAGCACATGCGACAACAAATAAACAAGGCCAATGGCATTATGGGACTAATTAGAAGGACATCCACATATCTAGATGAAAGAAGCTTTAGATATCTATTTCAGGCACTAGTTAGGCCCCATTTAGAATATGCAGCTGCTGTATGGAGCCCACATAAGATAGCAGAAATAGAAAGCATAGAAAATGTGCAGAGGAGAACTACTAAACTTATCCCCTCGCTAAAAGGCATGGAATACCAACAAAGATGGAGGAAACTTAAAATGCCAACACTAAAGTATAGAAGACTGCATGGGGATATGATTGAGACATTCAAGATTCTCAGGGGGATATATGACAAGGAAGTTACTGGCAATCTGCTAGAAAGAGTCATAAATACAAGAACGAGAGGGAACAGTATGAAATTAAAGAAAAGATTTTGCCGGTTAAACCTCCGCAAATACTTGTTTACCAACAGAGTAGTTGACCCCTGGAACCAAGGGTCCGGAAACGGTCATATTTGCCGGACATGACCGAAATTTATACTAAAATGACCGACTACGATTTGCTCAAATCGGACATCAAAAAAGTAATATTGTATAATAATCACTTGTTGGACTTAATCCCTTTAAATTCTTCTAGAAATATTTGTATTAAAAAATCAACCCTAAGGCTATTTCCTGTCACTGACATGTGTTTATTGACCACCGACCGGTGATTACGTAATAGGTAAACAGGGGGTGACCAATCTGTTTCATCCATATCGTAAACATACTATTGCAACAACATTTTGAATATACAGAGATTGAATATAATAGATTGTTTCTATTTCACATTTCTAAGAAAAAAAGACAACTTTACAGTACACGCAACTTTAATGAAAAACACGTGCGGTCAAAATTGTACACTACGCAAGCGCCAATGTAACTAAACATTACATAAATCAAAAGAAAATCAATTTGAAGAAAAATACCTTGAAAATAATGAGAACAAAAATGATTATTCATTTAATTATAAAAAACTTGTTAAAAGAATCCATCGCAGATTAACGCATAAATTCAATTCTGGCCGAACTTGTTGCAATTATAGGTGACAACTTCCTATTTCCGGTAAATGAAAAACTCGCAAGGATATTCATCAAAACAACGTTGTTTGCCATTATTTTGTTGCAAAGACAACATGTCATCTTACAATAAAGATTTTTTAGGCAGGAGGTTGTATCTCTACATATATTTTCGCTTACTCACACTATCGTGGCAAAACGACCGACGTGCAAACAAGTTTCGGTACGAAACGACCCCAGACTAATATTCACTACCATGGAATATGGTAACTTCTTGGGTGGAAAAATGACCGAAATGGGCAGGGAAAACTTCCGGACCCCTGCCTGGAACAGCCTACTGGAATCTATAATTCAATCTGAATGTAAAAAGCTTTGAAACAGCACTCGACCAATTCTGGGAGAAACAAGAGGTCAAATATGACCACAAAGAGGATCTGAACATAACATCAAAACCAGGAAGTTGCCAACAGGACAACAAAGATGAGACCACAGAAATGGATATAGGGGCCTTGGGAGGCCTGCGTACCTAAGCAGATTCCTACAGATGGCCTAAATTAACAAAATCATTTGTTCGTAAGAACTTTCACTTGGATATGTTTAATACATCATTGCACAATATACCCAGGCAATTGAGATGTACAGTGTATTATTTACGCAGCCTCAAAAACAGATGCACAATCAATGCAAAAGCTACAGACAAGATTTAAACAAGTGTGGACACAGAAAAACGTCTCGCCTGCATTCCGCATCAGTAACGAAAATAAATTTCGTCATAAGCATTACGTAAATAGCATTAAATATCAGCAGCGGCCTGTATACAAAATATTGTAACCATACCCTGCATAGTTACAGGGGAACAGCCGTAACCCAAAAACTTTAACGTAGTCACTGGACCGTGAAATTGAGGTCAAGGTCAGGTGGAACCTACCAGACAGTCATGTACTATTAATCAGCAACCTATACACCAAATATTGTCATCCTACCATGCGTAGTTACAGAGGAACTGTCGTAACCCCAAAACTTTAACGTAGTCGCTGGACCGTGAAATTGAGGTCAAGGTCAGGTGACCCCTACCAGACAGTCATGTACTAGTCATCAGCAACCTATACACCAAATATTGTCATCCTACCATGCGTAGTTACAGAGGAACTGTCGTAACCCAAAAACTTTAACGTAGTCGCTGGACCGTGAAATTGAGGTCAAGGTCAGGTGACACCTACCAGACAGTCATGTACTAGTCATCAGCAACCTATACACCAAATATTGTCATCCTACCATGCATAGTTACAGAGGAACTGTCGTAACCCAAAAACGTTAACGTAGTCACTTGACCGTGAAATTGAGGTCAAGGTCAGGTGACAGGTGACTGACTGGCAAGTACTCATCATAAGCTACCTCTGGACCAAATTTGATGGACCTAGGGCTTGGGCTTACAAAGATATGAAGCAAGATGTCAAGTGTTTACGCCGCCGCCGCCGCCGGATTCCCATACATATGTCTCGCCTCCAGCGACTTTCATCGCAGGCGAGACAAAAAACCAATGATTTATTTAAATTTCTGAAAATCATTTCTGCTGTGTTATAAATTACCTGCAGCTATATCATGTAGAGCAAATAAACCAACTCTAACGTCTCCATTTACAGTCCATTTCTGTGTTTCACAGTTAGGCTGACAGCTGTGATTCATAAATCGTGATAAATTTCCTTTAGGACCTGCATCAATAATTCTGGAAATATATAATTGTCCCAAAACTTAAGTTATATAACTCTTTATGTTTGCAATGTGCAGACATATGCAATGTCTATCCTGTTAAAAAATTGGAGTCAACGCAAAAGTATGACTTAGTACTATTTGATATATGTGTACAGTTCAAAGAACTCATTCCAGTGATAAAGTTAACATCACTATGTATGCCTGAATTAACTTAGCAATCCACCAAATTCTACAGTTACTTTACTTCAGTCACATGCCTTTATGGCTTCTTTAGGTTGATAGTTATTGATCAATTGCATACAAGTTAAAAAGTTTTTAAAGTTTTTTTTTCGTTATCTATTGTAGTCAGTAGTGTAATGCTTGGACAAAAACATGAAAATAATTAAAATAGCTTTGGTCTAAGATGTCACATACACTTGCCAGAATCCAGCTGGGCAGTCAAATTTAAATACATGTACCTCTTATTGTCCAATGTTAACATGTAGAAATTAGTAACATTATCTTCGTGTGCTTGCTTTATTCTCTTTTTTACTTCCGCTTCATCAATTAAATCACCTACATACTCGTTTACAAACTGTCCCTGAAAAATCATTGCAATTATTAAATAAAATATTTTTATATACCCTTCCTTATAAGACAAACCCCATAATGCAGAAGAAAAATCATTCCCATTTCTGGGTAAAAATCAGAAAAGATATGCAACCAAAAGATTTTAAAACAGAAAAATTTTTGAAATTCACAAGTTTTCAATAATATCAAAAAAACAAAATCCAAATAATTTGTCATGTTCTGTATTTAAAACTCAATAGCTGCAGTAAAGTGTGTAAAGTTTTTTTTATTACAAGGATCCCTTGTCCGAAAACATGGAACTATGTCAGGAATAATAATTAAAAATGTTAAATAAACGCTTTCAAAACTATTGACCATGAAATACAGAATCTTACATTAGCACGAGGGGTTTATGAAGATTGGAGAATCAGATAAACCAAGAGTACTAATGTAAGATTTTGTTTCTTTAATTAAAAAAAAAAATTGTATAAGTTATAAATTTGTGAAATCAAATACAAATTCTCCCGGAATAATTTTCTAGTCATGACTAAATGTATTTAATTTGTGAAATTTAGTTTCATATTTCTTTTTTAGTTGAGGATTTAGTTGGTTTTTTTTTTAATAGCACTTTCACCAATTTGTCAGCTACATGTATATCATGGTGTCCAGTTTTTATTGGTGGAGGAATACACGGAGGAAACCCCTGATCTTCAGTAGAAAAACTGGCAATCCTTGTCAATTACTTTTGGTTGAGTACACCATGCCCATAGTAAGACTCGAACCTGCAACCTCAGTGTTGAAAGACCACATGATTAATAGTTTGTTTGTTTGTTTGAATGGTGTTTTAACGCCACTTCCAGCAATTTTTCAGCCATTTCATGGCCTCCAGTTTTTATTGGGGGAGGAAGCCGGAGTACCCGGAGAGAACCCCCGACCTGCGGTAGGAAAACTGGCAATCCTTGTCAATTAAGATTGGAGTCTAGTACACCCTGCCTGCAGTGAGAATCGAACCCGCAATCTCAGTGTTGACAGACCACGTGATCAATAGTAGACAAACTACTCCGCAACCAAGGGCCCCCATTTGTGACGATTTTAAAGATAAATCCAAAGTAATGAATTTTAATCATTAAACAAATGGCAATACATATTGAATATAGATTTTTTTTTTTTCATTTTATTATCATTACTTATACTATTTTCTCTCATATGTGAAATGTGCTCAAGGCAGTATTAGGAAGTTGACTGTTTATGATGTAATTAATTTTAAGATGTTATTATTTTAAACCAATTAACAGATGAGGACTACATATTCACTAGTGACCATAAAATATATTTTCCACACCAGTCCTGGGACCATACTGAAATGGGTTGTCAGGTCATAATACAGAAAGCCTGGCCACAGACCATAGTGGGTAACATGTTTGTAGAGTGCTACGCTCCTTGCACGATAAAAACCCCTTTTGTAGATTTCGAAAAAGAGTAGGCTCTTTGTAGCCAATACTCTGTACTTTTCCAGAGGCAGTCAAAACTGTGTTTCTTGTATCCCATCCTACCCCTTTTCCATTGATTTATTGTTTGTTAACTTGTTCCTGTCCTGATTATAGCTGAAATACTGCTTGCTGGATGTAAAAAAAACATTCAATCAATCAAATCCGTACCAGCCAAGTGGTAGGATACATTACTTAATCATCGTACACAACAAAATGTGCTTTGCCGATAATTTACCTTTTTAATATCAACATTAGTCTTCAAACCCCATCCTTTAGCTGTGACTTTAAATGGTTCAGAATCTGGATAATCCCGTTTCTGGAATCGTTGATTCTGACATTTTTCACCTGCAGGACAAACAGCCGGGTGACATTCATACATTAACATTCTGTTGAGACAATCTGTGTCTGAGCTACAAGGATTATCCTGTTCTGGTCGACATTCACATCGAGGTATTTCTGTCAAGTCTGCTTTGTATATCTGTACATTACCGATAGGAACGTTACACTAAAATTTAAAAAATAGGGCATCTAATGGGACATTAAATGATACCCCGCCACGATATTCATCAATAGTTAAATATATTTGTATTTACTAGTATACTATACTAGTATATACTATACATCCAATATATACACTATAGAGACAGAAAGAAATGAGTCATCTTTCTTAGACCAGAAAATTTCATTATCGTCAAATTTGAAAATTTATAAAGTGGCAAAACTTCAATAATATTTTTCTGATCATCCTGAACATTGAACTTGACCTGTATTTCATTGTACTGAACAGCTGTGCAAAATATCATTCAAATTCCTTGAGGCGTTTTCAAGTTATCATCTGGAAACCTTCGGGGAACAGACGGACAGACACTGAATGAAACTGAGGGTATAACATTATACCTCGCCACGTTGCGTGGCGGGGTATAAAAAGCAGTCACAGATAGTCTAACAGGAAAAAATTCCCTAGAAGTCAGTTTAGTCATTTATATATTTTCATAAAACCAATTATTAAGTTATCCTTTTACCCAAGCACAGAATGTACAGTGTTCTCAATGTTTTCACTTTGGTATGAAACCATGACAAGTCTAGCAAAATTGAACTAATGTAAACAAATAAAGATGTCTCACCAGCATTCTGCGTCAGTACTAAAAAATTATTCAGGGATAAAACTTAACAGTTGTCCAGTCACCCATACGAGTAGATTTTCTGGTTGGCGACCAAAGAATACCTGTGTCTAGATCACCCAGTTGGCGAACATAACAAGTGCAGTATGATACACTGTCCAATAACTGCTAAGACGCATTTTGCATTTACATTTCAAGTCGTGTCCCTCAAAAGAAAATTTTTAATAGCAAAATCTTGCGCTTGTATGATATTTTGGTGAAGTAGCGTAAGTATAATCCAGATCGGGAATAGATAGAATAATTTAATTGACATTTGCGTCAGAAATGGTCTTAAAATGTTTTACGGGATTTTTCAAACGGGGAATAAAAAACAGTGTAAGCTGGTACCTGCCCAACTTTAACATTGTACGTATAACATAGATTAAATACTGAAGGAAACCAGTACAAAGTAAATAAAATAAGGAATTCACCAAAGTAGAATTTGATTCAGGAGATTTCAAATACGATGTTTTTACTGTCTCAAAAATCTTAAATCTAGAATGAAAATGGGTGGAAAATTTTCCTTCATAAAATGGAAATAAGTTAATTTGTTATATAAATTCCTAATTTTGAAGAATAAAGGTAGCTAAAAAAAATGCCAGAAGTGTAGAATTTAGAGTCAACTATCTGGTAGCTTTGTGGGGATGGGGTTAGGTTCCCTAATTCTGAGAGATAATACCTTAAACTATTTTCCACTTAATAATTCTTTTATCTTAATTTTGGGAATTTCAGGAAACAAAATATATTCAATGCACAGTTACAGAGAAACTGACCAATTTAAAAAAAAAATCTTATCATTAGACTGTGAAATTTAGGTTAAGGCCCGGTGACATCTACCAATACTGCCATTTACCTTTTATCAAAAACCCTATATACAAAAATATTATCATCCTACAATGCATACAGCTAATTAAAAACAATGAAGTCCCTGGACCTTGAAATTGAGGTCTAGATCAGGTGACACCCACCAGGCTACAAAGTTTCAACAATCTTGAATTCATTTAAAATAGTATTCATTATACAGCCTGGAATAGTTCAGAATCCAGTAAGAAAATTGTAAATAAACTACCTGCCATCAATAAATGTACAAAGTAACCACTACAAATTAAAATTCCATTTCCACTAAGTGTGACATCCTCAAACAGCATATACCTTAACATATTTGAATGGTGCTGGTTTTCTGTCTTTTTTCTCCAATTCAACTTGTTCTTTGTTAGCTTTCACAGCCTTCCATACTTTAAAAGCCTCAGTTGCCTCTGTTACTCCTAAAACAGCATATTTTGAGCAGAATGGATTAAACTTGGATTTAATTGCACAAAGGCTTCCATAACAATTACATTAAAATATCACCTACACTAAAATGAAAGGGAACATTCCACTACAATAAAAAGAGAAATTATATTTTTTGCATTCATAAAAGACAATTTCTGATTTTCAGACCTGTCCTTACGAACACCTGAGCTAAGAGCATCATGAATAGTTTTAGGACAAAAAAAAATTAATTATTAGCTTCTTAGGCCCCGCCGCGTGTCCCATTTACCCGCCGCATTCGTTGTTTTTATTATCATACCAAACAAAAAAAATTTAAAATCAGCAGTTCCGCGTCCCGCCAGGAAATTTTTCACGTCTGTTTCTGTTACCGGTAAAATTTATGATTTTAACAATCATCGAAACGTTTTCTTTAACAAGCTTTATCACGTGGTGTAGTGATTTAAATATACATCGTTTGTTTAACTTCCGTCAGCATGGCATTGTCTTTGGTGTCATGCCAAGTCCTCTCGGGAGGAAAACGATAATACTGTTGACAATTCATTGCGATTTCATGACTGAGCACGCATGGGGACTTGTTAGAATCAATTAAAGACAACGCTGCAGCAGCCATTGTCAAATTTGAAGGCTACACAGCTGATGCCGGCTTCATTGCGAGGTCCATTAATTATACCATTGCAGGAATGCGAGACAACTCGGACCGTAATAGGACAAGTCGGACCGTGTTTTTCATATACGGTCCGAGTTGTCCTATAATTTATGTTCCAAGAAATCTATAATGTCATGTAAAAAAATAAAGTTTTTGTTTGTTATTGTTAACTGCAGACGTTTATTTTATTAACTGTACAGCAGTTGACCAGACAGAAATTTGCTGTTTAACGTGAAATTTACTATGTATCAGAAAAAAAAACAAAACAAAACAAAAAAAAGCTTCAACATATATTTGTTTTAAAATAAGGGAATTGTGATATCAGAGTATGGTATCATGTCGTCACCATTTTTTCACATGTTGACCAAGCTACTCATTTGGAATCACAGAAGTTTCTATCTAATTAAGTTTCACTAAATTCACTTATTTGAAAACAACCAAGCTCAAATTCTTTCAGATCTTAAAATTGAAACAACATGATTACCGATCACATTAATTGAAGCCACAATTATTATAGATAATTGTGAGTGTTTTCTGAATTCTTAAAATTTAATGTTGTTATTTGTGTCGCATTTCTCATCTTAACATTTAACTTTTATATAATTAAATCGGTATAATTTACATTCGAGTAGAACTATTTCAATTTACTAAAAAAAATTTATAACGTAATATGGATAAATATTATAAACAGGACTATCATATTTTAATATTTTAATGACATTATGAGAAATAAATGCGGTCAGAGTTGTCCTATTTTCTATGGGCCGAGCTGTCCTTGCTACAGTCCGAGTTGTCTGCGTTCCAAGTGGTTCGGTACCAATTATAGTACATATATCAAAAAGAAGACAACAAATATGTATACAAAAAGTTGGTTTTAATTTCCCATTAAAACAGAATTCTTCAATTTCTTGTTTTATATACCAGTGTATAAGAACAGATGCTATATTTTAATAATTCAGACATGATGAAAGTTTCCACAAGTACCTGCCAGAAAAAAAAAAAAAGAGCCGCCCTGCCTCATTAAAAAATATGAAAAATGGCCTGAGAAGCAACAATTTTTTTAAGAAAAAACAAGGAAAAAAAAAAAAGACTCCTCCCTGCCTCATCAAAAAATTTGAAAAGTGGCCTGAGAAGATAATTATTTTTTTTACATGGCCTTAGTGATTCTGTAGTTTTTTATAAAACTTGGTAATGATTCAGAATTAGGTTCACAACATTTATAAAATGGTTCTCTAATAAGTGGATTTGTATATCCAATCAAGTAAAATGGGTCTAATGATACAAATGGCCACTTAGAATAATTCCTCCAATTTGGAAGAAACCAAAATGTGGAAACTAGAAAGAGTTGAATATATAAAATAGGTATTCTAGAAAAGAAAATTGCAGAAAACTTGTCAAAAATGTTGCAAATGATCAATAATAGCAAGTGCACGCCTAATATATATAAAATCATATGAAAAAATTGAAGAATGTGTCCATGGGACACGGATGCCCCCGCTAATGTAAGTCCCAAACAGGAAGTAGTTGTCCAACAGGTCTGAAAGTGGCTTAGGACGTACAACTTGTGATACTGAACCACCCTGCCAAATTTCAAATTGCGGTTACTGAGAAAAGCTTGACGGAAATTTTCATACTTGTGTTAACACATTTTCATATCGGCCCAGTCCCAAACAGGAAGTAGTTGTCAGACAGGTCTGAAAGTTGCTTAGGACATACAACTTGTGATACTGAACAACCCTGCCAAATTTCAAATTGTTCTCATGTAGGGTTTCTAAGAAAAGCTTGACGGAAATTTGTGGATACAGACAGACGTATTTACGTACAAATGAAGTCCCAAACAGGAAGTAGTTGTCCGACAGGTCTGAAATTCGCTTAGGACATACAACTTGTGATACTGAACCACTCTGCCAAATTTAAAATTGTTCTCATGTACGGTTTCTGAGAAAAGCTTGACGGAAATTTGTTCGGACGTACTGAAAGACAGACGGACGGACGGACATGAGTAAAACTTAATGCCCCCCGACGTCGTCGCGGGGGCATAAAAAAATCGAAGAATGTGTCCATGGGACACGGATGCCCCCGCTAAATGAAGTCCCAAACAGGAAGTAGTTGTCCGACAGGTCTGAAAGTTGCTTAGGACATACAACTTAAGATACTGAACCACACTGCCAAATTTCAAATTGTTCTCATGTACGGTTTCTGAGAAAAGCTTGACGGAAATTCGTACATACGGACGGACGTATTTACGTACAAATGAAGTCCCAAACAGGAAGTAGTTGTCCGACAGGTCTGAAAGTCGCTTAGGACGTACAACTTGTGATACTGAACCACCCTGCCAAATTTCAAATTGTTCTCATGTACGGTTTCTGAAAAAAGCTTGACGGAAATTTATTCGGACGTACAGACGGACGGACGGACGGACGGACAGACGAACGGACATGAGTAAAACTTAATGCCCCCCGACATGTCGTTGCGGGGGCATAAAAATCTGTATTTTGTATCATATCGCTAGTACTTATACTGCTTCCTGCAGCTCTTCAGGGAAAAATTTATCATATACCAAAAGAAACATGTTTAACTTTTGGTTCTAATACGACATCAATTGAAATACAAGTCAAATTATTAAAAATGTTTTGTCAAAATATTAAAGAAGTTAAAACAAACGAACCTTTACTAAATATTTTTGCTAGATATTTATTTGCTGTATTTTCTTTTGAAGCCTTGTCCCCTTCTTGGAATGCAAAACATCTACAAACAAAAGGGAAAATGAGATATCACATTGAGTTACATGTATATCGTCTGTTTGAATGGTGTTTTAATGCCACTTTCAGCATTTTTTCAGTTTCATTGGGGTGTCCAGTTTTTATTGGCAAGGTAAGCCGAGTACACATAGAAAACCCTGACCTTCAGTAGGAAAACTGGCAATCATTGTCAATTAAGATTGGAGTCAATTACACCCTGCCTGCAGTGAGATTAAACCAGCAATCTCCTGGTCCACACAGGCCTCTATCAGTTATAAACTTTTGTTAAAACCATGACTATTTGTATTGAGAAATTGAATAAACAGGCATGTAAATTATATCTCTAAACAAAATTTGCATTATGGTAGTATAATGCCCTCTTATTTAATGACTTTATTTACAGCTTTACCAAGAATATTGACAAGAACAACATTAACACTTTTCGGATCAGCAAAACAAAGTCAAATTTAATATTACATTTGTAACACTCTACTCACCTTCCTTTATGGATCCAATAATAATCCTTAGATCCAAAGAACTGCACAGGGAATTCTCCAACACCATGTGCCTTGTGTTGTATATTTTGTGGAACATTGGAGGGATGACATACCTGAGTTGGCCACCATCTAGAATCAGTAGAATTTACAAATACATAAAGGCAATAATGAGACTTTATGAACCATAAAACCTTTAAACTGAACTCTAAATAAGAAGAAACCCCATGTTAATTGTGCAGACAATATAAGACACAGTAGGGCTCCCAGGAGCCTGTAATCGCTCACCTGGAACCCAAATGACTTCAACTATATTTAAATTTTTGAAATTAACAGTTTCAGTCTAGTTGTTATACCTTTTAAGTTACTGTGCAAAACTAAATATTTCTTCAAAAATTTTAGTTAAGTACAATAACTCCTAAAAGGTGCCGTCAGATAATTTCTGAAAATTAAATGGTTTGTAGGCCTTGTCCTTCAGGGAAATTTAGAAATTTACTCTAGGTTTTGTACTCTAGACTTGTTATAGACTACTTAATAATACAAAAACTGTTCATTTGTCCAAATTCATA
Organism: Limnoperna fortunei; assembly: GCA_944474755.1. NCBI lineage: Eukaryota > Metazoa > Mollusca > Bivalvia > Mytilida > Modiolidae > Limnoperna > Limnoperna fortunei. The sequence goes on from OX104116.1 coordinate 76,553,707, forward strand.
ATTAAAGGGCAATAACTCCTATAAAGAGTCATCTTGCAATTTTGGACTAAGCAATCATTTGTAGGGCTTCTATTGCTGATCATTTGTGCAATTTACAGTTTAAATCTAGCTGCTATAGTTTTCAAGTTACAGGATGAAAATGGAAAATATCATTAAAAAATTGCCATTCAAGGGCAATAATCCATAAAAGAAGTCATCTGACAGTTTCAGACCAAAAAAACCAGATAATTTCATCAAAAAAATTGCCATTTAAGGGCAATAACTCCTATAAGGAGTCATCTGACAATTTCACACCAATTAAGTGAATTGTAGTGCTTTTATTGCTGATCATTTTTGCTATTTACAGTTTCACGCTAGCTGTTACAGTTTTTAAGTTACAGAACAAAAACAGAAAATTTCATAAAAAATTGCCATTTATGGGCAATAACTAATATAAGGAGTTGTCTGACAATTTCAGACTAATCAAGTTAATTGTAGGGCCTTTTTTGCTGATCATTTGTGCAATTTACAGTTTCAATCTAGCTGCTATAGTTTTCAATTTACAGGACAAAAATGGAAAATTTCATAAAAAAATTGCCATTTAAGGGCAATAACTCCTATAAGGAGTCATCTGACAATTTCAGACTAATACAGTTAATTTAAGTGCTTGGTTTGCTGATCATTTTTGCTGTGTACAGTTTTACTCTAGCTGTTTAAGTTTTCAAGTTACAGGACAAAAACAGAAAATTTCGTAAAAAAATTGTCCTTTAAAGTTAACAACTCCTATAAGGAGTCATCTGACAATTTCAGACTGATTAAAGTGAATTGTAGGGCTTGTATTGCTGATCATTTTACTATTTACAGTTTTTAAGTTAGGGGACGAATGGGGAACATTTCATAAAAAAAATTGTCATTAAGGGCAATAACTCATATAAGTTGTCATCTGACAATTTCAGACCAAAAGTGAATTGTAGGGATTTTATTGCTGATCATTTTTGCCATTTACAGTTTCACTTTACCTCTTATAGTTTTCAAGTTATATTGTAAATACCAAACATTTTGTCAAAAATCGTCAATAAAGGGCAATAACTCCTACAAGAAGCCAAGACACAACTTCACACTAATAGCAACTATTGTAGACCTTAATGTGCTGATCAATTTGAAGTAACGGTTTTCTCTATAGCTATTATAATTTTTGAGATAATGATCAAAAACCTGTGTTGACACCCATGTTCTATTTTTAGTCACAGTGACCATCTTTGTCTGTTGATCAACACCCTGGGTACAAACTTGAAACTAGGAACCCTAAGGATGATTGTGGCCAAGATTGAAAAAAATCAATATGCACAGGGGTGCAAAAGCTGAGTTGCCCTATTTTATAAACCAAAACATTCATTAAAATCGGTTGAGAATTTGAGTTATGGTCCGGAAACCACTAATTCAAGAAATTTTCAAACGTTTTTCTGTCACTGTGACCTTGACCCGATTTACCCCAAAATCAATAAGGTTCCTCCTCTAATGGTATGTTACAATATACCAAAGTTTCATTAAAATCAGTTGAGAACTTTTTGAGTTATGGTCCAGAAACCACTAATTCAAGAAATTTTCTAACGTTTTTCTGTCACTGTGACCTTGACCTTGAACGGATTTACCCCAAAATCAATACGGTTCCTACTCTTATGATATGTAACAATATCCCAAAGTTTTAATAAAATTGGTTGAGAACTTTTTGAATTATGGTCCGGAAACTACTAATTCAAGAAATTTTATAACGTTTTTTCTGTCGCTGTGACCTTGACCTTGAACGGATTAACCCCAAAATCAATAGGGTTCCTCCTCTTATGGTATGTAACAATATCATAAAGTTTCATTAAAATTGGTTCACAACTTTCTGAGTTATGGTCCAGAAACCAATTGTTGACGCCCGCCCGCCATCATCATAACAATAGCCAAGTTCAACTTCGTTGCAACTCGGCTAAAAATTGGCTTAGTGGTTTTAGAGGAGAAGATTTTTTTTTAAGTTTACGAGGACGACGGACGCCAAGTGATTATCAATAGCTCACATGGACCTTCGGTTCAGGTGAGCTAAAAATTTATATACAGAACCTGCCTATAACACAATATGAATTTTTTTTTTATTTAATAGCTTGTACTTAGTTCTGGAAATAACCATGGTCATCAATGCATCAACTTTTAGTATTTGATGTAAAAAGTTTCAATGAAAAGTATATCAATTATTTGACTTTGAACTCAGTTTTACTAGCCACTCAATCACACTTACAAAGTATTGTAGACATACCAATAAATAGAAAATTGTGCATGTGATTTAAGGTCATTAAATTTGGAAGAAGCTTGGCATTTTAACTGTGTCTAGAATTTATACACAACACATTTCATTGTTTTTATTTGAAGAACAAAGAAATTAAATAAAACCAAGTGAAACCTTGTCACACAAATTCAAGAAAAATTATATTTACCTGTAGGTACCTAGTTTAACCCAAACAATATCCCCATATAAAGGCCTTTTCCCTGCAGCACACTCAGCACAATAAAAGCTCCCTTCTGTTGACTTTATCTTTACACATTCTGCATGAAAAGCTGCTGGACAACTCTCGCAGCATATTAATGAACCACCTGATAATACATCAATCAGAAATAGTTCCATTATTCTTTCTTCTCTTAACACATTGATAAATGTACAGTAAGTAATTGACTCATTTTTCAGCTGAATTTTATTGTCTAGTTTCTACATGCAAACGATTCTGAATTATCAGATAAGAACTCCCAAACTTAGTCAGGAGCACTGGCAATCCTTGACAATTACAGTACAAGCCAACCACACAATGCCTAATGTAAGACTAGAGCACACAACAGTGATCCGACTATCTAGTTTACTCAGCCACTAGGAACTATCTTGACAAAATTGTGCATTTCTTATGCTTTATATTTCCATATATTATACATATTTTAGTTCTGCTAGCATTTTACTACTACAATATGAAAATAAAATTTATCAATAAAAGTTTAATGCATTAGTGATGAAGTGTCAAACTTTCATTTTTTAAGTTGAAGTGTCAAACTTTCATTTTTTAAGTCCTGTGATGCATGGCATTAGAATGCAGATAACTGTTTGTAATACAGTGGATTCCGCTTATCAGCATGACACATGTCAGAGAAAATTACCAAATAAAGCTGACCCTTTAAACAAAAAAAAAGTAAAATTGAGCTCAATGATCATTCAAGTGGAAATGAACGATGTCTACTGATTGTGGATTGAAATGACCAAGTACCAGTCCTATTTAAATACCATTTAATAAGTTTTTTTCATATTTAAATTATGTGTATGTTATTTATTTTATGTTATTTTTAAATAAAAATACAAATTTCCATGTGTTTTCATTTGTTTGTGTGTAAAACCATGTGTTGATAGAAAATGGACTCGACCTCATTTACATATTTCTTATCATGTTCAATATCGTACCTTTTTTGTGTCATGTCCATTGTTAAATATTTCCAGGTGTATTATCCTTTCAAACATTGTTAGATGTGCAAGCCTGAAGTTCTTTTTGTTTTGTTTATTCAAAATTATGGATGTAAAAGTGTATGCACTTATCATACATGTAAATTGAAGGATTGAAATTGAATTGAGAGGCTCCTTAGGGCCAACTGTTTACAATCTCATTACTGGCACGTATTTGACCTAATAAATGCCCCCTTCTTAATTAATGCATTCCCCCTATTTACCCCCCCAAAAAAAACGTTCGATTGTCCTAATTATCTACACCCTGGGGGCATTAAAATGAATCAACACATTTAATTAAGAAGCCAACAACAATCACAGGTGGGAACACTTGTCAATCAATTTGAATCAACAGGTAAGGCTCAATACACGTGTAAAACAAAAACAAACACACAAAATTTTATTTCTTTAATATTGGCAAGTCAATAAAGCGAAATTGTTGTAAAAAGTAATGCAAATAAGTGAAAAATTTAACATTGTTTGAATGGGAAATGGTTTGGTGCAGAGAAATTCAACCCAATAAAGCATAAGTCGATTAAATGGAATCCACTGTATTATATATTTCACCTTATATCAAAATAGCAGAATCGGAAAACTCTTTGATTTTAAGTATCAAAATTTGCATCTAATAAAACATTCATTGTATTTTGGTAATGAACATTTGAGCACATACACAGATCATTTGAGAGCACAAAATATAGACGTTTGAGCACAAAGTTACCTCTTTAATAAGAGATTCCAAGTCGGTTGTATCCTGCTCAAGAAACACTAGTGGATATATTAAGTCTCACTTTACTTTGCTTTTTTGTGAATTGCCACAAAATATCTAATGATTTAGCTTTTGTTGACTATATATGAATCCCTCATTTATTATTATTATGTTCACCTTTGTTAGTTTAAGTTATTGTGATATCCATTTCAAAAACATCCAACATTGAAATGAGTGTATGAACATTACTGTTTACTGTGAACTTGTACTTGTAAATCTTTCAATATGTAAAGCCCCAGGGTTAAGCTGATTAAGTGTGCAATAACTAAAGTTATTCAAGAACATGAATTTTAAATCTCACACCATATAATGGTATATTCTGGACTTACCATTATTACAAGAGAAACACCAGGAAACATTGACATGACTATGAACTGCCTTGTTTGTCTTTGATCGTTTGAAATGTTTAGGACAGACAATGTTATATCCAGGCAGGTTTATACTCCCAGCACCAATGCAGAATTCTCCTACATGGTAAGCTGTTGGACACCTTACACATTTGTATAATCTGGCACCTGCAACATATAAGTCATTACTTTTCTCCAATTCTAATCTATACAATTTTACAATGAAGTAAAGAAACGAGTTTTTAACTGTCACTTTGATGCTTGGTCTAAAAACTCAGAGAATAACTATTGTACTATTAATATTTGATGAGATAGAGACTTTACATTATGTCATAAACATATCTATAAACATGTATGGCATGGACATACTGAACGATGATTACAGCATTTCAAACTAGTAAACTGTGAGCAAGTGCTCACTCAGTATACCACCACTATTCCAATCATTGAAATGACTAAGTGGGTAAACAGGAAGTATTCGGTACTCGCAATACAGAACCACATCCTACGTTCACATAAAAAATTTTAAGTAGTTGCTTTGAAGTGGGGGTATAATGAATCCTCACTAAACAATCAGACCTTTTTACTATCTGACAGTACCTTTCAGCAACTTCTCTTTTTTACTCTGTTCAGCACAACAGCTTTCACATACATGCAGAGGACAAGTGAAACTCTTATTTTCACATTTTGCATACTGTAGAGATTTTACACAGTCTTCATGGTAAAATTTTCCACATTGACTCACAGAGCATTTTTTTGTAGAAGCATCTGCCTTTTTACACTTGAAACAACTGTGATTTCCTGCAATGACACATTTATTCAAATTTAAATTTGTAATGGAAGTTTGTTGAACATGTAGTTTGGCCAAAAAATTGCAAAAGTCTGAAATGGCCAGGTGGCAAAGCACATTCCTTTAGAAATTGGGAATAGCAAGCAATGTTGTGCTCAAACATTTGGGGTTTCGTTTGAAAATGTAGTAGGATCTAAACAAAACAAAATAGGTAACCTAGACTTTTTTCTATGTTTTTCATACATGTACAGTAAACATATACAGATTATGAGTTTCTTGTAAAAATTATAGAACATGTAAAACCCCACAGATGATAACAACTATAGCCAATACCCTGAAATTTTGTCATTTCCTGCAGGTAAAATACAAGAAAAACTTCCTTGGCTTTTTATACCTGTTTTTTTTTCAATTTAAAAAAAAAATGGCCACAAAGTATTCTTGTGATATACCTGTTGTACACTCATTGTGATTTACCTGTTGTACACTCATCACATTTGAAGTTATCGACTGCTGTTTCTTTCAGACCTAGACATTTTGAATGAAAAAATCCTAAGCATCCCCCCATGCATTCTAACAATTCTCCAACTTCCTCACAAATCTGACATATCTTTTCAGCTTTCTGAGGACCAGCAGACGACAACTTCAATATTTCAAACTCTGGTTCTTCATTTTCTAAGCCTGTTGTGTTTGGTGCAGCAGTACTTGAGTTCTCCTACAATACAGTGTCTTAGTGTAAACATGTTTCTTTGTTTCTTTACCCCTTTAAGAATGTTAAAACAAGCCCAATCTGCCATAAAAAATTGATCACACAAAACTATAACCATTGAGTATTTCTGAGTTATGCTTAAATGCAAAGAATTGATAAACTTATAACATGATAAACATTATAAATGCAGTAGGATATTGTAGAAAAATTGTGTCACATAACCACAGTACTTTATAATGGTGAATACAAACACGTTTACCAAGTCAAATGTGCATTCCACATGGACTATGCACACAATGCATTAGAGTGCTGGGCTTAATTTGTAAACGTATATATAAATATTTGATATTAACCATGTATTTCTGATGCTTCAGAAATCCGCTGGATAGAAATATATGGTTAGACACAATACTAAGACATTTGCATATAACTTTAGTTAATGCAATCATATTTGTCCTTTCTGTTATGTTCTTATTTCATAGTAATTTGTTGTTCTGTCTTTTAGTAATTAAATGATTTGTGAGGATTGTGTTTGGTGCATTTCCTCTTTCAATATTACTATCAAACAGATTTTAGAACTTAATATCTACTTTATTAAGCAATAAATTTCAATGCCAGATCTATTTTTAACCAAATAGGATGCGTATAATTTTCAATTTAGTGCATTTTAACTGGGCACAAAATTAAATCATTGTAAATAAGTTTAAACAAAAACTGTGTGCCAATAATATGATAATGTAGATTGGTGAAGTCTGTAACCTGTAACTTAGAATTTAACTTTAAGGCATATATAATAGCACCATACTACAAACCTGTTCTTCTTCATTATTATCCACAGCTTCCTCTGTTTCCATTGGTTCAACCTATAAAATAATATCAAACTGTCTAAACTTCTTATCTTCAAAGAATGAGAGTTTAGTCCAGGAGAACTTAGCAAAAAACAAAAATAACAAAACACAAAACAGAACAGAACATATATTCAGTACTCATCCTTGTTTTTAAGACCACAGTTCATTTGAGCTGGGCTGCAAGTGAACCAACATCCACCAAATGTAGGATTTTCTGTAATAGTAAGGCCATGTAAAAAAAGTATCATTAGCTTCTCAGGCCACTTTTCAAATTTTTCGATGAGGCAGGGAGGAGTCTTTTTTTTTTCCCTTGTTTTTTCTTAAAAAAATTGTTGCTTCTCAGGCCATTTTTCAAATTTTGTAATGAGGCAGGGCGGCTCTTTTTTTTTTTTCTTGCATGTACTTATGGAAACTTTCATCATGTCTGAATTATTAAAATATAGCATCTGTTCTTATATACTGGTATATAAACAAGAAATTGAAGAATTCTGTTTTAATGGGAAATTAAAACCAACTTTTTGTATACATATGTGTTGTCTTCTTTTTAATATATGTACTGCAATTGGTAACTGGACAACTTGGAACGCAGACAACTCGGAACGTAGACAACTCGAACCGTAGTAAGGACAGCTCGTCCCGTAGTAAATAGGACAACTCGGACCGTACTGTCATTAAAATATGATAGTCTTGTTTATAATATTTATCCATATAACGTTATAAATTTTTTCTAGTAAATTGAAATAGTTCTACTCGAATGTAAATTATACTGATTTAATTATATAAAAGTTAAATGTTAAGATGAGAAATGCGACACAAATAACAACATTAAATCTTAAGAAAACACTCACAATTATCTATAATAATTGTGGCTTCAATTAATGTGATCGGTAATCATGTTGTTTCAATTTTGAGATCTGAAAGAATTTGAGCTTGTTTGTTTTCAAATAAGTGAATTTAGTTAAACTTAATTAGATAGAAACTTCTGTGATTCCAAATGAGTAGCTTGGTCAAGATGTGAAAGAATGGTGACGACATGATACCATACTCTGATATCACAATTCCCTTATTTTAAAATAAATATATGTTGAAGCTTTTTTTTGTTTTTGTTTTTTTTTCGTACACATAGTAAATTTCACGTTAAACAGCAAATTTCAGTCTGGTCAACTGCTGTACAGTTAATAAAATAAACATCAGTTAACAAACAAAAACTTTATTTTTACATGACAATATAGATTTCTTGGAACATAAATTATAGGACAACTCGGAACCTTATATGAATAACACGGTCCGACTTGTCCTATTACGGTCCGAGTTGTCTCGCATTCCAGCAATGACATAATGGACCTCGCAATGAAGGCATCGGCTGTGTAGCCTTCAAATTTGACAATGCCTGCTGCAGCGTTTGCTTTAATTGATTCTAACAATTCCCCAAGCGTACTCTGTCATATAATCGCAATGAATTGTACACAGTATTATCATTTTTCCTCCCGAGAGGACTTGGCATGACACCAAAGACGATGCCATGCTGACGGAAGTTAAACAAACGATGTATATTTAAATCACCACACCACGTGATAAAGCATGTTAAAGAAAACGTTTTGATGATTATTAAAATCATATTTTTTACCAGTAACGGAAACAGACGAGAAAAATTTCTGTGCGGGGCGCGGAACTGCCGTTTAAAAAAAAATTTTTTTTTGGTATGATAAAAAACGACGAATGCGGAGGGTAAATGGGACATGCCGCGGGGCCTGAGAAGCTAAAAAATTTTTTTTTTGGCATAATAGCAGCAATGTTTAATCTAGAGTAAGGATATAAAACACAATTTATACAAGGAATTTTCCATTGATCATTTACACCAAGTTTAGTTAAAATTGGCCAAGTGGTTTCCAAAGATTAGATGAAATTTAAATAGAAGCTCTCAAAAGCCTGCATCACTCACCTTATTCCCAATAAAAACAATGGTATTTTTCTAGTCCAAGAATCCTCTGCAGCCCAACATTTTTTTAGACTGAGCGTGGGACGTTAGAGAGCTTTCCATAGACAATAATTGATTACAGCAAGTTCATATGTTAAACTAAATCGGAAAGTGATGAATATTTTAATTTACTGCTGAAATACTCAACCCTATTTTCAAACCTGAAACAATTTCTTTCAAGAACTTACTGGTTTGTTTTCCTTTAAAGACTTCCGTTTTACTTTAGGAATTTTCTCAGGTTTTTCTGTCTCTTCCGACTCTGTTTTGGTTGTTGTAGTCTGAAATTTAAACAAACTAGATATAAGTGAGATGGTATCCATCTCTGTGGGGCCCCGTCGACCTTGAGGTCAAGATCAAAGGCCATCACCCATGGAATGCAACACATCGCCTTGATATTATCTACCCACATTCCAAATAACAAAAGCCTACCTCAACAGATAACAAGTTTGGATATTATTGCTCAAGCAATACTAAATCCCCTACCAGCAAATTAAATTGTTATAGTCCAAGGGCCATAATTTCATAAAAAATCATTGGACAGGAATAATATTAAAACTTTATGTGGACCCTGTCATGGTTAACTTACATGCCAAATATCAGCAAGCATTTAGAAAAAAAGCCCGGAAAACTTATTTTTTAAAGAAGTCAAAGGGCCATAACTTCTCAAAAATCAATTGACCATAACGATATTTGAACTTGATCTGTAATTCATCATGGTTGACCCACATACCAAATATCAGCTCAATATCTGCAAGCGCTTATTAAAAAGTCCGGAAAACATGTGTGATGGACTGATGAATGTACAGAGTGCAAACCTCTAGTCCCTTTCGGCAAAGCCCATAGGGGATTAAAAAATTTACAGCCCAGATCATGCAGAAAGCAATAATGTGACCTTATGGTTATAGTTCAAGGTTAAAGACCATGATATGCTACACATCGCCTTGATATTATCTACCAACATTCCAAAAATCAAAAGCCTAACTCAAAAGATAATAAATAGGGCATTTAATGGGACATTAAATGATACCCTGCCACGTTGCATTGTTTTTACTATTCATGAACACATTTTACTGAATTAAATATCAGTCTACGTGTTGACGTGTTTTCAAGTTATTATCTGGACACTGCCCATTGTTGACCAAAAAAAACCCCTTGAATTGGCACAAGTCGAAAACTACTCATTGGATTGTGCTGAAAATTGAACTTGGTCTTCATTTTATAGTATTTAATAGCTCTGCAAAGATAAAATAAAAAAAAATAAAAAAATTTGTTGATGCGTTTTCAAGTTATGATCTGGAAACAGCGGAGGCATGTACAGAGGTACTAACACTCATAACCATACGGAAGGTATCACATTAAGTTACAGCCTGGACATGAATTTGTATTTCAGAAAGCAATAATGTGACCTTAAGATCAAAGGTCATCAACCACGGTATGCGACACATGGCCTTGATATTACCTACCTACAATCCAAATATCAAAAGCTTACATCAAAAGGTAAAAAAGTTACAGCCCAGACAAGATTAGTTTCAGATAGACGGACAGACAGACTGATCACTATAGGGTGTCACCCGCAAAGAAGTGGAGCTGTAATAATTCAATAGACAAGTTAAAAGTAGTCTTTCCTTATTCTTGGTTAAGCTATCAACACCATCGGTTCCAATATGACAAACTTTTTCCTTAAAATATTACATAAGCTGGGTCATGTTAAAATAAAAGTTTGTTTTTTCATACAAAAACGTTGTTTCTCACCACTCCCCTTTACGCCCCATATGAATTTTCAGCAAAGTCCCATAACTCCTTCAAAATTGTGAGGATAAAAGTTTCCTGGCAATATGAACAACTAGAAATGGTGTACTTGCTAAATACCAAGTTTTGTGCAGTAGTTTCAGAGGAGTTGAGTGGAAACCATGATTTGTGGGGAATTTCTGGAAAAGTTCAAAGAGCCACAACACCCACAAAATTGTGAGGATAAAAAATTTCCTGGTAATATGCACAACTAGCTGAAGTGTACTGCTTTGTACCATGTTACGTAAACTTTAGTTCAGTAGTTTCAGAGTTGAGTGGAAACCATGATTTATGAGGAATTTTTGAAAATTCTAAGTTCAAAGGGCCATTACTCCCACAAAAATTTGAGGATCAGAATTTTCTGGTAATGTGCACAACTAGATATAGTGTACTTGCTATGTACCATGTTTTGCAAAATTTAGTTCAGTAGTTTCAGAGTAGTTGAGCAGAAACTAGGATTTATGAGGAACTTTTGGAAAATTATAACTTCAAAGGCCCACAACTCCCATTAAATTTTGAGGATCAGAATTCCCTGGCAATATACACAACTACATATGGTGTACTTGGTTGAGTAGTTTCAGAGGAGTTGAGCGGATTAACTTTGTGACGACAGAAGGAAGAACAGGAGAAAAACAATATCTCTCACCACAAAGATGGGGGAGACATAAATACACATAACAGTAATTGCAAAGAGATCAAAAATTTAAAAAAAAAATGTTTTACCATTTGTGTCTCCTTGTTTTTGTTAACATCATCCTCTGCATCCATGTCTTCAACATCGTCTGCTTCCAACTTTTTGGCTGATGGTTTACTTAAACGCTTCTTCTTACCTTCTGTAAATCAAAAAGAAACATTAATAAATTGTAAAAGTAGTTCACATGGCAGATTTGTAAAAGTAGTGGTTACTGTCAGATCTAAGCTTCATCAATATTTACTGTCAGGGGCGGCGCTGGGCTTAGCCAATGTCGCCAATTGCGATTTTTTTGGTGCCTAGGTTTTATAGCTTTAAACGATGCATGCACGTGTTAAATTATTGGTTATCAGAGACAAACTTATTTTTGTAGCAATATTTTTGTTATACTGTAATAAATAAAATACAGGTATGAAAATTGACAACGTCGGTGTTGTTGAGTGATTTCCAGACCGGATGTCCATCTTAATTTCGTAATTAGAAAAAACTCACACATGCACAGTTCGATTTTCAGTATTTCCAGTTTTATGTTCATTCACAGGACTAGATGTTTCTAATAAATTACCGTAAAATTTTGGTTTTCTGCAAAAAGAAATTAACCACATATCTTTTCATGATTACAATAAAATTATTGAATGGGCTGCTTGAGACCAAACTTATGAAAAACAAGTGTGGACACAGAAAAACGTCTCGCCTGTATTCCGCATCAGTAACGAAAATAAATTTCGTCATAAGCATTACGTAAATAGCATTTAATATCAGCAGCGGCCTGTATACAAAATATTGTCACCATACCCTGCATAGTTACAGGGGAACCGCCAGAACCCAAAAACTTTAACGTAGTTGCTGGACCGTGAAATTGAGGTCAAGGTCAGGTGGAACCTACCAGACAGTCATGTACTATTCATCAGCAACCTATATACCAAATATTGTCATCCTACCATGCGTAGTTACAGAGGAACTATCGTAACCCAAAAACTTTAACGTAATCGCTGGACCGTGAAATTGAGGTCAAGGTCAGGTGACACCTACCAGACAGTCATGTACTAGTCATCAGCAACCTATACACCAAATATTGTCATCCTACCATGTGTAGTTACAGGGGAACCGCCGGAACTTAAAAACTTTAACGTAGTTGCTGGACCGTGAAATTGAGGTCAAGGTCAGGTGGAACCTACCAGACAGTCATGTACTATTCATCAGCAACCTATATACCAAATATTGTCATCCTACCATGCGTAGTTACAGAGGAACTATCGTAACCCAAAAACTTTAACTTAGTCGCTGGACCGTGAAATTGAGGTCAAGGTCAGGTGACACCTACCAGACAGTCATGTACTAGTCATCAGCAACCTATACACCAAATATTGTCATCCTACCATGTGTAGTTACAGAGGAACTGTCGTAACCCAAAAACTTTAACGTAGTTGCTGGACCGTGAAATTGAGGTCAAGGTCAGGTGACACCTACCAGACAGTCATGTACTAGTCATCAGCAACCTATACACCAAATATTGTCATCCTACCATGCGTAGTTACAGAGGAACTGTCGTAACCCAAAAACTTTAACGTATTCGCTGGACTGTGAAATTGAGGTCAAGGTCAGGTGACACCTACCAGACAGTCATGTACTAGTCATCAGCAACCTATACACCAAATATTGTCATCCTACCATGTGTAGTTACAGAGGAACTGTCGTAACCCAAAAACTTTAACGTAGTCGCTGGACCGTGAAATTGAGGTCAAGGTCAGGTGACACCTACCAGACAGTCATGTACTAGTCATCAGCAACCTATACACCAAATATTGTCATCCTACCATGCGTAGTTACAGAGGAACTGTCGTAACCCAAAAACTTTAACGTAGTCGCTGGACCGTGAAATTGAGGTCAAGGTCAGGTGACACCTACCAGACAGTCATGTACTAGTCATCAGCAACCTATACACCAAATATTGTCATCCTACCATGCGTAGTTACAGAGGAACTGTCGTAACCCAAAAACTTTAACGTAGTCGCTGGACCGTGAAATTGAGGTCAAGGTCAGGTGACACCTACCAGACAGTCATGTACTAGTCATCAGCAACCTATACACCAAATATTGTCATCCTACCATGCGTAGTTACAGAGGAACTGTCGTAACCCTAAAACTTTAACGTAGTCGCTGGACCGTGAAATTGAGGTCAAGGTCAGGTGACAGGTGACTGACTGGCAAGTACTCATCATAAGCTACCTCTGGACCAAATTTGATGGACCTAGGGCTTGGGCTTACAAAGATATGAAACAAGATGTCAAGTGTTTACGCCGCCGCCGCCGGATTCCCATACATATGTCTCGCCTCCAGCGACTTTCGTCGCAGGCGAGACAAAAATGAAATAAGAGTCTGGCAAACTTTGATTTCGTCCGACGTGACAGAATATTTTCAGGGTGTCTGTCTGACCAAATGTCATACATAATGTTAAACAATTCGCCAGGTCGTATACTGATCTAGAGATTTCTAATCTGGCGACACTTTTACACAACTGGCAACGGAAAAATGCAGTTGGCGATTTTTTTTGGCGCCAGCTTTTTAGAAGCCAGAGCAGCCCCTGACTGTTGCATTCATTTTATGCATTTTCTACAATTACATATGTTAATCAAATAATTTAATGCAAATTCATAATTGTAAATTATTTATGTATGGGCATTGCTATTTTTTTTTACACTTTTTTACTAATTACACCTTCACTTCTTAGAAGTAATTTATAAGGCAGGACCTGGCTCCAAACAAATATATATAATCATAGAGATATTCTAAATAGGGTATTGAAAAGGATAAAACAAAAAATAAAAGAATATTTTATGATGTCTGAACCATGTTCAACTGACTGTCCTTATAACAAATAATAAACAAAACAATACTCCAAATTTTTTTATGGCCTTAAATCCTTGATATCAGAGAAGTATTGACTTGAAGATTCATCTGATCACAGAAGTCATAAATTCATGCCATCTCTTAGTTTGCCTACACAAAAATAAGATGGCAAAGTATTGCCATGTATAGTAATTCAGCGATTTCTCTGAATCTTAATATGTTCTGTTTTTATTCAGAGAAAGAATACTAGCATCATCATATACCTTGTTCAGAAGAAAACTTTGACTTGTAACGAGCTTTTTGTTTTTGACTCATCATACACCACTGTTGTTTCATCAAATCTGTCAGCATTTCATCAGAAAAAGTTGGATGTTCTTCTTTAATTGTATCTATATTTTTCTGACAATATACTTCAAAATTTCCATCAGCAGAGGATACTTTTGAAGTTTCCACTTTTATATCTTTTCCAGGGGTTTCATCTTTCGTAACTTTAAGTTTCTTAGGTTGAGGATCACTAGGTGAACTTACATCCAAACTTAGTTTTCGTTTACTTATTTTAGCCTCTTTTGGTTTTTCTTTCCCGGCAATTGAAGTCCTTTTTTTAGTTTTACTGGATTCATCTTCTTTGTTCTCTGCTTCTTCTTCAGTATCTCCATTGACTGGTTGCACCGGTGCAGCATTGGGTTTAGGCTGTTGTTCGTAATCAAATATATACTTCTGCTTACGTTCATTTCTAGACAATTCTAACGCTGATTCAGCTTCCTTGATTGCTATATGCCAAGCTTTTAACCTCCCAGGATATGTTCTATACAGTTTTTCTAGTCTTGGCTTGTCCGACTTCTTGGCATTATCAAAGGCTTGTTTTACATGGTCATCATATGCTTTTTTTCCTTTGAACTCCATTATTGAGGAACTATATACCCAACCTCTTTCACATTCATCACCAAAATACTGCATGTGATACATTCTTGATTTACCTACATAACATATTTAACATTCATTTTATTGGAGTACATCTTCATCAGAAAAACATGTCAATTGGGAAGAAAGCTAATTTCAATTCATGTTTATTCTTTAAATGATGGCAAGTACTTTAAAGAAAATGTATAGCATGAGAGATAGGACTAGTTAGTAACAGTTTAAAAACATTGAAAACAATATTTCTTTTATTATATTCTGTTCTGTGGTCTTTTATTAGAGTTTCCTGTAGTTTTTAATTACTGATAATGTAACATATAATTGGTGCTTGCTTACCTTGCATTTTAGTAAATATACCAGTATGTGGATCAAAAGCAACCATACAAGGCCACCATGGATGGCCAGCCACTTTTCCCCATAGACAATCACCAACTAACCACTCTATTTCTTTTTCTTCTTCTGCAGGTGGCAATGACTCTCTTTTTTTAGGCTTAATTTCTGGTGTTGCTGCCTTAGGGGACGTTGTCAAATCATCAACAATAACTTTGGGTTTACGTTGTCTCTTTCCTTCAACGACTTTGTCTTCAAATATATTTTTGTAACTTGGAGTTTTCTTTGCTGGTGATTTATGTATTTTCTGATCAGTATCCGATGACTTCTCAGGTGACTTGTTCGTCTTTTCTTCTGACTTATTTTCCGCCCTTTCTTTCTCAGACAATTGTTCACGTTCTGTGGGTGATTTGTCATCTATTTGAGTTTTGTCAACTTTGTGTCCACCTTTTGACCTGGACTTTGGCTTCTCAGATTGCTCATTTTCACTTGAATTTTCTACATTTGAAACAAAATTAGAACATCAAAATGCACATTTTGTACTACTGTAAATGCAGAAATTTTAGCAATGTTTTCATGACTGCAAATTACCTTTAAATTGCATTAATTAAACCTAACATTTTTACTTTCATCACTCCACTGACAGTGTTCATTTTAATACAGGTGTATCTATAAGGACTGTTTATTCAGTTACTTCCTGTATAATGTGTCTATATATGAATGAAAATATAACGTGTTAAGGCCTAAATTAAAAATTTGTTTGTTTCCCCCATTCCTCGACCGACCCATAAATTGCAGTCGACTCAAAAAAATTTGTGTGGATCATGTCAATTCAGGGCTCATCGAAGTGGGCGACAAAGTCGCAATACTATATCCTGATACCCTACGGCACCTCAAAAGCGAAGTCGAATTCGCCCGGTTATTTCCCTCAAGTTGATCGATGGTTCACATACATGTAAGATACTTGTATATCTGGTCCAAATAATTCACCCATACTACCAATTTATCAGTAAATGTGTAATTCCAATAAGAAACGGCAAACAATAGGCGTAACATTTTTTTAAAAGGATTTGTCTTTCAACTGGATTACAGGCCATTTGTTTATTTACCGGATGTGACTTATTACCGGAAGTGAACAACGAAGAAAAGTAAAGTACAACGGCCTATAATGAAAAATCGTACTTTTTTTTTTTATAAACAAACACTTTCAATTGGTTTCAAACTTCAGTTCTTTCAAAGTGTATTTTATTTTAACAAATTTCTTTGATACATATATGAGCTGCACTTGAAAGAATAAAGATGTATACAGTAGTCCCCCTCTTATGTGATCCCTTCGCCAGCGACCACCCGCTTTTTGCGGCCAAAACCCTGATGCATTAAGTGTTTCTAACATAAAACTACCTCTCGCGAACGAATACCCCTCAAACGCAACCAGCGACCACGTTTTTTTACACAACAACGTAAATTCCCCTCACGAGCACGGTTTTCACAGACTGGATGTTTATTTTGGAAGTCTCGAATAGAACGAGATTTGGTTTTTTTATCGTAAACCGTTCAGAAACAGTTCAACAACCGGTCAACAAAATGTCCAAATCGTGTAAAAGAAAGGTTTTAAGCTGTATTAAAGGGGAAAACAAGTAGGATATTGTAGATCAGTTTGATTTCGGCATTACGGAAATCTGGTTTATTACAAGAAGACTGAAATATTCAACATGGAGATAATAGTACAATGTACCAACATAACCATTTATCAAAATTTACTACAAAACGATGTCAAAAACTTGGGAAACTGGAAACAGAGAAAAACCTGGATTTTTCCAAAATAGACGGAACCTTAATAAACTACGAAGTAGATCCTGGGCAGACAATAAAAGTGATAAAAACAACGAATGTAGTTGAAACAGGAACATTCACTGTTAAGAAGACTTCGAATTGTTATATTCATTACACATTTTTAACAGATAAAAACTGCATGAATTCTTTTTATTTTTATTTATACTGAATAATAAAATACAAACACTTTTTTTTGTGATTCCTGATTACTTCACAGCTTTTGCTGCTTATCAACCGACCAAGCTCTATAGACCTGTATAAATTGTATCCCCTCAAGAAAGACCACCCCCATTATAAGACCACTTTCATGACTCAGATGGGGTGTCTTATAAGAGGGGGACTACTGTAGTAATTATTGACATCATGTTAAGTTCTGTAGATGGGTGTTCCATGAAGAAGAAATTTTGCACAACTTTGTCCAAGTGGAAGTGTGTTGAACAGAAGAATTATTTCTGGGTTTAATGTTATGTTATTCTATCGATCTTCTGTGAAAATTTTGCTCAGATAAACATGGCATGTTCATAAACTGTTAGAAATATTGATGATGTTTACATGGTTTATTTCTACACCTATACAAATCTTTTAAGTTAATCTATTTTTATTTGTGAATACCTTGCATGGCTACAAGTACTGAAGTAGATAGAAAAATAGTTGCTATATCTGGTGTTTTTTTTCATTGATTTTATAATGATAAAGGTCAGGGCTCGCGTTGGAGGGCGACTCGGGCGAAGAAGTCGCTTTATCGTGGTCCCACTTCGCCCTCGATCATCGTCCAAAGCGAAGTGAAGTCGCCCTATCATTTTGTAGAATCGTCTAATGTCGCCTTTAAAATTTTATTCCCATTTTGGTAAGAATCGTCGTATTTTTGATACCATGTCATGTTTATTTTGTTTACGCGCCACAAAGTCAACTGGTACCCGTTTAATTTGTATTAAGTATATAAAGCGTAGGTTTAAAATACTACCGAAAACCAGTTCAGTGCAAAAAACATTAAATTTTCCGGGGCGGATATGAATTTGGTACCGGAGATTGCAAATGTACTACGCTGATAGGTATGAAATGAGTATTGCAATGACAGAAACGTAGTAAAAAAGTATTTTAGCAGTTACTTTAAACAAATTTAAGTGAAATATTTAAAAATAAATTTAATAGTAAATTTTACCATTTTACATAATATAATATGTCACAATGATCACAATGTCAATGATGTAATTGTCTACTTCTAGTTCTTAGCACTTAATTATAATTCAATCAATTTGTGTAGCAATGACAAAGAAACATTTATTTTAATGAACAGTTTTGTGACAGTTTATTCTTTTTTTTATTGTTATGTTTAATACATGTATTTATGAAAATGTGTGAAATAAGTATACTGAATAGTTAAAAAAACATATAACAATAAGAATGCAAATGCCAACACTTATTTTACATTGTAAAAAAAAACAAAGAAAACAGGACCCTTTCGCAACATATAATGCAACTTCACCCTGTTGTCCACCCACTTCTCCCTGTTCTATCCTCACTTCTCCCTGTCAATCACCCAAAAGAGAAGTGACTTCTCCCTATAATTTTGACCCAGCGTGAGCCCTGAAGGTTATGTGTTATTTGATATTGCATACCATGATTATAATTTAAATGAAAAAGAAAGAAAACAAACTGAATTGCAGGCAAACAAGTCTAAAAAATGGATGAAAAATTGCCAAAATTTAATGGTTAGATCTGTAGTTATGTAAGATTTTACTTCAAAAAGTATTGTAAGAAATTATGGCATCTTTTCTATGCAAAGAATATGTTCCTCTAGGATAAGGGGAACTGGCCAAGTTCTTTGCAGTTTTCACATGAAGCTCTATTTAAATAAGAAATAAATATACATTCCCAGGCCAGAGACCCCCTTATTATAGATATGAAATCTAAGGTGTATCAATGGGACAATCAAATGTCACAAAAAATCACTTAAGTGTACATAGACGAGGCTTGCCCCCTCTTTAATAATTCAACAGGCCCCCCCCCCCCCTTTCAAAGCTCAATTTCTTGATCCATTAACCACATAAAAAAACCACCTACCTACCTACCCATCTTGAAAAATGTGGGTAGGGGAACTGGGAAACAAACATTTTTTTAATTGTGGCCTAATCATGAATTACAAAAATTTAACAGCAATATGTAGCATGCAAATACGTAGAAATTTTTTTTCTTTTGACCATAGAAAAAAAAGAGTGATCGTCAGAGCTACGTTTTTGCAGCAAAGCAATATGCAGATATTTTATAAACATGTTGCATAAATAACATACATAAAGCATTTAGTGTGATTTTATACAGCCTTGTTTGTTACTCATGAATTAAGACAAGTGACAAATGTGTCCAATAATATCAAGTGTGTAAAATTTAACTGAACAAACCTTCTGGTATTTTCTGTACAGATATTTCTTGTTTCAGATCTGCATCCATAGTAACCACCTTCCCAGCATCTTCTACAACTAGTTTAGCACTAACTGGACTAGTAACTCCACCTGGTGGACTAGCTACTTCTTTCTTGGCACTAGCCTTACTTTGAGCAATTTTAGGGTTCCTATTCATTGTAGGAATCTGTGGAAGATGATGTCTGAACCCTGAAGGAGCTTGAGATGTACCATTCATGGTGGGGTTCTTTGTTGGAGATGACGGTGATATGGCCTGTTGATTGGGGACTGCTGCAGATTCACTGTCCATCATTCATCCTGTTAAGAAAAATAAAGAACAGTGAATAAATTACATACAAGTAATTAAATAGCATTTTTTTCACCACAAATTCTGGCACTTTACAATTTTCTAGCTTTTTTGATACCCTCTGCATGTATGTAGCTGTTGATGGTCCTACTTGTCTGAATAATTGAGAACCCATTAACCCCACATCATTATGTTACTTGTTTATGAGCAGTGATTGCAAATGTAACAAATTGTTATACAACATTCAGTCTGGTAACCCAGGAACCTTTAACAGATCGAATAATCTCTACGAGACGAAAGACATAAAAACATTTTTTTTAAAAGAAGTGGAAATTCAAGATGTATTCTTGGAACTGTCACCTGAAAAGTTGCCAGACATTTTAAATTGGAAATTCAATTTAACTTGACCAAAAGTAAAGAACCAGACATAATGTGACAGATCCATTCAAGCCTGTAGTTGATGTCTACATACTTGTCCATTTTGTTCATTGAATCCAGAGGTGCTAAAAGTGCCTGGGGAGAACACATGTACAGGAAATTTGCCACCTGCATAAAGCTGTACTAAATAACAAACTGCTTCATGTGATATCCATCTTGAGAAATGATAAGCAGCTTATATATTCAGAGATCCCCTAGAATTTACTCATGACGGGCCTATGGATTTTAAGGTTTTAAATGCCCTATAACCCCCTTAAAAAATGACCTTAAAATAATTATTTCTTTCCTCTGCAACTAGCCTGGAACAAAAAAACTATAAAGGTAATTATTGAAAACACTGATATTAGAGTCTCTCTACAAGAAGAATTTGTAAAATAATTCATTTACTTTTATAAACTTTATAAACTACAAATAGCAATGACTCATGGACTATGTGGATGCCGTTTCACAGCTGCTCCATCTGGGATAAAAACTTAATAGACTTTACTTGTGCTGAATTATTAGTACTGTGTTTATACTGTACGCCCAGAGTGTGTGGTCACTCAAACACTCAAATAAGAGAAATTTCTCAGTGTTACACAGTGTATCACCGAAATTTTCTCAGAGAATCAGTGTTTCAGAGTGTTGTAATCTATCACCACCTTAAAATTAATCCCCTTAATGTACCGACTTTCGGGTGTAACACGGTTTGACACTGTGTTTTTCAGATTTTCAGGGTGTAGAAAATATATTGAATCGATTGTTTATTGAAATCAAAGAACCAACTAATGTCTTGCTTTTCTCATTACTACAAAACTAAAATGTGTTCAATCTTCAAACTTCACGATTTTTTCTTTTTTGCTCATGTAGAAATAACTTGTCGGTCTTTATCTATATGTCTATCTATATTTTAAAATTAATTATAAATAATTAGCGTCTTTAGTGGTTTCAACAACGTTAACAATTTGATTTATTGCAATCCTGGAAGTCTAAGGAGAGTGAGCTGTGCTAGTACAATTCACAGAACTTCAGCTTCATTCACTTTGCGAATTTATGCAAATAGTGCACATGCCTGGAAACCTATTTTTATTTATTTCTATTTTGGTCAGCATTGTATTTTTAAAACTATTTTACGTGATTAAGAATTTTTTTCAAACAGAACTTTCTTTGTTTATATTTCGGCAATACTGAAGTTAAATGTAAAGCTTTTATCCCGAATAATACTTTATGCAAAGCACATGGTTTAACAGGTCAGTTTTGTATTTATGTACATGTTACACGTGGCTTTAGTCTAGAGTAGAGAGAAAAAAATTTTAAGTGTATGCCTATTGTCAATTTTTTGGACAAACGAAACTAAATTCGCATATTATTTCAGTGAAAACATAATGAAACTAGAACGATAAAAACAACAATCATCATGATCATCGTTACACCTGTAACAGTTACTTGGCACATAAACCAATCGATCTATTTTTATCTCTAATATGGGTCAAATTCGGTGTAACAAAATTGACATTTTTAATTTGTATATGGATAATGTTTTTTAAATGAAACTTCTATTTTTATTTCATAGTTTTGGTACATTAAAGATGTAAATGTATATTTGACCTCAATTACTTTTGCTGACCATGTGGTTAAACAAGTGTGTATTTATTTTTGTCACGTGCACCTTGTCTAGAGAACACGTTAACATTAGTGTATCGACGCAAAAAAACGAATTGATTTGATGTATATGAAATAATAAGGACAAAACACATCATCACAGGCATATCGTTTGTTGTTACTTGAACTAAGGACTGTATATTGTCTTTTTCTTTAATTACCGTATATCAAGTTGTTCTTAAAAAAAATCAGTTCTAGTGCAAGCTCCGATTTATTTACCAAAATTATTAAAAATTTTAAAGTTCTAAATTCTTCGTATTGACATGACTTTACCAGTGTCTATAGCTGTTGGTAATGCAAGAGTGACTAACAATAAATTGAATAAACAATTATTTTTTGCAATTTGGGGTAGAGACAAGTTGTGGGTGATTTTGAGTGTCTTCACTCAAAATTTTCTGTGTAACACCGTGAAACACTCTAAACTGTGTAGGTTGTGAACACTACACTGTGTAGAGTGTTTGAGTGACCATACACTCTGGGCGTACTGTAATTTTAATATGGAATGTAGAGTTCCTTATAATTACCTGTTTGTTATATTTTGCTATAAATGAATGTATTTATAATTATAAAATAAAAAATATATTCAAAATATATTCTTTGAAAACTTTTGCTATTAGCCGATGGGAGATCCTCGAACAACTGTCAGAGAAAAAATATTTTACGTTGATCTTCAGAAACTTGTTTAAGTTTTTTTCTTTGGAGGCATGGTTTACAGTAACTGAATGTCTCAGAAATATACATAAATTTAACTACGATAACACCAGAGAAAGACATTAAGCAGATACATATCTCCACATAGGAGAGCTGTGGAAAATGCTAAAATAATTTTTTCAACAATCCCGACCAACAGCGCTCGATATGTAAAATGAATGGCTCACAGATTTTTGTGCTGCACCGAACTGCCCCCCCCCCCCAGGTGAATTCAAATGCGCCATTTCCGTTTTTAACGGGACTATGACACAATCCAAAAATCCAACGTGATTTCTGTATATTTATTATAAACAGATAAAAACAATATATCTTGAAAGATTATAAATTTTCAAGGGAATTTAGTGATTTTTTAATTAATCATTTAGGATGTTTTGTTAGGTTCATTGAACTTCTTCTTCACTTAAGTAATTTGGTGTATTCATTAAGTAAACAAATGGTATAGAATCCATTTGAAGCACTCAACACATTTTAAAAAACAAGTGAAATACATCTACACAAAATCTTATCAGCCTTGTAACTAGTCCGATCAAGCTAGTGATTTGGGATTTTCACTAGTCAGAAACCACAATTACTTGTCTCTGGCATCGGACTAGTGGTTATGGTCACAGATGGAATTTGTTATAAAATATTAACATTGATAAAAGAGTTAAATGTTGAAAATAAAGAAAATCTAACAGCCATAGATATATGCAGTAAATATGAAATATATAATTTGGAGAGGAAATTCGGACTGATACCCAGAAAATATTACTGGACAAGCATGAACACTAATTTTTTCTTTTGGGGTAAATTGACCCTCCGCCCACCCTAAATTGGAGATCAGCAGATTTCGGGGTACAAGTTATTACTGGTTTAAGCTACAAGGTAAGTCATAGTCATGTTCTTTATTTATTTAATATAAAACTGTTATTTTTGTATGCATTCTTTGCTACAGATAATTTTGTTTCAATACGTCTGGTTTTGTGGCAATAGTGATTATTATCTTCCAATTCATTGTAAGCTCCCATTTCTAATTTGTAGGCAAATGGTCACCAACTTGAATTTCTGCGATGTTCCTCTTCATTACATATAGGATTAAAGTCAAACCTTTTCTCCTGATTGGTTAAGTACCCAGGAAGTATCAAATAAAATTCAATATAATTAACAATTAAGGCAAACGGAAAACATCATTGGATCTACTTTTTAAGCTAAACAAATGGAAACCCGCTTCAATAAAATAGTATTGAGAATGGGTTTTGTTTGGAAATATTGTGGAAATGCCTTTGCAAAAGTGCCATCCTTGATTTTTTACGTACATGCACATACCGAGCCTAGAAATCATGTTCATTGAACTTTTTCTTCATGAAACATGTAGTGTAGTATGTGTATGGGCATGCTACAGACTAAATAGCTTTTTCCAGACAAAAAAAAAATTTAAATATAATAACATTGCAGTATTGAAAAAGAAATCAAAATTTATATTTTTTTATTGTTAAGAGACATCTGGAGAGGAGAAAAGCTCCCTCCAGTTGTCAACCTCATTATGAAAGTCCTCATTATAATACTACTGTCCTATAAATTTAGTGAACACCTGTCCCGATTTATCTTCTGAATTATGTTTTTTAACTTTTTTTTTTTTTTTTATAATAAAAATGTCCAATATATTTTATCTAGAATTATTAAATTGGTATGAAAACAAAAACAAAACATTTTGTGTTTCTAATATGTTTGCATTTTCATTATGTCTTAATAACTTGTAAAAAAGTTTATTATTTTACTTATAACACTAATGTCTTATCATGGCCATGGGCAAAACAACTCATTTTGTGCAACTAAATGACACAAGAGGAACTGTTTTTGAAAATTTTTTATACCACACCATCTGTTTCTTCATTTTGCCAAAAAGCACATCATTAAAATATTAATAGGGTTACATAGAATGGTGAAAGAATTTACTTTTTTAAAAACATCAAACAAGAAATGGACGGGAATTAAAATTGTGTTTTTAACTGAAAGAAAGTTAAGAAGGCACTAAATGAAAAACATTGAACCTCAGGAAAGGAACAATATGGTCACTTCATTAATGTACTATATACTATAACCCGTTATAAATACTATCATTGGCAACAGTGTCAGTGATTATCATTGCCATTGGCATTGCATAGGGAAAATATGTCCATACCACAATGAAATACTTAGGTTTTTGATTTAATTGAACGATAATTGTATGATATTTGAAACAACAGATTGCAAAATGAATTTAACATCTAAAAAACATATTGCGGAAAAGAATGGTGAACTCAAGGGGATATAAACTCCAAAATTACATTCAAACATGCAACATTTGTGCATAGCAAATCCATAAATGAAAGACAACAAAGGGGAAAAACTGACAACAGACAGGCCGTTCTATGGCTGATTGTGTAGAATGTACAAACAGTATTGTATAAGCTAAAACAATAGTCTGAATATGATTAGGTCTTTAACTGGTCATCAACAAATGATTTTTACTTCCAAATGTTGCTTTCACCGGAAGACACCATGAAAGACTCGGTTTCCTGTCGGTAAAATACGGCGGGAAAACGGAGAAATTTGATTGGATGGATAATATTCGGCTATCTTCGTGAAGAAATTTAAAGCATTTTAGCGCGAAATGTTCGAAACGTCCGCAGCGATAAAATATATTTCTATTGTGAAAATGTTAATTTCGAAAAAGCAAAAATAATCGAGATGAGCAATACTCTATACTAAGTACTTAGCTAGTTACAACAAGGATTTTGTTGCATATATAAACGGGTAGATGTTATCTCTTAACAGCCTTCATAATTACGTTTTTATGGTCGTCAACATTACTGAATTTTATTGTTATTGGTAATCAATCTCTCAAATACGATCGGACATTTTTACTGATTTTTATAGTGTTCCATATTTCTGGGTTTGACACACATACAACTTTCAATTAGTTTCGTCTAGATTCTCGTTTCTGTGAAATTCTCCTTTCCTACTTGCCAACATATTCAAGGTAGAATTACTGATAATTTCACCAAGGGGTATGGGGACCGCTAAAGTCCCCAGTGGGTCCTAGGAAAAGCCTTGTTGGGGGCCGGGGGCAAAGGGGGCGAAGACCCCGGTCGAAAACTATTTTAGAGTATTTCTATGGTATTGAGAGGGTCTCCACAAGTTTCTGAGCTGACATACGCATGTATTTTGTTAATGCAGGATTCACGCCGGGTATTCGGACACACAGAACAGGGTGGAACACAAAAGAACGGGTGAGGTGGATGAAAACATCGTGTTCAGGTAGGTGTGTTATTTTCATTCTGAACGTATTGAAATAGGATTAAAGACAGAAATAAGTTTATAACGCCTTTTGTATGTCCCTTAACTACTAGTACACCAAGTATTGTCTGTTTTTATTGGAGAAATAATCCACAGGAACGTCATGAACACGGAAATTACTTCGGAAAAAGTAGACTTCCAACTTTCGTTGATTGTAACTTCTCGCGAAATGCAAGTTACAAAGTCTTTTTGGTCAATATAGATACCCCAATGCATACTTGATTATCTGTGAAGAATTTAACTTCTAACTCGACGTATTAAGCACAGTATTCTTCATTATCCAAACATAGTTAACTTTAGCGAAATTTTGACACAACGGACCGCGTGTGATTCGAGATGAAGACCACTAAGAACGCGGGTGTTGGACACACAGAATATGGCGTTAACTAGCAATGACCTGGTATTAAATAAGTGTCTAATCACTGTTTTATTTAGTTTTCTGTGTCCAAATGTTGTAGAACACCAGTTTAAGTTATGTTAGTCCTATATTTTTGTTATAGAATACATTTTATGTGCACTTACGTATACTAAGTTAACCTCATTTCCCATTGGTTCGTGCAATATAAGTTGTCTGTATTTAAGCGTTTTGGTTCCATGATCAGATGAACAATGGTCTATAATTGTTTCTAAGCAAGTTTCTTTTACGCCAATACAAGCATTTATATATAATATTAGTGGATTGACTTGACATAAACCCAATATAAGGACAAGGCTTAGAAACCATGGAAACGGAGTACGTATAATGGCGAGGCTCTGCCCAATCTTCTCAGTGTCGTGCCTAGTCCTTATATTGTGTTTATGCTAAATCAATATACTAATATTATGTTTATCCTGCAATCTATCCTAAAATATTTCCTCCTAAAAATTTTTGTAATTGTATCCTTATTAAGCCTATACACATAGTGCGCAGTATTTTGGTAATCAACATGATTGACGTAAATTGAGTGATGTTTCAAGAACGAGTTCTGCTTTTCAAGGTGAATTAAAAATACAAAAGTAATGCACGTAACAAGTTTAGTAAAACATTATCAACAGAAATACAACAAGATACTATTTTCAATATCACATAAGTTGTACTGTATTACGAAACTCGTCGATTCGGCGTACAAACTTTTCCTTTATGTTTAATGGCGATCGCACATTTATACAATATTCGTTCATTGTCATTAAATATACAGATTATTTGTACTAGCCTTAGAAACAGGTAGGAATGCGAGATTCTATCGAGAATTTCTTACCTGTTTCGCGGCGAGTACAAATAAACTTTATATTTTTCGACAATTGTTTTTATTCTGCAACCAGAAAATCCATTTTATACTAATGAAAAGCATTAAAAGTGCACTTTAACCGATTTTTGACTTGAAATTTTCGGCGCGTAATCATGTGATAGCCTGAAGTCACAAACAAATATCGTATTTGACAAAATGTCGTAAACCAGAACATAATACTAAATATCGTTAAAAGTAAGGACAGGGCACCAGGAGCCGACGTCATTATTTACAATTCTAATATGACGTCTTTCATACGTTTTGGCCCGCTATTACGTCACAATTAGAATTCCGACGTCATATGAAAATAGTAATCGGAACATCTTTCTGCCATTTCCGTCAAGGGTCGGGAAATAACCGAGGTGATCCGATTTATGAAAATACCAAAAAATCCGGCCGAACAACAAGAGCCAAAAGTCAAGGGACAGTTACAAATCCGGATATAGACAAACGCAATACAAAAACCAAAACACAAAAACAGAAAGAGAGTAACCCGAACCTAATAAAAACCATGGGTGCACTCAGGTGCTCCGGATCAGTAAGCAGTGTCTGTCTCTAATTAGACACCGATCGAGTTACTTATTGTCATGTCTAGGGAAAAGTCAAATCCAGGAATAGGAAACACCATGACGCAGAGAAAATGTCAGATCGTATTTGAGACACTGATTTCCCATAGGGATCAATAAAAGTCATGGTAACGACCATAGAACTTCTGAACAGATAACACCAACCTAGGTACAACAAACCCTTGTTTGAGTAGTTTAGCAGTCAACAGCAGTGATCGGTCAAGAAAATCGGAATACCTATCCCAGGATCTAGAATAACGTATAGTTGTGAAATGGACACACCATACGCTGGAGCTGCTGGAATGTTGCTATCAATAAACGGGAAGTTGAAAAAAAGAAAGTTGAAGTCATCACGTTTGTACGGTAGAGTCTAGTTTGTAGTTGTCCTGAGTCTATTTCTAGAAAAAGGTCTAGAAAAGTTAGAGGCTGACAGTGTATTGGTGGTATCTTTAATGTCAAGCTCGCAGGGTAAATTGAATGTAAATAGTCATCAAATTTAGCATTGTTGAGGGACAAAACATCAGCAATATAACGGAATGTTAAATTAAAGATCTGGGCCAGTGTCTTTTCTTTCTTCTTCAGTAGGCCTTCTGGGAACTCAGCCTCATAAGAGTACAAAAACGGGTCGGTGAGGAGAGGAGCACAATTAGTACCCATAGGAATACCAACAGTCTGTTGAAAAACATGTCAACCAAACATGACGAATATGTTGTCTATCAGAAAATCTAACATATGACAGATTTGGTCTTCAATATTATATTTAGAGTCATTTATGACGAAGTAAGTTCTGTCATATACGCTTAAATGCAATTTTGTTAAGATTTCTCAACATTTATTTGCTTAAAAGGTAAGTATATTCAATAAAATGACGAGAATATATGTGTATGTCAATTATATTTGTTTTAACATACTGCTGTGGGATATCTCTTATTAGTTTCAAAAAGCGTCCTCTTAGAGCCGCTGCGAAATTTTAACTCATTTGTTATACATATTAGAATTGAAATAGATTATTGCAATTGGTATCTATGCGAATTAGAACATGGTCAGACCTTATATTTTTCTTCATTTTATACCTCGCTGACAAATATATGGTCTGACCATGTTCAAACTAATTCGCAATAATCTATTTCTTAAATAAAGCTTTGCTTTATTCGTAGTGTCGTATTTGTATAGTTGAACCGGTAGTTGCAAAATAAATAGACATTCATGATCTTGATTTGCAGGGTTGCGCCATAATACTTTGAATTTAGCCTGTTTGAAGTGTCTGTTTTAGAAGAGAAAAAACCAACACAGATGAAAATAATATATGTATTTATGGATTAAAACAAAAACACGTATTTGCGCGATTGCAACATTCCGATTTGTTTACATTTGGCAAGAAAGGTCAAACAAGTACATTACTGCAATACACAAAAGTAGTTCTTAAAGTGGGCGTGGCTGAAACGAGTTTCATATCCAGTGGCAGTGAAACACATACAATATTTCAGCTGCTCTAATCGAAGGATTGCAGGATTGCAGGATAAACTATTCATGAAAAGAAAATATACGGTTGCTAATTACAATAATAGAAAGGGACGAACAGTTTTAAATTAAAAAAAAATACAAAATGTATATTTTCACCCGGTTCGTTATGTTCTCTAAGGAGCACACACCCGCGTTCCACAGTGTCCTCACCCGCGGTCGGTTGTGTCAAAATTCCGCCAAGTATGTTTGGTTAATGAAGAATACTGTGCTTAATACGTCCAATTAGAAGTTCAACTTTTCAAAGATAATCAAGTATGCATTGGGGTATCTATATTGACCATAAAAACTTTGTAACTTAATTGCTCTTCGCGAGAAGTTACAATCAACGAAAGTTACCCCCTCCCCCAACAAAAAAATTTAAGAAGATATGGAATACTGGCACCCCCTCCCCCCCCCCAAAACAAGCCCCTTTTATGGATCTGCTTGTGGTCAGAACTTATCAAGAACATGTTTAATATAAACTTTTTAACGTAGGTGTTTTAAAATAGAAGGTTAAATTTACATTTCCTTGTTTCCATCAATAGCAAATCTTTATTTTTAAATCATAAAATGTTTACGGCGTATTGTAAATTGCAGTGCAAATAAGAGATAGCGGTAATGTTTTCTCAGACTTCATTTTTGCAAATATAATAAGATCAATTTTTTTTGCATTTTACATTATGTAAAACCCTTAGCTGCATTCAATTTTAGCTTTTAATTATTTGTGGACATTTTCAAAAGCCTGAGCTAAACAAATTTGAAAACATGTACTGCTTACTTGTATTTTCATGTTGATAACTAAGGAGTGACTAAAAATAGATGCCTTCAAAATGCAGTAGGGAACAAACTAAAAAATGCAGGCACGCAAGAGTTGACAAACCGAATGACTAAGAATTGAAAAGAAAACTCAAAAGAATTGGAAAATTCTGAAGATAGCCAAAGTTTCAGTTTTCATAGACATTTATAAAAACGCAAATAATTTTACATTTCTGCATGTAGGCGTAGACAAAAGGTGCATTTGATGGATTTCATTGAAACAGAGTCAACATAAAAAATGACAATATAACTACCAACTTATGATATTGTCACAAAATATAACATTACTTTTTACGGAAGCCGTAAGGGGACATGAAAAATAAGAAGAAATTTTTTTTTTATTCGTTATCTCGATAAAACAAAATTGTTATATCGGGATCTCGATAAAACAGCCTATCGTTATCTCGAAAAAACGATACTGTTATATCGTGATCTCAATATAAAGATTTCGTTATCTCGAGAAACGATATCGTTATCTCGAGGAAACGATATTGATAACGTTAACTTTTAGCAGATGCCCCTGCAAATATCAATATAAATATACAAAAGACTACGGAAAGGAGTTTTAATGTAAAAAAAAGATTTCGGTAGTGTTTGATATTAATATATAGCGTTATTAATTCATTGGCGTTTTTTTATAATTCTTAAATTCTAAACATAGGGGACTATATAGGTAATAACATTCATTCATGGCACTCAATTGCACACAACATTACAACGCAAAACAAATACAGTATTCTATCAGGGTTTCGGTTTCCTTTAAACAAAGCACCACAAAAACCAGGCCCTTAATCGATAAAACTATATAATTTTGAGGATTTTTTAAATGTAAAATTAAAAACAAATCCATTCAGCAATATTAATTTCATATTAAAAAAATAAGATTTTTATAGTAAAAATAAATTTTCAATGTTCATGGCTTCTTTGGCAACCGCCCATACATAACCCATATACTATCGTTAGGTGTAAAACACCCCACCCACGCACTCCTTTTCAAGGAAAAAAAGCAGTTGTATAAAAAAGTTTTCGTTTGCTTTTGAATAAAAACACGCCAAAGCAGTGGTGGCTCTAAAAAGGGCAGTTGTTCGGAGAAGGAACCCATTTTCCTGATTTAATTTGTTATTTTCGTGCAGATTTTCAGCAATAAATTAATTTGCCTTCACCCCCTCAACTTTTTCCAAAATTCTGACCCCCTGGCAATCTCGCGTCATCCCATTTTTAGGTGCGTCGACAAGGGCGTTTAAAACACTCACACATTCTATTATTGATTGATCTAGTTATTTAATTTCATATTAGGGGGGCGGGATTCAACAAAAAAGTTTTGAAGAAAACATTGGCTCAGAGGCGGAGCTTGTTTTAAAATGATACGCAAAAAACCCAGTTCGACCTATGGCATCGCAGCTATACGTTGAAGACAATAAGGAAGATAATTATTCTTTAAATTTAAAGACTCAGAATGTGTCAATCAAGTACGATTTTAACCCTAGTCGGTAACGTTTATTATTATTAATATCACATACCTATATGAAAATATTAGAAAGTCATGTTTATTAGGTCGAAATATCTATCTAAGTATTATTCATTTTTCCGTTTTCCGTTTCCGTTCCGCGTTTCGTTTCCGCGTTTTAGTAACACCCATTTTTAATTGTTTTCTATAGTTTTCTCTTGTTCTCATCAGTTCTCTGAGTGTTTTAGTACAAACGTTTATGTAATATTTTATTTTTTTTTAAATACATGTAACTGCAAGGGATGTTTTTCCGATTATCACCTGCATTACTGCTTGGAACCGTGTTAAATATAAAAGATGTTGGCCACTGTTAATGCATCTGGTACAACTTTTAATAAACATGCTTTCTAGAAAAGTAAAAACACTTTTCTTTGATCCATTGTTATTTTCAAGCATTCTTCTCACGCTTGGCTACAAATTTCACAGATCTCAGTAGTTATTGCTCTTAACTAAATTTGTCGTCTGAACTTCCCGGTAGCCAGGTGCAATGTTTTGCTTAGCGTCATCACGTAACATTAAGATTTACCATTTGGAATTTGAGGGTGTAGAGGGGTGTTTATTATTTTTGTTACATCACAAGACATAAGATTAATAACATTCAAAATGGCTGTTGACTCTTTTCAATATATTGGCTCTTAGTGGTATTTTGTGTAACATGTTTTTGGTTAATTGATTCTTAATACATTTTTTTCAATTGTCTTAGCCCATTCCCATATTTTTCAGACTCACTCAAAACATATGAAATAAAATGGTCTCCTACTCAAAAAGAGGCCTCGGTGGCCTAGTGGTTAAGGTAGATTGTCTACTATTGAGCACGTGGTCTGTCAAGGGCAGGGTGTACTCGACCCAATCTTAATTTACAATGATTGCCAGTTTTCCAAACGAAGGTCGGGATTTCTTTTCCGGGTATTCCAGCTTCCTCCTGAAAAATTGCTGAAAGTGGCGTTAAACACCATTCAAACAAACATAAACAAACCTACTCAAATGGTTAATGCTATGAAGTGTATAACGCACTACCCTTTAAGCCTCAAATCTTGTTAATACATTATCAAATTACCTTACGCTTATTTATTACACACATTTACACTATGTTCAATCAAGGGTGTATTGTATAATAATTCTATAAAGGATGTAATTTATTTATATTAAGTGCTTGGATTGGATGAATACACTTAAATTACGTCATCTCTGATAATTTATAAATCGATATTTCCTCTAAGCGGACCACTTTCAGTATACAATAAACAAGATAGAAGATGACGTTCTCCTAACTAACGTATCGTAAGGAGAGGAACAATGTTTTTCCCATGATTTCTAATTAAATCGATTAAGGTTTCAAATAAAATTTATTATATGACTGAAAATAACTTAGATTTTCATTGGTTCAAAGGGTATTTTATGTATTTTTGCAAAATATGATAGTCACCGCGCAATTATGCACGCGAGTTGATCATCACTTGTGTAAGCTTCAATGTGTACCTAATATATAGTATCAGGAAAATCCGTACATATTTTTTTAAATATATGTAAGAGTCAACGTTCAATTGCGCAATCATGCACGAGAGGTGATCATCACTTGTGTAAGCTACGTGTACCTAAATATAGTATCAGGGAAACCCGTACATTTTTTTTAAAGTATATGTAAGCTTCAATTGTTACCTTTCTTTGTGTAACATGTTTTTGGTTAATTGATTCTTAATACATTTTTTTCAATTGTCTTAGCCCATTCCCATATTTTTCAGACTCACTCAAAACATATGAAATAAAATGGTCTCCTACTCAAAAAGAGGCCTCGGTGGCCTAGTGGTTAAGGTAGATTGTCTACTATTGAGCACGTGGTCTGTCAAGGGCAGGGTGTACTCGACCCAATCTTAATTTACAATGATTGCCAGTTTTCCAAACGAAGGTCGGGATTTCTTTTCCGGGTATTCCAGCTTCCTCCTGAAAAATTGCTGAAAGTGGCGTTAAACACCATTCAAACAAACATAAACAAACCTACTCAAATGGTTAATGCTATGAAGTGTATAACGCACTACCCTTTAAGCCTCAAATCTTGTTAATACATTATCAAATTACCTTACGCTTATTTATTACACACATTTACACTATGTTCAATCAAGGGTGTATTGTATAATAATTCTATAAAGGCTGTCATTTATTTATATTAAGTGCTTGGATTGGATGAATACACTTAAATTACGTCATCTCTGATAATTTATAAATCGATATTTCCTCTAAGCGGACCACTTTCAGTATACAATAAACAAGATAGAAGATGACGTTCTCCTAACTAACGTATCGTAAGGAGAGGAACAATGTTTTTCCCATGATTTCTAATTAAATCGATTAAGGTTTCAAATAAAATTTATTATATGACTGAAAATAACTTAGATTTTCATTGGTTCAAAGGGTATTTTATGTATTTTTGCAAAATATGATAGTCACCGCGCAATTATGCACGCGAGTTGATCATCACTTGTGTAAGCTTCAATGTGTACCTAATATATAGTATCAGGAAAATCCGTACATATTTTTTTAAATATATGTAAGAGTCAACGTTCAATTGCGCAATCATGCACGAGAGGTGATCATCACTTGTGTAAGCTACGTGTACCTAAATATAGTATCAGGGAAACCCGTACATTTTTTTTAAAGTATATGTAAGCTTCAATTGTTACCTTTCTTTGTTGATAAAATAATACTTTGAAAAAAAAATGTGTTGTATGTGTCATATAATGAAACAATTGATAACTTTAGATTTCAGCTAATATCATGTTTTATCAACCCTCGATATCTATGATCACCTCGGCCGATGGCCTCGGTAATTATCTGATCTCTTGGGTTGATAACTGATACCCCCGCTGTTGTAAAAATGTCTAACATTTTTCGTGGACTGTGACCTTGAAATTTGACGGATTTCCCCCAAATTCATTAGGCTTCTCACCAACATAATATATAACAATATCCAACACCGTCGCCCACCATATATAGTCACGTGTATACAGTCAGTGGGTGGGTAATAGTTGCGCGCGTGACAAAACATCGAACGATAGTTTTAAAAATGAAATTTGAAATGTGGTTTTTGAGAACCATTGTAAAATCATTCTAGTAAATAAAAGTACAAAATTATATCACGAACATATATTTTCTTAACTTGTTTCAATGTCACAACCGATCAAGAAGATGAATGGGGAAGACTTTAATGTCTTACACGTCTAACGGTTTTTTTCAGTTATGGTTAATTATGACTTGAATAAAACAGCTAACTTGAATTTCAAGGCCCTATAAATGGGTGAATGCTTTTCAGTGAAAAAAGATCGAAGCTGAAATTGATAACATTTTCCACATTTCGTTTTTTCTCTAGAATTATTTGTGGCGGTCAAAGAATGTCATCTGAACTTAGCCAAATAGCTTGGTTTTGAAAGTAAGATCGTGGGTGTTTACCACGATAACAGCTTGTTAGTTCTGAGGGTTTTCTACGCGAGAAATCTCTAATGAAGACTCGACGCAATATCTCGGCCGTAATATAAAAGATTTTCTAAACATTTTACCCCCATTAAGTTTTTCTGTATATATATATAAGGGTTCCTGATATTTAGACATAGTATTGATAGCTGGGAATAAAAGTAACAATGTTAAGGTTTCAAAACTCGATTTTGAAGTGGCATAGTCCGTCCATTATTAGACGCTCAACACCAAATTAAAAACACCTTTTCTATACACAGTGACGCTTTAAAGGGGGTGGATTAAAAAAAACTAAACATAAGGAAAGCGAAGTTATATATGTTTAACCGGATTGATTGCATTTGAATCAACTTGATGTATATTAATGACCACAATAAGTTAACAAACAATAACTCTTTTTGATAAAATGTGATGAACCGGTGGACAGGAAATTTCCATTGACAACACACAAGTTTAGACAGTTGGGTACAATCTACATTTTTTCTTTTCGTCGTGTCGACTGTCTTTCGAAATCTACAAGTATCGCACAAGTATCGTGCCAATTACATTATCAAAACACGTTACTAATCATTTCCATACGATCTAAACACCCCCCCCCCAAAAACACACACATTCACATAAAATGCGCTGTGGAAAATCCTTGATCATATATACAGATAATTAATTGAAAACATTTAAATTTTATAGATTAGTGGTTTATGTGGGATTTATTTCTAAGTTTTATTGATATTTTTTTTCAAGAATTTCATGTTTCCCATCTTTGTTTAAACAAGATAATGTCCTTAAATGTCCGTGAATTATTTGATTCGAATATTTCATCCGCCCAAATGCGAACGCGGACTCAGAACCCTTGACTTGAGAGGATGAAATACTTAGGATATGATGCTTTCAATGAGATGATATATTAAAAGTACAAATGATTTATGTTTGTCTGAAAAAATATTTGGCACGTAGTAGCGACAGACAGTCTCTGGTAACGAGAACATGTACACACGTATCTGGGTTATATTTCAAACTGTGTTTCACACACCGTACTTATTTATGGTACTAGTACAAAAACAACGCGACGTCCGACAAATGGCATAAGGTTGGCGTAGGACGTTAACAACTCTCCCAAAACAACAACAACGTACATAGTACAACAAACACTCAATTTCAATAGGAATTAAACTTAATAATCAGTATGCACCGATGCGATATTATATAGAATTATATTGATTCAAAGACTAATATGCATCAAAAGGGAATGCCTCTAAATTTTTTTGTTTCTAAATGTGCAATAACTTTTAAATCTTTGCTACAGATTGTATTATTTTAAACTACTTGCCAATTTTATGTTAAAAAGAATTATACAATCTTTCTTCAAGTTTTCCCACCACAGTGTTTTAACACATCATATTATAAATTGCCCTATGACTGAAATTGTAAAAAAGTTTAACGTACAGTATATCAATTCCGCCATTAAGCTATTGCTTGACAATATTTAAGTGTGTTTAAAAGTCGTACTATAATACAATACTCTTGTGTACAAATTGCGCTCCTCTAGCCGATTTATGAATTTCAATATATGGTGAAAGCACAGAAAGACCCAACTTGACACAAATTCTGGAATGAAAACAGTCATTATTTAGATGGCATCCTCTCTATACAGTGAACAAAATTTCTTCTAATTTATATTATTTATTTATCGGATTTGACCAAGTGGTCTAGATCATATGGCATATAAAGCATGCGAATAGGTGCTACAGTGTCCCAACGGTATACGAGTTGGACTCCCGACGAGGGCAAGCATGATGATGATGATTGGTGGTTTTTAACGTCCTACACTGATAAATTAATACCCTCGGTCGGACGGTTGTTAGGGTTAGTTATCCATGGACTCCACCATGGTGGTTTTGTCGAAGCCCGGCCTTCGGGATACCTGGTCGAAGGACTCGGCAGCATATGTCCTACTAGCGGCCGGGCTGCTCTGATGTAACGTTGGCCTACTCCGGTACCCCACATGGGTACCGGTGCGTTTCCCCACTCTGACCGTCTTGGAGGTCTTACATCTGCAGAGTGTAAAATTTGACATGGTTAAAATCTAATTCTAACAGTGTTGGGCTTAATTATATATAAATAATTGGAATTAACCCTGTATCACTGATTAACATTACTAGCATTAACTGGTAATACGCCTTACTCGGAATTGTTGTTTTGTTGTTATATTCTCGAGACTCTATAGATTCATCTGCAATACTTCGCCTTTGTTTTTATTGAAGTAATTTTTTTTACACTTGCGACATTGTAATTAGTATATGGTCTCATATAATATGTTTATCTTTAGTGGATGTTATTTCTTGTGCCACAATACTACAGCTTTTATCTGTAAAAATTTACTCGTGCCTAGTTTTAAAAAATGTCCAGCCACATTTGTGTTGTATACTGTGTTGTGTTGTTTTCCTACTGTGTCTATCTTTTGTATGATTTCCGTTTTGGGTCTTTATGTATTTGCTTTGATTAATCGTCTTGCGCTTGTATCTATATGTGCTGCGTGTTACGTGTCAATTCTTTAATATTACAGTAAGGTGGTTCAAATTTTATCACGTGCCTAACAGTTCCAGGCTTACTGTGGGCAGGGTGTGCTCGAGTCCAATCTTTTATTGCTAAGGTCGGACTAGGCCGAATTTTACTGCCGTTATTGTCGAAGGTCGGACGTTTTCTCTAGGTAATCCTGCTTCCTTCCCATACATATTGGATGCCACGATCAGTGGCGGATTTAGGGGGGGCGTAAGGGGCCCCCCTTTAAAAAAAGGAAAGGAAAAAAAGAGAACAGGGAGGGTAACAACCAGCGCCAAAGGCAAAAATGTAATCCCCGCTCGTCCTCGCCATAAATTAATGCATTAACGGTACTACCCCTGCCGTAAATGCGCCTCTGCGAGGCGCGGGAGGACCACTTCGTGGCCCTCCTTTTCCGATATCCCCTTTTTACGCCCCCCCCCTTTCGAAAATCCTGTATCCGCCCCTGACGATATAGCCGGAAATTGCTGAAAGTAGCGTTAAACATATTTTGTGATTGATACTGTCTTATTGTGATTGATCTAGGAAGTTTGTCTTTGTTTATTTCCTCTCTGTAACATCCATATGTAAGGGTCCAACATGGTTGAGAAAGTTTCAACTTTGGCAGTTCATGCGTGAAATGGCAATTATTCAATGAAGCGAATTATATTCATGTGTAAATACAGAGTGAACATAGCTATCAGATAAGTCATACACATAATAATGATTTCGGCATATACACATGAATTTATCCATCAAGTAATTATCTTTAACAGGAGGAATTTTCGCATGTCTATGATTGCTCATCTGTTTACATGTGGAATAACAATCATCTATATGGTATAAATAGAAACACAAGAGCAGCATCTGTTGTGTAAATATACGTGCCAAAATCTTTCTCGTTGCAAGAATCTTACATTAAAATGGCCGAGGAAATTGAGTTTCCATTCAAAGTAACTGATGGATACATTGGGCCACAGGCAAAGTTTTTCCCATATGGATTGGCATGTTTATCACATCCGGAACCAGTTTTGATTTTGGACACTAACAAATTGGAAATTGTTATTGGAACATCTGAAAAGACAAGATTTACAACAAAATTATTGTCAGTGGATCCGAAGAAAGAAATTAACCAAAATGTGTTCACACAGAACCAAGGATCAGCATACCATTTTACGATTGCTGTTCCTCATATTGGATGGTATAAATTCCAAATCTACGCATTACCAGCATCCGAAGCTGGACCCAACATGATAAACGTCTATAATTACATCTTGCACATTCAAAAGTCTGATCATTATGTTGAAGCTTTTCCGAAACAGTATCCAGTCTGGAAGCAAGAGGGGTGCTTTTTGTACGAACCCCATATGATCTTGAGAGGAGTCCGAGAGGTAGGAGTCAAGTTCAGATATTTAATTCCTAAAGCTGTAGACTGTCAGATTAAAGTAGGAGACGACTGGAATCCAATGGAAAAAGTTGAAGGAGACATATATGAAACATTTGTTGACTTTAGTAAAGGATATCCTGCGGGAACTAAGGTCAAACTTAACGTTAAATTTGGACGGAGCACAAAGTATGACACCCTGCTGGAATACACGATTTAGACAGTACGTTATGTTCACAGTATTATAGAGTGTTTTACGGTTTTAATTAAAGCTTGTCGCTAATATATTTTGGTAAGAAATAATTTTATATTAATAAATAAATTTAAAAGTAAATTTATATACAACAGGTCGCTTCTGGTTTATTTTTCCTACACCTTAATAACTGTTTAAATATTTAATTATTATATATACTATCAGGGACAGTCTATACTAGTATAGACTGTCCCTGATACTATGAAATCAATTTTTCGTTAAAAGTCCATGTAACATAACAAAGCATCTCATTAACAGCTCTCACAGTAACTATCTACAAGAGCTGCACATCCCACTTAATGTCTACTTTCGACGTGTCATAAATACAGATGAGCAGACAGCGCTAAAAGCGAACATGACAGAATATGTAAGAACGGAAGTTACAAACACACATGCGTAGTAAATGTTTGATTTGATTTTTCTTAAATGGAGTTTAACGCCACTTTCAGAATTAAAAAAAAATCAAATTTTGTTCAATAATATTCGTGGCATCTAGTTTTAGCTGAAAACATGCATTCTTTGTCAATGGAGATTGCATTCGAGTGTTAATAAATTGATAAAACAATTCAATCGAATATATTTTAAAACTAAATAAATAAAATACATTTCCCTCGCACAGAGAACAACACATGCTGAATGTATGTGACTAATATGACAGATTTAACTGTTCAGGAGTTTTTTAGGCTCAATTTTCTAGCGGCGTAAACTTAATTATTTAGTTTTAAATTTACTGTCCCCACCCTAAGAAAACCTTTGCAGTCTCCTATCGCTGTAGCTTATGCTTGCTATTAAAATTGCGGTCTCTTATTTGATTTTACATGTATACTGCAGAAAAAAATTTCTTTGATAATGTACTGTAATAATTCAGTCTCCAAAGTTCGCTGTATTTTCTGTTTTGTAATATTTCAGTTGTTGAAAATCGTACTATATAGAATAAATCACCAAACAATCTGTAGGCGCATTTTGTATTAGCATCAGACTCTCCAGGAATTATAATACAGATAACAATAAATACATGCATGTTTACAATCAAAATACAGATGGTAATGTTTCAAGGGAAGAAACATAATCCGAAGAGGCATGCAGAAACGGTTATAATGATATATGGTACGGTGCTCCCCAAGAGGGCAGATATTCGATGGCAAGAACGCTTTAATATTTCAGGTGATACATTATATAGTCTACAAAAGTGTATTGGTCAAAAAGTGACAGACTTAACGACCTCAAGAAGTTTTTTTTCAGTTTACAAAGTATACGTATAATTCTAAATGCATTATAGCGTTTACCGTTCCCGTAATTTCTATTATTTGTTAAAAACACGCGTACACTTATGGCATAATATAAATATACAATAAAAGTAATTTTAATTAAAATATTTACGTTTTTGTTCAGACATGGATTGAGAACACTTTTAACACAAGATATTAAAAGCTCAAACACCTCAAGGTGACATGCATTAGGTCAAATATGTTACAAGAACACGTTCATCTAACAAAAATAAAAAAAACGTAGAACAGTTTCTCTTAATTATTAATATTAGAAAGGGCACAGAGTTTAAATTTTACTGGCCCCCCAAGGTAAACTTTGCAGTCCACAATTGCTGTAGCTTATGCTTGCTGTTACAAATGCGTTCTCTTATTAAAAATAAACATGACGACAGAAATAAACTTCTTTGCATACTGTAATGTATTAATAATTCAGTCGCCAAAGTTTGCTGTATTTTCTATGTTGTGTGTTAATATTTCGGTTGTTGATAATCGTACTCTATAAATAAGACACCAAACAATCTGAAGGTGCATTATCAGCATTAGACTCTCCGGGAAATATAATACAGATAACAATAAATACATGCATGTTTACAATCAAAATACAGATGGCAATGTTCCTCGGGAAGAAACATAATCCGAAGAGGCAGAAACGGTTATAAAGCTGCAACACACAAACTACAGTTAGATAACAATATAGTACGGTGCTCATCAAGAGGGTAGAATGATATTAGTCTATACTCGATTGCAAGCAAGCATTTAAATATTGGATTGAGAACACTTACAGGATATAAATAGCTTAAACACCTTAAGGGGACATGCAGGAGGTCAAATATGTTAGAACACGTTCATCCAACAAAATTTTAAAAAACGTGGAACTGTGACAAATTCCGAATTGAAATAAAAACACACAATGAAGAAAAAATAATAAAAAGGGAATAATCCTTTCTCAAATGAAAAACCATAAGTGCACTCAGATGCTCCGGAACAGTAAGCCGTGCGTACCTGCCTTTTGTGTTACCCATCGTCACAATTGTTAAAGTATTATTCTTTTATATATACATCTTTATTCTGAATAAACCACAATCTATGATGCAGAGATTAAACATACATTTAATACAATAATATATACAACATACAAAGGCACAAACATAAAGAAGTTACAGAGAGAAAGCAAACAATATACATTGTAAGTATTGGTTCAATATAGAAAAAAAAACATAAAAAAGACTACCCTGCAGAATCTATCTTTTTCAATATAATTCTAACAAATTTATTCAGTTATTTAAAGTTGGAGTATTTTTTGCTATTCATCAAATGGTCAAACAATAATATTTGGCATATTCTATTCCCTATTTTCGGAATACAAGAGTTACTTCCCATTTGCAAGAGTTATCTTTCATAACAGCAGGTATCTAGTATTGAACAGATAGGGAAAAATCATGTTTTTATTTTTTTTAAATAATGTCTGGGGACTGACACTTCCAGTACAACTAAAAAAAACTGCAGAATTAGTTTGCATATCATAATAAATTTTACCGGATGCCTTGCTATATGTGAATAAAAAAATATTGTAGAAAAACTACTTTTTACCCACAGTAGGTATTATACTATGGAACGCCAAATAAACATATATTCAATTAATTGTACCTATCTTCAAATAATTGAAGATATCTTCAATCATTTGAAGATATCTTCAAATAAATTGAAGATATCTTCAATTCAATTGTACCTATCTTCAAATAATTAAAGATATCTTCATATCAATTGAACCTATCTTCAAATGAATTATACCTAGGTGCAATTTAATTGATTCATTTGAAGATATCTTCAATTCAATTACACCTATCTTCAATTAAATTGAAGATATCTTTAATTCACTTGAAGATAGGTCTAATTCCAACATCTCCATAATTCATTTGGAGATATCTCCAATTCATTTGAAGATATCTTCAATTCATTTGAAGATATCTTCAATTCATTTGAAGATATCTTCAATTCAATTACACCTATCTTCAATTG
Organism: Limnoperna fortunei; assembly: GCA_944474755.1. Classification (NCBI taxonomy): domain Eukaryota; kingdom Metazoa; phylum Mollusca; class Bivalvia; order Mytilida; family Modiolidae; genus Limnoperna; species Limnoperna fortunei. The sequence goes on from OX104116.1 coordinate 76,596,455, forward strand.
AATTACACCTATCTTCAATTGAATCATATTATAATACAAATTTGATTAAGTGCAATTGAAGATACCTAGGCACAATTGAATTGAAGATAGGTTTAATTCAATTGAAGATAGGTTCAATTCGATTGAAGATAGGTTCAATTCAATTGAAGATATCTATAATTGAATTGAAGATAGGTACAATTGAATTGAAGATATCTTCAATTGTGCTGAATTGTACCTAGGTACAATTGAATTGAAGATAGGTATAATTGAATTGAAGATAGGTATAATTGAATTGAAGATATCTATAATTGAATTGAAGATAGGTATAATTCAATTGAAGATATCTTCAATATTTGAAGATAGGTACAATTAATTGAATATATGTTAATTTGGCGTTCCATATTATACAGTACCTGCTCTAAAGAACAGATAACTCTGCAAATGGGAGATAAATCTTGTTTACCGCAAGTAGGGAATACTTAAATCCAAAAAATTGTCGACGTTTTGTTGTTAATGAATTACAAATAAGAAGGTAATGAAATTCATCACCAGTTTCATTAGCTTCACATAAAGTGCATTTTCTATCCCCACGCGGTGCATTTCGCCACCTTCCAGATTCTATAGGTACATTGTGGTCGATTGTAGCGACATAAGAATATTTCATTTTTGTCATCAAAAAGGTTAAAGTAGTTTAAAATTCCATTTTATATAAATATCCTATAAATTGATTGACTTTGGCGAGTCGCGAATAATTGCCCAGTTTATTACAAGTTTTGCTTGACAGATGTATGAAGCCACGAAATACCTATAAAATCGTTGAAAATCCCATATATATGGTAGTCAAGATATAGACTTTAAATGCGCCAGCGATTCTATATGGTTAACTTATTAACTTGTCTAAGGCACAGATCATGCAAAATACGTAGCAGTTTGGATTCTTTTCCAGAAATTAGTCTACCCCAATACGTTATGATTCGTAATTTTATAATGATATCTAAAGAATATCTTCCTAGTTCTCAATACACCATACGATCAGATGCAGTCTTTTTGGCGTGCTTCAGCATTTTACTAAACTTTAAGTGTACTCTCTCAATAATCGTGTTATTATCTATCCCATGGACTTCACACCCATACAATAGGATCGGCTGAATGACTTTGTCAAAGAGATCTAATTGACGTTATAGACAAACTATGTGTTCTAACTTTATGAATAATTTCGTTCTTAGCCATCTTTGCTTTATTTACCTGATATTTCTTAGCTTTAGCAAAGTTTCCAGGAAGATAATTTTACATATGAGTAGAATACCAGACCGCATTTAGAAGATATCGTTTCCATAACTATCAAAATGTCGTGGTGACGGACATTGAACTTCTAAAGAGATGACATCAATCTGTACAGGATAAAAAATTGCAAAGGAAACCGATTGAACAACAAGAGCCGGAAGTCAAGAGACAGTTACAAATCCGGATATAGACAAACATATACAACTCAAAATAAAAACCTAAAATAGAAAGTGAGTATTCAAAAAACAATAAACAAGTGTGGACACAGAAAAACGTCTCGCCTGAATTCCGCATCAGTAACGAAAATAAATTTCGTCATAAGCATTACGTAAATAGCATTAATTATGAGCAGCGGCCTGTATACCAATTATTGTCACCATACTATGCATAGTTACAGAGGAACTGTCCTAATACAAAAACTTTAACGAAGTCGCTGAACCGTTAAATTGAGGTCAAGGTCAGGTGACACCTATCAGACAATCATTTACTATTCATCAGCAACCTATATACCAAATATTGTCATCCTACCATGCTTGGTTACAGGGGAACAGCAGTAACCTAAAAACTTTAACGTAGTCACTGGACCGTGAAATTGAGGTCAAGGTCAAATGGCACCTACCAGACAGTCATGTACTATTCATCAGCAACCTATATACCAAATATTGTCATCCTACCATGTGTAGTTACAGAGGAACTGTCGTAACCCAAAAACTTTAACGTAGTCGCTGGACCGTGAAATTGAGGTCAAGGTCAGGTGACACCTACCAGATTGTACTAGTCATCAGCAACCTATACACCAAATATTGTCATCCTACCATGTGTAGTTACAGAGGAACTGTCATAACCCAAAAACTTTAACGTAGTCGCTGGACCGTGAAATTGAGGTCAAGGTCAGGTAACATCTACCAGACAGTCATGTACTAGTCATCAGCAACATATACACCAAATATTGTCATCCTACCATGCGTAGTTACAGAGGAACTGTCGTAACCCAAAAACTTTAACGTAGTCGCTGGACCGTGAAATTGAGGTCAAGGTCAGGTGACGCCTACCAGACAGTCATGTACTAGTCATCAGCAACCTATACACCAAATATTGTCATCCTACCATGCGTAGTTACAGAGGAACTGTCGTAACCCAAAAACTTTAACGTAGTCGCTGGACCGTGAAATTGAGGTCAAGGTCAGGTGACACCTACCAGACAGTCATGTACTAGTCATCAGCAACCTATACACCAAATATTGTCATCCTACCATGCGTAGTTACAGAGGAACTGTCGTAACCCAAAAACTTTAACGTAGTCGCTGGACCGTGAAATTGAGGTCAAGGTCAGGTGACAGGTGACTGACTGGCAAGTACTCATCATAAGCTACCTCTGGACCAAATTTGATGGACCTAGGTCTTGGGCTTACAAAGATATGAAGCAAGATGTCAAGTGTTTACGCCGCCGCCGCCGCCGCCGCCGCCGCCGGATTCCCATACATATGTCTCGCCTCCAGCGACTTTCGTCGCAGGCGAGACAAAAACCATGGGTGCACTCAGGTGCTCCGGTCGAGTAAGCAGTGCCCAATCTTATTGTAATTAGCCTGCTAGACACCCGTCGAGTAGCTAATTGGTTAACATGTGTAAATTTAGTTGTTTTTTTTAAAGTAATATGAATTTCATTTTGATAAAATCATAAATGATTCGAATTTATGTGAAATGTATTCCTAATACTCTACACATTCTTTGACATCTAGTTATCCTCCATATGTATCAAACTAATAAAGGTTACTGAAATATGGCTTATTTCGTGTATTGATGGCATCAAAACTAAAAAAAGGAAAAATCTGTATATGGTCAATGTGACATGGATTGTCTTCATTTCCAATTACAATTTATGTATAATTACCATGATTTGAGACATATTAACTGTGATTAGCATGTCTCTATCATTGTTTACTGTACATTTAACATCAAGTGACACAAATATATACGATGGCTATAACAAACAAAGACTCTAAAATACGTCAAATGTTTTATTTCACCATCACATGTAAACAAAACAGAAGAACAAGTTTGTTTAAATTGTTAATGGTCAGACACATGATATAAGCTTCAGATAACACTAAAATATGCACATGTACCATTGCTTAGCTCCACCTACTTTTCTTCCTTGTTTCACAGTTTAGTGCTATGTATCAAAGTATGGTATAACATCAAATTGGAAATAATAGACCAAGGATTATCCCAAACTTTAAGACAATTATTGAAAGCTGACCTCATCATTTTTACTATGGATAAGAAACTACCTGCAAATTCCTAAAAAAAGCTGTAAATTTGAAACCTGATTTACTAAGGAACTACTGTTTTTATGACACTTTAACTGAGCTTAAGAAGTTTATGCACAAGTTGTACTGTTTGACCAAAGAGCAGTTATCTGTCCTAGGTTTGACAGGACCTATGGTCAATAATTTATCATTTGTGGTCCAATAGAACCTGTTATTAAATACAGTCCATGGTTTACTCAGAAATAGAATCAATTTCTAGTTTTGGTCCTATGTGGAACTAAATACCAGTTATATTGTTCATTAAACTTTATCTCTACTAAAACTGTGATACACAGCAAGAAGACAATTATACATAGGATGTTTATTTATCTATTATGGACTTCTCAAGAGGGAACTGTTTTCTTATAGTATTGTCCCGTGAGAATAGTCCATGAGCTGACAGGCGAGGTCACATTGTTAGTACATGACACAATATTGAAGGCATAGTAACTGGAACATATCAGAAACTTTAATAAAACAATGATAGATGTCATTTCTGAACCTGTTGCCACTGCTGGCCATCATAAACATCTCATGTGACAAAATTTAAATGTAGATAATTCTTGCCGAGTCGACCATAAAAAGCACTGGAATATATCAATCTTTAGTGTATTATCTGCAGAAAGTCTTGTATAGTTCCTGTCACTTGGTGTAGTCTCCTGTTGCTAATGCCAAGCTTATACATATCAAAAATAGTAAAGGCAGATTATCTAATGAAAAACGTCAATTTATATGTGTTATGTACTAAATGTATATAATGTCCAGTGTTCTGTAATTCTCGGATAATATTACCATGACCTTCAAACTTTTGCAGGCAGCATCAGTATCAGTATACAGTGACATGTCATTTAACAACTCGAGTGTCAATGTAGAATTGTGTTCTGTGATGTCCCAGAATACTGGGCCATATTTTGACAAAGGAAAGAACTACATTGTTAATTTATTTTATAATAATGAACATATGGTTCAGTTCTACATATAATAAATCTAATAAAAATGTCATAATAAATATTTTCACAAATATACTTCAAAAATCAAACCATATCCAGCAAGTTAATGACAACATAAGCTATTACTTGGGTTTTACTTGGCACTGACCCATCTACAGAATTTTTGTTCCAAAACTGCTGCATTTCAAATTTAATTTTCAGTTTTTTTTATTTGTACAAGAATTCTTCATAATATGGTTTTAGCTTTCAAATTTCTTAATATGGATTTTTTTCTTGTACCTCCTGTTGCAATTTTCAGGGCTATAACAGCAAGTAAAGATTGACATATTTTTTAGTTAAAAAAATTTCTAATGGGCTAGACAATTCTCAAATACATGGTTCTAGTAATATTATACTATCTATATAAAACCAGCACCTTTAGTCTCAGAAAACAGCAATTGTCATTGATGACATCATCACTAGACAGTATTTTCGTATATAGTTGTAAAATAATAACACTCAGTAGTATGTTAGTACATGTATACTACTAACACCTTGGTAACAATCTCACCCTTCATTTTCATGATTGACAGACATTTAACAAACATTCTTTTACCATTGCATTGTCATCTAGTAGGTTTTCTATGTTACGTGCTTACGCAAACATTGCATACATGATAATTAGCAAATGAGAAACATTTATCCTGGTTAAGGGACACTGTCCAGTAATCATGCAAGTATTGACATGTTTCACACTGACTCAAATAAAGACATAAGAAACCAGCAATTAAAGGAAAAAAATATGTGTCAGGTTTCTGTAAAATCTGGCAGGATATATTCAAAGGTGAAGATGAGGATCAGATTATAACCCCTGATAAGACTAGATGAAGCCTCATACTTCAAAGTTAATAACACCAAACAAAGCACCAAACATGCTGGTTATCATTCTTAGAGTCTCTGTTTGATTTATAATATTGTGACAATATTGTTTATTAGCTTCTATCTCTTCCATTAGTCTGTGATGATACATCTATAATAAAGAAGAAAGGCATTAACAGAGTATGTTCTTAAAATAACAAACATCTAATATTTCATTTAGTGATAAATGGTGAAATCGGTAAAAACTATTCATACATATAATAATGTTGTCATGTCACAACTTGAGTTTTGCCATTGCAAATTGAATTTTGATCTCATAATTAAAGTTCAAAGGTCTAATGTTAAAGGATGATGCTGTTAAAAGTTCACTGATTATTACATAGATAGAAATATAAAACAGTATACATAGGGACATTGAAAGCAACTAAACAGTTACAGGTCTAAAAATCATCTTTGCCATTTTGAAAATAAAACTAAAGAATGTGTTTATCACATATTATTTAGGTAGCATCTCAACGCTGATTAGGCAATGACATATTATATGAGCTCATCTGTAGGGTCAACTGTTTTTTTCTGGGTCACATCTAAATGTCCATTGCTTACGGGAAATCCAAAGAAAATTCCACTGTAACCAGCCCATGTTTCTAGTTACTTCATTTGTTTCTATTACGTGGAACAAAGAACAAACATCAGGTTTTTCATTTTTCCAGACAAGGAATATCGATCTATTTAAACTATTTCTTTTGATTTACAAATTAAATTTTGAAAAGATATGCTTTAATTCGATATGTCTTCAAAGAAACAAGACAGCTTAAAGTCATCACTTGCTTGTCAGTCTAAAAAACAAATAATAATAAATACCATTTACATTTCTGTCAGAAAGCTATATATTTAATATAGTAATATAATCATACTGCCTCATCCTCCCAAATCAGGGTTTCTGTGTCAACATGTATTCATGAAACCTTGACATACTTAGCTAGGAAATTCCCAGGCTAGAAGTCACTATTTTGATTGGCTACATCATTCCTGCATGTAGCCAATCAAAAGTTTGCTTTCGTTCACGACTTGGTTAGGGGATATCCCGATGTCAATTGTACATAAACCAAACGGATGTGTTGCATAGATCATGTGAAAATCAGTGTATTTTGTACAGTAGTGTTAATAGTTTGTTATTACTGCCAGTGTTATTTATGAGTATCGTTACGTTTTCTTCCCACTCAAGAAGGAGTAAGAATGACAACTGCCAAACACTTGCTTATTTCAATCAATTTCATTAGTTGATATTTTGACGATTTGACGTCATATGAAAGTCTTCTAGCCCAGGAATTTCCTAGCAAAGTTTGTCAGGGTTTGGTGGACACAGAAACTCTGACTTGTGAGGATGATACTGCCTTTGAATGAGGGTGTCTTCATCTCGGGTGACAATTTTTTCTTCAATTGATAATCTACCCTAACACTGGAGTTAACAGGTATTTATTATACTGAATGCCTATTATCTAGAGAAGAAACGTGAATTTCTATATAAATACTGTATTGAATTATATTTGTAATGGAAAATGCTTGTTTGTCTGCTAGTTGTTGTACCATAATAATAATAATAATAATAATAATTGCCCATTTTCATGTCCTTGTTGTGTCTTTAACATGTTTGCACGGAGAGACAAATGACTTGTAAGTAAATTTTAGCTGATGCAACTGATCCTTTTCCAGGTTGGCAATTTTGTTTCTGAGTGGGTGATAAATTTTTGTTGAAATCACTTGAAAACTTTGCTGTGGCAAGTGATAATTGTCAGGTTCAGCAATCTCTGGTCGGTCTGAGCCGGTGTTATTTTTTGTATTTCATCGGTTGGGAGGAATGCAGGAGGAATTCATACTCGTTGCTATAATGGGTGGGCTAAAATCAGAATCAGTAGAAAGTAACAAATGGTTACAATCCAAACTAGAGGCTCCCAGGAGCCTGTAATTGCTCACCTGGAATCCAAATGACTTAAACTATATTAAAATTTTTGAAATTAACAGTTTCAGTCTAGTTGTTATAGCTTTTAAGTTACTGTGCAAAAACTATACATTTCTTCAAAAAATTTGTTAAATACAATAACTCCTATAAGGTGCCATCCACAATTTCTGAAAATTAAATGGTTTTTATGCATTGTCCTTTAGGGTACTTTAGAAATTTACAGTTTTACTCTACTAATAGGTGTGTTATAGACTAATTTATAATTAAAAAACTGTTCATATGTCCAAATTCATAATGAAAGGGCAATAACTCCTATAAAGAGTCATCTTGCAATTTTTGGACTAAGCAATCATTTGTAGGGCTTCTATTGCTGATCATTTGTGCAATTTACAGTTTTAATCTAGCTACTATAGTTTTCAAGTTACAGGACAAAAATGGAAAATTTCATAAAATTGTCATTTAAGGTCAATAATTCCCCCAAAAGGAGTCATCTGACAATTTCAGACCAATTAAATGAATTGTAGGGCTTTTTTGCTGATCATTTTTGCAATATATTATTTCACTCTAGCTGTTATGGTTTTTAAGTTACAGGACAAAAACGGAAAATTTCATAAAAAATTGCAATTTAAGGTCAATAACTCCTATAAGGAGTCATCTGACAATTTCAGACCATTCAAGTGAATTGTAGGGTCTTTATTGCTGATCATTTGTGCAATTTACAGTTTCAATCTAGCTGCTATAGTTTTCAAGTTACAGGACAAAAACGGAAAATTTCATAAAAAATTACCATTTAAGGGCAATAACTCATATAAGGAGTCATCTGACAATTTCAGACCAATCAAGTGAATTGTAGGGCTTTCATTGCTGATCATTTTTGCCATTTACAGTTTCACTCTACCTCGTATATTTTTCAGGTTATATTGTAAATACCAAAAATTTTGTCAAAAATTGTCAAAAAAGGGCAATAACTCCTACAAGAAGCCAATACACAACTTCGCACTAATAGCAACTATTGTAGACCTTAATGTGCTGATCAATTTGAAGTAACGGTTTTCTCTATAGATATTATAGTTTTTTAGATAATGATCAAAAACCTGTGTTGACCCCCATGTTCTATTTTTAGTAACAGCGGGCATATTTGTCTGTTGATCAACACCCTGGGTACAAACTTGAAACTAGGAACCCTAAGGATGATTGTGGCCAAGTTTGAAAAAAATTGGCCCAGTGGTTTCAGAGGAGAAGATTTTTGAAAAAGTTTACGACGGACGACGGACGACAGACGACGGACGACTGACGACGGACCCCAAGTGATAGCAATAGCTCACATGGACCTTCGGTCCAGGTGAGCTAAAAAAAAACAACACATTTTTGCATGAAGTATAATAATAACAATTATCACCCTCTTGTAGTCATCCACACAAGTCAGGGTTTCTGTGTCCATCAAAGTCAGACAAACTCTAGCTAGGAAATTCCTGGGCTAGAAGACACTATTTTGATTGGCTATACCATACTGGTAAGTAGCAAATCAAAAGCTCCCTTTCATATATGACTTGGTTAGGGCATATACTGATTTCGATTGTAAATAAACAAAATTGATGTGTTGCAAAGACCACATGAAAATCAGTGTGTTTTGTACAATAGTGTTAATAGTTTGTTATTACTGTGTTATTTATTAGTTGTTTTACATTTTCTTCCCACTCAAGAATGAGTAAGAATGGTATTTGCATATTCTACTGTCAAACACTTGCTTCATTCAAGCAATTTCATTGGTTGATATTTTGAATATTTGACATCATATGAAAATCATCTAGCCCAGAGATTTCCTAGCTAAGTCTGTTAGGGTTTTGTGGACACAGAAACCCTGACTTGTTAGTATGACTTGGAGTGTGACCCTTTGGTTTGTCTCCCCTTGAAAAGTTAGTCACTCTTGGGCCAGCCCTCAGGTGATCTTACATTTTTTAAGGAGACACAACATGGGTCACACTCCAAAAAGAATGATAATTTTATATTACACTTGTTACAAATGTCAAAATAACTGTCTTCTTTGTTACACGAGGATTTGTCCTAACACATTTTTCAGCACAGTATGAAAACAATCCGTATAAAATTGGAAAAAAATAAACTGGATCAAAATGTAGAACTGGAAAAAAACCTGTCTGTGCAGACATATAATGACAACACAGTCAAGGCTAGCCCTGACAGACTGATACCTTACAAGAATGCAAACATTTATACAAAGTACCTTTAACTCTTCAAACTGTTTGTAGAGGGAAGCATTCTCTTCTTGAGCTGATTTAACATGTAACTTTAATTTAGACATTTCTTGTTCTCGTTCTATAAAACAAATCAGAACATGTATAAAACACATGTATTTACCCAAAAATATTGTTTAAATAGAACTTTCTCCCCTGCTGGACAATCTAATGCAATACTTGTTGTGAATGTTATTCAACACATAATCTTGAATTTTATTTTTAGATTTTCAATTTGAAATCATTTTCTACAAAACATGACGTGATCTAGCAGATTCTCCTCCTAAATCTATAGCTACAAAATAGCTCGCTGATCATTTAACAAACATTCATTCAATGAACTTCATCCAGACTCTGCTTTGTTCATAGTCTGCCTATGCAGGATATTTTCTACAACATAAACATCTCATCATAGTTTTAATCATATTGTTATTGTCATGTATATCAAATATTTTGTATCTCTGTGGGTCATATTATTAAGAACACAACATCAATAATTAAACCTTAAATTCATACATGTTTCTTTTTTATTTAATTGATTTGTGCATAAAAATGATAAAAATTCCTGACAAAACATTGCTCAAGTGTTGGAATCATTTGAATTGCATCTTGTAAATCTTGTATCCATGAAAACATTAAGTCGGCAATTATTCATTAGCACTCCCAGGTAAACACCTTTTATTAGACAGAAGAGTAGAGAAGTAGTATTGATGAGAAGATCTTTCAGTTGACCCATACAACTGACAGGTCAGTAAACAAGGGATAAAATCAAGTAAGATAAATTTCATTTTTTTCATGAACTGACCATGCCTATATCCTGCAGTGGATTATTTTTTCTATCTGTTTTCATAACTTCTCAAGTTACTGTAACTGGGAGTTACTAAAATACTAATTATTATTGGGCGATCAATATTTTAGGATTTAACATTAAATCCAATAATTTTAGAACCCAACAAACAATTAAGTGTGTGATGATTTCCATGTGGTGGGAATACTTAAACCATATTGTAATATTTTCCCTGAATAAGTACCAATCAGTTCAAAGTGTAAATTGATCAAGTAATACAAATTTTCTTATTGTACAACAATGAGAATACAAGGTTTGCAGCTAGGTTTATTGCAGACTCTTTCCATATATTATTATTTTGAAATTTTGTAATATTTGGTAAAAGAATTTATAATACCTTAATAAATTCATATTGGTTAGCTTGTGTTCAACCTCAGGAATCAAAATGGTTATGATTTATTTATGGTTTATGGACATACATGTGACTACCAGGTATATATTTGTTGCTGACTAGAGGTCAACATCAGATATCCTTTTCATTTAATGGTTATCATTTTACAAAATTTCAAAATCCATAAATGTAAGAACCCCTTTATTATAAAAGAAGGAAGATTGAAACCGACGAATGTTTTTGTTAATTGCTTTAAGTGTTATAAATTTATGCAATTAAATTTATTACAAGTACCATGGTTTTGAGCTCTAAAGGAATTGATAAAACCCTGTATATCTACAGGTCTATCTGATAATGTCTGTTCACTGTCCGATTCTTCTGTGGATGTATGCAAATGTTCATCTTTTTGTTTTAACACCTCTTTTTCTTGTTTATGAATCTCTCCAGACATATTTTGAAGATGCTGCTTTCCAAACATGTGTTCTTTCTTATTGTGAGAACTTGTAAAACACTGATCACATATTTCACAATATAAATTGTTTATTTCATCCTAAAAGAAAAGAAAATTGTTTATTTCATCCCAAAAAAAAAAGAAAAGCACTGTTAGATGTAGAAATGTTTATCATCAAAATGCCAAAATACACCTTTAAATAAGAGCAATATATTTATATATCTATATATGCTTAAAAAAAAAAAAAAATTGACCAAAAAAAATCAGGTCTCCCTAAAATTCAGTCATTCAAATCAGCATACTGAAATAAGCAAGTAAACAAGAATTGCTATTTGATGAAATATTTCAAGCTAAAAAGATTAATATCTACTTTATCCACATGCTAAGAACATGAAATGATTAACAAACTTCATAGCAGACATGACTTAATGTGGACTGTTTTTAAATGCTTTAGCAGTATCAAAGAAATTTGGTTCACATTTTCCCATATGGTCCTTAAGTATCCAATCAGCATCAAACACTCCAAGAAGAGAATAACCTATGCTTTGTGTCTGCAGGAGTTGTTTTCTGATAAAAATTTGTTTATGTTTGTAAGAATTACCAATAAAATCCTATCTTAAGCTATGTTCCATGTTGGTCAATAGCCATCTTGGATTTAAGATCAGCACTGCATTCATTAGAGGACCAACAGTAGTAAACAAATCAATTGGTTTATCAGAAGATTTTGAAGTTGCATCCAATCATAACTCATACATTTTTTTTAAATGTACGTTTGAATAGATAACCACAGGTTAAATAATTCTTCATGTATTTATGATAACTGTTTATAATGATATGATAAGTATAAATTCCAAATACCTCAATACAAGCTTTTATATTCCCTTGAGCTTCTTGATCAGATAAACCATTCTCTGAAATTATTAATAAGATTACTGTAAAAGCTAATACAGAAGAACATCATAACTTCATATACTTAGTTACATGTGAACCAAGCAACAAAGACAAAATATAAGTATCTGAAATTCTTACTGGCATTACTGGTAATGAGTGATTAGGCTAAGTTCTAATGGGAACCAGTTAACCTTATAATTGTAGTAACCAAATATAAAACAGTCTAAGCAAGTAGTTAACATTATACTAAATCTGCTTAAATTTTAGCCAAAATCAATCATTGTAAATATCAATGATCAGTTAAAAGTTTTGACATTTTGTAAGATGCATGCAGCCTGAGTGTAGTACCTTACAATATTAACCCTGTACTAAGCTAATTGAATAGAAGACAAAAGAAGTAGAATTTCAAACAAGGACCAACTGTGCCAAATATTGTATTATTGTGAACAAGCATTTTCTGAGATATTTAGCTTATGATTGTCAGGTAACTCCTGTCCTGGGTTACAGTTTAAATTACTTTGTCATCTCCTATGTTGGACAGAGTTATCTACTGTAATAGAGTTTTGAAAGATCAATTGTTCAAATTGACCCATTAGTAATAGGGAACAATAGAAACATCAAAAGTTGAATCAGGCAAATTGCTGGTACAACTGACAGACAAAAAAACTGCTGGGAATCTTCATAAATGGTTGGGATAATATCTAACAAGACAAACATACTTAATTTGCATTGCTTTGTTAGAGCTATCTTAATCCAAGGTGCAAACAAAGACCAGATACACAAAATAGCCCATATTTTCCCATGTATGGGTGTTATACCAAAACAAAAATAAACTAGACAAAGTCAATATAGCGATCGCTGATACCCCCGCTTTTGTGAAAATTTCTAACGTTTTTCGTGGATTGTGACCTTGAAATTGGATGGAATTCCACCAAAATCAATAGGCTTCTTACCAACAAAATATATAAGAATATTTTACAGTTTCATTAAAATCGGATGAAAACTTTTTGGAGTTACTGTCAGGAAACAACTTTTTTGTAAAAATTTCTAACATTTTTTGTGGACTGTGACCTTGAAATTTGCCAGATTTCTCCCAAAATCGATAGGCTTCTTACCAACCTGATATATAACAATATCCCAAAGTTTCATTCAAATCACATGCAAACTTTTTGAGTTATCATCCGGAAACAACTTTTTTGTAAAAATTTCTAACGTTTTTCGTGGATTGCGACCTTGAAATTTGATGGATTTCCCCCAAAATCAAAAGGCTTTTTACCAACCTGATATATAACAATATCCAAAAGTTTCATTCAAATCGAATGCAAACTTTTTGAGTTATTGTCCAGAAACAACTTTTTTGTTAAAATTTCTAACGTTTTTCGTGGACTGTGACCTTGAAATTTGACGGATTTCCCCCAAAATCGATAGGCTTCTTACCAACCTGATATATGACAATATCCCAAAGTTTCATTCAAATCGGATGTAAACTTTTTGAGTTATTGTCCGGAAACAACTTTTTTGATAAAATTTCTAATGTTTTTCGTGGACTGTGACCTTGAAATTTGACGGATTTCCCCCAAAATCGATAGGCTTCTTACCAACCTGATATATAACAATATCCCAAAGTTTGATTCAAATCGGATGTAAACTTTTTGAATTATCATCCGGAAACAAAATATGGACGGACGGACGGACATGAGGACCACTATATACCCCCGACTCTGTCGAGCGGGGGTATAAAAAAGTTTATTTGACAGCTATTTATGTATTTTCCACAATGTCCTATTTTAACTGTGTTCATGGTGGTGGCCATTTAAATTTTTGATTCAACTTCAACACATTTGTTTGTTGTGAATGTTGTTTAATGCCACTTTCAGCTATTTTTCAATTATGTCATGGTGTCCAGTTTTTATTGGAGGAATAAGCCAGAGTACCTGGAAAAAAAGCCCCACCTTCTGAAGAAAAACTGGAAATCCATGTCAATTAAGATCTGAGTCAAGCCCACAATCTCATTCATGACAGATCATGTAATCAATAGTAGACGAGCTACCTTTACCACTTGGCCACTGAGGCCCGTAACAAATCTGCATTAGTTAGAGGCTACTCTTAGGTTCATTTCTACAGTATCTCAATTCCTTTTGCTAACAGGTGTGTCTGTAGATGAATTTTAAAACTTTAGCCAGCCTGATTGCATTAGAGCCTGGCAGCCATATTATGTTTCCAATAGGCAATACAAAAAAATCCTCATGAATACTTTGGTTTAATATGTGCAATGGCTTCTAAAGAGAAGCAGTTTGCAAGTTTTTTTTTACATATGGTTTTCTATTAATCCATATTTCATGGTGGTTGCCAGCTTGGACGTTAGATTGGTAGTTGGTACATAAACTTTGTAGAGGACCATTTAAGGAAATTTAGTTTTGAAGAAAAAGATCGAAATCTACAAAATTTATGACAAACAATGACTACTATTATGATAACAAAGGATGCCAATGGTAGGAATTGACTCTTTGGGTCAGTTGAGCTAAAAATTCATTGACTTTATGGAGGATTGGTACTTTTTGCAGGCTCTGTTTATCTTGGATATACAATTCCAGATGCAAGTATACAGATTTTTATGCAAGTAAGCTTTTTTGCTGTTGTTTATACTTTAATTTAGTTGTTAATTTATAAAACATTAAATATATTATGTGTTGTTTCATTTCAACAAAATAATTTGTGTTCATTTAAAAAAGTCACAGTTGTTTTTAAATATTTCTAACACATTTCTTCTTTGAATTTATATATTTATAAATCGGTAAAATTTCAACAGAATCTGTGTTTAATGTCAAGGTTTTCTAAAGTTATCAAGCAGAAACCACAAATTTTAGTATTTTCAGTTCTATAAGGGACCATTACTTCAGAACAACAAAAGTAAAATCAGTAAAATTCAAACTTGATATGTATTTAGTGGTAAAAATACACACTTCCAATGACTTACTCAAGGCTCTCTCAATGTACCATGAGGAATCCACAAATTTTGCTATTTCAGCATTATAAGGGTCCATTACTCTGGAATGAAGAAATATCTGGCAATTCGAACTTGATCTGTGTTTACTGGTCCAATTAACAAAATACATGTACAATTTGTCAACTGGTTCAAATGTAGAGCCTTAAAACAAAGACAAAAGATGCCAACACTCACACCATAATATGAATGGAAACATTTAGCAGTGATATAAAAAATACTGTTCCTGGTTTTGATGGATATAGGGATTTAATATCCATCACCCAACACTCTTAGATGATTACACTGACTGTCACTGAGGTCAACAGTTTCATATATTACCACTAATTTTCCTCTTCTTTTTCATCATTACATTTTTATACGCATCAGAATCTTTAAAGGCTTTCATCTCATCATAGTATTTCTTCTTGGCTTCATCTGCATCATCTAGATATTTCTAAACAGGGGAAAGTACAAATATTTAAAGAAAAATACAAAAAACCTTAATATATAAAAATTGTTTATGTTTGGCCTTAAAAATAACAAGAAATCTTAACAAATATTTAATAAAATATGTTGATTTTTTCACAGCACTGAGTTGATGCCAGATGAAGTATTCTATGTCAACCTGAATTTATGTTGGAACGACATATCATATATGAGATTTCAAATAATTATTAAGTATTACAGTTTTGTTTCTGTTTCCTAGCAACAATAGGTAACTGTAATGAAACAGTTCAAACTTTCTCTAACCTGTTTCTTTTCTGAATCCAATTCAGTCCATTCTTGTCCTAATAGTTTGGTTACCTCGTAGAAAGGTATTTCTGGGTGAGACAGCTTGATTTCTTGCCTTCTTATCCTTGCAAATGTCACATAACTGTAAATGAACCATCAGAAAAATGCAAGTAGCTTTACGTGTTAAGGTTGAAGTTGAGTTTTTTTGGGGTAAATATCTGACAAAAAGTGTGTTGTAACAATGTGGTTACAAACAAGCATGTACACAAAAATATGTCTCGACTGCATTTCACATCAATAATGAAACAAGTGTGGACACAGAAAAATGTCCTGCCAGAATTCCGCATCAGTAACGAAAAAAATTATGTCATAAGCATTACGTAAATTACATTAAATTGTTATCATTTTAAATATACAATGCATGGATACAGAGAAACGGACCTAATCCAAAAACTTTAACTTAGTCACTCGACCATAAAATTGAGGTAATGGTCAGTTGAAACTCATGTACTGATCATTAGCAATCTATATACCAAATACTGTCATTCTACCATGCATGGTTACAGAGGAATTGCCCCAATCCAAAAACGTTAATATAGTCACTGGACCGTTAAATTGAGGTCATAGGTCAGGTGACACCTGACAGACAGTCAAGTACTATTCATCAGCAACCCATATACGAAATAATGTCATCCTACCATACATGGTTACAGAGAAATTGCCGTAACCAAATATTAACGTAGTTGCTGGACCGTGAAATTGAGGTCAAGGTCATGTGACACTTATCAAACAGTCATGTACTATTCATCAGGCCGTTTTTATTTAATTTGTTGGTTTACGGACATCAGCCCCAAAAAATTAGGGTAGGAGGAGGGAAAAAAAATAAATTTAAATTCCAACTTTTCAGATTTTTTTTTCAAATTTGAATTAAATTGGGTAGGAGGCAAAATTAATAAAAAACTTGCTTATTCCATATTTGGTCTTCACAGACAACCATTTATCCACTAGTATCGCCATGCTGTTCATCAGTTTTGAGCTCATGACATGTAACCATTATAAATTTGGTACCAAAGCTTCCCAGAACGTGGATTGGGGTTGTGTCAGGTGTGACAGTCCCATTGGTTTTATTTGTAGCTCATGTTCTTATTTCATCAATCGCCACTTTCAAGTTTTCTTAATGAGTGTTTATGACCTCTTCTACAGTGTCAGGGGTCACCACACACACTCTTCTCTCTGATAGGGAGACACTTGGGAGAAGACATGGGACTGTACAAATAATTAATTTCGTAGTAGTTACATACATTTTTCATTATTTACATCAATTTCCAGGATTTTTTCTCTTGTGTTTTTAAACCATAACACACTTATTTTCAGTTTTTTTTTCTTTCTTTTTCATTATTATTCATGGTATGCAATATCAAACAGTAAATAACCTTTATCATTAATCAATGAAAAAAGCACCAGATATAATGACTATTTTTCTATCTACTTCCGTACTTGTAGCCATACAAGGCATTCACAAATAAAAATAGATAAACAAAAATATTTGTTTATGTGTAGACCTAAACTTCATTCATGCAGAGACTATCTATACTATATAGAGTTAGTATAGACTGTCCCTGATTCACGAGTTCTTGTATATCATAATATTCCTAATAGTTTGTTATGAACATGCCATGTTTATCTGAACAAAATTTCTAAAGAAAATAGATAGAATAACATAACATTAAAACCAGAAATAATTCTTCAGTTCAGCACCCTTCCACTAGGACAAAGTTGTGCTGATCCGAATTGACCCATTTCCTGTTTTACATGATTTATCTCCCTTTTTACTTCCAGTTAAAAAAGCTACGGCTATCATCACTAAAAGACTATGATATTGAAATAAAGATTTTACATTGTTTTTTGTATTGTTTGACTATGCCAATTAAATTATCTAATTAACCTCATTAGTAGATGTTACTATAGCCATGGGCAACAGGTGAGTTTGAATATTGGAACAGGTATGTCACTGGTAAGCTTGTTTAATCAAGCTATAAAACAGCTGGGGTTCTACCTTAGCATCAGGTAAATGGGGTAATAAACATTAAGGTTTATTAATTAACAAACAGATTCAGATTCAGATTCTTTATTTATTAAAGTCTCACCTCTTGTACAGTATAAACAATAACACTATACATATATTTACATATTTAAAAAGAGCCACTCTTAAAAGAGTTATGAGAGACTACAAAATACGTTTAAAGATACATCTTACAATTTTACAAAACACATAATATAAGATCATGCTTAATTAAAAACACAAGAAATAGTATTTGCTAAAATACAAACAAAAAAGGTATAATTTCTACTATACCAAAAGTTAAAGATAAATTACAAAATAAAATAACGTAAAAAAGAATAAATAAAACTCAGGAGTATAAAGAACACTTTCGAGTTCGTAAAATATAGCAGATTTTGGCAGTATAGAAACACATTTCGTCATTGCTAAAAAGAAATACAAATTTTTCATCATCATTGAAGCTATTAAAATTAACATTAATATCAGTGGCATGTTTAAATAATTCAACATGTAAGTTTGCATACAGTTGACACTTCAATATAGCATGCTTCTCATCTTCAATAACATTATCACAATTAAAACAGAATCTCTTATCAACCGGTAAATTCTCGTATCTCCCTGTTTCAACTTTCAATGGTGCAACACCGCACCGAAACTTTGCAAAAGCGCTTCTATATCTAGTAGGCATGGTACATGTACATTTAATATAATGTTCAACCTTAAACTCACTCTTAAAAGACTTATAAGTGCGAAGTTTACTAAATATATTGTTTTCTATTTTGTTACACCATTCATTTTTATACATATCAGTTGAATAACACTCAATATCTTGTATAACATGTTTTGATAAAAATATATTAAAATCACAATACTGATCTACATTCAGTTCTTTAAATTTATTCTTAATTCGAAAACACCAGTTACGTAATCTATTACTACTACATTCATTAGACCAAACATGTTTACACAGCATGGGGTTTTAATTACATCTTCAATTAGATTTTGACACCTGTTAACAAAAAGCGTTAAAATTTATCAAAGATAATTGTCTATTTCATAAGTTTTCAACAGGACAAACTGCGGCTAATTAGCCGCAGTTTTTAGTACCTGAAGTGGACTCTAGGTGGCGTTTTTAAAATTGGTAAGTCGTCAATTGCTTCATGGGACACCCATCTACAGAACTTATCATGATGTCAATAATACATCTTTATTCTTTCAAGTGCAGCTCATATATTTATCAAAGAAAATTGTTAAAATACAATACACTTTAAAAGAACTGAAGTTTGAAACCAATTAAAAGTGTTTGTTTATAAACAAAATTACGATTTTTCATTTTGGGACGTTGTACTTTACTTTTCTTCATTGTTCACTTCCGGTAATTAGCCACATCCGGTAAATAAACAAATGGCGCGTAATCCAGTTGAAAGACGTAAATCGTTTGAAAATATGTAAAATACGCAAATTGTTTGCCGTTTTTATCGGAATTACACATTTACTGATAAATTGGTAGTCAGGGTAAATTATTTGGACCAGATTTACAAGTAACTTATGTGAACAATTGGGCGACTTAAGGGAAATAACAGGGCGACTTCGACTTCGCTTTTGAGGTTCCTTAGGGCGACTTCAGGTCCCATTAGGGTGACTTTGTCGCCCACTTGGCCCAGTGTGGTGATCGAGCCCTGAGTGTCATTTAGATAACATTTAAATAATTTTTTTTTATCCGACATTAAAGTATTGTTTGTTACAGTTACTTCCAACTGTAAAAAGATGGATTCCCCTATTTTCCATGCTATTTTAAGTATCTGGTTCCCGATAGTCTGTGTTTACCGTCTCCCATGGGAGACGGTATACATAGTCAAATGATGATCAGTCTTCGGAGTAAATGACTCTCTGTTACTTGATTGGGTGGTTAACTAAATCTATAAATAGTTTTCTCATTTCATTGGTTTACGTCAGGATCGCACTAGTATGTGTACTGAAATTTCGATATATTCTTAGGTCAAATCGGGGTTGTAATCAGTATTTTAGTGTAGTAATGTAACGTTCCACATATTGACTTCTATTTCATTCAATGCATTGGTTAGTGAACAATTATAAGGTAAACATTGTACCAAAATCTCCTTACTTTATAAAGCCGTTTTGGAAAAAAATTATATGTTCTATATCTTTATTTTCGTTAATCAGCATTTTATTGTAGTAATGTAACGTTCCACATATTGACTTCTATTTCATTAAATGCATTGGTCAGTGAACAATTATAAGGTAAACATTGTACCAAAATCTCCCTACTTTATAAAGCCGTTTTGGAAAAAAATTATATGTTCTATATCTTTATTTTCGTTAATCAGCATTTTATTGTAGTAATGTTACGTTCCACATATTGACTTCTATTTCGTTCAATGCATTGGTCAGTGAACAATTAAAAGGTAAACATTCTACCAAAATCTCCCTACTTTTTAAAGCTGTTTGGGTTAGGAAAAAATTATATGTTCTGTATCTTTATTTTCGTTCTGATATTGATGCAAATTTAACAAAACATATTTTTACCGCTAATGTTGAACATTTGTTGTTTAGGGAGTTAACTTTTGTTTAATTATTTTTTAAACAGCACGTGTAAAGTGACGACAGGCATTTAAATCTCTCAAGCACCATTGGATAATAGTTGAGCGTAAACAATATCTATACAAGGCACATGTACATTGTTTACCTATCTTACATATAAATTTCAAAAACCAGATACTTTAATAAATCAATAAAATTTGTAATGCAGCTAAGAGACGGTTAGCTTTTTAGAAAAGCTAAACTTGTCCTACAAAAAGGTTATCTTCCTATCGGTATTCAGTGTGATTTCCGGTTACTGGTTTACGGTCAAATATTTGTTTATGGGCAACCAGCAGATAAGTGTAAACAATGAAATTACCGTTTATTATTTTCTGGGGAGAATCATAAGAAAAGCGGTCGGCGGAAATAATTTACAGATGAAAAAACGCGTTTATTTTTTTTCAAAATCTTAAAATTTCGGGTCGGCGGATCCGTAAACCAACAAAATAAATAATACCGGCCTCAGCAACCTATATACCAAATATTGTCATCCTACCATGCGTGGTTACAGAGAAACTGCCGTAAACCAAAAACTTTAACGTAGTCGCTGGACCGTGAAATTGAGGTTAAGGTCAGGTGACATCTACCAGATAGTCATGTACTACTCATCAGCAACCTATATATTAAATATTGTCATCCTACCATACGTGGTTACAAAGGAACTGCCATATTCGCTGGACCGTGAAATTGAGATCAAGGTAAGGTGACAACTACCAGACAGCAATGTACTACTCATCAGCATCCTATATACCAAATATTGTCATCCTACCCTGAGTGGTTAGAGGAATTGTCGTCACCCAAAAACTTTAACGTAGTGGCTGGACAGTGAAATTGAGGTCAAGGTCAGGTGACAGGCGACTGACTGCCAAGTACTCATCATAAGCTACAACTGGACAAAATTTGATTGACATAGGTCTTGGACTTTCAAAGATATGTCCAGTGTTTACGCCACTACCCATACATATATCTCGCCATCAGTGACTATCGTCGCAGGCGAGACAAACAATTACAAGCAACATGTTAATAGCTTTAAATTGTCATAATTCAAAATATAGAATGCTTGCTTACAGAAGAACTTGATTGAAATTGAGGTAAAGTTCAGGTGACACATACCAGACAGTCATGTACTATTCATCAGCACCCTATATACCAAATATTGTCATCAAACTATTCATGGTTACAGAGGAACTGTCCTAATGCAAAAACTTGAATGTAGTCACTGGATCGTGAAATTTATGTCAAGTTCAGGTGACACCTACCAGACAGTCCTTTATTTTTCATCAGCAACCTATATACCAAATAATGTCATCTTACCATGCATGGTTACAGAAGAACTGCACTAATCCAAAAAAACTCGACGTAGTCACTGGACCATGAAATTGAGGTCAAGGTCAGGCGATATCCACCACACAGTTATGTACTATACATCTGCATGGTTACAGAGAAACTGCCAGATTCCAAAATCTTTTATCTAGTCAATTGACCGTAAAATTGAGGTAAAGGTCAGGTGACACCTACCAGACACTCATGTACTATTCATCAGTATCCTATATACCATATATTGTCATCTTACCATGCATGGTTACAGAGGAACTGCCCTAATCCAAAAACTTTAACATAGTTCCTGTACTGTGAAATTGAGGTCAGGGTCAGATGACACCTACCTGACAGTCATGTACTACTGTATAAAGGGTTTTTTCGTGTTGGAAAAATTTAGCATTATTGTTAAAGACTGTGTGTGTTTATTTAAGTGAAATGTAGTTTTCCCAGTCCATAATCATAATGAGTAACTCTTTCATTTGTCTTAATAATTTGTGCATTTTTATTTTCGCGGTTCATCTTTTATCTCGATTATAGCAAAAATTAAATCACCGCAAAAAAATCCACTTATACGGTATTCATCAGCAACCTATATACCAAATATTGCCATCGCACTATGCATGGTTACAGAGGAACTGCCCTAATCTAAAAACTATACAAAGTCACTGGTTTGTGAAATTGAGGTCAAGGTCAGGTGTGACATCTACCAGAAAGTCAAGTAAAGTAACCGTCACTACTATTCATCATCAACCTACCAAATATTGTCATCCTACCATGCATAGTTACAGAGGAACTTCCCTTATCTAAAAACTTTAAGGTAGTCACTGGATCGTGAAATTGAGTTGCAGGTCAGGTGACTGCCTGGCAAGTACAATACTCATCATAAGCTACCACTGGACCAAATTTAATGAACCTAGAGCTTATGCTTACAAAGATATAAAGCAAAATGTCAAGTGTTGATGCCGCCGCTAGATTCCCATATATGTATGTCTTGCCGGTCACAGGCGAGACAAAAATTATGACCCATGTGAATAAACATCTTACCATCAATTGTATGTTAAACATATGTTCATATACTGACATAAAAAATTACTGTGGGGAAAATGTTTGACAGAGTTGAATGTTTTATATCAAGTCAATACATTAATATATATTCTATATAATAGCTGTAAACTAGCTGTACTAATTTAATAAGAAACGTTTAACATATGCAATAAAAATAATATATGACTTTAGGTATATCTTACCCCAGGCAATAATAAGGTGTGTTTGATAAAAGAATTGTTCTATATCATTTGTAAATGAATTAGTAACTAATGAAAATAATATTACCCTGTAGGAGGAGCTTTTGGGGCCACAATTTCTGGAACATCTTTCCTCTTCTTTCCTTTTGGCCATCCACCTTTCTTTTTCTAAAGATAAATTTTATACTTCATGGAATGAGCTACAGAAACAATTAAAGGGTGGGCAATATTTTTAGGTATCGACTTTCTATTTATCTTTGAATACTGTCAACACTATTTTGAGTATTCTATGTCCATTACAACTGAAAGTGTACCAAAAAATACAGCTCTTGTAATATAAAGATAAAACTGATATCCTTATTCATGGCATAAAAATGTAATTAGGAAAATAAATAAAGGGGAAATAGCTCAAACAAAAAGTAAGTAGAGAAATGCTTCTTGTGGCAAAGCACTCCTACTAATCAAGATCTATTAATCATTTTAGCTTGAAGTTAATATGTCAAATGTCATATGTTAATATGACAAAACTATGACAGACAGAAGAACAGCAAAGGAGCTACTTCCATGCTCATTCTTCAGGAACATTGCTTGCTCAAAATGTACATGATAGTTTAAGTAATCCTTATTATGAAAACAAAACCAATATCTAACATAACTAATACATAATAGATTTGTAGATATATTCTTTAACAAATAACTGTGTTAGTATGACAACACAAATGTTCCCTAAAGAAAGCCCCAGTTGAGATTAAACATTTTAATAGTTGATTGCCCTTCAATTCAACCATGTACATACTCCCAAAGTTTCATGTCAATCAGACATGGCATCTTTAAGAAAGCAAGCAAGCAGACAAATTTGTTGGAAAAAAGAAAGAAAAAATAGGAAGAATAAAGAGAAAAAAATCTGAAAAAAAAAGTCAAATATGTAAAAATTATTAGCTGGGACCATATTGTAAGGGTTCACAGTGCTCGACTAACAGAGCTGCCCAGTGTGTCCCCAGGTGGTGGGCAGGGGATGCCTC
The DNA here is from genome assembly GCA_944474755.1 of Limnoperna fortunei. Classification (NCBI taxonomy): domain Eukaryota; kingdom Metazoa; phylum Mollusca; class Bivalvia; order Mytilida; family Modiolidae; genus Limnoperna; species Limnoperna fortunei. Next base: position 76,620,537 of record OX104116.1, read on the forward strand.
TCAGTGGGGGTTGTCAGGGGTCATTATACTGAAAGCCTGACATGGACAATCATAGGTAACAGGTTCACAGAGTGTCATGCTCCTTCCATGATAAAGACTCCTATTGCAGATGTTCAGAAGAGTAGAACTGTTCATTGTCATGGATAGAATGAAATTATTAATAGCCAGCATCACAGATGCAAGCTATACGGTACATGGGTGTGTGTAAAAAAGTAATGTGATCCATATGAACAAATCCATTTCAGATGGTAGCTGAGCAATCAGAAGAAAATATTGTAGATGAGCACTCAATTAATATAAAAGTGGAAAAAAATAATTTTAACATCAATAAAATTAAAGTGTTTATTTTTTTAATAACAACAAAAAAGTCAGACAAATTTTTTTGCAATCTGAAATGCTGTATTTTAAATTGACAGTTTTTGTAACGTCATGAACACATTAGAGAAAGAAGTTACGTCACCAATGGAATGCAGAGGCACTGTTAGGGTGCTCTGAAGTAATGTCATGAACAATGTGCGATGCTCGCATTTATGCAGTGCATATATTCATATTAGTTTTTTAAAACAATAATATACTGCTACCTCTATTTTCTGAGTTCCTTGCTGGTGGCTAGCATTGGTAAGTACACCCTGCTGAACAACATGTGTACCATCCAAGCTGTCATCACACACATCTTCTACATGTCCATCAACATATTCCCCATCATCTATATCGGATGTAGGAACTTGCTGAAATATACCTACAAAGAGACACTAAATAAGTATAAATGTACAGTGGCAAATGTTGCTTTACAATAGGTATTGCACTACATGTACTGATAAGTTGACTTAACCTACTAAAAGTGTCATCCAGAAATCCTTTTTATTTGACTATCCAATTTTTTTATAACTTTATATTTTTTTAACAATTTTTTTTTAATTTTTAGAATACCGCTATTTGCTTTTAAATTATACAGACATACATTAAACCATAAAAATGTTCAGTGAAAATTCGTAAATTATGTCTTATAGTTTTTTTTCTTATTTCAAAATCTAATAAAATCTTTTACTCATAGTTTCTTAGTATCAATAACATGAAGATCTAACAATAATTTATAAAAGGTCATGACTGACAGTGTAATTTTGAATTGATATCTAAGTGCATCAATAAGTGCATGCTTGGATCAGTAAACAAAACCCGAAATAGATAAATGCTGACCCATGACCTTTAATGTAACATTGTTAGATCTTGATTCATGTAGAGAGTACTGTAATTTAAATAATTTTTATTTTTATCAATTTTTTTAACTTTCAATAACCTGGAATTGCTATTGTTGATGGTACAAGTTGTCTCCCCTGTAGTCCTGTAAGGGATGAATCACTATAACTGACATTATTAAGATCTGATCCCACAGCCAACTGCAAATTCCTGTATAATTATATAGAATTGTTAAATATATAAAAAATAAAAGATATTTCAACGATTAACCTCATAACATACATCAAAACTAAATATCTAAAGGATACCACATTAGGGATACATTATAGAACCCATCCACTTTTGGGGTTTAATACCACTTTCAGCATTTCACAGCATAGTCTGAGAATCATCTGCAATCCAACCCTTTTAGATGTTGATGGGAGTATCCCAAGATCCCATCAAAGCCTAAAAAAGCGATGGATAGCATAGGATTCTCAGCTACATCAAGATTTTATTGAACACGAAGTGAGAATATCCATACAGAAGCTAAACTTCAGCAGAAGAACTGTGAATTAACTTTGTAGTTGAAATAGCATACATAATAAGTGAAAGTCTTAGCACACATTTATTGAACAGCTGTAACAATTTCAAGGATTTCACTCCATTATGTATCAAACAAATCTTTACTTAAGTAAATAGTCAATTTTAAGCTTAAATATACTGAAATTCAAGAAGAAATTTCTGTTACAATGCAGGTTAAATTCTTGGATTTTTTCCAGTTCCAAAACACATACTAAATGAATCAGGCAAGTAGAAGTTAAGTATTTAAAAATTGATTGACAGCCATAAATAAATCTGAATTAGGTTGTTTACAATCTCTACCCACAGATACAGGAATACTATCAATTCTAAATCATTTAGCTCAATGCCACTGAGGAAGAAATTTATTATTTGGTGAAGTAAAACACAGTTAAACTTGTCCAAACAGACCACACTGGAACCTGCAGTAAGTACAGTATTTGTTAAGAATAGACATATGCTTTTTAATACGATTTTAACCTCTGGCAAATAAAACAATAATAATACTGAACTTATTACATAGTTTAGTAGATTAAACAAGTTAATGTAGCAAAAATATTAAACTAATGCAGATGAGGTAAAAAAACAACAACATTTGACTTGCATGACATTTGCATTTTCATTAGCCTCACAATAAGTTACTTATACAAAAGTTGCTTACATAGAGAGCATATCTTGCCTGCACAAGGGAGAATGGTTTTGCCAGGAAAATTGATGATGCCCCAACCAAAGGGAAGGTTTTATCAATGTTTAATACCACTGTCCTGAGTGCTGTCAAAGTGCGTGACAATGTCAGCTATTTAAGCAACTGTTATATTTATTTCATTGAAGAATAATAATGCCCTGTGTCAAATAACTGCAGATTAATTAATACCAGTTGACCTTGTTTTATTTCAACTGAAACAAACTTAGTTTTACTGATATGAAATACTATTCCAAACAAACCTTGAAGATGTATCTACAAGGACAATTCCTAAACAGTTCTGTGGTAGTGAATATGAAGTTGACGCCGCTGGTAAAATTCCTACTATTGGTATATCTGGTTTGTCTTGGTCATTAAGGCAGCCTAAACTTTCTTCTCCATCATGAAGCTCTGGGGATGACATCAAAGTATTGTCCATTTTATGAAACTTTCAACCATGTTTCTAAATGTCATACAGACATCTTACAGCAAACAAACTATGAACTGAAATATTGAGATATGTGAAGTAATTACTTATAACACTCTGCCTTAAATTTTCTGAAAGTATATGTCACAAAACTCCATAATTATTTTCTTTGCAAGCTAAACTTTCATTTAAAGTTTGCTTTTGTGTTTAAAGTGGTACGTCTTCAATATAAAATGTCTTGTATCTTAACTATATAAAAAATGTGACGAACATGATTCTGAATAAGCTCAATTTTCTCTAAAATGTAAGTTCCACTACAATTCAATGGGCATCTCTTAATGAATAGGTAGGATCATCACTTTACATTTATGTTATGGGTTCTGGTTATATATAATGTACAAGTAAATCAAAATAACTTTAGCAACTGTAACAACAAATTTTAATTCACATGTAGAAGCTTTTATTATCTAGAACTTGTAAAAGGCATATGATAATAACATAAGACAGTTCTTTTCCTTGTTAATATGAGTAAATTAAAAATACATAATAATCACAATGGAAAAGGTAAATGTGTATGTATGTTAGATTTTATGTAACATGCTAATTATGATCAATTATGTAAGAAATAATATCCCAGACTAAAATATGTACGATATTTTACTGGCATTATGCATGTGTGATACACTTTTGTTGGTGTCATATAAAGTATCAGAATGTGGTTATACCACATGGGTTGAAGGAGGTTATACTGATTTGTTTTACCAACATTACATCTCATTCTTAGGTGGCATGGTCGTAGAATAATTCATACTTGCTTTAACCACTATACTTGTCGTAAATCAAAATTAACTTATTTTAATGCCTTTTTATTTATTTACTCTTCCTCTTACCAGTATTACTAACGTGATTTATGTTCCTGATTCTTCTGTAAAATATTTTTATCATCTGCTTTTTTAATACAGGAAGTTCACTTTCTAAAAGCATTTGAAATGAAATGCTATGCAAAACAGAAACGAACAACGTTCCGGGAAAGTGAAGATAGACCATGTATGATCATATATAATAAATGCGTTATTTCTGCAAATATTTGAATATTGTAAAAAAATATTATATTATATTGGTCATATAACTGTAGCATTTTAACATAATTTGGTACTTTTAAGATATCGTAATAATGTATAGTGCTTTAAATAAACATAATATCATTGTCATTGCATGTTGTAGACTTTAAAACACACACACACACACAACAAAATAAACAAAACAAAACAAACAAAAACAAAAACAAAAACAAAAACAAAAACAAAAACAAAAACAAAAACAAAAACAAAAACAAAAACAAAAACTAAAACAAAAACAAAAACAAAAACAAAAACAAAAACAAAAACAAAAACAAACAAACAAACAAACAAAAACACGCAACTCCGCTTATTAACAATAAAATATTGTACAACAGAGATATTTCAATAATTGTTATCCTGCATCACCCTTTTTAAGCAGCTTAAATGGCATTGCGTTTATCGTCTATTTTTGTGTAATACGCTCAGCGAATATACCAGCTATACCAGATGCCAGATCTTTTATTGTGAGTATACGATGTGTCTTGCATGACATCCTTTTCCTAAAGCCAAGCTGCTGCTTGGATAGTATGTTGTGTCTTAGTCGTTTTATAATTTGACTGTGTATTGCGTGCTACAGGAGCAGACAGAATTAAGATTGGTAGTTTTGTAATGTTTCGGTGATGTGCGGTCGCCTTTTGTAAAGATTGTTGTGACTTGTGCCTGTATTCAGTCTTTTGGGATGGAACGTTGCGTAAGGCCTGGAAAATGAGGACTAATTATGGTGCGATTTTGACTGCCATTTCTTTGAGGAATTTTGTTGGTATGCAGTATGGTTCTCGGTTTTATGCGCATTTAGGTCTAATGATTCCCTTAGCAAATATGTCAAGTTTGGGCATCTCACGCAGTTGTTCTGAGTTCATTAATGGCATACTATTCAGGTCTTCTGTAAATAAATTCTTTAGGATCCTTTAGGGTCACTCTACAAAAGGCTAAATTTTCCGCCCCTACCCAAAACTCCATACTTTTCCAGTGGCAGTCAAAATTGTATTCCCTGTGACCCATCCCACCCCCATTTTCCGTTGATTTATTGTTTGTTAACTTGTTCCCGTCATGAATATAGCTGAAATACTGCTCGCTGGACGTAAAGCAGACATCCAATCAATCAAAAAACCTTTAGGGTCACTGTTGGTAATAACAAAATGTTTATTTGGAGTAGCCAGCCTACGTAACCGCTGGATAGGCAAATTGGACGGGGGGCTATAATTATACGATATCGCCTGGTGAAGTACATTTTCACAAGACAAATTATGGGAACATTTTTATATTGTGTGACAGACACGTTAAAATGATTTATTTTTTTTTAATTTGCGCTCTTTATTTTAAAAAGATGTGCCTTCAATGTATTTGTCTTATTTGTCAAAAAGCAAATATTTTATTCGGTACAATATTGAACGAATAATCGTACTCTCGCTTTTTTGGCGATAAATCATAAAACTAGCATCGGATTATATCGGCAGTAAAATTCTGCCTAAGTATAATAAACCAATTTAAAATACTCCTTATTTGGTCAATAGGAGGAAAAAATCCACCCCCTGATTAATGACTCGGCCATTGGACTCAAATCGGGTCGGGTCATCTCGAGTCCGATTCAAAGTATTTTAAAAACAGTTACAAAAGTTGGCATGCTTTCCACTTACCAGTATGCAGTTTATTGACTGATTTTCTGTTTTGAATTATTGACAGTTATTTAAACGAGTGGTTTTATTTCATAAAAAAATGTGGGCTATACATGTTAAACGAAGAGCAAATGAAATTGATTTTTCTTTTTGTTTTGTTTTATGTTTAACACCACTTTCAGCAATTATAAAGCTATATCATGGCGTCCAGTTTTTATTGGGGAGGAAGGCGTCCGAAGAAAACCCCCGACAGGAAAAAATGTCAATCCTTGTCAATTAAGATTGGAGCAAATATAAATGAAGTAAGTCAAGTAATGATCACGGCGTACAGTTTTTATTGGGGAGGAAGGCGTCCGAAGAAAACCCCCGACCTGCCGCAGGAAAAATGTCAACTCGTGTCAATTAAGATTGGAGCAAATATAAATGAAGTTAGTCAAGTAAAGATCTTCCAGTCGGACTCATCAGCTGGCATGCGTATATACGGATACAGGTCAATTGTTCCCAACTCCAATTCGTCCCAAGTCAATTGGTCCCAAATTGCATTTAAAATGTTTTATTTGTGTTTAAGAGGTTATTTAAGGGATTATTTCAACATATTTATGTATTTTATGCTTTTGATTTAACATTTATTATAAAATGTATGCTCTTAATAGTTAACATGGTATGTTAAAACAATAGCAATAGAAGACAAACAAGTTTATGTTCTTTATTGAGATTTACAGCACTATACTATACTTTAACATATATTTGAAGCACGAATTCCTACCAATTCATTCTGGCATACAAACTGTCTTTCTGACGTTTCTCGCTTGATACTTTCATACCTACTTTCACCACGCAAAAAATGACTTATCACACATGCGTTCTCACACTGACGATCATATTAACTTGTAGAAAAAAATTCAAATATATACATGTTATTCACTCGAAACGCAAAACACTTTCACACACTCCCAACTTTATTCATTAATACATAAATGCACTAAAACAAAGCTCAAAAGCACAGCATAAAAAAGCAAAGCACAACATAAAAACACAAAGCACAACATAAAGAATACTTTCCATTTTAAGTCTTTACACAGTCTTCGCTACCACCAAAAGTCCAACTGACTTTAGAAGGGTAGAACGAGTTATTTTTTCTTTGCAGTTGCTCTTACATAAATAAAAGTAATAAATAAATATGTTTCATTATAATTAGCAAATTCAAAGGCAATAAAATTGAGGTATTCAGGTAATCTAATTAGTCAATTAAACAGTGGCACATGCCATTGACAACTTTGTTAATAGAATTGTAATTAACATTAAGACTTTAAAGACAAATATGATTTTTACAATTTTTTTAATGCTGATAATGCTTACCAAGTCTTAAGTTATTTTAAATCAAATAAGCAATTTACAAAAATAAATTTATGAATTTATATAGTGATATAAGAATACACTATATCGACTTTAAATGTAATCATCAATAAGGTTTTCTTCTCTTAATCATTCTGTACAACATTCAAATTTATAAATGAATATGGCTAACGAATGTAAAATATGGAATCAAGTATAAAAAATAAATAAATAAGACTTACCATAACTTCATCTTCTGTGTGTCCAAGAATTGCATAACCCTCAACACAAAGCCTGAAAGGCATGGTGTTTCACTCGAACTGGTCCGGTGCAGATTACACATTCAGAAGGCATGATGTGATTTTTTAGAGCTACACCTTTTTCTTTTAGTTTTTTTTATTTAATGATTAAATTTGATTGGTTTTTCTATAACTGACCTATCAAAAGATATTTTTTTACCCCTACATGTACCTCCCAAGCCATAGTCAGAATCATGTGCATCTTTGATATTGTTTCTGTAAGACTTCAAAAAAGACAGTGAGTAAAAAATTTAGTTGTAAAATATTGAAAAATATACAAATCTATCGTTTTAAGAGTAAATGTTCAAATAAACATTTGACTGCCTATATATAACCTTTAGTACTGAATGTTTGCCATGTTTCAAAGAGTGCTTTTTATTTATTTAAAACACATGTCAAACAGCAACATAGAAATTAATTTTATTATAAAACAGATTGCTACAAAGTGTGAAATTATAAGTGAAAAACTTCAAGTGTAAATAACAGACTTAAGGTGAATCTAGGAGGCACAACATATATGGTGATCTATAGTGTACATAACATAATTTACGGGGGAATTAATGTATATATCAGACTAATGGTTGATCTAATAGATAAAAGTCATGCGGTGGATTCGGTGTATATAACAGCCTTTAAATGGATCTGGTGTACATAACAGCCTTAAAGTGGATTAGTGTACATAACAGCTTTGCTCTTAATCTAGTTGACATAATAGCCTTGCTCTAGATAGTGTACATAACAGCCTTGCTGTAGATATAGTGTACATAACAGCCTAGCTCTAGATCTAGTGTACTTAACAGCTTTGCTCTATATATAATTATATAACAGCCTAGTCCTAGATCTAGTTATAGCCTTGCTATAGATATAGTGTACACAACAGCCTTGCTCTAGATCTAGTTTACAACACAGCATGACTCTAGATCTAGTGTACATAACAACCTAGCTCTAGATACATTGAACATAACAGCCTTGTTCTATAGCTAGTTTACATAACAGCATAGCTCTAGATCTAGCTAGTGTACATAACAACCTTGCTCTTGATACAGTATACATAACAACCTTGCTCAAGATACAGTATACATAACAGCCTTGCTCTTGATACAGTATACTTAACAGCCTTGCTCTAAATACAGTATACATAACAGCCTTGCTCTTGATACAGTAAATTTGTTTTGTATTGTGAGCTTCTTAAATTTCAATAACTTATTATTAATTTCTAAAAACCAAAAAATGTTCTTAAATATACTTTTTAAAAGTGTTGGGACTAGTTTTAAAAGTGTTGGGATCAATTGTCCAAAAGTGGGACCAATTGGCAAAGACTTGGGACAAATTGGCTGGGACCAATTTGCATGTGGGACCAATTGACCAAACACCATATATACATGTGATATTTCTTTCTGTCCAAAGTGTGAGACTGGACTCAATTTTGTGTGAGATTTTTAGTCAAACCTGATTTTGCGTTATTATTATCGTGTTCATTCTTTAATTTTATTTGTTTTTTCAATTTATAAATAGTTTTACTATGTTTGTGTATCTCGATTTGGGTGGATCCTGTATTGAACATGTTTTTCCCTGTCTTGGAGTTTATCTGCCACTGTACACGTGCAATCCGTAGTCAATATTAAAAGCAGTATATAAAATGCATGGGTGACACCAGTGCTACGGTCCATCTCTCGGTGATATCCTGACACTTATGAATTATAAAAGTATTTTTGCAAGTTTTAGCTCTTTGGAACACTGGAATTTTAGAATACTGCAAAACTAATTTAATTTATTCAACGGAAAATGTACGGACTTTAGATATGAGGCGCCATTTTACTATTTATTACATAATTTTAATAGCAAAAAGTATTTTCATTGCAAACATTATATTTTTTATATCATAAATTATGATTTTTTAATAATTTATTGATATCAACAAAACGGCGCTTCTCTCTCTAAATATTTCAAGGGAAATGAAAGTCTGTCAACGCAAAGAAATAATTATTAACAATCGAAGGTCACAGATAATAACAAAGTTTAAACTCTTATCACGATTACAAGTCATTACAAAAAAACTAAAACCATGTACGAGTAATGGATAATAAAAAACTGAGAATATCACAAGTTACGGGAAAAAACAATCCCGAGTAACGAAAAACGATCTAATCTTTTCTTTTGATTTTTTAAACTTCATTTTTTTAAGGTAAGAGGCAGAGGTATATATCTCGTGGATATTGCAGACTTTAAATTGTTTTGTAAGAATTGGAATAGCTTTATTTTGCAATCAAGACGCCCAATAATTGAGCAGAAAAATTACAGATCATTCAATAAATTCTAATTACATTTGATTAATTACAATGATCGAAAAAAGATAAAACACATTCCAAATAGATAATAAAAGACTTTCCGAGTATATAAGTCCAGCCATCAATTTTTCATAAATATTAACGATTTGAAAAAAAAAGACAACATCACAAATGTATACTCTTGATAATAAAGGGTGCAGGTCAACTTGTACCTTTGCATTTTAATATAGTAAATCTGTATATTCTGTACATAATGTTCTAAATTAACTCTAAATAAAAACATATACTGTATATATTAGATAAAAATATATCAAAATATTCGAACCTTTACAATTATTTTGCAGTATATTAAACAAATACTATTTAATGCATTTTTTTATTTGTATTTTAAATTTACTGATAAAACTTCAACAACTGTTATGAACAACTTTCATATCTATGAGAATAGATTATGCAACAATTAATTTCAAGGAAAGAGATCCAATAACGACCGCTTATTTTTCTCTTGTCCACAAATTGTGTACTTAACAATTTCAAGTTTTACATTACCATTCCTATACCAGCCGAACATATTCGTCCATCTTTTACAAAGCTAAAAGGGGGGCCTCGGAGGCCGAGTGGTCAAGGTAGTACATCTACTATTGATCACGTGGTCTGTCAACACTGAGATTGCGGGTTCGGTTCTCACTGCTGGCATGCAGGGTGCACTCGACTCCAATCTTAATTGACAAGGATTGCCAGTTTTTCTACCGCAGGTCGGGGGTTCTCTCCGGGTACTCCGGCTTCCTCCCCAATAAAAACTGGACACCATGAAATAGCTGAAAAATTGCTGAAAGTGGCGTTAAAACACCATTCAAACAAAAAAAAACAAAAAAAAGCTAAAAGGGCTAGACAGATCCAGCACAACAACTTGTACAGTACATAGAAAACACGTGGTGACCACTAATGTTTGTTCTGTCGAGTCATGGACTGGTCAAGTTACACCACCAGAATAAACGAAGATGTTGAAGGGTGGCATCGTCGCATTAACAAGAGACGAGAAGAAGCCCTTTTATCTGCTAATTCCAAAACTACAAGAAGAAGCCGCTATTCTATCCACACAACTAAAAATGATTATTTAGAATCTAAACTTAGGCGGCAGCAGAGATCCACTACAAAATACATGTATAGGCGAAATGTTTCAAGTATGGGATTTGTATTCTAGCGGCCATGCAAATCTCCGCCAACCCCTGCGGCCAACCAACTTCTGCGGCAGAGAGGGCAGCTAAATGGACCATTACAAGATGTCTTTACATGTTAATCAAATACAAACTGTTTATAATATTAAAATATATATACAACTGTTTATAGTGCCTACAGTGAGTGCCTATATTGACTACCAAAGACTGGTGTTACATAAACGCCGATTTAAAAATATACTTTGTATCAGATATGCATCTTGTTTTGAAATTGTCTTGTGTATAAGGGTTTTGTTTGCTTTCTTTGATTTTTGCGCATAAGTGTTGTGCAATAAATATGATAATAAATTTATTATTTGTTTTAGTTTAACCTAATTTCAGCAATTTTCAGATTGTGTGCCTTTTCATTCTACAAATAAAGCAAAGATACGAGTTTGTAGAGGTAGGAGTTGGTATGGTACTTACGAGTTGGTTGAGGTACGAGTTGACTAGGATAGATAATAAAACTGTCAGTCTACATTTTAAGACCTTATAAGCCATGAAAAATTTTAGGCAATACATGAAAAAGTTTGCATTTGTATCATTTTATATCTTACATAAAACCAGATTTTTCCTTTTTCAAAATAGGGAATTTAATATAGTAAAAGGTGTATTTCAGACTTACTTAATTTCACATTTGCAAAGTTTACACACGAGTTTACAAAACATCTTAATTTAGACACGTGAATTTAGAGCCCCATTTTCTACATCTTTGTGAACTAATATGATGAAATACATATTAAATGTTCTCAGCTCACGCAATTTACATGAGCATGTGAAACAAGTCATGTCCACAATTAAGGCTTATGCAATGTTCATGTATCTCCAAGCCTTTAACCTCAATAACCACAAAAGTCGTCTACCTTCACCTACCAGACTATGCTATTGAATTAGCCAATCATATCAGATTAAAGTAACCACGTGACATACTGCGCTAAAACACAATAAACAGCTGATAAACAAGTGAAAGGAAAGGAAGGAAGGTTAGCAGATTTTCATGACTTTTCCAAAATATGCGAATATTGCAAAGTTAACAGTGTATGCAGGAGACTTCAAGATGGTCAAGCTAATGTATTTTTTATCTTTTAAGGATTGACATGACTTCAAACGGAGTAATTTTTGAAGAAAATTTCCTCCAAAATGGCGAAGTCGAAATAGAAAACGATGAAATCAATGGAAATATTGGCGACGAAGATATGGTGTCATCAACTGACAGTCCTTCAAAAGAGAACAGATTAATCCATAAAGCGAAACGAATTCACCGACAAAATTCCGGAGACGGAAAAACGGAAAATGGAGCTCCAGTTCCACACAACAATAAATCGGCTGCCTTGAACCTCAAAAACAGTCGCAAATCTCGAGATGGCAGAGGCCGAGGGTTGGTGAAAAAAGGTAAAGCATTGCATACATTTACGAACTGAGATATTTGGTTTCACAACGCAAAATGTCTTTTCTATGCATGTAAGAAATTTTTAAAACAAGTTTATTGATTCGCAATGTTTGTAAACAAATCTATATCTAGCCTCGTTTTAATACTTACAACAAATGTAAACACGTGCTCGTAGGTAATTGCAAACCAGATCAATCATTTTTGCATAAAGCATGTTATCTGTATTTTTGGAGTCTAAACATTTAATGTTTTTTATAAACAAGAAATGATATGTCATATTAGCCATTTTTACATTGAATTTCATTGTTGATATCATCTTGTATGCATTTTGGGGTCACATTATAATGTTACTAATGCATGCATGTTGCATTAGACCCTATTAGAATTAGTTTATTGCATTTTTTTAATTGCTTACTCTATTTTGAACTCGACTTTCTCTGGTAAATTTTGATAATGATTTACAATTTTAGTAAGTACTATCAGTACACTACTTGATAGGAAATTGAGAAAATTGTGAATGTTAAAGAAAACCGACCGAACAACATTAGCCAAAAGCCAAGGGACAGTTACAAATCCGGATATAGACAAACACAACACAAAAACCAAAAACATTATACACAGAACACCTTAATGTTACTTGATTCCATAATTTTTATTCACTGTTAAATTCAAAATGTCAACTCCCAGCAAAATTTCATCTCAATATTTCAAACATGCATTACTTAAGTGAACATCCTTTTATTTATTGAAAACAGGTATAGTCTTTGTGTTTGTGTTAGTTTCATTATATTTCACATGTTAAAATATACATCTTCCGGTGTCTGCCATTGTGCTGGTGTTGACAAATCCAACTACATGTAACAAATATGCGAGCCAGCGAAGAGAAGAGATGACAAACCTTAAACCAGTAGTAATAAATCAAATGACCAGTGGAAATGAGTATTCAGAGAAATAGATAATATGAATGTTGGCGCAGCCTAAATGCGAGCATCGCACATTGTTAATGTCGTTACTTCAGAGCCCCTAACAGTGCCTCTACATTCCATTGATGATGTGACGTCTTATCTAATGTGTTGGTGACGTCACAAAACTCAATTTCAAATACAGCCTTTCAGATTGAAAAAAAATTGTCTGGCATTTTTGAAGTAATTTAAAAAATAAACACTTCAATTTTTTCGATGTCAAAATTATTTTTGTCTACTTTTATATTATATATTTTTTCGTTCGTCTACAATATTTTCTTCGGATAGCTCAGATGACTCAGCTACCATCTTAAATGGATTTGTTCATATGGATCACATGACTTTTACACACACGCATGTAACAGTATAGCTCGCATGTGCGATGCTCGCTAATATTTTACTAGTATAATTGTCCCCACAAAAGATTGTATAAAGAGTCTATGATGGCTCTATAACTAGAACTAATGGTGTGTAATAATTATCGCAGAGTGTGTTGTATATATAGTATTTTGTTGAAAAAAACTTAATAAATTCAAAACAAGACAGTACTTCTGAAAAAATTTTGCTCCAAGAAAATTCAACAGAAGGATAAAACCTTACATTTCAAATAATAATAAAAAATGTAAATGACGGATGAAAATGATAAATATAAACATGAAATAGGAGGTTTTATGTTATAGAACTATGAATGTTATTGAGTAAAGAAATATTAACTATCAACCAAGATGTCATCACTTGCTACTGATGGTGCATCTGCAATGATGGGAAGTACTGGGGGATTATATGTGCCCTGCTTTAACACCTTGATACAGCTCCAATGCATGACTTGCAGAGTTGCCCTTCAGCAGGTCAGGCATGCAGAGTTATTCAGTATCTTACAGAATATTGACTTTTCCTCAGACAGATCTTCTAGTTCTTCACCAATTCAGCTGTCTGTTATAAAAACATGCTCAATGAAGCAGGTTGCAAGCTTTCCATGACTACCTCTTAGTTAAGATGTTGATGCTTCCTACCCAGCATTGTACTTCCCACAACTTCTTAGCAGCATATAGATACTTGTGGGAAGCCAAAGGCCTTCTACAGAAGATTCATACTCCCACCTGCTGCCGGAAAGGTGTTCGACCATTGACAGACTCCACTACTACAACAAGAGAAGTGGACACTCACTGTCAAGTAGCATCAAATTATAGATCAACTCGCAGTACAGTTGCAACTTATAAACAATGCAGTTTCAGAATAATGCCAATGACTTGTCACTTCTGAGACTAGATCTGCAAAGATTGATTTGAATTTGACTTCCTTGGATATAAAAAAGATTTGAACAAACTTCTAAATCCAAATTGCATGCCATCAGACATCGTGAAGAAGAGAAGCTGACAGAATTTTGACCATTTCCCATTAATGGTTTTCAGAAACATTTCCCTCTGTTTAGACCTGAAGTTGCTTCTTTGACAAAAGAAGACTCCTGATAAAAACAGATGTGCACACAGATTTTGAACAACTATTATACAAACTACTGTTGATTTTACCAGTGTTGCTATCATGAGGAAAAACAGAAAAAAGACCAAACAGCATTGAAGACTTCAAAGAAGTTTTACTGTGAATTTCAAAATGAATAAAAATGCCTCAACTCTGACCAACTTTTTACTTCTAAGGGTACTCTTGACACTTTGGAAATCTACATATTGGGTTGAATACACCATTACTGCATACTAGGAAACATTTTTGTTTGTGTTACTACCAAGAAAAACTACTGTACAAAAATTGCATTAATATTTTTTATTCTGGTAACATGTGGTTAAGCTGTTACTGTTAAAAAAAATAATATGAACTTTGCTCATTACAAATTGTAAAACTGAAATTCAACAGGAATTTGTGGCCTTGGTGGCATCATGGTTAAGGAAGTCTACTACATGTATTGAGAATGTGCCTTCCAACACTGAGGTTGTGGGTACCAGTCTTACTGCAGGCAGTTTTGGGATGTGTGACTCCATTAAAAATTGACAAGCATTGCCAGTTTTTCTACCAAATTATGGGGGTTTTCTCTAGTTACTCCAGTTTCCTCTCTTTATAAAAACTGAATGTCAGGATATATAATATTATTAGCTGAAAATATGCTGGAAGTAGCATTAAACACCTTTCATTAAAACATGAATTTATATGTCAATATAGTATTACACAAGTTCAAAAGATGTTCAGAAAGTTGATGAAAACAAAACTTTATGAATTAATAAATCATGGTGTTCTTGTATCTGCACTAGATACTGGTAATTTGATCTGAGTCAATCATGTTGGCATTCCCCATATAGAAATTCTAGAGAAAATACTCATAGAAAAATATTAAATGCCTTCTTGTTTATTGCTTAAAATATTTTGTTCTTTACCTCTATATCAGTTTTATAAAATGCTATGTGTAGATCGACTTTTACCTTAATGGTCTGGCATGCCTGCCATATGGTGTATATGGGATTAAATATGCTCATTCATCAGAACAAAATTGATAGGGAGACATTTGTACTTTTGCAATACAAAATTTAAGTCTATTTATAATTTGGTTGATAAACAGAAGAGTCAACAAACTGCTTATATAGTATGTTTATTATAACAGTAGAATTTTAATTAATCTGTTGACAACACTATGGCTTTGTAAACATGTAAAGTACTTAATGTTATTAAAGATTTATGCTGATATAATACAAACTTAATATGTAACTAAATACCAGTGTGCAGAGGATTAAATCTGGTTTCTAAACAATAAACTATCATGGTAATGTACCAAACAGAAGGTGTAAAGGTATCAGGGGTTCCAATTAGCATTTGTGAAATTCCAGATCTTCTGGTAACAAAAGTTGAAGGTCTACCAGTAAGAGCACTAGGTACTGCCATTTATTCAATTTCATTATGTGATGAGATTTTGACATTGAAGCAAAACAAGATCATAATGGTCTACAAATAATGAAATCAGTTTTAAACAATGTCATACAACTACTGAAAATGTTCGAATGTGGGTGAGAGGATAATACATTTGTATATTACTGTTATAAAATTACATGTCTGTGTGAGGTGAAAGACTCTTCTTTATTATTTTTTTTTTCTGCTTATATCAATGTATGCATATTGTATTACTATTAATGATTAATTAATCAAATAAATAAATTAGTATTGAATTCCCCTGTACTTCCTAGTCAGGTGGTGATGGTGGGGGCATTGTTCAAACCCTGACTTCTCAAAAAAAAACAAATAAAAAAATATTTGTAAAAATTTACTTCTGTAGCAACAAGCAAATTACTGCTTATGGTCAAAATTGTTACAAGCAGTAAAAATTTTGTAAATCTTAAATGATTTTTTTCTCTCCATACATTTTTTTTTAATAAAACTCCTAACTTGCTATGACTATGATAATAACTTGTTTTGGATTATTACAACAATCATAGCGCATGAACATGTTCTTTATTTAAACTAATAATAATATTAATCTTTCTTTGTCGTAACTCATAAGTAAACAAGTTTATTCGATTATTACCAAAGAAGAAATAAATTACAACATTCTGTACCATATTCTGTATTGAATGGAAATGGCACTATTACAAATATTTAAATCAAGTTAAATATTTTTAAAGTGACTGCTTATCTACTGATTTTTATCAATCTTTGCAGTTGCATTTGTATTGTTTTACTACAAGAAGCATTGTATTTGTTACCTCAAGCACCAAGTTAATTTAAGCTAAAGAGGTGGCTTAATTTTTGTTGGTTTGTCTATGTTATTTTTACAAAGTGAAAGTCAGAGAAGAGCTAACTTGCAATTGTTAAAAATGGCAATTCTACATCATAAATGTTATAATACAAATATTTTTTGATGAAAATGTAACACAAATTATTCTACCTATTCCTGATCTGGATCATAATTAAGATACGTTACCAAAAGTTTTGCTTGTAATCAAATTTTTAAGAGGCAAAAACTGAATTTGAAATTTGTACTCTCACAAACTCTGAAAATGCTTGTTGGTGTTCGTTAATTTCGCACCTATGTGACACTGTTGAACATAAACAAGGACTAAGTATCACACATTTTTTTGGTTAATTAGCTTTAAAAAATTAATTTAAGCTAACAATGAAACCTAAAGTCTGACCACAAATCTGAAAGGTACTGGACCACTGCTAATTTGAACCACTGCTTCTACTTTTATCTGATTTATAAGGGAATTTCTTTTAAATTGATTAATTTAAATGCATTTTAATTTTTGTTTAGTTACATATTGGCAATATGTACCATATTTTTTGTTAAAGTCCTTGAGGTCAATATTTTATATACCCCTTCTCGACAAGAGTTGGGGATATAATGATCCTCGTGTCCATTCAGATTTCATTTTGGGGGGATAATTTAAAAGTTTGCAATCAAATTGAATAAGGAATTTTATTACATATCTGGTTGCAAGAAGCCTATTGATGCTGGAGGAATTTTGTCAAAGGTTAAGGTAAACACGTTCAACAAAATGACTAGCATAATTTTCTTTATCAATTAAATTATAAAAGTCACCTCGTGACAACATTTAACAAGCTTTTTTCAGTTTTTATGATGTAAATGTACATGTAGTAAAAAAGGGGAATTGTTTGTTTCAGTATTTTCTGGTGAGTAAATTTTTGTTTTTATAACAGTTTAAGTTTGGTTTATTGTTTGAATTACAGCAGAGATTTTAATAATATGGCAACATATATTCCCCCTGTCTTTTGGCTATCAGCCTGAAGCCACATTTTTGATGTCCAAGCTTATTATGACATGCAGTGCTATTGCATTTATCTTAGAAAATGCACAGTAATATCAAGTGCTCTAAAGGTGAATTAAATATGCCTATAGGATTCCAGATACTAAAAATGAATGGATGCAGTGTATATCAATAAATAACAGATCTAAAGATGTCGTGTAAAGAATTTATGCTGACATTGATATGAGAAATATTGCTTTTATTGCTGCCATTTATATTGAAAGTTTACATTGGTATGTTTTTAATGCAAAAAAAACTTGTAATTATAGGTGGAGCTGGAGGAAAAGGTACTTGGGGAGCACCAGGGGATGAATTATTTGAAGATGGAAGTTGCAGGGATGCAAAGGATCCGAACTATGACTCTGATAGTCAGGTAATTGAATATATTTCTAGATTATTGCTTGTTTTAATGAAAAGTTGTTCCAAGAAACATTCAGCTATTGCAAATTATAGCATAAGTGATGCATTTAAATAAACATTGAGGATTTAACCAGGACATTAAGAGCTAGGGTGTGGCATATTAATTTGCCATTGTTTGTTGTGCATCAGTCTATCTGTCCTTCAGGATTGACTTGTTCAGGTAACTAATACAATTTTAAGGCTATATATTTTGCAGGATTTTTTTTACATATAATGGAGGCAGGGATGACGCTACTTTAGTATTTGGGGCCCCCAGGGGACACCATTCCCCTTCTGGCAGCCCCATTCTCCAAGGGTTGGAAAAACCCAGTTGCAGAAATGATAAATTAAAACTTATAAATCCATGATGATCTTTACAATGCAGATGAATATTTGTACATATTAGTGTCATAAAATAAGTAAAAAACAAGGATTTCCTCAAGTTTGAGATATTTTCCCAATACACTGCTCTCGCATACCAAATTTCCCAATTTGTGCAGTGGGGGGCCCATTTGAAAATGTCTAAAATCATCCCTAAGAGGTAGGCAGTGAGGAAAGAAATAAATTTTCATTATCTTTTCTTAAAATTACAGATAGTTGGGTATAGTTTGCAGGTCAAATGCCATGATATAGCTGGAAAATTGCTGAAAGTGGCTTTAGACAACATTTAAAAACAAACAAAATCTTGTCAGTGGTAAACCTGTACCACAGCTTTGCACCAATTCCTTATCCATTAAAACTTTGAGACATGCTTATAAATTGAGGTAACCATCCATGTTTTAGTTTTTAGACAGTTTTAAGACTACCACTTACAACAGGGCTTTAAAAGTATGTTAAATAGAACATCCCCAAGTCACTTAGTGATTTAGCTTAAACAACAGACTTGACATGATAACCACAATATATTATATAATAGTTTGCATACTTATGATTGCAGGACGAGTATGTAGTTGATGCAGTTGAGCCAGAAATGACACAAGAAGAGTTTGAAAAAGTTGTTGAACCAGTATTATTAGAATACTTTGAACATGGTGATACAAATGAAGTTGAGGTATTTTAAAACATGTTTGTTACATTGTTGTATTAGATTTATTTTTACCACAACACCAATCTATTAAGTACAAATCGTACATCTGTTTAATTTATGAAGATGATTAAATTGTGCACATGGTAATAGAAATAGGTAAATAAGTATACCCCATGCAACGAAGTTGCTGGGGGTATAAAGGTTTTGACCCGTCTGTGTGTCATGCTGTTGTTGCCTGGATAGCACTTTCATTTCTTAATGGATTTTTATGAAACTTTGGGAAATTGTTACGTATAGTAGCTTACAGGTGCTTGAATGGGATTGAATTTTAGGGAAATTTGTCAAAGGGGACTATATTTAAGGGAAGGCGACTTGGTCAACTTTCAAGTACACATATATTCAATTTTGTCGCCTGGATAGCTCATTTCATTTCTTCATGGATTTTCATGAAACATCAATATACCAATTTGAATACAAAATACCACCTTGATGTAATGGGAATGCGTGGGGTATTGTGAGCTTGCTCACAAAGGTTCTTTAAGTCAACATGGTACATGTAACTTGTCGACAAATACCGCTAATAAGATACATTATGCAAAAAACGCATTCTGTTTTCATCTTTAATTTTTATTACACCAAATTGTTAATTGTTGCAAATATTAGTTTTAACAGAATTTGTTATTGTATTATAAAATTCTTATTCTGTATTTTCTTACTTTATAATGTTCAGAATACATATACATATACATGTGTTTATAAAGGGTGTGTTTTTTATGCAGGAAACTTTATAAAGTTTTGTACTTGATTCTTTAAATTTTATAGCTTCGGCCATACATAATTAAAAAAAGGAACACCATAGAATTACTGGGGAAAAACTAACGAAAATGTAGGTTGTTTTTGTAAAAATCCATCTTATTGTATTGAGACAGACAACTGGTTGACAATGACCTCTGTGATTTTTTTTTCCAGCAAACTTTAAGGGACCACGTTGGATTAAAAGAAAATAGAGCTCGAGTTTTGGAGCTGGCTATTAACCTGGCATTAGATCGTAAAGCAACACAGCGAGAAATGGCTTCTGTTCTTATTTCTGATCTCTATGGAAAATTTCTATCGCAAAAAGACATCAGTGCAGGTTTTGATGATTTGTTAAATAGTTTAGCAGATCTTACAATTGATGCACCAGATGCACCTCAGGTAATATTTAGACATATTTTTATGCCCCTGCCATGACATGTCGGGGGCATTAAGTTTTACTCATGTCCATCTGTACGTCCGTACAAATTTCCGTCAAGCTTTTGACATTTTTGAAATTTGACAGGGTGGTTCAGTATCACAAGTTGTACGTCCTAAGTGACTTTCAGACCTGTCAGACAACTACTTCCTGTTTGGGACTGGGCCAATATGAAAATGTGTTAACATGAGTATGAAAATTTCAGTCAAGCTTTTCTCAGAAACCGTACACAAGAACAATTTGAAATTTGGCAGGGTAGTTCAGGATCACAAGTTGTACGTCCTAAGCGACTTTCAGACCTGTTGGACAACTACTTCCTGTTTTCGACTGGGCCGATTTGAAAATGTGTTAACACGAGTATGAAAATTTCCGTCCAGCTTTACTCAGAAACCGTACATTAGAACAATTTGAAATTTGGCAGGGTGGTTAAGTATCACAAGTTGTACGTCCTAAGCGACTTTCAGACCTGTTGGACAACTACTTCCTGTTTGGGACTTCCTTTAGCGGGGGCATCCGTGTCCCATGGACACATTCTTCAATTTTTTTACCTTCAATTTTATTTGAATTGGATTGATAGCAACATGTTTAAAATACACGAGTTTATTTTCCATTTCCTCCCTTTTCTATGTTTTGAACCAGAAACCTTGTGTGTATTTAAAAAAATGCTTTGCCTATCAAATTTATTTTTTTTAAATGTAGATGACTTGTAAGTATTCTGTACTGACATATTTGAAAGTAATTATACCCCACACAACAAATTTGTGGAGGGTATAATGTTTGTGACCTATCCATTCGTCAGTCCTATTCTTGTAAGCACAACACCTCTATAACTACAGATCAGAATTTTATGAAACTTGATAGAAATGAAGGACACCATATGTGGTTTGCATTTCGACTTGAAATTTCGATACACTATTTATACCCCCAATATAGTAATCACCCTGTCTGTCCATCTGTCTGTCAACATCCCATGTAAACGCAACTCCGCACAAAACCGCTTTTTGAAATTTAATGAACCTTAGCATAAAGGAAGTACATTATATGTAGATGTGCATGAAGGATTTTATCATCAAGGGAGATAATTGGAAAGCGAAGCGGGGGTATCGCTCTCACAGTCCACACTTCTTTTTGTAGCAGTTATTTTCCTTTTTAATTTAGATATCTCTCACAATATATGTATAAAACAACTCTTATGTGCTTATACTCAAAAACTGCTTGTCACAATTTTATGGAATTTGATAGTTGTTTGGGGTTTGTGATCTTGCTCACTAAGGTTCTTTAATTATTTTCTCAGAAAAGGGTTATTTAAAAATGATTTTTTCAATTAAAAAAATGCTACATATATATATACATATAACATTATTATTTTTAGGTAATGGCACAGTTCATAGCTAGAGCAGTTGCTGATGACTGCCTGGCACCAGCATTTGTAAATAGTTATAAAGGAAAAGTGGATTGTGCACACAAACAGGCAGCACTAGACAAAGCCGAACTATTGTTGAGTCGAAAGCATGGCATTGTTCGACTTGACAATATCTGGGGAATAGGGGGAGGAATCCGTCCAGTCAAATATTTAATAAAACAGGTAATTTACTCTTTCAAGAAAAAAAAAGAGAATCGATCAAACATACTTAACAATTAGATACTTATTTTTTACTATTGTTGCAATGGTCTAACAGAGGTGTTACTTTATAAGATTTTGATGTAGTTTCTATCGTTTTAATTTCAAAATATGGTCCACCGGTTGTGCATTGAAAACCATGATTGTGGTAGATGTGTTGACAAAAATAATTTTGTTTCATATAAAAATCATCACATTTATCATTCTCAAGTTGTCAGCACCATAAAGGAAGGTAAAATTGGTAGAAATTTGTGTCAGTAATAGTCATCCTGAACAGTTGTAGACAGAAGTTTAGAATGGGTCATTTGCTGACAATGTCAGAGAGGTTAAAACCTGCACATCAGAACAATGATGAGACTCGATTTGTGACTAAATATTAAAAACTATATAATCAGCACAAAACTGGGATAAGACAAGTGATGACACATAAATAGGGTAAACAGGTCTGGTGTTGAAGAAGTTAAATCGTGTGTAGAGGGTGTCTAATTATAAGGGCTCGCAAAAAAAGGTTAGAAAAAATAACACTTAGCTAGAAACCTTATGTTATTTGCCTGATATTTTTCATTCATGTGTTCTTGTAAATTTGAGTTACTATTTTATCATTAGTGCAGGTTGATTGCTTTGTTTAAAAAATTCATGGTGATGCTCAAACTTGACAATAAGAACTAAGAATTATGAATTTTATAACATTTTGACTTAAATTGTACACTTTTGCACCTTTTTCAGATGGTTTTGCTGTTGAAGGAATATCTGTCTTCAGGGGATGTAGCTGAGGCTACTCGATGTCTTCAGGACTTGGAAGTGCCTCATTTTCACCATGAACTTGTATATGAGGTATTTATATGGCCAATTTTTCAAATATTTATGATGTATGTTAGAAATTTATGTGACAATAATGTGTCTATATTCAATCCCTATGTGCAGGGTCAACGTGAAGGCCAGACATTCATTTTAGCTACTTAAATAGTGTCTACTTCTGACTTGCAGTGCTATTTCATTCCAGATGACCTTGGCAGTCACATAGCCAAATTTTAATGTGTTCTGTTTGGATTTTAAATATTTCAAATGAACATAACCCTGTCTAGAAAGCAGAACAGGAGTGCTGTTGTACAGATCCATTAACCCTTAACCTGCTACGCGCGACTATTGTCGTTCCGATAATTCAAACTGGTATTGCTACGCGCGACTATTGTCGTTTCTCGGACCCACTTGTTTATCGCAGTTTCTAAGCAACAAAGGGAATCCCTTATCGGAAATGACGTTTATTAATTCTTTTAAAAGTTTTGATTGGATAAAATTTCAATTATTTTTCGTGTTTCTCGGGTGTTTTTACAGTTTGTAATGAAAAATGAAACGTAAATAAATATTTATGAAAAATGTCTCAAAATGGCGGACATAGATTGGAGTGACGATGACGAAGTAGCCAATTTTTTTAACGATGGTGATGACGATGAGGAATTTGAAGGATTTGAACCTGAAGATTTGATATTTGACAATCGAAACATATTTGCAACTTTGCCATTGAGTGATTTTTCGCCAAATACCGATAGGGATTTTCCAGACGATGTTCAAAATGGATGGGTCCGAGAAGACTTTGATGTTGTCAATGCCCCGTTTACTGGTGAAATAAAATTAAATAAAGATGTAGGACCACTAGGACGACCACTGGACTATTTAAAACTCTTTATTAATGACGACTTCATTCATATGTTAGTCAATGAAACGAACAGATTCGCCGAAACAAATGCAGAAAATGATGAACTGAAGGAAAATAGTCGCATGAAAAAATGGAAGGAAGTAACGTTAGACGAAATGAAGGTGTTTCTGTCATTGGTTATTGCTATGGGACTAGTGGAAAAAAATGATATTCAGCAATATTGGTCAACGTCTGAAGTAGTGGACACCCCTTTTTTTCGTAATCATATGAGTAGGGACAGATTTTTATTGATCCTTAGGAATTTACACCTGAATGACAATGCAAGACAGGTGCAAAGGGGACAGGTAGGATTTGACCCCTTGTTTAAACTGCGTCCATTTGTAAACTTATTATTAAATACATTTTCTGAAGTTTATTCACCTGATAGAGATCTGAGCCTTGATGAGGCTACTTGTCCATGGAAAGGCAATTTAAGATTCAAGGTATATAACCCGGCTAAACCCACCAAATTTGGGATAAAACTGTATCAAGTGTGCGAGGCACAAAGTGGCTATTGTCTTGGTTTTGATATTTATACTGGCAGTACTTCTATATGTGATCAAGCTGATCTTATTCTTGGTGACAATGACTGTACCACTACAACAAAAACTGTGATTGGATTGCTCAGCAAATGCGGAATGTTAGACTTAGGCCACCATGTTTATATGGATAATTATTACGTTTCACCTGAACTTTTCGTGCAACTAGATCTTCTAAATACTTACGCTTGTGGTACCTTGAGAAAAAATCGGTTAGGTCTTCCTAATGTAATTAAGTCAAAACAGTGTTTGAAATTAAAAAAGGGTGAAGCGATCTTTCGCAGAAATGACAAACTGCTTTGTATAAAATACCGTGACAAACGTGATGTCCATATGTTGTCGACAATTCATCAGGCGACAGTTAGTGTTTTGGATAAAACTGACAGACGCACAAATGAACCTATTGTTAAACCTACATGTGTTGTTGATTATTGCTCTTTGATGGGTGGAGTGGATCTTTCCGATCAAATAAATCAGTATTATTCGTGTCTCCGCAAAACAAGCAAATGGTACAAAAAACTTTTCTTCTATCTGCTGAACTTGTGTGTCATCAATGCTTTTATACTTTACAAAAAGTTTGGTAATGGAAACAAAAGTCAAAAGGAACACAACTCTTTTAGAACATCTATTGTGAGTTCTCTGATTGAAGAAGCTACAACAGCTCCTAAACCACAAACTGAAAAGGGACGAAAAGTGCTTGGTGAAAAGCCTTCACGTCTGACTGATCGTCACTTTCCTTCTTACATTCCAGCTAAGGCTGGTGCTAAAAGGGCTCGTCCAGTTAGAGACTGTGTTGCTTGCAATTATAAGAAATCTAATCGTGCATCATTTAAAAGGCAACAAACTTCTTACATGTGCTTAGACTGCAATGTTGCTCTATGCATGCCAAGGTGCTTTCGATTGTATCACACCATGTACAATTATAGGGCAGTTCTTTTACCTGAAGTTGAAAATGAGCAACCTGACTCTGATTGAACAAATATTCTGTGGTTTATAGGTTATTTAGACCATAACATGTTTTATGAAGTTTCAACCCCCCAAAAATTATTTTTTATATGTGTTTTACTGTTTTCATAGTTAACGAGTTTTTTTTGACTTACCTGTGCCATACCTGTATATTTACCTGGGACTTATGGACAGTTTTATGCATGAAAATTTTTACTGGAGTTTTATGTTTACTGTAGTATTGTTGTTAAACATTTTTATTCTTGTTCAGAGCTTTAAAAATATTAAATTATAAAAAACTTATATATTTTCACCTTTATTTGCACCTGTACAGGTAAAAATTCCTCGTAAACACCAACAAATAAAAAAAATGGAAACTAGAGAATCCAACAATACACATACATATAACTTTTATTGGTCTATGATAAAAAATGAAAAATATATGCTCAATTGAACTTAGTATGCACATTTAGTCATAATTGATATTTTTTATGCAGCATTACATAATAAAACAATAGAAATTATATGGGCAGCTTAAGGGTTAACTGTATTGTATCGTGCTAAGTATCTAGTAGTACATGTATTAATTTTTTAGCACGATAATTCATTAAATTATATCTTGCTCCTTCCTGTTATAGTACTTCTTTCTAGATTTTTGCTTACATTTTTAATTATAACTCTATAACTTTATATAACAAATGTAAAAAAATAGTGTCTGGGATTTAATTTCAAATATGATAATGAGCTAGATATGCCATTGATACAAACAGTGTATAGATTATACAGAATTCCTATGATAAAAAAACATTTTCTTTATACTTTGTGGTTTGACAAATGTGCTAACTTGAAGAAAAAAAATTTTATTAGGCAACTGTAATGGTTTTAGAAGATTCTACGGAGAGGGCAGCTCATAGAATGACTGATTTTCTTAAATCATTGGCACAGAGTGTGATTATTACACCAGAACAAATGGCACAGGTAAGTAATGCAATCATAATTTTCATTTTTGTTAAATGTTTTGTTACAACACTGTATAAATACTAGTGAGCAACTTGACATAAACACGATATAAGAATGAAGCTTAGAAACAGAAGCGGAGCCTTTCTCGTTTCGTTCAGAGTCCTTATATTGTGTTTATGTCAAGTCACTACACTAATTTTTGTTTTATCCTGCAAGCTGTAGTACACTATTTACTACATTTTTTCTTCTTTTTGTGTGAATTATTTTAAAATTTACCAAATAATTATTCCTATATTTTGCCTCACACATTGGGTGAAGTATTTAGGTTCTCAAAACGAATGACATAAACCTTAGTGATTTGTAAGAAACAAGTTCTAAAGTTCTTGGTGATATATATGCAGAAGTAATTGATTGGTTTAATGGTGTTGAACACCACACTAAGCAATTTTCAGCTATATCATGGTGTCAAGTTTCTTTTTTTGGAAGGGGGGGGGGGGGGGGGATGAAGAAGCCCGAGTTCATGGAGAAAACCAATGACCTTCTGTAGTAAAAACTGTCCAGCCTTGTAAATTATGATTGCAGTTGAGCACTCCCTGTCTGAACTTGAACCCCCAACCTTAGTGTTGATAGACCATATGAAAAATATTAGACGAACTACCTTAATCGCTATGAAAAACTAATGGTTGTAACCGGTTTCATAAAATAATTATCAAAAGTAATATGACAACAAATGTTATTTGCATGATTCCCAAACAGATTTGTTTACATGGGCATAAATGTCAACAGGTTCATTATTAAAATTGTAAAGTAGGCATGACTAAAACTCTCTTCATAGCTAGTGACTTTTAATCACATTTAACTTGGGTATAACTTGTTTTATTGATAATTTGTCACAATTTTCTTTGTCATGTGCGAACACGTTGTGGAAGAATCTGCCTAAATTTTTGACTAAATGTGCATCAAAGCTAATGAATATTAAGGAAAACAAACTTCACGATAAAAATAACAATGCATCTATGCTTCAATTACACAAACCACTAAGAAGTGTTATAAAATATGAAACTCAACACACTATCAGTATCTAGAGTATCTTGTTAGCCTGCTGAAATAAATATAATGAACAATGTACTTACAATACCCTACCCATTACCACCCTGTCCTTGGGGATGCAGCCATAGCCCTTATGGAAACTTATTACTTGGGGCTATGCAGGCCAAAATTTTCATTAAATATTTACGTGGTACATCTAGGCAGCATTTTATGACGCAGTAAAGAAGATTTATCAAAATCTATAGTTGTGAACTGAATAACTGACATGCACACTGTCAATAAATGAAAGAAATCGCAATAGTAATCAATTTCTTCATTTAAGAAACACAAACAAACTGACCTAACTCTTTAAACTATTTTGTAAAGATGAAATTGGTTACGGTGGACATTTCCACACGATTCATTTGAAATTCACTCCGTCCCGCTGATTTAATGGCCTTCACTGTTTTGAATGAATAAGGTAGTAAAATTTATACAAAGAAGTAGTGGAATTTTTTTTGGACCTGCCATTTTCAGAAAGTGACGAGTCCAGAACTTGCCATAAAAAAAAATACTACAAGTATCCTTGGGTGCGAGGAACATAAATGTTTTCATGACCGAACAAATTTATATGACCTTTATGTATTTCAGATATTTTCTTTACATTTACAGCATAAGTATTTGTGTTGTGTGATATTTTATGACCATAAAACAGGTGATGAATTATTCATTCTTGTATTTCAGGGCTTCCGCCGTGTATTTGATTCTATGCCAGACATTTGTTTAGATGTCCCAAATGCTTACTCTCTGTTGGACCGATTTGTTACAATGTGCCATAGGGACAAAGTTGTTAATTCAGATGTATTCCAAGAATTACCTCAAAGGTAAACTTAATTTATTATGACCAATTATCTACGAGGCTTGAAATATAAAGTACTCTTTGATTGGCTACATATTTGCCATTACTGACTCAAGTTGAAATTCTAATTAAAGTCTAGCTAAGTGCTTAGAATGGGAACATATCTGCCCATGTGAAAGTAGTGCATTATTTACCCTAATATTGGCTTAAATTTATTTCCCTTTAAAGTTGAAATGGTTCATTTTATGTAGCTAAATATTACAAACAATACATCAATCAGACTTAAATTGATCAGCAATTAAGCTTGTGCTTTCCTGATACTTAAAGAATCATTCCCCAAAAAATTCCCCCTCGTACGTTTTCTGCAATAAAAGATTAAAAAACTACCTGATATTATCCAGAGAAAATATTGTCCTTGGGCTCCTTACTGGACTGAAATTTAATAGTTAATAAAAAAATTCATGTAAAAATGATATAATAGCAAAAAGTTAATCATTGTAGTGTTTGTTTGCATACAATTCCGTTATATTGTAATCATTTTCACTGGTAAACCTAAACGGCTAAAATGCCCGACTTTTGGTAAAAATTAGAGTAAAACGGCTAAAAACTCTATTTTTAACCATTTTTCGTTATTTTAACCAATATTCTCCAAAATTAGACACGAACTTTATTTTTAACCGAAAGATAATAATTTTAGCCCTGTCGACCGTAACTTTCTAAAGCGCTCAAGTGATCGCGATTTTCTGATAACGTGATCGATAATCTACAGCTACTAGATATAAAGAAAGCCGCCATAACAGTTTAAATGTCAAAGTTATCCCTAGTTATGGCAACTATTTCAAGTCTGTAGTTTAAATATTATGGAACGTAAAAGCTTCCAAAATTACCACAGACTATGGTAAATTATTGTCGTAATATATACATTGTTTATTTAATTTTGCGATGAGAACTTGATTTTTGTCACATATAGTTAGACAAACGATTTGCATAGTGTGTTTTTATACTAATTGAAGATAATTAATCCACAGGTGTTACCGGTCATTTTGTCTGAACATGGTTTATGAGTACACATCAGGTGTTAAACGGTGTTTTATTGATAATATCAACACCCATTGCTATATAAAATAGTTAAACAATTCCGGTAAAAATTTTTTCGAATATTCATAATACGGCTTAATAAAGAACGCGTTTTTTGCTTTACATAATTTTTACTTTTATGTTTAAGCCAAGTAAAATAATATACCAATAATTTTATACGAATTAAGAATAAATATATAAAAATATATCTACGGATGTAGAAATATCCGTTAAAAAATATATACGGATTTAGAAAAAAATATATGAATACAATCGAATTAAACTAGATCCGTCGTTTCGGTATGTCCGAGAACAAAATCGTACGAGTTTTTTTTTCAAGTGCCAGTGACTCATCTGTTACCCGATATCACCGAATACACGTCTATTTTCAATACACAATGTCGATTTCTGTGGTGCAGGTGTCATCTTGTCATCGCAGTTGCAAGACAAAATAGGTAAGAAGTTAATAAATTGTAGTTATGCAAAAATGTATAATATATTGTTTTGAAGTAATTTATTGCTTCTAAATATTATGGAACGTAAAAGCTTCCAGACTATGGTAAATGAATGTAATTAAAATTATATATACCTTATTTATTTTATTTTATTTCTTTTTTTTAATGATATATTGCCTTTTGATACAGATACGGTAAGACAATTAAACAATTGAATAAGTAGTTATATTCCTTGAAGATAATCAATTTAACGGGTGTTTCCGGTCATTTTTATGAATACACAGGTGTTCCAGGTTGGATTTTTGCTAACGTTACCTGCATTTTCTTAACGGTACTACATATTCAATGCCTAATAAAATAATAAGCTAAAACAATCGCGGTAAAAAATATATTTGTATCATTATCGCATGTAAAATGGTTTAAAAAACGATTGCGTTTTTGCTTCCGTTTTGTCGTTATGTAAGCGGAAAAATGTTTGTAGACATACTTTCATTTTTATTTAAAATTTAAAGAATAAATTTATACTGGTCCGAAAGAAATCCATAGAAACAATGTACGGAGTTGGAAAATATCCATAAAAAGTATATATGAAAAAAAAACTTCATTATTAGTTAAACATGGGCTCCTTGTATATACAAATCTTAATTGACAGGTCGACGACACACACTAACGAAGCCATAAGAGTAAGTTAGTTGTAAACCCACTTGTAATTAGCATTTTGTATGCTGGCAGGCCTTGTATATTTTATTTGTATAATGAAGCCATAAATGAGTGATAAGTGAACAGTAAATTTACTCATAATTAATTGCAAATGACCGTTGTATTAATTTATAAATCAATCTTTTTTTATTTTATAATAAATAATTTTATTCAATGAATTTTGTATCCTTGATAAGGATTGATAACGAATGTTTTTAAAATAGAAGTTAAATTTACAATTTCGCGGCTTATTGTGTTATTTTAATGATCATTCATTTTTTCCTTTTATCAAAAGTACGTATCGGGTAGTAAATTTGCCCCATCAAATATTTTAAACTTAAACTCTTGCAAACGTTTCCGTGACTACAGTATACAAAGCGCCCCCGGAAGTAGAAGTGCAAAACGAGGTAAAACGTACATGTGGTTCGGTTTAATCAGCAGACAATAATTACAAATATTGTTGGTAATTATCAGTGACAACTATCAAAAACTACTTAAATAGATTTAATAACTACAGTAGATACTTGTTAGTTATGTAAGTACCTTCGTAACTTAGTTCATGTTTAATAAAAAGATCGAAATTCTGCTTTATTGAACTACGCATGTGCCGTATGCTAATGTCTCAGGAAAAAATCAAATAAACTGTACCCTTTTCATCCGGTGAACACTTCTTTGATCGCAATCAAACAAATGATTTACACTTGGATTACAATGAACTGAGTATCTTACTAAAGGTGTCTTGTAAAAATAATGTTTTAACGCGCAGACGACATTTCTTTACTTTTATAAAAATTATGACCCCCCTGAGGCTTGATAGCATATACTTGCCAATAAACAATTTCAAATAAACACGAATATTTTAATTACCTGCAGAAGTGTTGATATACATTTATGTAGTTCAGACACATAAAATATTTTGTTTGGTACTATAACTTGATAGAATTAGTGTTAAGGTTTTGATTTTACTGTGAATTGTTTATATTTAAGTGACTGTTTATATTTTATAGGTGCAGTGGTTAATCACGATGGAGGACAGCAGTGGATATCCACAACCATTAAAAGACATGGAAGAAACTACAATGGATACCTTTCTGTATGCTGGTTGCCATAGACCCTAGATAAGATGTGCCTACATAGATGAAATAAGAGCCCTTCAAGTGTATTACAACCAAGAATCAATTAACTCCCAGAAAAATTTGGATTCTTAAATTACCAACAATGTGAACATTTTTCATCTGTGTAACTAATGTGACTTAATGAATATATTGTAATTTGTAATGTAATTAAGTAATAAAATTTAAAAGCCTATCATGAAAGACCTGAAATGTACAATAAAGATTTGACCCCCCCCCCCAACAATGATATTTTAATGTCCGTCTCTGAGATTGCTTATTATTTCATTCACTTTCTTCCTCTTATGCTGTATGTTTACATGCTATTTTTTGTAAACAAACAAATTTTTATTTAATCCAATTATGGAGCCCCCAGAGAGGCAGAACAATTATTCATAACAAAACAAAATGAGTAAAAATCAAAATATCAAAACATGTGATTATTCTAATTAGTTTTAGTAACAATAACATATAAAAAATAGTTTTATGATAAAAACAAATTAATTTTGTATGTGTAAATAACTATGCATATGCATGTCTGATTTATTTGACAGTGGTAAGTAGGTTGCATATATTGTTGCCCGGTGGATTTGAGTCATGTTATATAGATATTGAATTTTGTCACTGCTATTTCGTTAGGACATGATGATCCAGCCTGCTGTTGAAGAATTCATTTTATATGATGATCGGCAATAAAAAAAACTACCAGTTCCATCGACACATCGTAACTAACTAGTTATGGACCATATAATATTTGTCTTGACAATGAAGGTCATACATAAATAGTATATGAAAGAAGCTTAATTATATATACTATGTGCATTATTTTCAGCTATCATATCAATATTTTTCAATTCCAACACGTACTGCATCGGTGATTAATGTCCAGCAAGCAATAATTAGCGATACTCGTAAGAGATATGTGATGTAATTGTATATTAGTTTGTTAATTGCTTAATTATTATGTGACACCCGAAAGGTCAAAACGAAAGACTAAAGGTAAAGTTACAATACAATGTCTAAATCAGTTAAAAAGTAATAGAAATATGAAGCAAAATCAATTTCTTATTATAGAACGTCAAAAAATATACGGAATTCTTTTTAATTCACGCTTTTAATTATGTTATGTAAATTAATTTAAAAGCGTATAGAATGTGATTAAACATACCTAGAATCTTATTTGAAACCCTTCAAACAAACACGTTATAAATGCTAAATAAAAATTTTGAAAAATTATTTAAAATAAAACAATTAAAAAATTTAAAAAGTCGGTAACTTTAGAATAAATGTCATTAACTGTTTATAGTTTAATGACATTACAAAGTTAATTATTTAAAAAAAATTGAGTTGCAAAAATACGCCTGATCTTTTTTTGTTGTTCTATTTTATAGTATGAAATTTAAGGTCTTGACAATGTTTATGAACACGAATGTTAGTGAATGAAAATTCAAAATCTTGTGATACCATTTTGACGGCTACCGTGGTGGTTTACCTCTTTTGTCTTGCAATTGCGATGGCAGGTGCACCACAGAAATCCGTATCGTGTATTGAAAATAGACGTGTATTCGGTTATATCTGGTAACGGATGAGTAACTGGCACATAAAAAAAACTCGTACGAATTTGTTCTCCGACATACCGATACGACGAATCTATTTTAATTCGATTGTATTTTTTTATTAATTTTTTTATTTTTTCCATAATCCGTATACATTTTTTTTAACTGATATTTCTACATCCGTAGATATATTTTTATATTTATTCTTAATTCGTATAAAATTATTGGTATTACTTGGCTTAAACATAAAGTAAAAATTATGTAAAGCAAAAAACGCGTTCTTTATTAAGCCGTATTATGAATATTCGAAAATTTTTACCGGAATTGTTTAATTATTTTATATAGCATTGGGTGTTGATATTATCAATAAAACACCGTTTAACACCTGATGTGTACTCATAAACCATGTTCAGACAAAATGACAGGTAACACCTGTGGATTAATTATCTTCAATTAGTATAAAAACACACTATGCAAATCGTTTGTCTAACTATATGTGACAAAAAGCAAGTTCTCATCGCAAAATTAAATAAACAATGTATATATTACGACAATAATTTACCATAGTCTGTGGTAATTTTGGAAGCTTTTACGTTCCATATTTTTAAACTACAGACTTGAAATAGTTGCCATAACAAGGATAACTTTGACATTTAAACTGTTATGGCGGCTTTCTTTATATCTAGTAGCTGTAGATTATCGATCACGTTATCAGAAAATCGCGATCACTTGAGCGCTTTAGAAAGTTACGGTCGACAGGGCTAAAATTATTATCTTTCGGTTAAAAATAAAGTTCGTGTCTAATTTTGGAGACTATTGGTTAAAATAACGAAAAATGGTTAAAAATAGAGTTTTTAGCCGTTTTACTCTAATTTTTACCAAAAGTCGGGCATTTTAGCCGTTTAGGTTTACCAGTGTTTGTTGACAATAAAGTTGGTTGTATTTAATGATTTTCTCCATATTTTATTGCTTCATGAATTCAATGGATAATCATTTTCAATGAATAAAATGAAAATTAATCCCAAAGGAAATTTTTGCTATTGCAGTAATTTCATGATCAAGAACAGAATTTTTCAGTGATAATCGGAAAATCTGTAGTTAAGAAGACCAGACAGGTTTATTATACAATCTAGTTGTGAACACATGACTATTTATTATATAGATAGAGATGAAATATCGAATTTTCCGAGTGACAGAAATCACGGTAAATCACATGTGAAAATTATCGTTTATTTTCACTCTCGGGTTTTTTCCCGCCAAAACGTCACAATGGTTTTGTACTATACAGATATTCACCCGCCGTTCATAAAATTTAGGATAAAGCATGAAAATTTTACGAAAACAATTTTGATCTATATAATAAATAGGATAATCAATTGGGCATCGTGAATATCCAAAATATGATCACTCGTGCCGCATAAAGCATCAGATTAAACTCGTGCGCGGAACAAGTTCCGCGCACTCGTTTAATCAGATGCGTTATGCGGCACTCGTGATCATATTTTGGATATTCACTGCGCCCAATTAATTATCCTATTATTATATAATTGATTTGAGAGTTTTTAACAACCTACACCGTCAACCTTATGCCCATCTTGGACAGTTTAGTATAATTGAAACTATTAATCACATCTTGCTTGACAAAATTTATATAACCTTGTTATCTTTGATGACATTTTATTCTAAATGTTTCAGGGGGAGAAAGAGGTTTGTTTCTGAAGGAGATGGTGGCAGGGTTAAACCTCAGTTGTAAATACCAGTTTTACAAACATTAACACCCAGTTGATAGTGCTAAACCTTTCAAGTGCTACAGAGGAATATTGTAAACTTTTTCCATTTTTGCAATTTTACATGACAAAATTTATCCATGTCACAACATGATGGCTTAATCCCCCCAATTTACTGGTGGTAGAAACAAAGTACTGTATAAATGATTTTAATTATAAAATGTGTAGATATCATTCATGTATATTTATACTGGATGGTTGTTCATTATTTCATTTTTTTGTGCATTGTAAATTTGAAGATTATTATGTGGAGAACTTTTGTGATTGTTAACTGTTAATAAAGATAATGTATTATTTGAGTGTTTATATTTTAATATGGCATACGTCTCACAATCAATAATGCTAACAGAGCTGAACTTCATTTTACATTAGACTCGATTGAAAATTTGTTAGAAAAAGTTTCTTGGAAACATCACAACCTAGTGTTTCTGAAACTGAGTTGCTGTGGTGCCAATGGTTGTCTGCAGGGACTTGCGTTTATTATAAACTACATAGGAAATACATGCATTACTCACATTTTGGTACCTTCATAAGTCTATGAACAGTTGTTAGTTCAGGTCATTATGACATCCATTAAGAATTTTGTTTGATTTCGCACACAAGATCATGTATAATATGTGCAGTGCATCAGATTTGAGGCAATTTGTTTACATGCTAAAAATGAAATACATGTACTTACTTAGTCCCCTCCGGTTTGGGGTGTGCCTAAGGTTTCCACCAGAGTTCTCCTCTATACCTTATCTTACTCCCAACTTTGTTGCTCACCTGAGCTATATTGTCGAATTGCATCCACCTTCTGTAAACATTTTAGCTAGACTTAGTTTAACATAGGACCCTATGGGGAAAATGTTTCTAAAAAAGCATCAGATATTCCAAGTGGCAACTCACAGGACTTAGTTTAACATAGGACCCTATGGGGAAAAAAAGCTAAAAAGCCTTCTCTGAAACTGGTTAACCAATTAAAACAAAACTTTCTAGCAATATTGATTGGATAGTCTTTTATTAAGTTTATGCTTTTTATGCCATCAGAAATTCAAAATGGATGAAAATACCAACGGAAACAAAACTTGCTGGCAATATTGTTTGGATGTTCCTCTATGAAGTTTTGTTTTTTTATGCCAATTGGAAATACGAAATGACTGCCTCACTGGACCGAGTTGAACATAGGTGGACCCTATGGAAAAAAATTCCTCTTTTTCTCTGAATCTTATTAAACAATAGAAGCAAAACTTACCACAAGTATTTTCATTGGATGGTCCTCTATTGAGGTTTTGTTTTGCCAATTGGAAATTCAAAATGGCACCCCCGCAGGCCTTTTTAGCTCACCTGACCTGAAGGGTCATGTGAGCTATTGCCATCACTTGGCATCCGTCGTCGTTGTCCGTCGTTGTCGTCGTTAACTTATCTTCAAAAATCTTCTCCTCCAAAACCACTGAAGGGATTGCTTTGAAACTTTGCACACATCATCAGTAAAATGTCCTCTACCAAGTTTGCAGACCAACCAACATGGCCGCCATGGCTAAAAATTGAACAGGGGGTCAAAATACAGTTTTTTGCTTATAGTTCAAAAAGTATAACAGATACAGGAAAACCGAAGAGACCAACATTCTTCAACATATAAAGCTCTACAAAACACTCCATTGGGTCAAAGTTGTTTGATGACTACTTGTAGGAGTTATTGCCCTTTAATTGTCGAAATTGATTGTTTGACATTTTTGCCTCAAAATCTTGAAGATTATTAGAACTAGAGAAAAAGTTAGCATTGCTTAATTGTTCTGCTCTATGAGGGCTACAAAAATGACTTTAGGGTCAAGATTGTCTGATTAACCGTTTAAGAGTTATTCCCCTTGAACTGTTTTTTTTAATTTGTTTTAATTGATTTTTTAAAATATTCTCCTCTGAAACAACTGAAAGTACTGCTTTGAAACTTTGTACACATCATCCGTCCAATGTCCTCAACCAAGTTTGCACCAACCATGGCTGCAGATTAACCAACATGGCCACCATTGCTAAAAATAGGACGGTGGGGGGGGGGGGGTAAAATACAGTTTTTGGCTTATATTTAAAAAAGTGTAACAGATACAGGAAAACCGAAGAGACATGCCTTCATCTGCATCAAAAGCTCTACAAAACACTCCATTGGGTTGAAGTTGTATGATGACTCCTTATAGGAGTTATTGCCCTTTAATTGTCGAAATTGATTATTTTTGACATTTTTGCCTCAAAATCTTGAAAATTATTAGAACTAGAGAAAAAGTTAGCATTGCTTAATTGTTCTGCTCTATGAGGGCTACAAAAATGACTTAGGGTCAAGATTGTCTGATTAACCGTATAGGAATTATTCTCCTTGAAAATTTTTTTAATCAATGTTACTAGATTTTAAAAAATCTTCTCCTCTTTAACCAATGAAAGGACTGCTTTGAAACATTGCACACATCATCTTTAGGACGTCCTCTACCACCTGACTACCTATATAGCTACGTTGGCTTTAAATAGAAAAAATGAAAAAAGGCGGTGGGGGGGGGGGGTCGAGATAGTTTTCGACTGATAGTTAAAAAAGTACAACAGGTACAGCAAATTTGAAGTGAACTTCCCTTCTCCCTCTAAGCATCAAAAGCTCTTCCTTATAGGAGTTATTTCCCTTAAAAGGTCGAAATTAATGATTTTTGCAGAAGTGTTGGGCAATTCCTTATAGCAAAGAAAAGCTGGATAAAAAAGGGTTGTTTGGTTTCAGGTTCAGGTGAGCGATACAGGCTCCTGGGAGCCTCTAGTTTTAATCAATTTTACTTGATTTTAAAAAAATCTTCTCCTCTTTAACCAATGAAAGGACTGCTTTGAAACATTGCACACATCATCTTTAGGACGTCCTCTACCAAAATTGTGCAAATCATGACACCTGACTACCTACATAGCTACGTTGGCTTAAAATAGAAAAAAATGAAAAAAGGGGGGTGGGGGGGGGGGGGGGAGTCGAGAGAGTTTTCGACTGATAGTTAAAAAAGTATAACAGGTACAGCAAATTTGAAGTGAACCTCCCTTCTCCCTCTAAGCATCAAAAGCTCCTCCTTATAGGAGTTATTTCCCTTAAAAGGTCAAAATTAATGATTTTTGCAGAAGTGTTGGGCAATTCCTTATAGCAAAGAAAAGCTGGATAAAAAAAGGTTGTTTGGTTTCAGGTTCAGGTGAGCGATACAGGCTCCTGGGAGCCTCTAGTTTAAAAAGGATTCTCTCAAACCTTTAACCAAAGGATATAAAACGTAGTAGCAATCATGCTTCGATGGTCTTATATTAAGTTTGTTTTTTTATGCCAATTAAAAAATAAAATATGGCCAACACTGCGGGACTCGGCTTAACAAAGGACACTATGGGAAAAAGTTTTAAAGGCTCGTCTGAAACCGGTTAACTAATCAAAATATAACTTGTCACCAGTATTCATTGTATGGTCCTCTAGAAAGTAATTTTTTGCCTATCAGCAATTCAATATGTCAGCCACAGTAGGACTGCGTTTATTATAGAACTTGATAGTAAAAAGTTTAAATATCTTCTTAAAAACAGGTTGACCAATCGAAACAACTTATCACCAGAATTCATCAGATAGTATGTGTTTTATGCCAATTAGAAATTTAAAAGGCCGCCAACACAACATATGAACCTATGGGGAAAACTTTTAAAGGGTTTATAGAAACAAAACTTGATAGCAGTATTGTTTGGATGGCCCCTTATAAAGGTATGTTTTCTATACCAATCGGAAACTCAAAATGACAACCATCGCTGAAATGAGTTGAACAAAGGACCCAGTGGGAACAAAGTTTAATAAGGCCTGTTCTCTGAAACCGGTTAACCAATTGAAACAGAACTTGCTAGCAATACGTTGTTTGGATGGTCCTCTTTAAAGTTTATATTTTTTATGCCGATTGGAAAATCAAAATTGGCGCCACCGCAGGAATAAGTATAAGATAGGACCATTTGGGAAAAATCTTAAAAGGCTTTTTCTCTGAAACAGGTTAACCAATCAAAACAAAACTTACTAGCAATATTGTTTTGATGGTAGTTTTGTGTTTTCTGCCAATTAGAAAATCTTAATGGGCGCCACCGCAGGACTTGGTTTAACAAAGGACCCCATAGAAAAAGTTTTAAAAAGCTTCTCTAAAACAGGTTAACCAATCAAAATAAAACTTGCTGTCAATATAGTTTGGATGCTCCTCCATAAAGTTTGTTTTTATTTGCCAATCATAAATTCAAAATGGCCATCATTGCAGGACTTATTTAACATGGGACTCTATGGGAAAAGGTTTAAAATAACTGGTTGACCACTTCCAACAAAATTTGTCATGTGTATTCATTGGATGTTTTTTCTATAAAGTGTATGCTTTTCCTGTTAATCAGAAATTCAAAATGGTTGTCAACCCAGGACTAAATTTAACAGAACACCCTATTTGGAAAAAAGTTCAAAGTCTTCTCCTCTGCAGCTTCTAAACCAATTGATACGAAACTTATCACCAGTATTCATCGAATCGTCCTCTATAAGGATCTATAAGGTTTATGCATTTATGTAAATTGGAAGTTAAAAAGGGGACACATCACACCACTAAGTTTAACACGGGACAATATGGTCTATTGTGGACAAAATATTAAAAGGCTTTTTCTCGGAAACCTGTTAACCAATGGAAACAAAAGTTATTGGGAATATTTATCGGATGATGCTCTTCGTTTTTTTCCCAATAAGACAGTGAAAATAACACCATTACCATCACTGACTTGCTTATACGAATAATTTTTAAATGCCATTGTTCTATTGTATGTGAATGTTTATTGGATGATTGTTTTTATGTTCTGTTTAGTCTTGGTTATTTGATCGAAAATCCATGGCACCGCGGATTAGGATGGCCCCGATATTCCGACAGAAGCACCAATAGTCCGACACCTAGTTCGATAAGCCAATGCTAGATCTGAACCAAACTGTGTGTTGACTCTGTCAATTTGGGGAGCTTGTCAGTGTTTGATAACGAAGGTAGTAAACTTTTCTTCCTTTACGACGACGTATAATTTATCAAGATATTGCTTCGATACTCTTGCAATAAAAAATAGCAAGAAATATAGTAAAAGAACTAATATTTTTCTTGTAATTTGGTATTATGAACGTCACGTGGTTGGCGCTGACTGGCGGCTCCTACCTTGCAAGTGCATGGGTTCTTACACTAACTTTAATTAGTAACATTTGTTCTTGTATCTTGCTTGAACAGTTTTTATATGTTGAATCCAAAAAGAAGGCCGAAAATTGTGTAAGATAATTATTTGGGTACACTCACATATTCTTATTGTTTACATAGTGTTCAATTAGACATGAATTCAATAGTTTAATTATTATTTAAACCGATCGTTAATGTAGAACATTCGTTGAAGATAGCATTCCAGTTTGTTACTTCCCACTTTGCCGCATCCACTTTGCAGATTCCCTGTTATTTAACTAATTAGAAACAATCAACAAGTTGTACAAAAGAATTGTTTTCGAGAATTGTGTGAGTTTAGGAAAATCATATTATAGGTATGCAAAGAAATTTGAAACAACACTATGGTATACATGCTCTGAATCTAGTTCATATTAATCTAGCAAATAGCACAGAGGAAAATCGCATTCTTCCTATTATAAGACATAGGCTAGCTCAAGAAAAGGAAATTTCAAAACTCACTTAATCCAACTTATCGTTGCAACCGAGAGCTCCGCTGGAACAGCTACAAATTAAACTTTTGCTTGCTTCACTGAATGCTAGATCAGAATAAGGTTACTTCCAAAAAACTACTTCATTCCTTCTGTTGACATTATTCCTTTCACCGAAACTTTACTGGGCACCACAGTGGACAAAAGTGTTATAGCGGAAATAACATATATCAAATACATGTACCAAGATTGGATAAATAAAGGTGGGGAGTTGCTGTTATTTGCAAAACTTCATTGAATGTGAAATTCAACAATAAAATCACTACATTTGAATTAATACATTGTGATGTAAGCAACCGAAATAGCCGATTCAACTCTGTTATCTACCGACAACCAGCGTATATAGCTAGCAACAATTTTATCGGAATGGTCAAAATTTCTTGACCAAATAACAGTGAGATATATTAACTGGTGATTTAAATTTCCATCTTGACAAAAACCATGAATCTAGACATTTTCTAGAGACTCTGACCGAACATGAACTGGTTTAACACATTCAAAGTTCAACACAGGTTTTCGGGCACGTTCTCGATGTGCTTATAACGAGGGAGGAAAGATCGATCATGTTTTAACCTCCGTTTGTTAAGGATCCAGTCCTATGTGATAATAAGGGTAATACATCTGCGACCATTTTGCCCTTCTAACTAAAATAAAATATTCAAAACCACCAAGAGGGCGTTCAATTATCACATTTCGCAAGTACCGAGACGTAGACGTGTCGACTTTACCAGACGACATAAGGAATGTTTTAAAACCTGTAGTTAATATAGAATTCATCGAATAAGGTGTTGAAATGTACAATTCTCAGTTGCAATCGATCATCGACAAGCACGCTCCGTCTTAGTTTAAAACAATAACAGTAAGACCTAATACTGAGTGGTATACAGATGATCTGAGAAATTCTAAATGAGAACGTAGGAGAGAGTAGAGCCGAGCGCAAAAATGAGAAACAACTATACAAAGAAACATGCATTCAGACCATGCAAATCTTCTGAAATGTAAGAGGGACTATTATTTAAAAAACAAAATCACCGAAATAAGCAATGACCAGAAACAATGACACCAAATAACTGCTTGTCTTATGTGACAAATAGAGAACTAGTTCTACCCTATGATAACGATGAAAAGGTGAGTTCTTTCTTAATGAAATGAACACAATCCAAAAGTACATAGATCAGCGGAATAGTCAGCTGATAACAAATTCCATTGGGGGAATCTACAAATTCTGCCTCCCGCCACAGTCAGAAAAATCCTCTGGAAATCACCTACTATTTGTATATTTTGCGAGCTTGACCCATTACCGATTCAATGCAATCAGTTTTCAGATTGCACCATGTATTTTGAAAGAAGTGAATATGTCATTAGCGGAATCAAAGAGCCTTCCGCGTTGAAAGAAGCAGTTGTTCGACCACTTTCCTGGTTAAGAAACAGAACCTTGATATTGCATATTTATCTAGATATTTTGAGAACAAGTGTTTTTATATATTGTAACATTACATGTTACCTCTTGATTTGAGGCTCCTTGGACCTCTGTTATCGGTCACTTTCAGTTTCTCATTGAAACATTAATAATTTGTCAAATGTAACTTCCAATGCATATTGACTTTTGGTGTTTTCATGTATATATGTTGCAGTTTTAGAAAAGATAGCAGTCAAAAATAGTTCTGTGTTAAACTTAGTCTGAAATGGTAATGGTATTTACTGTCTCACTTGCATAAAATAATTTGTAGAGGACCATATCCCATAAAGGTTCCTCATAACTTGTGTCCTAGATTGAACTAAGTCCTGCGGTGTTGCCTTTTTGAACTTTCGATTGGCATTAATACATAAACATTTAGAACCAACCAAGCAATGTTGTTACTATTTTGCTTTGATTGTTTAACAGGTTTCAGAGAAGAAGCCATTTAAAAAATTTTCCCATAGGGTCATATGTTAAACTAAGTCCTACGGTGGCAGACATTTTGAATTTCCGATTTGCATAAAGCATAAACTTTACATAGAACTTTATAATATGAATACCTGTGATAAGTTTGTTTCTATTGTTTAACCGGATTCAGAGAAGAGGCCTTTTAAACTTGTTTTTACATATGGTTATGTTAAACTAAGTCCTGTGGTGGTGGCCACTTTTAATTTCTAATTGCCATAAAAAACATAAGCTTTACAGAGGAACATCCAAACAATATTGCTTGTAAGTTTTGTTTCCATTAGTTAACCGGTTTCAGAGACGAACCCTTTTAAAACTTTTTCCAAATAAGGCAAGTATGTTAAACTAAGTCCTGCGGTGGGGGACATTTTGAATTTCCAATAAAACATAAACTTCATAGAGAACGAGCCAAAAAAAGATTGGATTTTAAGTTTTGTTTCAAATGGTTAACCGGTTTCAGAGAATAAGCCTTTAAAACTTTTTCACATAGTGTCCTATGTTAAACTAAGTCCCGCGGTGGCGGCCATATTAGTTTTCCAATCAGAATAGACAAGTGTAGACTGTGAGCATGCT
Organism: Limnoperna fortunei; assembly: GCA_944474755.1. Classification (NCBI taxonomy): domain Eukaryota; kingdom Metazoa; phylum Mollusca; class Bivalvia; order Mytilida; family Modiolidae; genus Limnoperna; species Limnoperna fortunei. Next base: position 76,663,603 of record OX104116.1, read on the forward strand.
CACAAAGTGATAACCCCTTCCCCGCTTCGCTTCAAGTCTAATTATCTCCCCTGAATAATATCCGACAGCGACGAAAATTCTTCATGCACATCTAAATATGATGTACTTCCTTCATGTAAAGTTTCATCAAAATCTGTCAAGCGGTTTAGGAGGAGAAGCGAATACAAGGGATGTGGACAGACGGACAGACAGACAGGGTGATTCCTATATACCCCCAACAAGTTTGTGGGGGGGGGGGGGGGTAATAAAAACACAGTCTTTGTAAAGGTCAATCCAATGAACATTCTGACCGAATTTGGTTAAATTAGCCAAGTTGGTTTCGGAGAAGAAGGTAAAACTGTTAATTAACGATTTGATCACGTCAGTGGCGTCAACTGCCACCAAACTTCGCTCATGACGTTCTCGTTGGTCTTTCCGACAGCCACTATTTCTTTTCCATTCTGGAGTCGATCATTTTGCTACTGGTGGAACTGAAGTTTTGTCTGTTCAAAAAACATCTAATACCATCTTCTCTTCTCGATTTTTAGTGTTATCATTCTCGATGGAAAGTGTTTAGCCAAAATATCTTTTTCCTAAACACATTCTTTGTAGTATTTCCAATTTGTTACAGATGTTTTTATCACTTTCCATGATTCAGACCTATATAATAGCATGGATGTTATTTTGCCCAGGAAGATTTCTGTGTTGTTGATGTTTTTATATTTCCAGAGTGAAGCAAATGCACTCAGGTTAGGCCATATAAAATTAGATTTACGGTTCTCAGGCCCGCGCGCATCCGTTTTCACCCCGCCGCATTGCCAATTTTATCGGGTTTTCAATAAAATAAAAATCCGGAAATGCGGTGCCGTTTCCGTTAAAAAAAATTATCCGGTCCGATCCGCTTCTTAATTTCCCGCCACTGCATTCGGAAAGATCGGACATCTTTGCTTATTCTAATGATAACTTCCGAAAGAATACATAGTGCATACAAGCGTTTGAAAGCAAAGGATGGTTACGGAATCGTTCGTGTTCACGACTAATGAGATCGGATACCCGAGAAAAATAAACAAAATAATCGTTTGTCTTAAATGGCGGCGTTGCAAAACAAGTGCTTTATTAAACGGAGTTCTCGTGGACATGTCATGGGAAAACGTTCCTTAAATAAGATCAGGTGCACAACTTTAATATGTGTGCAATCTTTTGGTGCAGTTTCAGGGATCTGGGTAGCGAGCTGGAGAAGTTGATTACACAAAATTGGTACCCTCATTGAAAAATTACGACGTTCCCAATCCTGGAAAAATGGGGAAAACACATTCTATAATAGCAGGTGCACAACCAATACGTGTGCAATCTTTCTGTGATGTTTCAGGGATCTGGGTTTAAAGCTGTAGGATTTGATGTTCCCAAATATAGAAACATCTCATAAAACGATACCATAAGAGCAGGTCGTAACTATAATATGTGCAATCTGCTTCTGGAAAGTGTTAGGGATATAGGTTAAAAGCTTTAGGAAGTGTTGATTACACAAAATATGGTGAGTCCTGGACTCGTCATTTTTGAAAATGGCAAATCCCAAACAATTTTCATGAGTGCCACAAATTGCAGTTAAGCTAAGTGGTTGCATACAACCAATTTCTTCGATGACACCCATAATCATTCATGTCATTTTATAAAATATACAATATGGCGACATGTGCTTTATGCTTTTCTAGTGGTCAAGATTTTTATCAGTCTTCTGGAGTATGATTGAACTGCAATCATTACTTGAAACATGCTGATGTTTCCCCATTAAAGAGAGACTCATGTCTTGTCTGGCTCATCTTGGAAATGAATGTCAAAATAATGCAGATGCTGACATTCAAAACGAATTTTCCACCCAACAAATTATCATTGTTTTCTTTATAAAATAATCAGTTTTTTTTTCTAATTTTATACCCAAGCATAATCTCGTAAATTAAATTAGAATGAATTATTTGTAATTTAGAACATTATACAATCAATTTCAACAGAAAGGTTGAACCTGACCACAGACACAGTAAAGTCTTTCAGATCCTAAATCTAGTGTATATCAATCAGATAATCGAATTGAAATGTATTAAAATTAAAGGTTAATTTACTCTAATTTATGTTCATAATGAATGTATTTATTGTCTAATAAATATCCTAATTAAAACATATTTGCTGCCCATATAATTGTTACCTGTAGAAAATCTGACGAAACAGGTTAATTTCGATCACCATTTGTATGATATGTTATCATGCATTGGAAACGAAATTGACACGACTGAAATTCGTAAACATCCGATAACTGTACTAGTATGCATAAGTTGTTGCAAAGACGTGTTCAATATGTAATAACCTTAAATACATTTCGTATATAAATATGAATGTTTAATATAGAAATTCTTTGCTGTATCGATTGAGATCTTTACCAGTTAAATTTTGTTCAAGATAACGAATAAAAAAATGCCTCCCTCAGCTGATTTTAGACCAATAAAATGATTAAAAAAAAGCCTCCCTCCCTCATCTATTTTTGAAAAATTTGGCCTGAGAACCTTAAAATTAATTTTGTGTGGCCTTATTAGCTTATATGCTGAAAATGCAATGGTATATTGAAACTAATGAACTCATAGCAGCTTCCAGTTCTGAAAAATGCTTATGTGAAAAAATGTGAAAAATTTGCTAATTTTGTATGCATTAATGTTGCATTATTTGAACAGTTGGCTTAACTCGATTACAAATTCTGATTACAAAGATTACTTGTTGGTTTTATTTTTTTCTGTTGCTTTTATTTTTTTTGCAAATAACTTTGGCTGATTGAATATCATGGGTTTACAACATAAAGAGTAACTTGTACAGATTCAAGTCAACATAAATATTAGGTTAGACCCTCTGGTTAACTCACAGGAAACCAAACAGCCTTATCAGCTATTCTCATAACTTTCTATTACAATCCTCCCTATCATGTGGCCAATAGAAACCCAACTTGGTTGGAATGTTCAGTTGGTGTGCATTACTTTTTATGCCGTACAAATATTTATATTACATGACGCTGCCATAACAGAGGAATATTTGTTAGGACCATCAAAACATAAGAGGACCTTGACTGCAGAGTGTCTGGTTAAGTTCAAGCCAGAATTGTGACATGTGCTGGAATTTAACCTTAATTTATAAAGACTGCCAGTTCTACTATACATGGCAGACATAAAAGGATTGCATGGCAGCTTTACTATACATAGCCGACATACAAGGATTGGCAGCTTTACTATGCATGGCAGACATAAGGATTGCCAGTTTTACTATACATGGCAGACATAAAAGGATTACCAGTTTTTACTATAAATGGCAAACATATAAGGATTGCCAGTTTTACTATATATGGCAGACATACAAGGATTGCCAGTTCTACTATACATGGCATACATACAAGGATTGCCAGTTCTACTATACATGGCATACATACAAGGATTGCCAGTTCTACTATACATGGCATACATACAAGGATTGCCAGTTCTACTATACATGGCATACATACAAGGATTGCCAGTTCTACTATACATGGCATACATACAAGGATTGCCAGTTCTACTATACATGGCATACATACAAGGATTGCCAGTTCTACTATACATGGCATACATACAAGGATTGCCAGTTCTACTATACATGGCATACATACAAGGATTGCCAGTTCTACTATACATGGCATACATACAAGGATTGCCAGTTCTACTATACATGGCATACATACAAGGATTGCCAGTTCTACTATACATGGCATACATACAAGGATTGCCAGTTCTACTATACATGGCATACATACAAGGATTGCCAGTTCTACTATATATGGCAGACATACAAGGATTGCCAGTTCTACTATACATGGCATACATACAAGGATTGCCAGTTCTACTATACATGGCATACATACAAGGATTGCCAGTTCTACTATATATGGCAGACATACAAGGATTGCCAGTTCTACTATATCTGGCAGACATAGTTGGCACACTATGTTAACATGGTCAATTATGGCAATATTATATAATCATTTGTATGAATTAAATAGTCTTTTTCAACTGTAAACAAAATTTAATGCCACAATAAATTGTAAATTTACATTTAATAACAGAACAATTGTTACAAGCCAGATAGAAGTATGATTACATGTAACTGTGACAAATGGCAGTAATATTAGGACAATATAGGTATGGTAAAATTAAAATAATATCAGCATTACTCCTTTGAATTGTGTATTAGTGTGTACCTGGGAGAATTTTCCATTATAACAATCTCCCATTTTTTCAGTATATATTGTATATGAAACACATAAGAAAAAAACACTTCATAAAAAATCCATGTCCCATCAGAGGTTTATTTTTCTTGACACATTTAACTTTTTTATATGTAAATATTTAACATCTGCCTCAAATTGCACCATAATTCTACAAGTGTCATTTTAATGCAACTCAGCAAAGCATGCTATCTCTGATTGGATTTTGATTGTTCATAATGCTTTGTAAGCTGCTCTATTCACACACTGTACATAAAGAGATGGAGTGCAGATGTATGGAGCATTACACCGTAATCTCGGGACAAACAGACTAGTTGATGTAGTTAATGAAACGATTATCAAACGAGGCAATATTATAACATATGAAAGAAAACGTAATTACATTTGAGGCATCAGGGTAACTTCTTATTAAAATGATACATATAGTTCTTTTGTGATTGTCCTTATTAATCTATTTCTCACATATACAATGGGCAACCATATGATAACGAAAAATACATTGTGAAGTTAGTCCCCTGATGAGAAATACAATGGAGTCACTTCCAGGGAGTGAAAGACATGCCTCATGAATATTTGCGTATGAAAAAATTTCTGTTATTATGAACAATATAATTCGGTAAAGAATTTGAAAAATGTGTTTATTCTATATTTGTTCTCTTTTTAAATGCTGTGACTTGTTATATTGTTATAGCCTGGAATTGTATCTTGCATATTGTTCCATGTTTCAACGATGCCCTGTTTCAGCGCTACAAAAATAGTCATGAAAATAATACATTTTTCGTTTCATTATAAGAGAAATAAGTTTTAAAAATCGTAAGAACTGTATATTGCTTGACATTATCTTATCTTGTTATTTAATTAAAACAAACTAAAAAACTTAAATAAATAATTCAAGATGATATTAAGCAATATACTATTCTCACTCATTGTGAACCCTATAAATGTATTACGGGCAAAAGGACAAGATGGTATAATGTGTCCACAAGTACAACTAACAACTGATCACATGGTTAAAACACAGGTGAAGCTGATATATCTATTACATGATTAAGGTTTTCCTCATTTTCATCCTTGGTGTTAAAAATATCCTCATCACTAACAGTCCCACTTATATCAATTTCTGGACTTCTATGTCTGCTACCGTCCAATTTCTTTTGAACACCAACATGCTCTTTCTCTCTTGACCTTGACCTTTGAGCGGGCTTTTTGGTCTGACCTTGTTGAATGCTTGACTCTTTGTTGGACTGTTTCATGCCAATTGGTTGACTATTTCGTGATCTAGTAACCCTTCCAGATTCTGTCAGATGAGGTTTTGTAGATTTGACTTCTTCACCACTGTCATAATTCACTTTCTTCCTGGATATTTCACTACCACTTTTAGAATTTGCCAACATTCCTTCTACAAATGCAAAAGGATCACTATTTTTACATTTATTGCCACTTGTATCATTTTTTATTTTAGTACTACATGTATCTTTCTGTTCATGTGCTCTTTTATTTACAGTATGATCAAATCCCTCACTATCAGCAAAAGGTATGTCGACATGTTTATCATGGTTAGGTTTAATTTGGTCACTTATTTCTTCAGTAGTATTTTTCACACAATTTCTAACCAACTGGGTCATCTCAGCAGTCTCAATGGGTGAGTCTAAAATATGACATTTCTGATCCATCTGAGTGTGCAGAGTTGTCTTCCCATTGTTTAAATCATTCAAATAATTGTCTTCACTGAGCCTCCTTGTTCTGGACCCACTACTTGCTACTTTTAAGTCACTTAAATTCGGGTACAATGATTTCTGTTGTTCATTTCTTCTTTGTTCACCTGTTGATAAAACCAAATTTATAATACTTTTCATTTACCAAAATATTAACATGGACCAATTAAACTTTCCCCCTAAACTTAGAGACAGGTTCTTGATAATATATGAAATAACACTCAGCAACTTTATATCATGGCAACTACTTTTTTTAACGAAAACAAGCAGAATTCCAGAGTGAACAGCAGGCTATTGTGCAGAACAAAAGTTAATTACACAAACACAATAATATTGTTAACATTCCGGCTTTTAAGAACAGTTGTTCTTGTTCCATATCTACCATAGCACCAAATATTCCATTCAATCTACTTTTAATGCATGTATCACAATTCTAAAGATGAATACAGTGGGTTCAGAGGAACTACAGATGATTAGTTCCACAGGCTTCTACATTCAGGTATTTTCACATTTGTACTATATCAATTTTTAAGAACAATTGTATAAAGATGCGGGACTTCTAGACCATTGCATGATACTGCAAAGATCGCAAATGTTTTCTCCATGTACTCCAGCTTCCTCCTCTGATTAAAACTAGATGCCAAAATATAGCTGAAAAATTGCTGGAAGTGTACTGCCCCATTAAACTTTATTCAAACAAACAAAATATAATACTGCAAACATGTTTTCATTATATTAATTTCAATACTTGACTGGTCCAGATCTTACGTTTCAATCTAGCAACAGCTTCCTCACTTGACATTTTAGCCTTGGCTGTTAAAGGATGACTATCTGCTGATGTAGGGCTTGGTGGAAGGGGTTTCATTGCACGTTGTTTTTCCATTTTCTTTTGTAGTCGTAACTCCATTTGTGCCAACTCTGAATGTAACTCGTGTAATTCTTGGTCTGACTGCATTACCCCATGGGTTAGGCACTACAATGTCCATATAACTTAACGGGCAATAGCAATAGTCAGCATTACATTAAATTTTTTTTTAATTATGTGAATAAGGACATGATTGAAACTACTAAAAACAAGATAACACAGGCATTAAACACTTCTTAACCTTGCTTTTAAGGACATAATTTTTCAAATAACTGCTAATGAAAAAAAGGAACAATTATTCTGAAGCACATATTGTATCTTTGCTAGGGTGAATTAGTTTCTTATTGTATTCAAAGGTAGACACCTGAGGACCTAATATATATTTCTGCTTGAACTGTTCATCTCTCTGATATTGTGGATCTAAATCTAGTATAAATTTCATATAAAACTGACTAGACATGTATATGCAAGAACTTAAAAAAAAAAACTATTATAATTGTACATTTTAAGGTGCAAAATTCTCACAAAAATAATTTATATGTCTTAATATTAGATTTGGACATATTGTTTATTATAGGATTAAACGTTTAATTTCTGTAATTCATCAATATATGAACGAGGTCGACTCACTCACAAACTTATCATAAACGCCCTTCCTTCATACATCGATGAATTACCGAAAATAAGCGTTTAATCCTTATAATTCTTCTAAAATTCTTTTTATATATTTACATTAGTTTCCCAAAATAAAATAAAATTTCATTATAAGTGTGTGACGCAGAGGAATATACACAACGAACTGACGACAAAGACGTGGTTGGTTTGAAAGGAATGACTGGCATTGACAACAGATACATTTTACGATTAGCTGAGAAGATTTTTAATTAAAAAAAAAGAAGACTCAACAAAAAAAACAATATTCAGTATACTAATGAAAGTTCCTCATTGTACCCCAGTTTATATTAATGTCATATCTGTTCAAACGCAATGTAAACCTAGGTAGACTTTCTTTCTTAAATACGAACAGGAAAAACAATAGTTGTTGATTGTTCAATGGATTTATCAGTGAAAATTGATGGAGCTGTGCTGAGACATGGAGTTGGTGACAAATCTGTGCATCTTGCTCATTTTGTTGATTTGTTGTGACCGAGAAAAAAGAAGGTAGTTTTACCGTTACGGCTATTGTGTGTATTTGAAATGATTCATATTGAAATTACAAGAAACACAATTTTGAAGTATCCTTTATATATGCCTAAAGCGTACACGACACATGGCCGCCATATTTGTTTACCTTTAGCACGAAAAAAGTAGTTCCCCAAAAGTCGTTTATCAAAGTATGAATGGAACAGGGAAGTACTGGTTTAAGGCCTTTGACCAATCAAAAATGACTATAAACATAAACGAATGTAAGATAAGGATTATACATGTATATACATTTAATTTAAATTGATAAAAATCTAACAAGATGGTGTAATATTACTTACAGGTACACTCTCACATATAATTTACATTTCCAATGGCCATACCTTTCATAAAACTGATCGCCCAGTGAGGCATTTTTAACATGTTAAAGAAATTGTTGATATAAACATTTGATTTAAATTTGATGAAGAATCTTAAAAGAAATGTAGGGGTGACAGTAGTGCTCACAAGACATATACATGTATCTTAATATTGATGCACCACAATAGTTGGTAATTGGTGCTGAGTTTTAATCTTGTACAAGATAATTTTTATACATAAATATAATTTAAAATGTATAAAATGTGCAAACAAATGTAGGCATGAGAATGCTAATATAATTTACATTTCCAAGGGGTATAACCCCCATAAAATGCTGATTTTCACACTAAAAGTCACACCCCCTGGAACAGGTTTTTTGCTTGCATTTTTTCTTATTCCAATCAGTACCTTTTTATTGTGAAAATCCAGATGAAAAAATTATCCATGATAACCTGTCCATATATGCCTCTGTTGTTTTCATGTCACAAATTGTCCTCAACTTCTGCTATGGGAATTTTTATAAGCCAGCCATTTTTGTTTCCAAAGAGACCTTATGTTGTTTACAAAAGTTAGTCTGCTTTTGTTACGTTCAATCGTATCAAAAATCAACTTATTGTTTGTGTACTTGCAGTCAATATGTTTTTATAATGAAAATCTTTCTTAAAAAATCTTGTGTATTCTAAAAATTCTGACATTTTCTCTTTCATGATCCAACACAGTTTGCAGGTCTCATCTTAATTATTAGTACATGTACTAAAAAACTCTTTATCTGACCCTTTGATCCACTTAAGGCATTGAGCTTTTTTATAAAGTTACCTGCAATTGTGTCTGTAGACTTTCTGCCATTCTCTGAACACCAACAGCTTCTGAGTTTCCACTTCCTAGCAGTTCATGTCTACAATAAGACCAAACTTATATACTGCATATCTTTAAATGAATTTTATACTTAAGGTTTTCACAAATCATTCATGTCACATTATTTTTAACAGTTTGGAATGTTTTTATCTGGAAAGTACTACATTTTCCAAAAAACAATACATTTATCACAGACTTGGATTAAACTTCTTAAAATATAAGCAAGAAGCAAACTACATGGGTAAATACATATTAACTGAAAGAATAGCAAAGCTATCAACACCATCTAGCTTGGCTGTTATACATTGTTCTATCTGCAGTGACAAATTTTCTCCCTATCAAAGAAAGACTTCTGAAAACATGTATTTTTAAACTGTTGCTAATTAAGATCCAGTCTGGTTTTAGTAGGAAACACAAAATAAATGTTTATGATGGGTGCCAAATAATTGCAACGGTTCACAGGGACCATTTCTGAGTTTCATAGGGTTAATACAAAAATAGAATTAAATAATAGGATTAAAAGCATGAATTATCAACAACACATCTTTAAAAAGAATGTGTCCTCCGGGTCTGTCAACAAACATTACAATCACCGACTTAAAGAAGTCACCTTATTTAACAATATATACACGTTGGCAAAAAATAACAATGTTGAAGTTATCATTTAAGAATTGAATGAAATATTTTATCATTTTTCCTGTGTGTAAAAAAAATAGTCAAAAGCACATGTTGTATGAAGCGTGGAAGATAGAGAATGACCAACAGTGTAGCCTCTTGTAGCAACTAAACAGCATGGTAGTGCTTCATACAAAAAATGTGTGCATGGCCCATGCTTTTAACTACATAATCTTCACTCAATTTTTATAATAATATTCCAATAGAAAATAGTATTCGTGAAAAAAATAATTTGAAGAAAATCATTCACAATATATTGTTTTTAAATTTAACATACATGTATAATAAACAGGGAATTTTTTAGAATTTTGAGGGCTTTAGTCACTTTAGCGGATGAGCCGTATAAGCATCTGCTCAGAAGCATGCATTCATTGTACTGGTGAAATATCATAGTATAAAAAACGATATTCTTTCAATTGCAGTGTATAAATTTGTTTTAAAAAATGATTATAACAAAATGTTTATAAATTTTCAAAGAATTTTAATTTTTAAACTTATTTAAAAAGGGTTTGTATATCAATCGGTTACAATTTTTCATTAAAGGCCATTGTACTTCTCTTTTTCTAAGTGGTAGCCATCGGTAATTAGACGTATCTCGGATGTACACAAATGGCCCGTAATCCATTTGAAACCAGCAAAACATACGAAAATGAGTTAAATACGCAAAATCTTTGCAATTTTTATTTGCATTACATATTTAATCAAAAGGTGGAAGTCTGTGCGCATCAGTATGGTCTACGACACCTTGTTTGCGTATATTGACCAGGAGCACCACGTAATCATATTAATCGGATTACCTTAAAAACATCGATTCGACGATTGACACCTGCTGTTTAAAACTATGGAGGCAAAATCATTAAATAATAAATCAAAAAGGGGGGAGTTTTTTCATCAAACATAATTTTTTAAAATATGAGAAATAAGAGGTACAAATTAGTTAAAATGCAAGCTTATTACTATTTTGTTACTGTCGACAATTCTTGAATGCAAAATAGTCTGTAAAATAAAAAATAAAAACTTTCAAACAAACATAATTTGAGCTAGTGTGAACTAAAATTCTGATATTTTTAACTCTGAAAAGAAAACAAAAATGAATGAATAGGACAGGGGAGATAACTCACATCGACATCAAAGTATTCTAGTAGTTCAAATATTGCCATGGGTGGTGGCCCTTCACCTGTAACTACATGTACTCCTCTTTACTTGTGTGCTATTGTTGTCGTCAAGGTAGCAAGTGCTTATGACATTTATTGACTGATATAACTTGAAGCTTTTATTGACTTGAAGTACTCTTAACCAATCTAAAGCATTTAATTGCGACAAAAAACAGAAGGAATGTAATTATTTAGAATTTATAGCCATATGTTTAGGCATCACATTTATTTAATAAAAGTACATGTAATGATTGATTGTCTGTAATTTAAAATATTGCAATCAGGAGTGGATAAAAATTATATAATAAAACTAACTGTGTGTGTGTGTGTGTGTGTAGTTTGGGGGGGGGGGGGGTACATAACTATAGTGTCACAATGAATCAGTCTAAGTTTTCTGAAGTAATTGTGTGGAAACAAATGTGTATGTACTTAATGACAAAATCTATATGTCAATCAGCTACATGTAGGACATAAAAAATCATTCATTTTGTACCATAAACTTTTGAATGGTATACTTTAACTCTTTAACTTAATAAAATCATGTCAACTCAATTGTGGCTTTATTGGCAAATACATAAAAATTGTTGTTCCATAATTTGCGTTACATGAACAATAGCACTCCTTGTCCAAGGTCTAATGGTGTAATTCAAGCAGGGCTCACAACACTGGGCGAAGTGGGCGACAAAGTCGCCCTACTAGCTCAAAAACGAAGTCGAAGTCACCCTGTCATTTCTCTCAAGTCGCCCGATGGTTCACATAAGATACGTGTAAATCTGGTCCAAATACTTCACCCAGACTTCCAATTTATCAGTAAATGTGTAATTCCAGTAAAACGGCAAACAATATGCATATTTTCAAACGATTTACGTCTTTCAAATGTATAAGGAGCCATTTGTTTATTACCGTATGTGACTAATTACCAGAAGTGAACAACGAACAAAAGTAATGTACAACGGCCCATAATGAAAAATCGTAATTTCTTTTAATAAACAAAAACTTTTAATTGGTTTCAAACTTCAGTACTTTCAAAGAATATGGTACTTTAACAATTTTCTTTGATAAGTATACGAGCTCTACTTGAAAGAATAAAGATGTATAGTAATTACAGGCTTTCAAGCACCTTTTGACAGAAAATAAGGGATAAATTTAGGGCACTTTTCCCCCAAAATAAGAGCAATTTTAAGGATTTTTTTAGGGCATTTTGTTGAAAATAAGGGATGTTAGTTCCATTAAATTATCACGAATGCACTATAGGTTGATATATATATACTCACCTACAGGGACAAAACACATACAAAAAGAACTTCTTACCAACAACACCAACTCATCAGCCATCAACAGACACATTCAGCAACAGATCCAATTTTATTCCTGCAATTTGTTCTTTTGGATATCTGATAAATGTAGATCTGTTCATGTCTGTTGAGCAGGCATTTGGTAATAACACAAGTTCATGGAAGTATACTAACACTAGAAAGTGAGTTAACTGCATTCTAAAACATGTAAATACTTGACCTTTTACAAGAAATTATAGCTTAAAGAATTTTTAATATATTAATTTCAAAATGTAGGATTTTTCATGATTTATAAGGGCTTTTTAGGGCTTTTCAGAAAAAATAAGGAAATTTAGGGATGATGATAAAAAATAAGGAAAATTAGGAATATTTAGGGTCGCTTGAAAGCCTGTAATTATTGACATCATGATCAGTTCTGCAGGGTTTTAGCTAGAATTTTGAACCATTAGTCACTTTTGCGTGCGACGATTTTTTAGACCTTATATGTGTGTTTATTTATTTATATGTATAAATGCATGCAAGATCCTTAATTAATGAATACAATAAACATCAATAAATATTTAATATTTTCTAGCACCATTTTATAATATATATTTATGTATTCAATGTAATATTGCCATAGAACATATATTTGAGCAGATTTAAATGAACAACTTTTAAAAAAGTGATTGCCAAAATATTAATTTGTGTTTATGTTTAAATTTTTCAAGTCATTTAAATTCTAGAAGCATCGTATTTTTCAATCACCGGCACCGAATTCATATCCGCTCCGAAAATCGTCGGTATTATCTTTTGCTTTGAACTGGTTTCCGATATTTTAATCTACGCTATATATACAAAGTAAATGAACGCTGGAACCAGCGTAAACAAATGGCGCGTACAAGATAAACATGACACTATAACACAAATATGACGATTTCTGACGATAATAGCAATAAAATTAAAAGGAAATTTAAGACGACTTTCTCAAAATGACAGAGCAATGATGAACAAGGCATGACCACAAAAAAATCGCCTGAATTGCTATCCAACTGGCTATGCTTGATCGCATGTGACGATGTGTACATAGTAATAAAGTGATTAATTATCAAATAATATCTAGTGGCATGTCTATTACATAATTACTTTGATTGCTTTGGGTCATAAACTTGTACCTTGGGTTGGATATTTGGATTTATCTGTGCCAAGAATGGCGATTTTGACGATGAAAATTTTGAAATTTAAAAATTTTAAGTGGCAATTACGTTCAAAATATTTTCGTCATTTCTGAAAAGGATTCGCCATTTGCGAAAGTGGCGAGCGCTAGCTAAATCACTGAGTTCTGTAGATGGGTGTTCCATGAAGCAATTTGGATCAGCACAACTTTGTCCAAATGGAAGTGTGCTGAACAGAAGAATTATTTCTGGGTTTTATGTAATGTTATTCTATCTATCTTCTTTGGAAATTTGCTGAGATAAACCTGGCATGTTCATAATAAACTGTTAGGAATATTATGATACAATAACTCATGAATGAAGTTTATGTCTACACATATACAAATATTTTTGTTGATCTATTTTTATTAGTGAATACCTTGTACAGCTACAAGTACTGAAGTAGATAGAAAAATAGTCCCTATATCTGGTGTTTTTTTCATGGATTAATAATAAAGTTCATGTGCTGTTTGATATTGCATTAATGAATAATAATGAAAAAGAAAGAAAGAAAACTGAATCTAAGTGTGTTATGGTTTTAAAACAGAAGAGAAATAATCCTGGAAATTGATGTAAATAATAAAAAATGTATGTAACTACTGCAAAATTATTTATTTGTATGGCCCCCCCCTGACTTCTCCCTAGTGTCTCCTGAAGTCTCCCTATCAGGGCCTGACTTCTCCCTGTTTGGCTGCCAGGGAGAAGTCACTTCTCCCTACTTTTTTAGAGTGTGGTGACCCCTGACAAGTAACAATTAATTTCAAATACTTACTCAAAGGTAGATAACAGGGAGCCTACAACTCCTGACTCATAATCTACTGTACATGATTTAGTACACTTGTATTCTCTATGGGTAGTATCACCAAGATTGATCACAATCATTGGTACAACTAAATATTTTTTGTCCCTAAAAAAAATATGACATTTCTAAAACATGTAGACACAAGCAACCAAACAGGAACAATTCTCTGCTACTTTATATCGTTCTGCAAATACATGTATTGTAATTTCAATTAAAGAAACCAAATAGACACACATTATTTAACTCTGAAGATAAGCTTTTTGATCTGTAGTATCTATTAAATGATTTCCATGGCAGACACAAGTGCTCAATTTGTTTCATAAAAATAAAAGTTGTATGCATACATCTATGCCTGTATGCATACTTCAAAATCTTATGTATTAACTGCAAACAAAAGGTCTTTTTAGTTAATAGAGGTCAGTTATTTAGTTACCAGTCACATGACTGACTCCAGGAACTCAGCTGCCACCAACATTGATAATTTTGGTCACTTACACAGAACAATAAACTAGATGTGATTAAACACGCTACGTCTCTATAATGTATAATCATAGTATTTAAGGAGTCCACCTGCATATTAGCCCTTATTAATCCATATAACATAATTTATTTATACCTACCTTGCATCATATTTAAACACAGTGTAATCAAAATTACAGGTAGATAAATTTTCTGACTTTTGTGATGTACAAAGAATAAATATAAAATTGTCATGTTTGTCTGGTGGGACATTCTTTAACAGACTCTGGTGTAGTGACTTCTCCTTCATTGACAATCTATGTGAAGTATTGTGTCTGTATCTATACCATCCTACTGCAGACTGTAAGACCAGAGAACAACATTTAAATAAACGCCAATTACAAGCAAGTGCTAGATTTGAATAAAAGCAATTTATAAGTTTCAATTTTCAATTCATGGCATCAATTCCACGATTGATGCTGTCAGATTTTAACACAACCGCAGACCTTATTTCCGGCAAAAAAATTCCAATTTTAATCAGTTAGTTTAGTTTTTTATTGCCCTAGCATTAGAATAGAGATAACTGTATTGTATTTGAAGATTTGCTGGCATCAATTGGTGATTTGATGGAAGGAAATATCCGTTTACTGGCTCCGCTTAGGTGTCGCCAATAAAATCAATTTCTGACCATCAATTCACCAATCTTCAAATACAATACAGTTATCTCCTAAATTGAGCAATTATAGTTTGTTGAATACAAACAAACCAACTGTACAGTCATCTGCTACTTTTGTCTTCGCTTATTATCCAGTTTTTGAAAGAGAAGATCATGTAAGTTTGTTTTAAATTAAACTTAATGTATAATGTATTATTTTCTTCCCGAGGTAAACATAGGTTCAAAATAGTATTACAGTACGTGTCATTTATAAAAACAAATATACACATTAGATCTTCAGCAAAATAAATGTATCACCAACCTTGTCAATATTTAATATATTTCCTTTATTGTCATGGAAGGGTTCAAATCTGGACTGGCAAGTACACCCATAAATATCTGAAAAGAATATTAATTCCATGAAAATTTATTTTTCCTAATTCATTTCAGTGCTAAAAGCAATTTTTCATTTTATATATAACTATTACGACCAAACACCAATCTAATTAAAATTTAGCTTTGATTGCTATGTGTAATAAGAGGGAGCAAGTGAAAGATTTGATTTTAATTAGATTGACCAATCACTAAACTTGATCTGTGTTAATTTCAATTTATTTTACATGTTTATTAAACATATTATTTGATAATTCTATCCTTCATTTGCTCTAGGTTTTTATTTGTTTTTTAGTTGTTGGCAATCAGGAAAAAAGAAAAAGAAACTTCAAGTGAATGGTCTAATTTCAATAATATCACATATATGAAACATAGCAACAGAAATACATCTACATACCAGGTTTACTGTGTATCAAGTCAGTATATACATGTTTATTATTAAGATTTATTAGCAAATGCAAAATAATAGTATTTTATTGAAAAGGCCATCTACATGTACACTTTGTTTATCTAAAATTCATAGAAGTCCACATCAGGCATGATTATTCATAAGAAGAGTAAAGACTTATAAAATCACTTTTAACATCTCTGGTTGATGTATTCCTTGTATTCTACAAATGTCAATTAAAACTAGAGGCTCACAGGAGCCTGTAATCACTCACCTGGAACCTAAATGACTTCAACTATATTTAAATTTTTGAAATTTACAGTTTCTGTTTAGTTGTTTTAGCTTTTAAAAGTAACTGTGCAAAAACAAAACATTTTCTTCAAAAATTTTAGTTAAGTACAATAACTCCTATAAGGTACCATCAGACAATATCGGAAAATTAAATGGTTTGTAGGCCTTGTCCTTTAGGGTAATTAAGAAGTTTATAGTTTTACTCTAGGTGTGTTATAGACTAATTTATAATACAAAAACTGTTCATTTGTCCAAATTCATAACTAAAGGACAATAATAATCAAGTGAATTGTAGGCCTTTATTGCTGATCATTTTTGCAATTTACAGTCTCAATCTAGCTGCTATAGTTTTCAAGTTACATGACAAAAACGGAAAATTTCATTAAGAATTGCCATTTAAGGGCAATAACTCCTATAAGGAGTCATCTGACAATTTCAGACAAATACAGTGAATTGTAGGGCTTGTATTGCTTATCATTTTTGCTATTTACATTTTTAATCTAGCTGTTACAGTTTTTAAGTTACGGGACAAATAGGGAAAATTTCATAAAAAATTGTCATTTAAGGGCAATAACTCATATAAGAAGTCATCTGACAAATTTCAGACCAATCAAGTGAATTGTAGGGCTTTTATTGCTGATCATTTTTGCCATTTACAGTTTCACTCTACCTCTTATAGTTTTCAAGTTCTATTGTAATGACCAAAAATTTTGTCAAAAATCTGCAATAAAGGGCAATAACTCCTACAAGAAGCCTATACACAACTTCACACTAATAAAACCTATTGTAGACCTTAATGTGCTGATCAATTTTAAGTAAGGGTTTTCTCTGTAGCTAGTATAATTTTTAAGAAAATGATCAAATACTTGTCTTGACACTCATGTTCTATTTTTAGTAAAAGCGGCCATCTGTTTGTAATTGTCTGTTTACAAATTTGAGACTAGGAACCCTAAGGATGATTGTGGCCAAGTTTGAAAAAAATTGGCCCAGTGGTTTCAGAGAAGATTTTTGAAAAAGTTTACGACGGACGACAAGTGATGGCAAAAGCTCACATGGACCTTCTGTCCAGGTGAGCTAAAAAAAACTGGTACCTGTCACATTGACACTTGTCTCGTAAAATTAGTACCAATGTTGAAAACATTGAAACCAACAGTTTAAATGTAAACATATACTTTCTTTATGTATACTATTCATATTATATCATGTTCTTTCTTAACTTTAAACTCTTACTGCAAATAACAGTTCACAATTTAAGAAGGGTCTAAAACATACAAATCTTTGTTTCTACTTTAACATTGTTGATCTGTGAATCACTTATAGTATCTTTCACATGGCTGATAACTTTTCCTGTTAACAAACCTTCCTGTAAACAAGAAAAAAATTATTTGATTAAATGTTTGCAAAGTTTCTAAAAAAATTCATGATTTTGTAAAAATATAAACATTTATAGGTGTTATAGATTTATTTATAACACAAAAACTGATTTTGTCCAAATTCGTTATTTAAGGGCAATAACTCCTATAAAGAGTCATTTAACAATTTTGGACTGAGCAATAATTTGTAATTTGCAATTTACAGTTTCAATCTTGTTGTTATGGCATTTTAAGTTACAGGGCAAAAACTACAAATTTCACCAGAAATTTTTATTAAAGAGCAATAACTCCTATAAGGAGTTATCTGACAATTACAACATGCCTTCAGAATGAATTATAGATCTTGTATTGGTGATCATTTTTGCAATTTACAGTTTCACTGAAGCCAATATAGGTTTTAGGTAACAGGACAAAAATAGAAATTTTCATAAGAAATCATCATTAAAGGACAATTACTCTTCTAAGGCGACATCTGAGAATTTTAGACCAATAAAAATGAATTGCTGATCATATATGCAATTTACAGTTTCACTCTAGCTGTTTTAGTTTTTAGGTTACAGGATAAAAATGAAAGAAATCATCATTAACGGGCAATAACTCTTATAAAGCCTCATCTGACAATTTCAGACCAATAGAGTGAATTGTAGGGCTTGTATTACTTTTACAGTTTCACTCTAGCTCTTATAGTTTTCAAGTTATATTGTAAATACTTCAAATTTTGTCAGCTAATTTTTGTTTCTATCTAACATTATTTACAAAGGTTCCATTAATGCTCAATGGTATACTGACAAACCATAAGACCTACCAAGTAATCTCCAAATGAAATTACCAGATGGGTTTTAAACAGACAACAATCTCCTGCTCCTGGCATATTTTTCTGCTCTAATTTAGGTCAAAATTTACAATGGAAAAATCCCTATCAACATGAAAAAAATGTTACATCTCAAAACTCTGTCTGATTAACTGTGGAAAATAATTGTTGATATCAATTTGCCCCTTTTTGGATCTACAAAAAGAGCACAAGCCCCACCAAACATGGTAAGCAGTTTTAATTTCTCAAGCAAGAAACCTCCAACAAGACACATTTACCTGTAGCCAGGTGTCTCATTGTATCGACATACTTATAATAATCAGTTCATTAAAAATTTATTTCAACTTACCAGGCTTTTATTATTTTTTTTATTAATAGATACACTACTTTTCTGTCAATCTGTAATAAAATCTCTCGATAAAACTCCCAATAGTACAATTTGTAGTTATTTTTGCGTCAGCCATATTGGTTACATCAATTTTGGGGGTTTTCCATTGTATCGATATAAAAATAGAATTTGATGTATGGAGCGCTCTGCTTCTCACCAAAATAAACATTTATACTCAAAATAAACCAGATATTTCAAAATTTTGAATAAATTGACTAAATTTGCAACAGCATCTCAAAAAACATATTTCTTCAAAGACTGAACAATTTTATATACTTTTAATTGAATTTTAGCATTCTATACAGTGTGGACATCTAAACACACTGTCCCTTCTTAGAAATTTAACCGGTGTACAAAATGACAAATGTATCCAATGGCTACAAAAGTCGCATTTAACGAATTCAATGCCCATAGTGTTCATTTCTTTAAGTTGCCACCTGTCACAAACACAACAAGTTTCATCGTCATCAGTCAAAATAAAGTCGCTATCAGTATCATCCTCGTCTGATAGATAAATCGGACCACCTTTCTTATTACATCCAGATGTGCTAGGCATTTCGTAATCATGTTTAGGAAGTGGAAATCCCTGGTCACATGATCAGGTTTGTTTATAGCAGACGGGAGAATCAGACGACAATTTACAGATGAACTCAAACTAGCAAAGACCTGATATGTTATGATTAAGTGACATTTTTTACATGCTGGTATCATCAAATTATTCCTATTTCCGCCATTTTGAGGAAAAAAAATATAAAAGTTAAATAACTTACCAGTAATCTTGACATGTCGACCAAAATAGAATTCGTATGCAGTAACGTGACTATCTTAGTGTTTATATCTAAAAATAAGACCGGAAGCTGACGTCATGTGAGAGGATATCCCAAATTCTTGAAATGTCACGATACAATGGGACTGTCGATACAATGAGAAGCCAGTATATAGTATAGTATATTTCGAGTCCAACTGACCATACAGGCATACTGCCGGAATACTGGCATACATAATTGTCACAATATGCAGAATAAAAAGAAAAGGATTTTAATCATAAATTGTATACAAAAATCTGACTTTATTTTTATTGAAGAATAAAGATTATACTGTAGAATACCTGATTCCCCAGTGTTGAAGAATGGTCATAGAACAACATTGACAATGTTGAGCCTGAAATAATTGCCGCCATTTTTATCTATATTTCTTGTGATTAATTAAGCAGCAAATTATTTTCTTCTCACTGAAGCATCAAGTAATTTAAAAGTAAATTTAAGATCTATATAGTTTAAGACTGTCTTCTTTATTCGAGTCCATCTTCCTGTTCCTGTTTCTGCTAAAGGAGATAGTAATAGCTGAAAAACGCGACGGACATGAACGTGAAAATTCGCACTATTGATTGCCAGCTTAACCTGGCGTCATGTGTTTGTTCTGGATTTTGTTTGTTGATCTTCTTGAAGGTGTGTGTGTATGTGTTGGTGTTATAATCCGTAGACAACGATGAGAAATTGTGCTCTTTGGGAATAATATGGAAATACTTGTTAATTAATTAAAACAAATGTTCAACATAAGGCGTGAAATCGTTGTGAAATCAGTCGTCTAAACCAGGGACAGTCTATACTAACTGTCTAAACCCACTGTCTAAACCTATTTTGGACACGCTTGCACGTTAATTATGATTATCTAAAGAGCGATGTCTTGGAAAGACTTCCATTTGAATCCCCCGAACGTAAATAAAAGAATTTGGCACTGGGTGACAGCCACTGGTGAACCCCACACTGGACAGTCATGCATTTCCAATTGGGCAAGTGCGAGCCGTGTGAACTCCATGTATCTTGTGATACATGGAGTCTAATATGCATTGCGTATTGTTTATTGGGGGGAGTGGTTTCAATTGGAAGGCTTACCGTTAGTTGACCGTTACGCAATATATGTGTAAATTATAATCATTATTTTTTCCATGAGTCGTAACCTAGTCTTACTAGAGTATGTATGAAATACCATTGGGTATTACAAATAACCGGATTTTAACCTAATTAACACTACGGCTGTCACACATGGAACACGGTAGCTCGAATAACAGAAAACAACCGAAAACAAGAGGAATAACCGAAAACAATAAAAAAATGACCGAAAAACGCATTAAAATTAATGTGTTTTGTTCAAAACTGTATGTTTAACGTAATAGAAACGCTATGCAAAAAGTTTTATGCAAAAATATTAATGTATGGAACAGGAGTTTTTTATACTTCCAGAGCACCTGGAATCAAATAATGATGTTATTAGTTGGGGGGGGGGGGGGGCAAGATCTTTTCTGTTAGTGTGTTTTGGTTACTAGTATTTTTACACTGTTAACTTTTTTTATAGAAAATAAATCATATTTTGCAACACAATACCTGTTTGTGTTTTCAGTTAAAATCAGTGACATCGGTGTTAACTGTTCTAATGAAAATAAAAAACCCGGTTTGCTGTTAATAGTCAGAATACTGTTAACTGTTTTACAGATTTTTTTTTCTGTTATTCCCTCTAAATTTCTAAATTCTGTTCTTATCTGTTTTTTTTCGATTTTTTTAATTCACTGTTATCTGTTGTCATTACTTTAAATTTATTGTTATCTATTATGGGGAAATGACAAATTGTTAACCTGTAAACGGACCCCTTTTGCCCCAACCCCTTTAGTGGGGTACGTGTCGCTCTGTTTTGGGGATTTGTGTTGTATGTGTGTTTGCTTTGTTGTTGTCATCTATTTTGGTTATCCGTGATTTTGTCTGCCCCTTCGACTCTATTTTTTGCAATAGTTAATAATAAAAGCATTTTAGACAGTTTTATCTCAATTAAGCTTTATATTTACTGACGTTCAAACGAAAGTAATGAGAAAGGATAATTATAGTATGCAAACTATCAGTCACAATATAGTTGTTAAAAAAAATTTAACGACTGAGCTCCTTCCTCATTAACAATACTTGTGATACATTAGACATGAAAACACATGTATATATGAAAATTACTAGTAGTCATTTCTTAAAATATAGTGGGAAATTTATAAGTTTAAGAAAAAGATTTGAAAATACTAAGGAGTAATCATAAAACGACAGACAAAAAACAAAAACACAAATAACACGAACAAATGAGTCAAGGTACTCTGAACCGCAACCAACTCTTGCTCCAGGCGGAGCAACTGTCGCAACACTAAGGTTAAAATCTGATAATTAGACAGTAATTCAGTAAAAAGGAGGTAAAGTGGTTACAACAAATGGAACAAATTAATGGTCATTTGGTCATAAACATAAACCAGTTTTAAAACATTTTTCTAAAAAAATAGCAAGGAAACCGAACAAACAGCACGCGAAGTCTAGGGGACAATTAATTACAAAAATTTCCCGTTTATAGGCAAGATCGTAGGTTAAACTTCATTTTAATCAAAGATGTATCAATCCTAGGCTAAGATCAAATCTGTCTGAAGAACAACATACCGTTACCAATAAAACTTGATGATAATATATACATCTTGGGCAATTTATGGTATAAACCCCACCCCCATTTTTCCCGACAGAATCTCTGAATAATATCATCAAGTCTGCTATGTGGCAATTTTTCTTTGATATTTAGCAGAATAAAAAAAAAGATAAAAACACAACTCGGGCTGATCAATAAGGAAGATCATCTCTCTCGGTCATTTCTGTAAAAGGGGTCGTAGTACTTTTCCACTCTGATCCATTCTGTTGGATGGAATCATCGGTTTCTTGTTCAGCATGAACAATAATGCACCATCATCAGTAGCAAAAATACTAAATGGGAAAATAAAGTATATGAGTGCTCTCAATTTCACCAAAGATATGACTTAATATTTTTTAAATGCAATTGCTTTCGAACCAGGAACCTACTATTCCCTGCTTCGAACCAAATACTATTATCGTTTTCGGACACAGTTCTCTGTCCGTATCCGTTTCTTAAGTTAATCCTACTTTATTATGTTTTGGCAATCCTGACAGTGACACTGTCTGAGGTTAATGAAAATAATGTCCGTCTTGGCATCACCTGAATCGTCAGCATTGCTGGTGCCGGCTAGTAAAAGAGGCTATCATCCATTTCCAGTGGATAAGAAATCGGTAATTATAACTATACTAAATTATACGTACGGTCGTTAAGAAGACGTGCAAAATATCACTGAGTCTATAGGCCAATATATTGTATACGGTTAATATATTTCACACATTTACTGCAGAGTTACTTATATAGTGATTTTTCGAAATATTAATTCACACTTATGCTAACGGTGTTTTGTAGCCGTTTTTAATCAAAGAGGATATGATAAAAAAAAACCTACATAAAAGATCTCAAAAGGTGTTCATTTCAAGTTCAGGAATCAATTTTCTTTTTGGTCCTGAATTTTTATTTTCATGGTAAGTTATTCTTTATGGTGTAAATAAATTAACAATATATTTGCATTCTTACCTTTGATGGAATGTAACTTTATTAATTTAAGAACAGAAGTAAGTTTATACATGTGTACAATGTAGCTTGTGTGTGTTCTACTTCAAGCAGATACATGTAGTAGATATGTCACAGAGGGTGGGGGTGATCATGTGATGTTAATGGAACACTTTGTTTGTGTAAATTCACTGTGGTTTACATAGGCTTAACATGCTTAATATGAGAATTAAGGCATGGATATATATTGTGATAATTTACAACTATACCCAATGATATATTTTTCAATGAAAAAAGCTACCCTTTCATATATTTTGGAGAGGTAAAAAAGTTACCCATTCGAGCTGCACATCCGTATTACCCTATATCTACCAAGTTACACCTCCGTGAGATATGTATACCCAGTCAAAATCCACCAATCTTATGGTGTACTTTCATGTTTAGTTCAGTTGGCTGGCTGGCAGTCCAAAGATACTGGGTTTGATTTTGGTGATGCCACTATTATTAATACTGTTGCACATACATGTAGCTTATTAATTATGTAATAGAGTTGTGGATATATCCTAGTATAAAATTAGTCTGCAAGGACAAGAAGTTTTACGAAATAACACATGCAAATGACTTGACAAGTCTGCTGTATGTAAATTAGGTAATTCAATTTTTGTACTTAGCAGGTAACATACATGTAAGTAATATCAAAGAAATAATTAATGCACTGGAGCAGTGAAAGAAATCAACATAATTTAATATAAGTTCAGGTAGAAATTTAAGAACATTGGCAAAATTTGGCGGTGAGAACTACTTCAATGACTAGATTATAAGATACAATAAGCATGACCTGAACCCGTGACTCACAGTTACATTATCAGATCCACCTCCTGACCAGTGGTTACCCATGAATCCTTTCTCTAAGATTCCAATCTTATAAACTTTGGAAATGTCTGTTGAACAGTAATTTTGTATCTGACTCCATTGTTCAAATTGAGCACACCTTTCATTGGCATTAGCCATTAGGGGTTAGGTAAATATATATACATGTGTGTACACAGCATATAATATATACATGTACATGTACATGCACATGCACAGTAGTCACCTTTTATAAGGCCACCCCATCTAAGTCTTGAAAGTAGCCTTATAATTGGGGTGTAGTCTTTTTTAAGGGAATACAGTTTAGACAGCTTTGTAGGTTGATTGGTAGCAAGAAATGTGATGTGATCAAGAATTACAAAAATTTTAATATTTATATCTAACACCGTATGAATAAAAATTGTTAAGAAAACTTTTTCTTGTTATTAAACTGGTGTATAATGGTTCAAAGCCTAGTTAATACTAGAAGTGAATTTTTCTTTTACTGTGTTCATTAGCATTATAATTGTTTTTTAAATCACTTTCATTGCATGCCCATGTTCCACTTTGTAGTTCATCAAGATTCAGTTTAGTTTGAAAAAATAAAGATTTTTTTCTGTTGCCAGTTGTTCAAGTTACAGAGCTAGGCAATCTTTGACAACTTTTTGATCTGCATTAAAAAGAAGAAATTGATCTGCAATATCATACAAGCTATCTCCCTTTATTTAATTGTATCACTTATTTTTAATTCCAACATAAAACTGAGAGTTCAAAAATAAAAACCAGGTAAGTGAATATGGTCGTTCGTTGGGGGACTTTTACATTGTCAAATAAAAAATATATGTAATATTTAGTTGGTGGTTGCGTTTGTCTTTGAGGGATGGTAGTTCGCAAGAGATCATTTAAATTCAGAAAAACTTGATGCATCAGGAAATTTTGCTGGATAAAGCGGGTTGTTGCTGGTTAGGGGATCATATAAAAGAATGACTACTGTATACATACTAATAGTTGTATGTTTCATGGAAATAAGTAATTTATCCTCCCAAGTCAAGGCTTGAGTAGTAAACATGGACCTGAAACCCCTGACTTGGATGATGCAATAATCTGCCTTGCATAATAGCAATTTTGTATATCTATTCTAATCTTCATCACACAATACACCTTTGACATCACAACATTGCCATTTGTGTAGGAATTAAAAAAAATTTAAAAAATAATATTGAATTGAGCTAGAAATTTTTACCATTTTAATCTACAAAATAGAGTATCAGAATTGAATTCAATATGTGCATTATAGATTTAAACATGTTTGAAAACATGGCTAAACACAAATTTTTATAATGCAGTGTTTTTTAACTAGTAACTTTAAAGCCACACCAAGCATTTATAGTTCATAAATGAAGCTCAGCAAATTATTGATGCATTTACATTCAATGACATGTATAAAGGGAAAATAACTAATATTTTCTGTTTTATATGCAGTTAAAATGTAAGGTTATAATGGACCTTTCAAATATCAGTGTTTGGCTTCTCTAACTGATTAATCAAGAAATATTTATTTGTATACTATTGCTCTCTTACTAAATTGGTACTAGTATACACAATATATCCAGGACACCACTGAAAGTCAATTGTATTTTTATCAAGAATGAACATCAATTTGTTTTATTAGAGAATTCCATTATTCTTGGATGAGTGACAAATAGATGGTATGTGAGTGTTTGAGACGGATTTAAGAAAAAAAAATGGAAAACACTAATTTTTACTTTTTTTTAGAATGGTGAAGCTTTTAGATAGGTAAACATACAGTATTTATTGTACCTGCATTATAACATAACTAAATAGTTATTTCATGTACATTTTACATAAAATCCATTATATATTGTATAAACAATTATTAGTTTTAATCTAACAAACAGACTTGTTCAGTTGATATACAAATACATTATATCTAAACCATGCAGTAGCACTTTAATCTTTGCTGCATATAACATGTATGAAACAATAGCCAGAGGCATTTAAATCCATCCTGACAGACTATGGTACATATGTACGCTATGTAATTAACATTTTTGTTGATTCTCAAGATATAATTTAAATTTTGCAATGGAGATTTAAAATGTTGAGGAATTGCACAGGCTGTGTTTTAATATTTTAAATGCTACTCTCTAGATTTTGATGAATTTGCATGTATGTGTTTCTTTAAAGAAACATAGTTTCTGGATATACACAAGTTTTGTCAAAATAAGAGAAGCAGACACCTCCATGTACTTATACAGTCTGCTAAGAATATTTAACTTATTTATTTATATAAAACATTAATTTTAATAATTATCTATTGATCTATTTAGTTCTCCTGGTATATAGTTGCCCAACACTATAAATCACATTCTGACTCCTTAGAATTATAGGATCCACATACTAGTAAATCAGAATTATATCATAATAAGAAGGGGGACCTGCATATCAAATGTCCGGTATCCGGACAAATCCCCGCCCGGACATTTCCCCGTTCGTCATTTTTGTAGGTTCGGACATTTCCCCGTGTAGACCCCGGACAAATCCCCGTTCATGAAATTGTAAGGGTGGACAATTCCCCGCTCAAGCTTGAAAACGTAATATTAATATTAAACGTACTTTAACTATTTCATAAATTATTGTATAAACGAAAATATTTAAAGTACGGCTATTTACCACAATTATTAATAGACATAATATTGATGTTGTTTGTTTAGGATTGAAAACTAACTTGAATACTGTGGTCCAAAATGTTTATTTCATTTAGCAAGGTATATAAAACCATAAACAAAGTCAAGTAATAAATAGTAATAATAACAATAGTTTATACAAAATATACACTACAGTCAATATTTGACATCAAGGCCCCAACAACTGAACGTTCACTGTAGACGAACACACTTCCCTATCGCAAGAAGGAATTCTTCGACCGTCTTCTCGGAGTTGGCAACTTGCTGGCACAGCTTCTTCAGTTTCTTCTGATGTTGGACGACAGACTTCTTTTGTCGTTTGCTGCTTGTGGCTATGCCGTTAACGGTTCTATAGGCCTCTGTCTCAGTGTCTGCATTATCTTTCATAATGCAGTCAATCACTGTCCAGAGAAACGGATTCGAATGACCCACGAGGTGCCGGAAGCCGTTGTTCCAGGACTTCATGACGTTGTTGGTTCTAGATGGGTCTGTCACCGTAGCTTCGTGCACGTTCCACATTGCCGGGTCAAATCTCGGTGGTGTTCGCCTGAAACGTAGCCGTCCACCACTAGACACCGACCTGTAGGTCCCCGACACGTATGTGGCATCAAAATAGTCAACGACTGGGATGAGTTCTGACGGGGCGGTGTGACGGATGTACTCCATACCCTCGGACACCAGGTTGATAGGCAAGAAAGCGAGGCCGTCTATTATTCCACAGTAGTCACGAATGGCTTCTTCTTCCCTGTACGCCCGTTGTAACCCCTCCGCCTGGACACGACGCCACGTAGCTTGCTTTAAATGATAGAAGCAGCCTTGTATTCTCAGATGTTTGCCGAAATGTTTTTGAGTAATTGGTAAGTTTGTCAAACAACTTTAATTGTCTCATTTGTGGAGATAATAAGATGTTAAAAGTGTTCGTTAATATCGTTCACGATCAAACATTATTAATCAACACTCAGACCCTGGTAAATTAATTAAAAGTCGGAAAACTGTAAAGGATTAATTAAAATAGTGTTCACACATAATTAATATATTACAATATATGCCATTTAATACCTTAATAATTATAACAAAGGAGTGGTAAATGGCAGACTTAGATTCTTTCAAATTTATATTATGCTTGTACTTTAAATATTTTCGTATTTAAATAATTTATGAAATAGCTTGAGCGGGGAATTGTCCACCTTACAATTTCAAGAGCGGGGATTTGTCCGGGTCTACACAAATGACGAACGGGGAAATGTCCGGACCTACAAAAATGACGAACGGGGAAATGTCCGGGCGGGGATTTGTCCGACATTCCAAATGTCCATTTATGAATATGGCAATGTTAATGTTCATTTTTATAATAATGAAAGAAAGAACATGTACTAGTAGAACCATCTGGTTTGACAAAAATCTTATACATTTATGTTACTGCAGTTTATTGTTTGTTTTGATGACCCTCTATTGTATAATGAAAAGTCAAGACTCTTCATATAGTGGTTTAAGATTTAAAACACCTTATTATTGTTAAAAATGTTTATACATGTATTTATTTGTAAGATTTAGAAAATTTGTATCTGTGTTGAATTTAGTCTTGTGTCAGGTGTCCCTGCAATTGGAATATAAATTAAGTGTTATTTGGGTATCAGGCTATGGTGGAAGATGTTTTTAACCTGGTTCCAGTTTACTGGATGCTGGGCCAGGAAACCAGTCCAGTCTTTGGGTCTCTCATTTATCAGAGTCTGCATGAAAAATTTGAAGAATGCAGAAAAATCTGACAACTATTAACGAATGCCATCAGCATAATATAGTTCCTTTGATCTTGTGTAACATGAAAAATAGCTGCAAACAATTAATTGAATTGTTTATGCAATTAAAATTATATTTGTAAAATGTTCTATATGATTGTTTTAATCAGAGACTCCACATCTATACAAGCCTTTGTTTTATTGTATCAGTCTTGGCAGTTGCTATTTTAAAATGTGAAACAGATATTTTAGGTGGATATGTATTTGTGTTTAAAAAAGATGTCTTTTTTCATCATCTTGATTTCTTCTGATTTCATTTTTCTAGGTTTAAGATATAAATTTCATATTCATTATGGTACATGTACACGTTTTTTTCTTCTTGGGGGTTTTTTATGCCCCTGTGACGACATGTCGGGGGGCATTAAGTTTTACTCATGTCCGTCCGTCTGTCTGTCTGTCTGTCCGTATGAATTTCCATCAAGCTTTTCTCAAAAACCGTACATGAGAACAATTTGAAATTTGGCATGGTGGTTCAGTATCACAAGTTGTACGTCCTAAGCCACTTTCAGACCTGTCGGACAACTACTTCCTGTTTGCGACTGGGCTAATATGAAAATGTGTTAACATGAGTATGAAAATTTCCTTCAAGCTTTTCTCAAAAACCGTACATGAGAACAATTTGAAATTTAGAAGGGTAGTTCAGTATCACAAGTTGTACGTCCTAATCTACTTTCAGACCTGTCGAACAACTACTTCCTGTTGCCACTGGGCCAATATGAAAATGTGTTAACATGAGTATGAAAATTTCCGTCAAAATTTTCTCAGAAACCGTACATGAGAACAATTTGAAATTTGGCAGGGTGGTTCAGTATTACAAGTTGTACGTTCTAAGCAACTTTCAGACCTGTCGGACAACTACTTCCTGTTTGCGACTGGGCCGATATGAAAATGTGTTAACATGAGTATGAAAATTTCCGTCAAGCTTTTCTCAAAAAACCGTTCATGAGAACAATTTGAAATTTGGCAGGGTGGTTCAGTATTACAAGTTGTACGTTCTAAGCAACTTTCAGACCTGTCGGACAACTACTTCCTGTTTGCGACTGGGCCGATATGAAAATGTGTTAACATGAGTATGAAAATTTCCGTCAAGCTTTTATCAGAAACCGTTCATGAGAACAATTTGAAATTTGGCAGGGTGGTTCATTATCACAAGTTGAACATCCTAAGCGACTTTCAGACCTGTCGGACAACTACTTCCTGTTTGCGACTGGGCCGATATGAAAATGTGTTAACATGAGTATGAAAATCTGTCAAGCTTTTCTCAGAAACCGTACATGAGAACAATTTGAAATTTGGCAGGGTGGTTCAGTATCACAAGTTGTACGTCCTAAGCAACTTTCAGACCTGTCGGACAACTACTTCCTGTTTGGGACTTTTAGCGGGGCATCCGTGTCCCATGGCCACATTCTTCAAAATTTTTTTATGTCCTACATATAGCCTGATAACTTAATATACTAAGTCGGACAGTTGGTTGGTGTTCATGGTAATATACATGGACTTCAAAATGGTGGTTTTGTCGAAGCCCAGTCTTTAGGATACCTGGTCGAACAACTCGGCAGCATATGTCCTACTAGCTGCAGGGCTGCTCTGATGTAACATTGGTCTACTCTAGTACTCCACATGGGTAGAAAAGTTTCCACACTCAGACCGTCCTTGAGGTCTTACATCTGCAGAGTGACATGTATTTGTTGGCATCTTAACATCATATGTGATGTAATTTTTTATGACCTATGACAGCATGATGCAGATTTAATAAAGCAATCTCCAGATGTTAATAAAATGTTATCAAAGATACCAATGTCAAAAAATTTACTAATGCTGTTTGGTGGGAAAAATGGTATTTAAAAGTACATGTTATGTGACATGGGGAATTTGTTACCTGTATTATATTACTTTCTCTTCAAATTGAATTTAAAAACCTGCAGATCTCAATAAATAAATTATGAATTGATAAATCGATAAAACCTCAATATTTATATGTGATCAATTATGAATATACATTGTACACATGTTTAATGATATGCCCTCATCCACTCATTTGTCTGTCCAAAGGTATTATAAGTATTGATGCTTTGGCCAATTTTAAACTGAGTTATTTGTAACTAGTATTGAAATGGTGCTCAAAGGATTGCAGGCGAGCACACAGGCTTGTGGCTGCTAAATGTTTACGCACCCTGACTAATTTTGATGTGTTGTTTATTTAACAAAGCAAAGGATATAAATAATAATATATTTATTTTTTATAGTGTCACATCAAGGGTCTGGAAACGGTCATATTTGCCAGACATGTCCGACATTTACATTAAAATGTCCGACTTAGGTTTAGTCAAATCGGACATCCAAAAAAGTGATATTTAACTTGGACAATAATATAAATATCTTTTAGTTGGTTTCAATACCTTTAATTTCCGCTAGATATAAATATTTTATTAAAAAATCAACCCTAAGGCTATTTCCCGTCACTGACACATGTGTTTATTGAATAACCATTCACTCCAGACAAGTGTTAATTACGTAGTGATTATGAGTACAGATCTGTTTCATCCATTTCGTAGAATATGTTATGGCAACAGTATTTTGAAACAATAGGAACGAAGTGGTTGTACGTTATATTGCTTAGAAAATATGACTTGATGGAAAAACACGGTCACATATCAGATTGTCAATAAATATTACAAAATTGAATATGTACATGTACAACTCACACATTAAAACAATAAACTTATATAAAACACATTACATAAAATAGAGAAAAGTAAATCTGATACCCGGCCATTATGACCTACGAGACACTTGTTAAAGGTCTGTCTTTGATTTGACCATTTTTCCGAAATAGTTACAACCCATTTTTGATGAGGTTCATAGTGCCATCATCTTATGTATCCCAGGCCAGTAGATCCTTGAAGACCTCAGGTCTGTTATTTTTTAATGTAATTGTAAGTGACACAATAATTTTAACATCAATTTAATATTTGAAATTAAAACGAAACTCCGTTGCTGATGTTAGTCATATCCAGAAATTATTTTGATATTGCAAGACAAACCTCAACTTCCAATTAAAAAATATTAAAACCAAAACTTCATAAATAATGACATGAAAGCTGGCAATCTTTTCTTTAAAGTCATCAGTCCTTTGATTTTCTTCTTCAACAAATTACTTTTAAAAAACCATATCCACTGGATGTTTTTCACTTTTGTTATTACCAGTTAATATATTTCTTTAATCAGAATTTTGAATAATTTATGATTGTCACAAAGAACAATAAAATCCAGTCTTTTTAGTTTTAAATTAAAATTTGGCATTGATAATTTTTACCCCAGTTGTGTAATCATTTTGAAGCCTGTCATATAGTTTTCATTTCAAACTTTTTGAATCCTTTAATGTTATTATATACAGTGTAAAAACCTTTGTACCACTCAGATGTTTGTAGAACTTTAATTCACAAAGATTTGAACATCAAAGAAACACATGTAATGGTAATAATGGAAATAGGTAAGGAATTGAACAACAAGTTATATATTAACACCCTGACTTCAGTTTGTTAGCTGTTTTCTAACTAGTACATTTACACTTCCTTCCTTTGTTTGTAAATTAAGTTTTGTTGATGACAAATCTGGTCATATTTGACCACTGTGGTTGTGATAGGTATTTTAACATGTACTGTTTTCTTAAATGCAGATCCTTTGTCTTAAATGCAGATCCTTTGTCTTAAATGCAGATCCTTTGTCTTAAACCTTTAACATTTATATTTACAATCATCTCTTCAAAACCTGCAGACATGGGGAACCAAACCTGCAGACATGGGGAACCAAACCTGCAGACATGGGGAACCAAATGTGGAAGCAACAATTTATATGTTTTCAATTTATTATTAGGATAAAGCTGGAAGACACAAGAAAGGAGCTACATTAAATGATCTTGACAAAAACCACAAGTCTGTTTTCTTTTTATTGGAATGTTGCTTTTATGGTCTTCAAACTTGGTGCCAATTCCAAATCTACAATGAAGTCTGCAAATGTATTAAAAGTTTGCATTTTTTTTTAATAATTATTATTCAGATGGAATTGATAATGCAGTGTATGCTTTCAATAAAATCTGTTTGAAACCATTTGTGTTTTTGAATTAATTTATGAAGCATTACTGTTCATGATGGATCTGAAAGAGGTATTATGCCAGTTTTAAAATTTGTACAGTTAGTCCATAGCATGCTATGGTATGTGAATTACAGAGGTCATTATCCTTTTGGATGGCCTGAGCAAAAGTAACCGAATGGGCGAGACATCAAAATTTTTTATTAAAAAAATCTTTCTTTCACTTAAAATTTCATATATGGGGCATTACACCTATAATGCTAAATTACATAAAAATGGAGAGAAAAGTATACCTGTCCACGGACTTTTTTCCAGGAAAATTACCTTAAAGTTTAAGAATGGTTTTTCTACTTTCATTTAAGTGTTGTCGTCACATTGTAACACATTACACACTTTAGGAAGTGCTTCCACTGTAAAGACATTGACTGGAAAAAAATATATTCTTGTTCTACAGTAATGCCATTCCTTTCAAAATATCCAACTCTTAAGCAATAGCAGTTATAAGCAAAAACAGAAACAAAAGAGAAAATTGGGACTATTTTTTTATCCTTCCATCTTTTGACATGCACCGGAAATTCATTACATGAATAGGATAATGACCCCTGTGAATGCCCAATGCAATAAACTCACAGTGACTCTTATATTCCACTAGAAACCTCTTCCAAATGTTCCTTTACTGGAACATACAGAATCAACTGTAGTTATGCAATTTTTGTGAAATAAGTGGACAGAGCTCAGTCTTTACAATAAAATTTTCATTTTTTGTCACCTTTCATTTCTTTATCTAATTGGTAAGTTCATAATTTTTCAGAAAATGTACATAAAATGGTACCTTTTTTGTTTAATAAACTCCTACAGTTTTCAGTCCAGATGTTTTGAAAATTGGGAAGCAAGGGTATTGCTCACAGTTTTTATAGTTTAATATTGATGTGTTGAATTTTTAATATGGGTATGTCAGATGCTACATGTACAAGCAGTGTTACACTTCTCTGATACTTCCTGGGAAATTCAGCTTAATTTGTGGTACCTGTTTCAGTTTAAGCATATTTTATTGTTTGAAAAAAGCAACAAATGGATCAGACACAACTTAGAATTAGACATAGAAACTTAGAATTGTATGCTTCTACATTGTGTCTGTTTAGGTACATGTACTAGTAATTGTTTGATTCCAAAATACATCAACTCTCATTTAAAATCTTCAAGTGTAAGTTATAGTTAAAATTGTATTTATCTTTGTCTAGGCTGGGTCAGATTGTTCAGCAACTAACAACACATGTACTGATTGTTTTATTTATGTGTAGTTTAATGCTTCTTAACAGCTTGTTTGTCTGTCACTTTGAATACATTTTGTGAGCTAGCACACATTGCTGCTGCTCGTTCTTTGTGTGTATATATCTTTGATTAGTATATAAAGGCTGATCCATGCTTAAGACATATTTTAATGTGTAGATAATAAATATCTAAGATCAATCATTAGTAAACATGGTACCAAACATGTCGTTAAATAACCAAGTAAATGAATGTTTGATTTGCATGTTGAAAGGGAGGTTACTCCAACTAACCTTCAAACATAACACCCAACACTATCAAACTGAGAAATATATTTTATTTAACTGGTCATTTTGAATGCTGTAAGCCAAGGGCAGTATAATAGATATAGTTAGATGTACTAAGGACAATTGTCCATGTCAACTGGTTCACTTATTCAGAACTGCTCTTTCATTGGCTTAGACATATTTATTCACAAGAAAATTATTGTTTATGTGACCAAATGTGTATCCATAAAGATTTTCATCCTGCAGGACAGATAAACAAGCAAATGTTTATAGCAGATGAGGATATTCCAAATAAACTATCAACACTGTCAAGGTCATTCACTATAAACCCATATTTTATTAAGGGATGGTACAGGAAATTGAAAGTTAATGTTTTATGTGTATGATTATATTTCTAAAGTTAACTACTGTGTAATTTATTTTCAGTTCCTAATTCATTTTCTTTGAAATATGATTTGTTTTTGTATATGGTTGCACAAACATATTAATCATTTCAAACATAAAAACACAAAAAATTCATTGACAATTTTCT
The DNA here is from genome assembly GCA_944474755.1 of Limnoperna fortunei. Classification (NCBI taxonomy): domain Eukaryota; kingdom Metazoa; phylum Mollusca; class Bivalvia; order Mytilida; family Modiolidae; genus Limnoperna; species Limnoperna fortunei. The sequence continues at coordinate 76,698,643 of OX104116.1, forward strand.
TCCTAATATTGAGATGATTCATAAAGTCAGATTGAAGTCTAGGTAAATAACCCACTTGCAACACCTAAATTATCTATACTATTGAATTTATGAGATGCAAATGCCAGCATCAAATGTTTCAACTTTATACATAAGAAGTCTGAGATCATGGTTCAGATTGAAACATTAATTTGTGTGTACCTAATTTAATAATAAGATGTAATTAACAAGTCCAGATAATATTTTGTTTGAATGGTGTTTAACGACACTTTCAGCAATTTTTCAGCCATATTATGGCATCCCGTTTTTATTGGGGGAGGAAGCAGGAGTACAAGGAGAAAACCCCCGACCTTTGGTAGGAAAACTGGCAATCCTTATCAATTAAGATTGGAGTCGAGTATACCATGCCTGCAGTGAGAATCGAACCCACAATCTCAGTATTGACAGACCACAAGATCAATAGTAGACGAACTACCTAAACCACTCGGCCATTGAGGCATCTTTAGGATAATTAAACTTACTAGTTACTGTATAATATATAAAAATCCAGTTTTTTTGTTTGAGTCTTGTGCTTTTTAAAAAAGATTACCAGAGCTCTGCATGTTCATATCATATTTTTTTAGTGATGCATTATTCTTACACTGTGCAAAATTACTGATTTTACATACAGGTGAGGTAAAATGATCTATTAAGGTTATTCCTCCTTTTGAGCTTGCTGGTGGATATTTATTTGGTACTTGTACATTTTCTTTTTACATTTGTCCTTGTAACCAGAAGTGTTGTCTTGAATTCTTATAGGTTAAAGTTGACATGAACTTCAACGAATTCAATTAAAATTCTAACATTTCTTTAATACATGTATTGATAAGCTAAATGTAAATTAAGTTAGAAGAAAATGAGGTTTAATTGAAATGACTTTAATTTGATTTGTTAAAAAACAGAAATTCACAAACCAATAAGCTACTTGAACCCCTCATAAAAATAATGATATCAGGTGTTTTATAAGTGATATCCTGCTTCATTAGTGACACCCATCATGTTATCTGTGGTCAAAATCTGCTTGCTGCAGAACAAAGAGGACACCAGTAAATTACCCAAAAATATTCTGTCACCATCTGTGTGACAGATACCCAATAACAATCAACTGCTTCATAATAGGGACCATAATTCTGACATAGGGATGCCCTAAACTCTCCAGACTTAAGTTGAAATCCTTGCTTTACCTGACTTTCAGTAAGCCATAATTCTCCTTGAAGCTCTCAATTGTCATGGAAGCTCACAATTATCTGGAATTAGAAATTACCTTGATTGTTGTAAAAATCATGGTTTAACTGGTCCTTGTGGAATATAGGATACATGTATATATATCTACATGTATATACAAAGCAGATCATAAACTGCTTGTTGAAGCCACTAAAATGTGAATTATAGGACATCACCTAATGTGCTTTGTCTCAGCCTGTATGGCAATTTTCTGTCCTTTCTGTAATCCTTATTAAAACCTGCCTTGCTAAATACAGATGCCCAGCTAATAAAGGAGTAGAATTCTTACCCATTATGCCAACTGTATAGAGTGGAGAGATGAAATATTTTCTTGTTGTTACAAAATTTTAAGAATCCTAAAAGAAATTTTGAATTTTTCAATATCCACATCTCACTACTTATAGTAGCTACTAATAAACAAATGTAACTGGCTTTCATATGCAATGTCGAAAATTCTAGATATATAAGGGAGGGAGACAACCCTTACTGGCTGTTGACAGTATTTCTTAAGAAGGGAGATAAATCTGACTGCCTTGAATACTAACTTACATCCTTTTAAATGTGTTGTATAACAACTGGAAAAAATCCATTCATACTACCTGGATTTTGTATTTTATCTGTTAAAATAACCATATGCTAACACTGTTATTTTGGTCTCATCAGGAACCTATAAATCAATATCGTATACTTTTCCTCGTCGCGCCAATACTTAATTTGCGAACAAGTGTCGACACGGATATGACCGTATTTACGGCTTTTGTACGATACAATCTGTTCGAGACTCAAGTAAGTTACATGTATATATCAATAAATTGATGCATTTAATAACAAAAATTAAACACACGCATAAAAAAAAACGAAGAAAAACAAAACAAAACAAAAGCAGAAAGAAAAAAAAACATAAAGAACAAACAAACAAAAAACAAAAACAAAAGTTTTGACTAATTCTAAAATTCGATTTGTTGTACTAGTCCTAGTGAATTAAAATCAAAGCCGCCTTGTATGATTTTATTTGATGTTTATGGTTTCACCAATTAGACAAATTATATGATGACACAGGTATTAGCTACCTAGGGTGTACCCTCAGACAACTTTTGACACCGTTGTTTATTGAACCATTTGTTCACCACACCTGTGATTACATAACAAATGCAACAGGTGTACGCCAAATTAAAAGAGAATGGGTTGTAAAAAATACTTATTCCAATTCTGAAATTTTTTATCATTTGCATTTAAAAGGAGTTTCTTGTAAAATAGAAGCTGAAAATACGTTACAGGATGGAGATGTTCTCGTGGAAAAAAGTGTTCGAAAAAAGGTAAAAAAAGTATGCTTATTAATAGTGTTATCAATTATGACCTATTTCTGTGCATTCTTAAAACATCATTCTTTCAGAATGTGAAAGAAAAAGGAATACTGCTTTCATAATACAGAAGTATATTGGTTGTATTCAAGGGGACCGTTTAAAAATCTGCGTCGACTTTCCAAAAACCTGCAAATATTTCATGCTACCTAATCCAAAAATATACGGGGAATCACGACAAAAAAACTATATGCTGCAACGCGACACAAAAAACCTAATTGGTTGGTTTATACCTTTTAAATGTGTATTATTGCATTATGATAATATATGGTCATAAAATATAAAGTTCGCCAAAATGACATACCAAAATGGCGACCCGTAAAAGTGGCTCACGATTTTCGCTGATTTGAACATTTTTTAATTGATAAAACATGCTCATGGTAATACAATTAGGTAAATAAGACACACAAAATTCTAAAAAATTACAACATATTTACTGTCACAGAAAATTGGCAACAAATTTAACTAAAATGTTGGTATCGTATTACATTCGTCTATGTCACTTCTGCGTTCTCGCTTAATCTCGTTCCGGTCTCGTCGCGACAAAGAAATCGTACTTCCTTAGCTGAAGACTTAGCGAGTGTCCAATCCCGTTAGTTATACTAGTCCCAGGTCTCATGTTGAATATGAATACTAAAATAAAATATAATTGTCACGTTGAGGGTACAAATAAATAAAAAATATTAAAATAATTAATGTTGAACAATGGGTATAAATATAATGTGTAAGTTCTGTCCTACGTGTATTTGGATATGTACCAACTAGGTAAATGGCAGAAATATTTTCTATTCAACTGGCAGCCACTCAATCTAATTAGTTCAATGAATAGTGGTATATTTAAATCTTTGCCAATATTATTGTTCCCATTTAGGAAATATTGGTAAAGTTCCAGAGCATGTGAGGCTTCAGTCTGATTAATATACTTTTGATTCATACCAGGCTTAACATTTAAAATGTCTTGATACAGTGTGTATTGTCTGAGAAAATTTGTCATAATGCCATATAACTTTACAGATTTATTTAGCGTTGACGTAAGTGACATGCCGAGAAAATGTTAATTAATAATAATACCAGTAAACAAATTAATATCAAAGTAAATAATTAATCTGTAGCATTGTAAATGTAGTAGACATATAACACAATGTCATTCTGGGTGTTTATATACATGTATTTGTTGTGTTTTGCAGAATGAGGAATTTGTTTACTATTACTTCTTGACAATAAATATATAAAAGTAGAAATATCAAGCTAAATTAATTTTCTGGTTTGTCTCCCCTGGCTTTTGTTTTGTTTTTCAAATGTTTGTTTGCAAGACATGAGCCTGCTTTATTATTGGAGATAAAAATGTCACTTTTGAAAAAGGAAAAAAAATTAAACAAGCTAAAAAAAATATCCAAAGCAAGATTGATCATTGAGGAAGGCCTTATAGAACATCATCAGCACAGCAATGATCAATCAGACCCTTCTCTGAACTGCTTGTTCCTGTTTAGCTGGTTTCTGACTTTTTATATTAAAAAAAATGTATGGATAAAAGAAACAACTATAGTAATGAACATCAGTCAAAAATTTCAGCAAATTATGTTTATTAATGACTGCAAAGTAGGGTCTTTCTATATATATACACACTTAAAATCTGACCCAGTGTTGAACTTTAAAATGTCTGACAGTATAGTAGTGATCATATTTCGTCCTTGTCACAGTTTTGCTGATTACTTTATTTTTGTCATTCAGTAAATAACTTGAGCAATTGTTGTACTGGAATTCCAAGGTTGTCCAGAATCTTTATGTAAGTCTACATGTACTGTGTGTGAAGCACAGGGATAGTATATACAGTATTAAGTGACCACAAAATGTGAAAAGTACATGTATCATCATTATATTGTCTGAATCACTTTTTTTGTATAAGTGAATATTTTAAAGTTTTTAAATATGCACAATTGTGAGATTTGAAATAATGCCTTTTTTCTTGTCATACTTTGACTGCTACTTCATGTGCATGATGTTTGTTGTTGATGTTTTAATGTTTTGAATGTTGTTTTAACGCCACTTTCAGCAATTTTTCAGCTACATCATGGTGGCCAGTTTTATTGGGGGAGGAAGCCGGAGTACCCAGAGAAAACCCCCAACCTGGGGTAGGAAAACTAGCAATCCTTGTCAATAAAGATTGGAGTCGAGTGCACCCTGCCCGGTAAGACTCGATTGTTGTTGAAATTCACTTCCTATTTGAATGTCCCAAATATAGAGATGACATGTTAAACTTACATAACTTAATTATTAAGTCAGGTGCCCATTTGCACTGTTAGACGACTCTTAAAAAGTTAATTTGGTTACTGAGTTGTGCATATGTAAACATTATAAACAGGTTAAGTAATTACATATATACAAGAACTGTAGATGAATATGAAAGATTATAATTATTAATTTTATATATAATTTTACACCTAATTATAATTGTTTGATATGTCATTGCCTCTTGTGGGACCTTAATTGGACCAATAAAGAATTTGAATTTGTTGTTTGTTTTGAAAGTGTTTTAACAAAATGATATACTTAGTATTTGATTGAATGAACATTTAAAATTTACTCACTTCACTTCAAATACATAATGTGCAGTATCAGGAAGTATATATTTTGTAGTGTTCTTCTGGCTATGGGAGCTGGCAGTTTTTAAAAAGGGGTGGAAACCAATACTCCCCCCCCCCCCCCCCCAGGAAGGAAACATATGGATTAGACACCAGATTGTGCATTACCTATATGTTTGTTATCTATTTATCCTCTATTACTCTTTCTCTCTCTTTTTTTTTTTTTGGGGGGGGGGGGGGGGGTATGCTTGTCATGCCTGTTCTTGGATCCACACATGGTTAACACAAATATAAAGATACATGTTTTAATTTACACTATTATCTTTAAAAAAAACATCAGACTAAATAATATATGTACTTTTACTTATACCTGGTAATATGTTTAATATGTGTGGTAAAATTCTCATTGGCTGCTTTTTTTTAAATAGCGCAAGTACATTGTTTGTTTTGATAAATTCTGTAGTGGTAATTGTTTTTAAAATTTTTTAAGATATTCTTCACAGATACCCCAACATAAATTATACTATACATGGCATGGGTTAGTGGAGATAAAAGGTCACTATTATTTAAATTTATATTGAAGGTGACTTTTAAAGAACCAGTAAACAGTACTCACTGTTTACCAATACTAGTACCATATTACCTGGTACTCAATCATGACAATTAACCAGTAATGTGGATTTCCTTCCCATACATAATATATAGATTAATCGATTCTCACATTGTAAAAGGTAAAAGGGCATGAAGTGACGTAGTCTATAAATACTAGGATACACAGTCTGCTACATTCATTCTGACAAAACTAGTCATTGGGAACATTGACTAAGTTTTTAAACATTTTAATCTATCAGTAATTTATTTACAGTTTAAGCAAAAAGAACTGATATTTAAGATAAAGCTAATCAATTGATAAAAATCAATTTTGTTACCGAATTAAATTTTGAGTTTAAAAGTGAAAAGAAAATGGCTGCTGAATATGAAATTGAAGAAGGTGTTAGGAATTTGAAAGCTGAGGTGGAGACTGGGGATGGAAACATCGTTACACATGACCAGATGGTAAAGGCAGCTAAACAGCTGCTTCAGCCAGAATTTCAGCCCATTTTACAAGCTTTGCTGAAAATTCTACCAGACTATGAAGATTTACTGGTAAGATATTCATTTTAGTTTGTTTTTTTTTTTTAATTCTTTATTGTTTTTGTAGTAACCATTTTCTCATTTAATATTTTGGCTTGCAACAGGATTCTGTAAAGGTAATATTTTCATTTTCTTTGAAATCATGTTTAAGATTTTGCAATGTGATGGCTGTCAAATTCTTCGAATGAAACATGTTTAGTGTTTGGGGCTAAGTGTTTTGTTTTTATTACTTTTTAAAATGCTTAGAAATCTTAAACCTCTACCAAACCTACAGTAAGGTTATAAACATTTCCTCTTTTACGATTTTGGTGTAGGGGGAGAATTCTGTAACAGATTGTATTTGGGTTTTTTTTAAATCTTTTGATATGATTTGTGCTGATTTGTACATATCTAGAAGTATTGATTACTTATAAAAGGTTATTTGATTTCATTTTTTGTGAAATTTGTTTTACATCTACGCAATAACTAGATGTGAATATAATTCAATCTGATGTCCAAGTCAACACATGTAGTTTATTGATCGCACTGAGGGTGTGTTTTACCCGCAGAATCTGATTGGCTGATAATGAAGTAATGTTGTCTATTTTTATCAATATCCTGTAGAATGTTTTGGTTGTTTTTTTTATTGTTTCCTTTTGAAAAGTATTTAGAAGTAAAATAATAGATTTAAATATAATTTATTAAAACCAGGTTATGGTTTTCCCAGCATGTCAAGAATTTATTTCCTAATATGGTTTAAAAAATAGTTATTTTTTAGACAAACAGGGTCTCTGCTATTTACAATGTAGGCACACTGATATAGATATTTTTCTGAGAAAATCAAAAAATTTTGATCCATATAACAAATTACATGGATCTGTTTGATTTCTTGTCAATAGAGGTGTATTCTGATTGGCCATTGACACATTTAAAATTAGGATGATGCAATACTTACTGTTTATATATTTTGTTCATTGAAAAATGATATTATACCAGGTAGGAAATGGATAAAACATTATTTAGGGAAACTTTACCACATAATAATGTTTCTGTTTAACTTTTATCAAAATTTAAAATTAGTAATTTAGCAATATTTATATGAAAAAACATGTTTTTGTATCAAATGGATATAACATATAATTGTAACAATTTATTTAGAATAATTCTTGTTAGACATTCTTCTAAATTCATTAAAAAAGGAAATTAAAAAATCGGTATTTGAAATAATGACCAATATATGATGTAGTGGTCAAATTTACATTGGTATATGGCCAACACAGGCACTTATTACAGAAATAAAATTACCCCTATTCTCTAATATAAGAGTATAGGGGTAATTTTTTTCTGAAACAAGTGCCTGTGATGGCCAAGCAAATAACTAAAAAATGCATTGCTTGGTTTGTACTTCCTTGTCAGGTCACTTCCTAGTCAGCTAAAAATAGGAGTGTTTATTTGATTTGATTTTTAATCTTATCTTATTAAAACTATATTTTTCAGTTGCTCCCCACATTTTATTCAGCGACAATAACGAAAATGGATATAATTTTCATTAGATTGGTTTTTTTCTTGCAAAGATATGGCTGGAAAACTTTTCATATGATATTATGCAAAAACTAAATGTTCTAAGGTTGACATTTTGGGTGGTTGGGGGGGGGGGGGGGGGTTAACAGGGCTAATGCATATATATATATTATGTTGACCCATTTCATTGATAAGTCACAGTCAAACGTGTATGAGGTACCTAAAATTGACCACCTTATTTATCTGTCTTGTGGTATGATAATCATTAAAATGTATTTGTTTCTAGGTTGCAAAAACATTTTTACGTGTTTGTAATACTTTATAACTTTTCTTTATCTTGATCTTCTTTGGACATATACATAGATTGAATTATTTTGTGGAAAATAATGGACATTAATGCCTATTGTCGATGGACATGCCCCATTCATCCAGATGAGGTAAAGACAACTTATCTATCCCAATTAAATAGTTTATAGATTAATTAATTCATATTACATGTACTAGTACAAGTGACAATTATTTTACCAAAATAGTCCTGAATAATGACTTTCATCTTTATAGAATGATCATAATGACAAAGTAGTACTCACTGATGAAATACTAGTACCATACTGTAAAGATAACACATGTAAATAAACAGTTCAAAGTTTGATGTGCAGAAAAATTTGCATTATTCATCATTACAGTAAAGTACTTGTGACTGCAGATTATCAATCTAGTAATTTAGACCTAGTCAGATGATGAGTTCTGTTTTGCAAATAAAATGTGATCTAAAATTATTTTAAAGATTTACAGCAACATAAATTTTTAACATTTCATAGAATGTATTGGTCTAACCAGACCCAGTGTAAATAGAATGTATTGGTCTAACCAGACCCAGTGTAAATAGAATGTATTGGTCTAACCAGACCAAGTGTAAATAGAATGTATTGGTCTAACCAGACCCAGTGTAAATAGAATGTATTGGTCTAACCAGACCAAGTGTAAATAGTATGTATTGGTCTAACCAGACCCAGTGTAAATAGAATGTATTGGTCTAACCAGACCCAGTGTAAATAGAATGTATTGGTCTAACCAGACCCAGTGTAAATAGAATGTATTGCTCTAACCAGACCCAGTGTAAATAGAATGTATTGGTCTAACCAGACCCAGTGTAAATAGAATGTATTGCTCTAACCAGACCCAGTGTAAATAGAATGTATTGGTCTAACCAGACCCAGTGTAAATAGAATGTATTGCTCTAACCAGACCCAGTGTAAATAGAATGTATTGGTCTAACCAGACCCAGTGTAAATAGAATGTATTGGTCTAACCAGACCCAGTGTAAATAATGACATATTTACATCAACTTATTTGCTTCATATTTTTGCCAATCACAGTTTATTTCCGATTACATGCATAAAACAATTAATGGAAAAATGAAAAATACTTCAACAACAGGTTTCTCTTTTTGTTTGTTTAGTCTTGCTCTCTACTGAAAGGATCTTAGTTCTTTATATGTATTTATATAAGATTACTGACATATTTCATTTGAAACGTCAAAAACTTAATTTTTGATTGAGGAACTAAATTTATTAAGTTTGTAATATCATTTTTTCAGCTAATTAAAAAACTAAAATCTGTAAAAGATCTCAGATAGGCCACATCACCAACTTTTGGTCCACATCTACCGGTAGTTTTATTTATTTATGTGACAAAATTGTTTGCTTTCTATGTGGTTATATTGTTTGCCATACAAACTATTCTGTTGGTTGACTGTGAGGTCAAAATGAAAGTCTATAAAATTGGGAATATCCTTGTCTCTTAGAGACTCCAAGTTGGGATTGACCCAACTTTTTGTATCCTGTTATAAAATGATCCAGACTTTAGTAATTTCATCTTAAGGATATCATATTTATAATATTTTTTTAAAATGTCAGCTGATTTTGGCATTTTCCCAAAATAAAATAATTCCAGTTTTTAATTACAGGGGCAATAGTTCTGACATCATTACAGATTTATGATAATATGCTTATATAAAATTTAAGTTTGTCCTAAATGCTCAGTGATCCATTTATTTACTTTGAATGAACTGTCAAAATGTGTCTGCCAGACTGGGACATTTAACCAGAATGTTTTGTTTACCTATCTACAAATTTAAAAAGATGTCTAGTTGGCACAAAGGTAGTTAGTCATCTTCTATTGATCATGTGCCTGTCTACACTAAGGTTGGGAGTTCAAGCCTAATTGCAGTCAGGATGTGCTTAAATCCCAGTTTTCCTGTTGAATTTCTGGGTTTCACCAGTGTTGTCTTCCTCCCCAAGAAAACTGTATACCTTAATGTACCATTAATAAATTGATAAATATGGCATTGAACTAAACAATAATTTTAATAAATCTTTAACATTTTAATAAATACATAACATGAGTAATGCAAATTTGTATTAAGTTTTAATTTCAAAAGCTTGCTTGTCTGACAAATTGATATATCCCAACATAATAGATGTGAAATAGGAATATGTAGTTGAAAATATAGATACCAGTAATTCCTGTAGGTCATATACAATATTCTGTTTAAAATTAAACTTAATATAAATGTACATGTGTATGCATAATTAGATACCTCAGGAGAAACATAAACATGTATTTTTTGTTGAACATGATGTACGTCACACATATGTTTGTAAACAAATCCAAATGTCCTTGTTTGACATTGAAAGCTGAAGGAATGCATACAAGTATTGATTATTTCTCAGTGATTGGGCGATTTCCAGAATTCTAGAATTATCGATTAAGTCATTCACTTTAGTAGATTCAATGAAAATGCACTTGCGTCATAATACCTTATTGGTGTGAATTATTCTTAAAATAACTTATTATTTCTAATTTAATGAGCGGCATTAGGGATTGTTCCCTAGTCTAAGCTGAATGATAATTTTGATAGATAAAGCTATCAGTCAGTACATTTTCAAGCTTCTGATCAATAAAAAGCTTTGATTTTTCTAGCGGTGTACATTTAACCTTGGATTCAGTTAAATACTAATTGCTGTGCAATAATTGGAAGTGATCATTATTACAGTCTAGAACTTAGCAATACACAACATAAATATAACATTTAACTGTATGTATTGATATGGCCTCTGTGGATGTATTCAATTAACATCATTATACATATTACTCCTGAGCAATCAACCTTACTGTGCACTTAAGGGAGTGTGTTATTCTGTACAAAAAAACTAAGCAATAAAGAAAGAATATCCTATAAAAGTTGTTTATTCATAAACCGTGACGTCAGGTTGACTTACTGTGTGACTGAGTGTTTAAGTGTCTTTTCATCAATTTATTTTCATCCTGTGGAAATTTGTTTATACACGCTATAGTATATGTAGGTTGATTGTGTTGTGTATGTTATTACACTAATTCCTTGTGAGAATTTTAAGTGAAGTGATCTTAAACAAATGAATATAATTGACAAAGAAAATGTACCAGTTAAAATTGTTAGAAGTTATAGTGGACGAAGGAAAAGTAAAAAGTTGTCCATTGATGGCACACCTTTAACAGTAAGTTTTCATAATCGTTGTCCATTGATGGCACACCTTTAACAGTAAGTTTTCATAATCATTGTCCATTGATGGCACACCTTTAACAGTAAGTTTTCATAATCGTTGTCCATTGATGGCACACCTTTAACAGTAAGTTTTCATAATCGTTGTCCATTGATGGCACACCTTTAACAGTAAGTTTTCATAATCGTTGTCCATTGATGGCACACCTTTAACAGTAAGTTTTCATAATCGTTGTCCATTGATGGCACACCTTTAACAGTAAGTTTTCATAATCGTTGACCGTAAATGGTCATACAACTTTATGTACACACGTCTATACACACTTCAACAAGGGAATTTGCACCTATATTTTTATTTATAAATAGTTAAATATTTGCTAAGTGCTTCTTTGATGTTTATTACACATTTCTAGGAAAAACTGAGTTAAGTAGTTGTATATCCTAAATTTAATTTATCTCTTGGTTTCATCATAAAAATGATTACAGCAGGTTTTTCCTTACAATGTCACAGTTTTAAGGGCAAAAAATCATGGCATTGGTCATGTGACCTTTAAGATTAGATCTTTAATAACTGGAAATATACAAATTTTTCTTTAAAAAAACTGCTCTATGTGTAAAATGTTATGCAGTTGCCTGGTAACTGGTTCACTGTACTTTACCTACTGTTTTCTGTGTGTCTGAATGTGATATTGTTTGTTTTGTTTCAACTGCAATTTAATAAATAATAAAACCCTTGCTTCAAAGAAGAGGGGGTATACTGTTTTACCCTTGTCTGTCCGTCCGTCCGTCGGTAACAAAAATTTCCGTCATAGTTTTCTAAGCATCTATAGCATGTAGAAGCCTGATATTTTGTTAATTGCTTTATCCTATAGTCCCATATGTTGTATAGCGATTTCATGCTCCTTGGTCATCTACTTCCTGTTTACGGAATACTTAGATCTTTACACGTAGTTGACATACTTGCAAAATTTCCGTTGCAGTTTTCTAAGCAAATATAGGTTGCAGAAGCCAGATATTTTGCATAATGCTTTATCCTATAGTCCTATATGGTGTAAAGCAATTTTATGCTGCTTGGTCATCTACTTTACAGAATAATTAAATTTTTACACAGTTAATATACATGCAAAATTTTTGTGACATCGGCAATCACTAGTGAGCATTAACTCACAGTCTACACTTTTTAGCTCACCTGACCCAAAGGGTCATGTGAGCTATTGTTATCACTTTGCGTCTGTCGGCGTCGTCGGCGTCGTCGTCGGCGGCGTCTGTAAACTTTTTACATTTTAATCTTCTTCTCTGAAACCACTTGGCCAATTGAAACCAAACTTGGCCATAATGTTCATTGGATGGACCTTTACAAAGTTTGTGTTTTTTATTTTGATTGGTAAACCAATATGGCCGCCACCTCAAGACTTAGTTTAACATAGGACCCTATGTGAAAAAAGTTAAAAAGGGCTTCTTCTCTGAAACCGTTTAACCAATCAAAACAAAACTTACTAGCAATATTGTTTGGATGGTCCTCTATAAAGTTTGTGTTTTAGATGGGAATTGGAAATTCAAAATGGCCGCCACCGCAGGACTTAGTTTAACATAGAACCCTATGGGAAAAAGTTTTAAAAGGCTTCTTCTCTGAAACCGGTTAATCAATGGAAACAAAAACTTACTAGCAATATTGTTTGGATGGTCCTCTATAAAGTTTGTGTTTTTTATGGCAATTGGAAATTCAAAATGGCTGCCACCGCAGGACTTAATTTAACATAGGACCCTATGGGAAAAAGTTTGAAAGGCTTCTTTTCTGAAACCGGCCAACCAATGGAAACAAAACTTACTAGCAATATTGTTTGGATGGTCCTCTATAAAGTTAATGTTTTTTATCCCAATCGGAAATTCAAAATGGCCGCCACCGCAGGACTTGGTTTAACATTCAACCCTATGAGAAAAAAGTTTAAAAGGGCTTCTTCTCTGAAACCGTTTAACCAATCAAAACAAAACTTACTAGCAATATTGTTTAGATGGTCCTCTATAAAGTTTATGTTTTTTATGGCAATTGGTAATTCAAAATGGCCACTACCGCAGGACTTAGTTTAACATAGGACCCTATGGGAAAAAGTTTTTAAAGGCTTCTTCTCTGAAACCGGTTAATCAATGGAAACAAAAACTTACTAGCAATATTGTTTGGATGGTCCTCTATAAAGTTTATGTTTTTTATGGCAATTGGAAATTCAAAATGGCCCCTACCGCAGGACTTTGTTTAACATACGACCCTATGGGAAAAAGTTTTTAAAGGCTTCTTCTCTGAAACCGGTTAATCAATGGAAACAAAAACTTACTAGCAATATTGTTTGGATGGTCCTTTATAAAGTTTATGTTTTTTATGGCAATTGGAAATTCAAAATGGCCACCTCCGCCGCAGGACTTAGTTTAACATTGGACCCTATGGGCAAATAAAAAAAATCTTCTCTATACAACTGGTTAACCAATGAAACAAAGCTTTCTAGTAATATTGTTTGGATGGTCCTATTTAAAGTTTATTGAAAATTACAGGACTTACTTTAACATCAGGGAAATGCCATCTTCCTTGCCTATAAAATCAGGTGAGCGATACAGGCTCTTAAGAGCCTCTGGTTGTATTTACAACCTTTAAGGATGACATATTTTACTTGCAGTTTACATTTTCTACAACAGAGCACAGTTGTGAATAAATGTCAACAAATACATGTGATTATAATCATGGATGCTGTATTGTCAACTAACCCATAACATGAAATTGCACCTTGTTTGGGACAGTCTTGTATAGATAATTTTGTATCTTACCTATCTATCATGACATCGGGTGATGTTTTCCTCCCCACTAAAGAGCTCTTAGAAAGTCTTGTGATGCTAAACATATATATTTGACTATAACAGTTACTGTGATCAATTTCTAAAAATTAACACTAATGTAATTATTGACAAATAATTGCCACCTTTAAAATGTAACAAATTTCAATATGATATTGATGAATAAGAACTGTTTATATTTTGTGTCAACAAGGTTCTTTCATCTGTTTGCATGGAAATTTTCACCAGAGATGACCAGACTGATGCTAAATTTATTGATTGCTTAATAGGTCTGATTTTTGTCTTTGAAATTCTGGATTTAGTTGCATCAGTTTGGATGAAAAAAGGATAAAGTATTACGAATACCAATACATAACAATGGGAAATCAAGTAGAAACAAACAAGGATTTTGTGAGTTTTGGATCAGTATCTTGTTGTAGAGTTTCTTAATTAGTGTTCTTAAAGCTGTCCTTTATTTTGAAAGTCTACATGAATATTTGCCATATACCCGGTAGACATTATGCATGACTTTAGCACTGATGGAATGTTTTATTAGATAGAAATGGCATGTTTGAACATTTGTGTCTAATGATTTTAAAATTTAGCTCCAAAATTTTTTATTTCTTTATATTTTCAGGTTGAAAATGTTGTGAAACCATTTATCTTGACTGATGCCGACTATGAAAAACTTATGGGAGTTATGTTGGACAATTTCAATAGGGGATTGGGGAAAGAAACGAATGCTACTGCTGCAGTCAAAATGTTTCCTACATATGTCAGGGCTGTACCAGATGGTACAGGTAGGTATCTATTCCTTATTGCCGGTTCTTGACTTCTTTTTGTGTTATAAAATGCGTTGTTTTTTTTTCCATGTATGTTTAATAGATGGATAGGACATACAAACTGTCAGTTTAACCTTGCGAGTCGAAGAATGACCTTTAGTCTTTCCTATACTTGTCATTTTTTTAGAACACACACTTATTAATTCATTATGCAAGTTTTTGTAGTAATATAACAGTATTGTTATATTTATATTGTTTTTATACCCCACTCAACGAGAGAGGGCAGGTATATAGTGATCTACATGTCTGACGGAACTTTGGGATATAGTTTCATATTAGATGGATCAAGAGCCAATCCATTTTGGGGGAGTGTGCAAGAATAAATACAATTCTATTAAAGACATCTCATTGTTTTCTAGAAAATGGTCAAGTATTGGCATTAGATTTGGGAGGGACAAATTTCCGTATCTTGTTAATTACACTGGATGGACAGGAAGTCAACATGGAGAGTAAAATTTATATTATTCCACAGAGTATAATGGTTGGAACAGGAAAGCAGGTAAGGACATACAACTCTTTCAGTTATGATTTTTTTTTAATCACTGACAAAAAGAGGGTGACCTTATAAGTATTGTTCCACAACTCCTTGTTACTCTTATAACCAACTGACATGTACACCTTACACTAGTGATAACAGATATTTAAAAAAAAATAAAATTAGCCATTGTGTTTTTCCAATGCTATGTTATGCTTTGGAACAAAACATAACTGAAAATTTTTAGCCCGGTTGTTTGTGCAAACCGGTTACTAGTATATTATAGTTAAGTCGGGTAGGCGGGCTTGAGAATAGCATATCTATTTTGTGTAATCAACTCCTGCTGAAGTTTTCAACCTAGTTCTCTGAAACTTTACAAAAAGATTGCACATGTATTGAAGTTGTGCATCTGCAATTATGGAATTGTTTGAGGATGATTTTTTTTTTTTAATTTTCCGGACTTGGGAATTGAATCACTTGTTAGCAAATTTTCTGAAAATCAACTTCTTCAGCTTTCAACCCATATCCCTGAAACCTGACAGCAAGATTGCACACATAATGAAGTAGATCGAATAATCGTACCCTGGCTTTTTTTGGTGTTAATCCAACAAAACTAACTTCGGATTATAACAGCAGTAAAATTTGGCCTAATATTGAAGTTGTGCACCTGCTATATGGAATTGTTCAAAGAATGTTTTCCAATTTTTTCTACAATGGAACTTAGTCATTTTTAGTACACTTTATACATGATGGTTCTGTTTTTGCATGATCAACTTCTCCTACATTTTTAACACAGACCCTAAACCTTCTTCCTACTTATTCTAAACCTTTCCCCATTTATTACGTCACTTACTTTGCATTCCGGCCATTTCAGACTTTTGTGATTTTATTTTTAATAAGACTGTGACTTTTATATGATATTTTAATGTCTTTATGAAAATCTAGTTGTTGAGATTCATGTGCTGCACTGTAATGTGTTTATACTTGATCCTAACAGTTTTATGTTTTTGTTCCAGTTATTTGACCACATAGCAGAATGTATATATAAGTTTATGAAGGACCACAGTTTACTTGATCATGAAATCCCACTAGGGTTTACATTTTCCTTCCCTTGTCGACAAGAAGGTCTAAACAGAGCTATCCTTACACACTGGACGAAAGGATTTAAATGTGAGGGTGTAGAAGGAAATGATATAGTCCAGTTGTTACATGAAGCAATAGAAAGGAGGGGGGTAAGTGTAATCATTGAGGGTCAAAGGTTATTGGAGTTCAAGTGTATAATGCATGTATTGTTGATTTTGTTTAATTTTCAAACAAGTCATTGGTTGATGTAGCTGTTTCATATGTTATTTATATAAATAATTAAAGATTTGATAAGTTGGTTAGAGGTCAACATTCTTTCTTTGAATGCTAGTAGTATGATCCAGAAAAAATGTACTGAAACCTTTTATCATTTGAAAAAGAGTCATTGGATAAACCAGTATGTATAAGGTGGGAACAAATTTTTTGTTTAAATGTTTTTATTGTGTTTTTAGGATTTAAAAGTGAATTGTTTAGCTGTGATAAATGACACTGTTGGTGCTCTGATGTCTTGTGCCCATGATGACAGGAGCTGTGCTATTGGTTTGATTTTAGGTAAGGTTACTGTCAGAATCCTGGATTGTTATATATTTACCATAATAATGTAAGTCAAATGTGTCACCTGTAGGGCTACACTCGGGAAGTTACATTAAATAAACATTAAACAAATCATAGGATTATATCTGTCTGGTTGTTATGCATAGAGCTGTCTGGTTGGTATGCATAAGAGTTTTATTTCCCATAAAATTCATAACACAATAACACAGAGTTTCCCTAGTTTGCTTGAGAGTCTTTTTTGGAGTTTTAGATGATTTGTTGTTCTGTCTTTGAGTGATGACCTGGGAATCAGATTTTTTTGTCAATAAGCCCTTTATGGAAAACTTGATTCTATTAAATAAACTTTTTTTTCAATTCAGTTAACTGTGTTTATCAATGTTATATCTGTCTGTTTATTATACATAAAGGGTCTTTGAAAATTAAATATTCTATTTTTAATATCAGTTATAAGTTTGTGTTAAGTTGTTTGTTTTTCTGGAGGTTTCCAATGTGAGGTGTATTTGTTATCTGTAAGGGATAAATCAGATTGTGATGTTTTTGTTGGTAATGTCTCCTCTTATATAATAAGTCTGTCTAATTATAAACTTACCTACATTTAACCTTAACTTTTGTTCAAGTCATTTAATCTACATTTGTGTTTATTAGCATAAAATGTGAGATGTTTAATTTGATAAGAAAATTATGGTAATTAATGCAGTATTATGTTACAAATGTCTTTGAAATGTAATATATGTCCTATTGGCCAAACTATTATACAATGTCTATTTTTGAATTTTTTTATTGTTTATACATTGAATTGCAAACAAGTTTAAGTGTATTTTGTAATGTTATATATGTGCTAACTGACAAAAATTTCAACAGTTTCTATTTCTGTCTAGTTTTCAGCCTTAATTAACATAAGACTAGACAGAAAAACAAATCTGGTCTTATATACTGAAATTTTAGAAATATAGTTTGCCAAATATGTGTATTGAAGCTATCCATACTAGTACAGTAACATTATAGATTCAATAACTCAAGAAATACATAAATGATCTTACTTACATCATTGTTTGGATGGAAACAGCTTGTACACCCACACTTTTATCATATTTCTTTATCTCTTTTGTTTTCAAATCAAGCAATATTGATTTATGTTTTATTTTTCATTTTGCATTATGCTTTATTGAGTGAACATTTCTCCCCTAATGAATATGTGATCCTTGATGTAACTCAGGTAATTCAAAAGTAAAATAGTGTTGTTATAATACTGGACAGTACTTTTTTACATTACATTTTTTAGCTCACCTGACCCAAATGGTATGTGTGAGCTATTCTCACCACTTTGCGTCCGTCATCGTCGGCAGCGGCCATAAACTTTGCACATTTCAATCTTCTCCAAAACCCCTTTGCCAATTGGAACCAAACTTGGCAGGAATGTTTATTGGGTGGTTCTTCACAAAGTTTGAGTTTTTGGTGCTGATCAAATATTAAACATGGCTGCCAGAGCCATTAATGTGTTCTGATTGGCTGAATTTCAAAAATCTTCTCATAAACCACTAGTTGGATTGATTTGAATTATTGCAGAAATGTACCTTAGATGGTCCTCTACAAAGTTTGAGTTTTTTATGCCAATCCAAAATCCATGATGGCCACCATCGCAGGACATAGTTTAACATAGGACCCTAAAAACATACAAACAACTTCTTTTCAGAAACTGTTCCACACAATGAAGCCAAATTATGAAGAAATGAAGGTTGGATAGTTATCTTGAAGTTTTTGGTGCTAATTGCAAATTCAACATGGCTTCCAGGGCCACTAATGCGTTCTGATTGGCTGAATTTCAGAATTCTTCTTCTCATAAACTGTTTGGCATTAATGTACCGTAGATGGTCCTCTACAAAGTTAGATTTTTGTTAAGATCCAAAATCCAAGAAGGCCACCACCGTTGAACACAGAATAATATAGGACCCTATGAGAAAACTATATAAACAGCTTCTTCTCTGAAACTGCTCCTCACAATTAAACCAAATAATACAGAAGTGAATCTTAGTAATCTTATTATTTTAGGTTTTTCTAGCCGATAGGAAATTCAACACGACTGCCAGGACTGCAAATGCGTTCTGATTGACTGAAATTTTAAAATTCATTTTCTCACAAACCGCTTTGCAGAAGGATAAGTGATATTGTATGGTCCACTAGCAATTTTGAGTTTTTTGTTTTGATCCAAAATACAAGATTGCTGGCACCATGGAACATCACTTAACATACTAACCTATGAAAAAAACATAAAAACTGCTTATTCTCAGAAAGTGTCCTACAAATTGCTGCTAATTGGGAATTCAAAAAGTGTTTTTGTAAGTCAGGTGAGCGATGCAGGCTCTTAAGAGCCTCTAGTTTGTAATGAAACAAAATTTTCTTGATTAAATAATAAAGAAAATTGAAGAATGTACATAATTATGTTGCCTATTGATTTTCAACTTTTCCCTTTTTTTTCACAGGTACAGGGACAAATGCATGTTACATAGAAAAATTAGAAAATGTTGGTTTATGGGATGGAGATAATGATGAACCAAAACAGGTTAGAATTAAGTAGATATTGTATTAAAATACTGCCCAATGACTTTGCAAACCTCAGTTGCTGTTGATTCTATTCAATCTTTGTTTTTTGAAACGGATATACTTGCACTAAAAACACATGATTTTCCTATTTTTTCAAACAACAATTTAATACACTGGTTAATTGTTTGGTTATTTACTAGTATAATTGCTATACTGATAGAGATAAAGTTCATTCCTTTTCCAAATTAGTATGTGTATTACAATATATTTCAAAATGTTTATTAGAAATGGGACAAAAATAGTTGTATATTGCAGGTGATGATAAATACAGAATGGGGAGCATTGGGTGATGATGGTGGTTTAGATTTTATAATGACAGACTATGACAGACAAGTTGACAAGCACTCAATCAATGCTGGTCGACAGATGTAAGTACAGTCAAAAATAGAATGATGAAATTCCTGCAACACCAAATGTATGCTGACACTGTTGTATTTCCAGTAAACCTAACAATCCATAATTAAAAGGTTGTTTAATTGTTACAATGTAAGCTTGGAAGAAACAAACATATTGAGGAATTAAAGCCAGAAAGAAGTTCTGTTCTATTTAAAATCTCTGTCATTATGCTTTAAGAAATGGTTAATACATGAAGGACAGGTATTTTTCTTGAAATGTAAATGTTTTAAAGTGTACATGTTGTTTATGACCACGATTCTTATGACTTATTTTGCAGATATGAGAAAATGATTTCTGGAATGTACATGGGAGAAATAGTAAGATTAGTTTTAGAGAAGTTGAGGAAAGCTAAGTTGTTGTTCAATGGGAAAGGATCAGAAGAACTCTCAGAGAGGGGACGATTTTATACTAAATATGTCTCTGAAATTGAAAGGTAAGTAAATCAAATGAACATTTTTTTTTATCAAGTTAAGTAAAATGTGACATTATTTTTTAAACCGCTTTCTCATTATTTTAATCGTTTTGAAGTATGGTAATCGGGGCTAAAAATGAGAAATGTTTTTTAAATTACATTTATCGTATTTTATCCCTGTGTGCAAGTAGACATGTGCAGATCAATATCACCTGGTACTGAACATGCCATATTTAACAATTAACATTCATTGGCATACAAGATTTGAATTGATTAAGTAAGTCTGCATAGAAGATTTCTAAAGTCATTGGCCAACAGCACATATCTATGAATTAATATTTTCATTTAACTCAAGGGTTGTTCTGTTAGTTTTTTTATCGTTAAGAATAAATCAAAATTTTCCTTATATAGTACATTCATTTGCAAATTCAAAAACGGTCATACGTCTTATTGTTTGCCCTTAAAACATATTTTTGAAATCGTTATAAAAATCTTGTTTGGAATTTTTTTTTAGTGATGGAGATGACTGTCAATTCAAAAACACAAAACAAGTATTTTCTGAGTTAAATTTAAAGAAGTATACAGATGAAGATTGTAGGATTGTACAGTATGTGTGTTCTCTTGTGTCATCTAGAGCTGCATATCTTGCCAGTGCAGGTAACTGGACTGAATTAGTTCTGCATAGTTTTATCATTTGCATAAATTCAGAATTTAATGGCTAGTGTCTCATTCGGGTGCTGTTGCCCAAACACCCCCCCCCCCCCTTTTAAAAAAAAAAATAAATTGAAAGACAAACAAAAAACAAAGAGCAGAAAAACAAAAAAAAACACACAAAACAACAAAGATAATACTGGACATTATGATATTAATGCAGCAGAAAAATAACTTATAATATCATAAAACCCATCAAACAGACACAAAATTCATTTATCTGTTATGTAAAATTAATTTTTAACTGATACAAGTCTGAAACTTTAAGCACTTATATTTATCCATTTTTCCTTTCAAAATTGGACTTTCAACTCAATGTAATCGTTTAATTTTTTTTAGCTTAGTTTGAAATGCCCATTTTAATAAAAATAGTTTGAGTTGTATTTGATATAAATAAGACCTAGGACGTTATTCAAAAATATTATCAAGAAACAAATTAGGCATAACTGCAACAGCAACTTTTAAAAAATTGCATAATACATGTAGTTTACTTTTGGATAAGACAGCAAGGTAGCTTTCATATATATCTACTGGTATTTTAGGCATATCTATAACTCTTTCAGTTTGTTCTTTTTCACTCAACATTTACAATAAATATGTGAGAAAGATTTAATTTAAAAAAAATTTTAAATGTGCATTTGTTCTGACAGGAATTGCCTGTCTGTTAAATAAGATGAACAGACCAGAAGTAACAGTCGGTGTAGATGGATCGTTATACAGATTTCATCCACACTTTCATGATCTCATGGAAGAAAAAATCAAACAACTAGTCAATCCTGGCATCAAAGTAAGTGTTTAAGTATGGTGTTTTATTATAATTAGTAAGTATTTAGTTGTAGATCAGTTGATTGATATTCAGCTTACAGTAAATCATAATTCAGCAATATTCAGGATAGAATATGAAATAATAAAGTGAAGTTGTTTAGATAACACATGTTATATAAAGTTTCAAGTACTACACATCTAAAATTTTTATGGCATTTTTTTTTAAATTTAGTTTGTCATCATATTCAGACTAATCTGTGCAAAGGAAAATAAAGAATCGTTAATTTCTGATGAATAACATGTTGACCTCAAGAAGCTATTTCTTTAAAATATTTTTGATGATTTAAATATTTCTGCAATGCTAAATGCATTGTTTTATCATGTCTAGTGTTTATGAGGGCCCCGCCACTTTGTGGTGGATGCCCTATAATGATCAGTCTGTCCATCCGTCCGTCTGAAACTAATTGTGTCCAGGCTGTAACTTTTTTATCTTTTGAGGTAGACTTTTGATATTTGAAATGTGGGTAGATCAAGGCGATGTGTCGCATACCATGGTTGATGACCTTTGACCTTGACCTCAAGGTCAGCAGGGCCCCCAGAGACAGATACCATCTCACTGATATCTAGTTAACACACCTATTTCTTTTATTTAGTTCAAATTGATGTTATCACATGATGGAAGTGGGAAAGGTGCCGCCATCGTTACAGCAGTAGCAAACAGAATGAAGAAAGAAAAGCATCAAAAACAGAATGCTATACCAAATGGAGAATAGGTCTTAAATGTAGCTTACATATCAAACTGTGGGATATTAGGAGAGGCTCAAGTTCCAAGCACTTTGTAGTTCAGCAAGAAAGCTTTTACAGCTTCTTCCATAAACAAATGTGCTTACTTAGTAACTAGTGTCCATTGCAATGTTCTTTACTTCTTCACATGCATTTATTTAAACAACAGTATGAATGTACAGAGCATGTTTAAATGCTCTTTTGTTAGATATACTGACCACCAAAAGAATATTGCTTCATAATTTATACGTCTTTCCTTTGATCATGTTGACAGATTTATATCATCAATGGTACATGACAAGATATTTAGAAATATTTATCTTTCGTTTACGGTACAGAAGGTAGTCCATAAAATGTATTGAATTTTAACGATATAAATCCTTAAATTGAATTACTGATAAACACAATAATAGTAACCTGACTGTCTATTTTGAGACTGAAAATATCACTTGCTACTATCAGTCTTAAAAGCGAAAGTATCTATTATTCTATATGTCATTGTACTGTCAGTGATGAAGTCTTTAGGCCATAATTTAATGCTTAAATTTACCTGTCAGTCAATGCTTAATAGCTAATGAAATATGTAAATGTTCTTTAAATGGTCAGTGTATTTGGTCGAGTGACATTTTTCAATGTTACAGGGGGTGAGAGTAAATGTTAGATCAGTGTGCATATTTGTGTTCATATAAGTTGAATAGTGACAGTAGATTTGCAATGTGGGATACATTTTAGCTGTATAAAATCGTGCAATTTTGTTTTTAAGTGTACGTCTGGAGAGTAGGTTTTACTGTAAATCTGCTATTTTACAACAGAACAATGTTTGTTGGTTTTTTCTGTTTTTCAGTTTGAATCTTCTATTGGCATAGAAACAAATATCACCCCTTGTTATTAGCATAATAATTTATTTTGTTTATCTCTTGAAGACAATTTTATAAAGTAAATGTTCATTTGCCTATACATGTAGTCTGCTTCAGTTTTCCATCTTTATTACTTATTTGAACAATATATTACAGAATTATTTGAAATTGAAATAAAGTACAAGTTGTGAAATTTTAAAGTTATTTGTTACTTCCAGAATGCTACCTCGGTTGACATGTAAAGGTAGATAACTCTTAAATGATATGAATTATAAAAATAATGCTGCTTGCTATAAAAATAAACAAGAGAAAAACTGTACATTTTGCTTAAATAAGTATATTGTTAATACCCTATTCCTTTTGTAGATTGCAAACATTCCAAGGAATTTTAGACTTAATTTACATCAGAACATTTTGGTAGTAACATCAACATTTTTTTGTGAAAAAGCCACTAGAGAAATAAAAAGGATATTTTCAGTGACATCATATGTCATATAGTCCCATCGTACATGTATGAATTCATCCATTTATTTTGGGTGGTGAGCTGGTTTTTTTAAAGTTACTATAACTGTAATGTTACGGATTCAAGACAGATCACATTATGTTCCATTAATATTGTATTAATATGTTCTTCAAATTATGAGAAGGATAACTGGTATTTATAATCATTTAAATATTTACAGACTACAATAAAAAATTTCCAAATATGAAATTAATCTCTTTTATAAAGGTAATGGCAGCTGAATTTTTAAAATTTTGTGTAACATAGTATCCTTATTAGGAACAAAAAAGATAATATGTAACATGTAATTTGATTTAAACCCAAAGAAAAATTCCAAGAAATTTTGTGAAGTCATAATAAATATGGTAAACTTGATTACCAATAGTCTTTCATAAGTTTTTAATTGTAAATATGAATTTTTTATAACATTACTGTAAATAAGACAACATGTGAGGGTATCTGATGTGCCACAGACCATTGTGTGAATTCTTTAATCATGTTCTTTCATAATTTTTACCAAGAGTTTGTCATTGGATTTATCTGGTTTTTTGGGGTGGGTTTACAGTTCCCACTATGCAATCTGACTAATTACCACAATATATAAGAATAAAATGCAATTAAACCAATATATATACTACTTTATAGTTTTCTCAAAGTACAAGTGTCGGAAATGGGAATCATTTCATTTTTAACTTTCGGAGTATTTATGTTGCATGATTGTTGCAGTTTTTATCCATTTTTATAAAATGTAGATAGAAGTAAACTCATTTGTATTAAAAGCATATGGGTTGCATCAAGTGGGTAATTTCTGTCAAATTGATAGGATCTCATAAAAGGTGTCATACTTAATTAGTCACAAAATGTAGAATAAATACCAGTAGATACGTAAAAATTGGTCATATATACACTCCATAAGTGGAACCAGTAGATATTTGAACTGGTTTATATTTGTTCACATGAACATTAACCAGTTCAATGCATTTACATGGTACTACTTTGTAAATACAATTGTAATACAGCTGTGAATATATGTAAATATGTTAATTTGTTAATTTAATTAGTGTCAAATTATGTAAAAAAAGAATGAAAGTCTCCCACTAGTGTAGAATCTCTATTTGCTTAATACTAGTTGTAATAACATTATGATAAATGTTCTTGTTTAATGTTCATTTCATTTGAAATTGATTAAAATTACTTTCAAACTTTAAAAAAATGTATTTAAAGCTTTATTTGCAGAGAAACACCATATGAAATTTTAGAATAGATTGACTGTCAGTTATGTATTTTTTGTGACCAGATATACACTTTTTACTGTAGCGATTTCTACCAATGGAAAATTGAAATACTTAATTTAAATGTACATGTTCACTATGTACTTTATATTTATAAATCATATATTTCTAAAACCAGAATTTTACACAGTTTAACAGTAATTTTGGTTTTTGACTAATATTATTATTTATAATATTCCCAAATATTGTAAATTATTATCCATTTTGATATTTGCTTGGTGGAATTCTGGAATTGAACTTAAATATTATTTTCATTATTTTCAATAGTCAAAATACAATCTTTGTTAGCAAATCCTATGACAAAATGTTTAATACTCTCCACGTGATTTCCAAATTCATGGACAATCTCTTCATCCCAAAATTGAAAAAAAAAACAACCAAAACACTTTTATACTACCCATTAATCAAACTAAACTTTTTATGAATGGTCACATGCCAAATAGAAATAACTATGTGGGATTTGTAAAAAGTCTTGCTTTGTATGAAATATGGATTATAAGTGTTTATTGGTTCTTGAGTGTACAGTATGTAGCTGTATGACATTTATGCATATTTACAGATATTCCATGAAAAATTAGGTTGACATTGGCAATTAAATATTATTTTTCAGTATTTTTATATTTTAAGACATTACTGGTATTCAACAATAATTTAGGATAGTCTGCTATGTGTTTAAAATACATTCTTCAAAATCTCGGTCAATAATCTGGTCATGAGCATTTCAGTGAGAAATAAAAATGAGAACCATTTCTTAAGAAATCCCATCTGCTTTACAAATCATATCTTGTTGTGTGTTATCATTAATTCTGTTGTTATTGTAATATAGTGGTTTATTTAAATCTTTCTAGCAAAGTTTAACAATGTTTTAAACACAGCAAGTCATCTACCAAATACAAAATAAAAATTACTTCATTTCTGATTGTTGTTTCTAGAAATTTAAAAAATGACAAAAGGTGTGGTATAGATTGATTAAGTCTGTTTAATGTCATGTGATCAGTGATCTAGATTAACTAATTAGTCTAATCTTAATGTCTTTTTGTTTGTTTGTTTGAATGCTGTTAACACCACTTTCAGCAATTTTTCCACTATATCATGGCGTCCAATTTTTCCTTTGGGGAGGAAACTGGAGCATACAGAGAAAACCCCTCGACCTTCAGTAGGAAAACTACCAATCCTTGTCAATTAAGATTGGAGTCAAGTGAACCCCGCCCACAGTGAGACTTGAACCCACAATCTCAGTGTTCACAGATCATTGATCAATAGTAGACAAACTACCTTAGCCACTTGACCACCGAGGCCCCCCAATCTGAATGTCATTAGATCTGATTGATTGATTGGTCTTATCTTTATGTCATGTATACAAGGTTGATTGATTGATCTATGTTTAATACCATGTGATCTGGATTAATTGATTGGTCCATGTTTAATACCATGTGATCTGGATTAATTGATTGGTCCATGTTTAATACCATGTGATCTGGATTAATTGATTGGTCCATGTTTAATATTATGTGATCTGGATTGATTGTATGTCTATGTATAATCTAATGTGATGTTTTTAACATCAGGTAGGTCTATGTTCAGTATTATTAGAAGACAAATCCAGAACTTGTTGGTTTTTTTTATGAAAGTATGTTAACATTCAAGTTGATGCTATGTATGTCAAGTTCTTGATAACTCAATGGATGCAGAGTTTTAAATCATTAAATTGACAGCTGTTACTACTGTTTTTCTTCAAGATGGATGTAATATTTCCTAATTTGGCCCTTCATTTAACCCTCAAAATTGTATAACTATGTCATTTTTAGACACCCTTGACTTGTCCTTGATAGTTGATATAGGCGTGTTATGCACATCATGTCTAAGCAGACTTTCTACTTTGCAAGAACCAATACTGGAAGGTGAATTTCTGGACTATTATGCTCAATCCATATAACAATACAAATGACTTCTGCAAGCAAGTCATGTTTTTTTGTTTTAAAGTTGAGTGGCTACCAAATATCAGCAAAATCAGATATGTACCCTTCTATTTCATTTCTGCCTGTGTAAACAAAAATGTATTTTAATTCAATAGTTACATGAAACATAAATGCAACACCAGAAAAAGTGCCAGCGTTTTTATTTCAAGCAGACAGATATTAACAACATGTTCTTACCTAACGGTAGGGTGAACAATGATTGTATTTGCACGGAGATAAAATAAGCTTAACATCAAATAAATTTATATCAAAAGTAGCAGTTAACTAATTTGTCAAAGATAAGTGTCCGACAGTTTATGAACACGCGAGGCTTAATATGGATCAGGTCTACAAAGCAAGGTCAATGTCGTCTGCAAAATATGACCCAATCGTGAAGTACAATACTTGATGTGGCTTATGGAATGAGAATGCAGCATGGAATTCAGTTACTAACAGTAAGCTATAGCTTTCCATTAGACAACGGCATTATCTTAAATAAAATAATCATACACAATAACAGGCAAAGTAAAAGCAGCCAGTGGCAGCTCTTGTCAGATTATGTGGAACCATTTTATCGACTCGGATTAGGCCACCCATTTGGTACAGGTCAAACCCTGGTTAGGGGGTCAGGTAAGGGATTCCCTCGGAAGCTTCACCAAACTAAAAACAGCCAGTGGCAGCTCTGGTCAGATTATGTGGAACCATTTTATCGGCTCGGATTAGGCCACCCATGTGGTACAGGTCAAACCTGGTTAGGGGGTCAGGTAAGGGAATCTCTCGGAAGCTTCACTGACCTAGCATTTTCGACATTTAATTACAAATTATATTTTGCATTTAAAAAGACATTTTTCCTTTCCCAATTTTTAAGCTAGCAAAC
Organism: Limnoperna fortunei; assembly: GCA_944474755.1. Classification (NCBI taxonomy): domain Eukaryota; kingdom Metazoa; phylum Mollusca; class Bivalvia; order Mytilida; family Modiolidae; genus Limnoperna; species Limnoperna fortunei. Next base: position 76,726,935 of record OX104116.1, read on the forward strand.
ATACGAAAATGATTTAGAAGCCAAAGCTTCAGTTTTTCCTGGCTATGTAGCAATGTATGTAGAAATAAAAATGTGATATCAACTGTCACGATCAACCATTTTCACTGATTTGTAGAAAGGGAGCTTTTATTTTTGTGCGGCCAACAAAAGTTATATTAATGTTCAAATATCCTCATGGGCCTAATTTTGCTGCCGTAATAATTCAATTTTAGTTGTGATTTGTCGTATTCCCAAAAACCGAGGGTACGATTCGTTCTCTCCACATATCCTAGATATGAACAGACAATTCATTCTCATTCAACAACCACATCAACATCCGGATATAGACAAACATATAAAATGCAAAACAAAAACCAAAAACAGCCAGTAAACTCAATTTCTGACCATCAAATCACCAATTGATGCCGGCAAATCTTCAAATACAATACAGGTATCTCTTAATTAGGTTACCCGAACCCTGGTGTACTCAGGTGATCCGGGCGAGTAAGCAGTGCCTGCCTCTAGTTAGACATTATAGTTGCTTAGTGTAATATGCATCATTGATTTATTCGCGTAGTTAATGTAATTTTATTACAAATATGGTTTGTCTCCGATAGTACAGGTTAACATGTGTCTCATCTTCGCTGGCCAAAGGTTACGATCCGATACTCTTATCTTCACAGGGTGAAGAGAGGGGGGACCTGATCGTATCACTTGGCAAGATGCATGTGTCTGTATTGTCAATGACCCATTCCTTGAACTTGACCGTCATCTGTTGCATATGGTCAGCGTTATAACATGTCTAATAATACTGATACCATATAGAATCAAGATTTATAACATAGAAAAGATGTAACTACTGTTATTTAAGAAAGAAGCTCAATGCCGAGAGAACGAGAACGCCCCTGATGCCATTTTGATAATCACAAGACTATATCAAATTCGCTCACACTCTAGCTGGTAGGAAAAGTTCATGACTTATTTGCACTACTATTAAGTAACTTAACTTAAATGTGATCATATTTCATATCTATATATTTCAAAAGTTTTAAACCGTATTTATAATCCCCAGATAAGATATCAGGTTCAGTCGTAACGATAACTACTTGTGGGTTTAGAATTCTATTGTACGGTCGTGAAATTTAGTAAAGGATTGTGTGCTTTTTTGTAAATTCTAGCCATCAGTCATTTAATTTACTGGAGTTCGGTATTTTGTTATAACCTTAATTTAAGTGCAAGAAAAGTGATTCCTAAAATAAAGAAGTTTATAAAAAAGACGGACAATGATTTCAGTGGCGGATTCAGGGGAACTCTCCCGTACCCTTTATCAAGCAGCATGTATTTAATGAGTCCTTAAGACACCATGATCAAAGAATCCTGGATCCGACACTGAGTTTGCAATTGGTTATCACTAATAAGCGTAAATTTAGAACTAATAATTCGCAAAAAGCCGATGTTTTAGCGTTTAGATCTACAAATGCCAATACGCATGCACATGCAGTTTGACAAAAACAGCAAACATAAACATTACCATACACAACCCACGTGACACAACCAATGTTTGTTCATATTACAGATAATTGTTAACACTTTAAAATCAGCTGGTGTGAATATTAAAATCAGAGCCGATGTTTTTTTACCATTACATATCGTAAAAAAGTTTAAAACATTGTTAGTTCATCCGTCAGTTTATATGTTTGTTCGACTACGTCAACTATATTACATGTATAATGATTTATAAAGTCAAGAACATTATACAAGCATGTAGATCATAACTGATTGCAGCGTTATCTGATGTCGCCAAACAAATACTGAAAAAAATTGTAAAAAGGTTGTTGTTAAGGTCACAATTTTTGTTGTTTTGACAGTCATCAACAATAGTCTGTAGGTTATTGTCCGGTCGTGCACTTCATGGCTATGCTCTGGATTTATAGATTTTTGCCATACAATGTATAACAATTTACTGATGCAATGTTGGTTTTGTAAATATACTGCACTGATCTGTGATTATGTCTGCATGATTTAAATATAAATTAAAATTTAAACAAGTGAAAAAGTTCAACATAATACACCCGTCGAAAAATTGCCATTTGTGTATAACACTGAAGTAGCTGTCAATTTGGCTGGTTATCAATTGTGGTCGAAATATTACGCCCACAAACATTTTCCCCAAGTTTCATAAAGATCGGAGAACAACTGTTTGAGTTAGCGAGCGGACAAGGCGAATTTGCCATTTTTTGTATAAATACAGGATTATAACTCTTAAGTGGCTGAAGTGATTTCGCTGGTTTTCGAACTTGGCCGAGATATTATGCCCATAAACATTTTCCCCAAGTTTCGTGAAGGACAATATAACAGATTGAGTTAGAGAGCGGACAAAACGAATTTGCCATTTTTGTATAAATATAGGGTCACAACTCTGAACTGGCTGAAGTGATTTGGCTGGTTTTCGAAATATTATGCCATAAACATTTTCCACAAGTTTCATGAAGATCGGACAACAAATGTTCGAGTTAGACCGCCATGGGTGTTCCCATAATACGACCCGTCTTCGAAGCGCGTAAAAAGGAATTTACTGAAGAATTCGGTTATATTCACTGTTTTATTTACAATAAAGCGACCGTCACATCTATCATGCACAGAACTGAGATAGTTGCAAGGCCATCCTCAGTGATAATTGACATTCTGTCTCCTGAAACCGGCAATCCACTCGGCATATTTCTACGCGAGATGTCGATTGGTCCTTGTAAATTGCAGCAAACGCACGTGCACAAGGCCGTAGCGTGAATTAATTTCTTTGTATGAGATTTTCTATCATGTCCTCATGGGAGTCGTGATGTTATGTTATTTATAAAATTCCCCCAAATTATAAATAACCGTTTAAAGGTCCAGTTGTTCAATTGTCTCGATCACCCAGACGCATATATAATAGCGTCTGGGATCACCTTGTGGCAATTTTGCTACCAATAGGTGGAGACAAAACAATGAGTCTATTTTTAGGGCACTATTTTTAGATCAGGAAAACCATGCAACCATATCTATACTTATAATATGACGTCACAGTAAGATTCACTCTTGATTATGCATAACAATAATATTGGTTTAATTAATAGATAAAGTTATATTTTATAAAAATAATTAAATGTAAACTTTGTTACAATTTGTTTTACACTTCTTATATGAGCGGAAGTAATTTTTTAGACAATAAAAATATCATCCAATCAAAAATTACGCCCAGTTTTGGGCGTAATGATAACGAGTTTAATATAGAGCTGAATCCAGACTAGTCTCGATCACCCAGACGCATATATAATAGCGTCTGGGATCACCTTGTTCTAATTTCGCTACCAACAGGTGGAGACAAAATAATGATTCTATTTTTAGGGCCCTATTTTTAAACCAGGAAAACCATGCATACTTATAATATGACGTCACATTTAGATTCACTCTTGATTGTGCATAACAAAAAATATTTGTTTAATTGATTGATCAAGTAATATTTTATAAAAATATTCAAATGTAAACTTTGGCACAATTTGTTATACACTTTTTGATATGAACGGAAGTAATTTTTTAGACAATAAAAATATCATCCAATCAAAAATTACGCCCAGTTTTGGGCGTAATGGTAACGAGTTCAATATAGAGTTGAATCCAGACGCACAAATGTAATTAAGCGTCTGGATGATCGAGACTAAATCCAGACGCACAAATGTAATTTTAAGCGTCTGGATGATCGAGACTAGTTGTTCAATTTCTATTTTGAATTTCCTCCGAACCTCCACCACGTTCTTTGTTAAATTTACATGACATAAAACATTGCAGATACATCAAAAAATCAAAAAGCGAAAATGAAAAATGGCTGCATCTGGCCAACATACATATTTTGGTCGTAATAAGTTTATTTGACTTTAATGAAAAAACAATGGCGTTTTTTTATTTTTTGCTCTCATAATCTCCTGCAGATAATGACAAGGCCAATGCACTTCAATTTAAGTGCAGACGTACCGACGATAAATAAGCATGTCTGATAACGTAAATGTGAAGGCCGAGACCCATTGTAAAAGTGCTGAACGTATAAAAATAAAGAGCCTTAAAATGTGTTGGTTATTTTGGGGCATATGTGTTCATTTTCAGAAGTTCGCTTTGCGAGCACTGAATTTTTATTTTGTTTGTTTATTTTTGTTCTGTATGTGTGTGTGTGTTTCATTCTCATGTTCATTGCTTTTACCGAGTATATTTGCCTTAAAATAGTCTATATTTCATCCTTTTCTGATATTAATATAAAGTCCTCTTCATACACTGCGGTTAAAAATGTAAAGACTCCATAAATTGCTTTATATCGCTAGAACTCGAAACAGATAAGTATATCGTGACCCTTCTAGTACTTCTGGACCAAAGACTAACAAAAAGTCTGATGCAAGTTCCGTGTGATTGTTACAGGTGAAGTCGTTATACCTGTAACCTTGTGATCGAAGTAGAGGGGTTTCCCATGGTAGCACCGCGACGCCATGAAAGATGTATTAATAATAATGAAGGTTGTGTGGTGGCGAGATAAATAATAAGAGTAGTAATAAAGGTCATGTACGCCACAAGGTTAAAAGGTAAAATCGAAAAGACCAATAAAAATAAAAAATTAAAAATTTTAAAAATAAACAACAATAAAGATGGACCCGAGCTTTCGGTCCAAAGACCTTCTTCAGGGTGAGAAAGAGGGAGACAAAGAACAACACATCCGTATAGGACAAGAAAAGAGAGTAGACTAAATGACAAATGGCGGATAGCTGTGATCGGTCACACACATAGACATAACCAGAAAAATTTCTTTTTGTTGTACTTGACCTAACAAAAAAGGTCTTGAACTTTCTCAATTACATTCATTGGTAATTCCAAAAAACAAAAGTGGACATCATAAAAAAGTGTTTTTTACATTCATCCCAAACGGATGGCTAGATCCCAGGAACTTAATAATTCTCTGTTCCAAAGATTGTCGTTGTTTTTCGCCCATGTTAGTTTCGATAAGAGCGGTGACATGCATATTAGAAATATGATGGTCTAGCTGTCTAAAGTGGCGACCCACCGGACAGTCACCATCCTTCCGGACACTCCTAATGTGCTCCGCAAAACGGTCACCCAGTCTACGGTAGGTCTCACCGATATACAGCATCGAACATCTTTTGCACTGAATGGCATCAATTAAATTTTCGGATATGCAGGTAAATCCGCTCCTAAGGGTAAATGTGTTACTTGGGCCCTTAAGTTCAAGACCTTTTGTTAGGTCAAGTACAACAAAAAGAAATTTTTCTGGTTATGTCTATGTGTGTGACCGATCACAGCTATCCGCCATTAGTCATTTAGTCTACTCTCTTTCCTTGTCCTATACGGATGTGTTGTTCTTTGTCTCCCTCTTTCTCACCCTGAAGAAGGTCTTTGGACCGAAAGCTCGGGCCCATCTTTATTGTTGTTTGATTTTTAATTTTTAATTTTAATTTTTATTTGTCTTTTCCATTTTACCCCAGGGGCGGATGCAGCCTCAAATGAAAGGGGGGGTCCAAATGTGCCGACCTCGCAGAGGTCGTATTACGGTAGGGGGCCTGGGGGCCGCTTGAGGCCCCCATAAGCTCTGAACGAAATGGTGTAAAATCCTGCATTCTGACGATTTCCTGACACCTAAAACATGTCCGTTAAAATGTCATTTTGTTATGCTTGTCAAAACGAAAGGGGGGGTCCGGACCCCCTGGACCCCCCCCCCCCCTCTGGATCCGCCACTGTTTACCTTTTAACCTTGTGGCGTACATGACCTTTATTACTAAAGATGTATTAACCCTTCTTAGCAAACACACTTTATATGTAAATCATTCGGTGGGTGGCTTGATAAATATTTTAAATAAAAGTAAAAAAATAATATCAACATCAATTTGCATCTATTTCAAACTGTCGTGTAAAAAAAGCAGATGACAGCTGGACGAAAACAGATTAACAAAGTTGAAAGCGCCTATGATTTTTCTTCTAAAAGGGTAAACGATTAAGGTCTACAGCCAAGCCTTCTGCATTATACTCTGACAACCCACTCACCTCCGAAGCAAAAGGGTACCCTTATTTACCAACTGGTGGTATTACCCAATATCCCGCTATAAAGTGCAAGTTTTATACAAGTATCAAATATTTATATTGTAAATGCTAAAATTTTCGCCTAAACATCCAATCTATCAAGAAACGATAAGTATTGTTTAGGGTACATTGTATTTCAGACCATGAAATGTGCAGAGCCCCTTCATCAAGTATCATGAAACTTCCTTATAAATTTTATCGACCCAATAACGATAGTCAATATAATTTAAAATTTGATGTTAAACATAGATGTTGATTCCCTTCGTGCGACATAAAAAAGCAGGAGCAATTAAAATTCTTAATTTTTGTTTGTTAATATTTGATTTTAAACTTAGATTGATGAAAATCTATATTAGGTTTATATGTGGACACCATGCAGAAAATGAAAAAATAATATAAATTTTGAAAATTGTCTGGTGTATCACGTATCGTCCAGTCTGTACACGTTCTAAATCTGCATTACGCACTCGTTTGTCTGCAGTGAGCCCCTTTCAAAGTGCTAAAACTCACATTACATCAGACAATTTACTTGTTAGACCAAAATAGATATAAGTTTTAGCTATGTTTCAAATAATAAAAATCACTATTTAAGGAATTAAATTGTCCTATTTGAAATGTCATTAATCTACGAGTAAAAATAAAAATATTTTACTTGCTATTTGCTTTAATTACACAATACTGACTGAAATCGGTCAATTATTTATAATATATTGCTAATAAAGCATATGAGTAAAAGTAAAACATATGCACAAGCACCCTTGAAATACCCGGATAATGTACATAAATTAAAGTACACTGACGTAGCCAACCTTATGAATATGAATGAACCTAAATTAGGTCGATCAACAAGACCTTCACATTGATACAGTGGTTATTTTGTCTCAAACTTGAATTGAAAGGGATATATTACAAATAGACAACGATGCCTGCAAATCCGGAAAAGATTTCTAAATACGAAAAGGTAGGAAACTTAATGTACATATCGATGAATTTGCAATTGCGTATGTAAACATTCGGACAACAAAACAAACGTAAAACCAGGTCACTTCACGCTTGATATGGAAACTTACTTTAACAGATGTTTTTTAGTTGTTCATAATAATGATTTTATACGAAAAACTGTTTTCCAATGATAAATAACTGTACTAACGTTGATCGAACGTTACACATTTGAATTGATTATAAAAGACGCACATTGAACATAATACTCGTAAAACTATTTGGGTAATGGAAACTTGTTCAATCTCTAGAATAAGTTTGCGAGTAGAATATATAAAACAGTGTGTTTGTGTATATTGTTAAGAATTTGTAGCGGTCAGATGTACGTTGTGCGAAAACTAACATGGACTGTCTTGTCAGTTATAGACACGGACGATGAAGTACACACAAAATATTTACAACAAAAACTTTCGATACACACTGTTCTAATTTTGATTTCTTTGTTTTGATTTGTTGAATATTCTGATATTCTTATGTTCTTATATATTCATTTGATTATGCGATTTAAAAAAAACTACGTGACGTTCAGCTGCAGTTGCAGCGCAGCGATTGGACAGTTTAAAGTGTGTGTCTTGACACACCTACATTTTCCACTCGGGTCAAGGTCATTTTCTCTTTTTTTGTGTTAGCCGATTACCTTTATAAGTCTCTGTCATTACTTTTTAAATAATTTTTCATGATGTTAAATTTTTGGTCTTTATTTCAAAAGTAATTTATTTTCACATTACTATACCACAATCTTCCTGTTTTTTCTGTGTTAATTTTTTTAATCATGTTAACAATTCCCCCTTGTAGATCCAAATCAGAGGCACTTTGGGTCAGGAAAATTTTTTTATGGAATAAAATGCCAATAAATCAGTTTACAGTGTGTATTCACTCGTTGTTATACTACAAGGTTGTAAAAAAAATTATTATACTGACCCCAATTAAGTGCCTGTGATCCATATTGACAATAAATAAATGAGATATGCTCCAGCAATTCACACAATTAAATTGATTTAATTCACTACCATAACACATTAACTAATATGTAGGTTCTTGCTTGGTTTTTGGGGAACAACTGGGTGTTCTGCAAATGCAAGTTTTCCCCTTTATTTACTATGGTACAATCATAGTGGGTATGAGTCTGTCATCATTGACGCAGAACTTTGATTTTTTGTCTTAAACAAGTTAAGGAAATTGTCTTGTAAACTCTCTGACCTTCATTTCTTGTCAGATTTGTATGAAATTTAAATTTTATTATTGAAATAAATAATTTCTTGAACAAGTTAAAAATCAGCACAAGTCAATTATTGTTGTGGGAGTTATGGTCCTTGAAAAGGTAAAATTGTATTTTCTAGCATCCTCACAATTTCAATTCAATTCAATTCAATTCAATTCTTTTATTGTCCAATTTGGTCCCACTGGGGGCATACAACATATAACAATCATGATTATTAAGACAAAGACAGACCAGAACTTTACAGTTACAATAGAATAACAAGATACTACAATTAGGTAAAGTTAGGAATACACAGATTGATGTGGTGTGTTTGTAATAATGTTTACAACTACAGCTATAATAAGGTAAATAAATAACATATTTGTGTTTACTTATTACATGCCAAAACCACAGCTCAGAAGAGTTTTAAAAGAAAAAAAAAAACCTTATGATTTAATGTTATTATTAAAGACGAAGGAAATTAATATTTTTTTTTTTTTTTTTTTACTAATTACAGGTACTGAAGAACTTCTAAAATTGACTTTTGTCTGTTTGCAAAGGGCACCAAGGGACGATGCTCTAGGATATGCGTGATGTTTTGATACATCACTGTATTCCTCCTTGTGCCCAAAGCAAACACACAAAATAGCAATAGATAACAGTAAATTAAGAATTTGTCCATCTACAAATGGCACAAGTCACGGTTTCGGTGTCCACAAAAGACACATTCGTAGACGTGTGTGGAACAGAAACCCTGACTTGTGAGGATGTTTTGTGGACACAGAAACCCTGACTTGTGAGGATGATTTTCTAGTTGTCATGTTAAGATTGGTATGAAATTTATATCTACAATATAAAAGAGATAAGTGGATTGAATGGCACAAGCAAAGCCTTCTTGCTAGCTTTAAACAGTTAAAAAAAGCTCTTACAAGAATACAATATGTGCTTCAGCAGAGGACTAAATGGATCATACACTGTCCTTAAATTTTATTTTAGCTTTAGCTTGGCAGATTGATTTGAAATATGACAGAAATGTACCTTAGATTGTCCTCTATAAATTTTTTTTTTGCTGGTGTTAAATCAATTGCTGACACCTTGGACACTAGTTTATATGTAGTAAATGCATAGAAACAGCTTGTTCTCAAAGCACCATGCATAAAAGCTTAAAATAAAAATTTCAAAAATAAACTTGCTTTTAAAAGGGGTTTTTGTAATTCAGATGAGTTTTAGAGCCTTTTTTTTATTTCATTTATTTTACAATTGTTTCAATATTAAAACGTTGCAACTCCTTCAAGTTTTGCAAAAAAGGGATTTCAGTGTTTCTCATGTGTCAGAAATTTGTATATTAAATGCAATTTTGATGAAAGTTTATTCATCAGATTCCTCATTTAAAAGGTTCCCCCCCTCATTGAATAAGCTTTCTACAATGTAATGACAGATTTTTGTTATTCTTGATGTGTTTCAAAATATAAGGAGTTAACATCAGGTCAGCAGTGCCTCTGGTTTATTTCTGTGCTTTCATGTTTTTTTTCTTCTAAGAATTACAACAAATCTGGCTGTTTACAACACCACTTAAGTTCTACTGTGTCTTTTGCTTGCCTTAAATAAGCAGATGAGGTTTTTTTGTTCAAAGACTGTGGGAGAATGAAAATAATCTCCATAAAAAAAATGGTAGTAAGACAGTGTTTATTGAATAAAACAAAAAACAAAAAAGAAACAAACAAATATTTTAAAATATAGTCTTATTTTGATAAATTCTATATTACCAGCCATTGCCTTTTGACAAAGTCATGTCAGTCCTGAATGTCACTTGAGTTAATCAGGCATACATACACAATGTTTATCATTTAATATATTTAAAACTCAACTAAGTTAAAGAAACATTTAATTTGTTTACAGTTGTGTGTCAGACAATGTAATAATGTCAATGAACTGTCATAACCTGCATTTTTATGTATGATAAAACTTTGTGCACAGTTTGTGACCAGCAATAAGTACATACTTATATGAATTTATAACTATTTAAATACAAAGGTTGTTTTCATCCAGTAATCAGTCCGGTAAAAAAAAACCTATGACTTAAAATTTTTTTTTAAAATGAATATAAAATTGACACAAAAAAAATTGAAAATACATTCATTGAGTGGTAGTTTGTTAAGGAGGAATGGCTGATCAGTTTGTTCTAGTCCATATTAGGGATTGAAAGTAGCTTAATAAACATGCAAGATACCAACAAATAGATTAATGTCTACCATAAAACAAAAGGTGAATAAACTATAAAAGAACCATGTTTGCTTTTGTTTAAAGTTTAAAAGTTCAGTATAGGCTTGGTAATATTGCATCATGCTGTTTACAGAGACGTATTATCTTGTCTTGGAGTCTATTTTTAGAACATATCATGAATGCCTTTCTGACAAAGGCAGACTGTTATGTGCACAATTTCTCCCACATATTTCTTATGAAATACACTGTCTGTATAATATTGTAATAAACTATTAATTATCAACTTGACAGAATTATATAATAATTATGATATTTTTGTTTATGTAATACTTTGTTTCAAACACATTTTTTTACTAAATATCAGAACTATATAAAATATCTTAAAGAGTTTAAAAAAAAATTCCCAAATATTTCTGTTATACACAGACATTGGTGACCTTAAACTCGATATTATTAATATGTTAGCATCTGCTCTGTAAATGAATTCCAACTGAGAAAAAAGTTTCTGTTTTTTTAGGCATTCAAAGGAGACGGGACAATTTAGCATAATGTTCTTGTGAATGCCTTTTGGTTGTTTACAGACGATGACTTCAGTATGATCAGATAGTGGTCATATTTTCTGATATTGATATGCTGTGCATGTCTACATGCTTAGAAATCGTTTTTATTTTTAGATTGAAGGTTTTGTAAGAGGATTCAAGCTCTCCTCTCTAACCTACAAAAGAGTTATGCATCTATTGCATGAAGAAATGAACAATGGGTTATCGAAAAAGACGAATCACATGGCAGACATTAAAATGTTTCCTACTTTTGTCAGGTCTTTGCCTGATGGAACAGGTAAATATAGATCTATCAATTGGAATTCTTGCCCCTTTCTTTTTCTTAAGTTGTTTTGTAGATTTCAAAAATTGAATTTCAGTAGATATTTAAGTTGAGCTATAATCTCTTTATCAGATTTTATTCAATGCATGAAATTCTAAGGACTATTTCAATTGGTAGTTATTTGTTCATGATCAGGTCAAATAGGGTCATGTCAGTTTTCAAAAGTTTCTTAGTACCATTGAGGAATAGACTTTTTACCTTACTTGTTATCAACAGTATACAGGTATAAGTAAACACCTTTGGAGTTTGTTTTATGTTCTTTAAGGTAATTCTGTAAGTTGGTATAAATTATTCTTGTCTACTTTAAGGTAATTCTATAAGTTCAAATTTATTCTTGTCTAATAAAGTTTATTTCAACATACAATTTGGCTTCAGAGCCATGATTTCATAATACATGTAATTAATTACTGAAAACAACCTGGTGACACATTTATTTTAAGTCTCTAGTTGATTACTACTATTGAATTCTATTAGTCATAATTTTAACTTCTTTTCATTCTTTCTTTAGGCAGTGAGTTATTTCTACCATATTTTTGAAACATTTTCCAGCATTCTTATAATTCCACTTGATGTTTAAATCAGTCATTGTATCAATATATAATGCTCCAACTAACCTAACTACATCTTAACATGCATTTTGGGGTTTTTGCATAAAAATGTACTCATTAGCTGCAGTCATTCGTTATACATTAGGCAAAACGATCAATATGTTTATTTTTCTCTATTTTGTGCAATTTTCCTTTGATCATGCATGTTGAAAAAATCCCATATCACTCTACTTGTCATAATATGGATGTATATCATCAGTTTCTAAGGACAACCTGACATCAAAATATTAAAAAAACAGCCATACAAAGATCACTGTTCATTTTATTACCTTGATCTCATAATGCATCTCTGCCTTACAGGCAGCTGGATGCATAATTTTGTTCTTGGAAATAAAAAAATAACATTAATCTATATTTATCAGTAATCCTCTACTGGCTGTACAATAGATCTTAGAGAAGCCACATAAGTATGTGCAGAAAGTTTGTAACAAAGTATTTGTTTTATTGTTTTTATTTTATTATGGCAATAACAAAGTAATCATGATGTAACTATTTTTGCTCATTGATTTAAGATGTTTAAATTTTCAGAAAAAGGAAAATTTTTGGCTCTTGACTTAGGAGGCACAAATTTTCGTGTATTGATGGTCGAATTAAACGGCAGAGATGTTGACATACAGAGTAAAACATACCTGATACCTCAGAGGATCATGTTGGGGACAGGGACACAGGTAATTCTGTCTACAGGCATCTGTTTAAACTTTAGTTAATAATAAATAGTTTCTTTGGGAGTAAAATCATTGACTGTAACTTTGTATGGCACATGGAAGATTTCTACTTTGTCTAACAGTTTTCAAAATAAAAAGGCCAGTTTCTTCTTTGACTTACTATGATAATATAAAGCAGTCTGTATTTTGAACCTTATGTTTTCTTACAGTTGCAGTCTTTCAATTCCCAGGCAAACCTATTTGTATGTATAGACTTCAGGTCATTTAAAATTAAAACAAAATATATGTATTAAATTATTAAAAGTGTAAACTTAAAATAAAGAAAATAAAACCCAATTCTTTCAACATTGGAATGTGATACAGCAATGCTGGTTATCTTTGTTACAATCGTTTTCAATGTTGACGTCTTTTATATTGCAGTTGTTTGACCACATTGCTGACTGTATTTGTAAGTTCATCAATGAACATAATTTAATGAGAGAAAAACTTCCGTTAGGGTTCACATTTTCATTTCCTTGTAAGCAAGAAGGACTTGCTAAAGCCAGATTATCAAAGTGGACAAAAGGATTCCGTTGCGAAGGAGTTGTTGGTGAAGATCTGCGTGTATTGTTACATGAAGCCTTGAAAAGAAGAGGGGTAGGTGTTTAAATAATACAGTTTTTGGGCATTTTCAATCATTTATATAATAAAATTTATTATTTTTAATGCCTATTGGGGGAATTGATATTTGCCATAAAAAATTACCTACAGTGTCTGCCTTACAGTTATGTCACAAAAGGGGAAATAATGTCATAAAAGATACCAGGGTAATACAATATACTATGTAAGATGGTTGTCTAATCAACATTCATCATTGGCACTCAATCAAAAATATTGGAAGGACAAATAGTTAAGACCTTGAAGATCTTCTACCCAAAATTACAAAATTCCGACGATACTCAACCACTGACCCACTGAGCTGTGTATACCTGATGGGAGAAACAGTCAACTAGCAAACACAATAGCCCAGTGGTTGCAAATAAAGTGTAATCAGATAAGTACCAAGATTATAAAATTTACTCCCCCAAATGCTTGTTTTGTCTAACCAACTTTAGAAGCACTCAAACCCCAAAATTATTTAAAATATAAATAATTAAAATATTGTAGAGCTTTTTTTCATCAATGTTCAAAAATGTTACGCAAAATCTGGCTAAGGTCATCTACACCTCTCTGGGGAGTTAATTTATACAAGGACTATACCTCTAAAAAACAATGATATTCTTGTCAGCAATAAATTGTGCCTACCCTCTGTGGCCAACAGTGTAACAGCAGTCATCAACCCAGTTGTTGTAAATAAAATGTAATTAAAGATACACAATTTTATGCCAGATGCATGTTCATCAGTGGCACTGGCAAACCTGAAATATTGGAAGGTTAAATAATTATAATGTCAAAGAGCTACACAAAATCAATCCTGCCACAACAGACAAACTTCCTAACACACATTATTTAGTTTCCATTTTGGTTACTCATACAATTCTTCTTAATTTAGAAACACAGCATCATCATTTAATAAGCTTATATCAGTTCTGGAACAAATATGTTTTATATTCACTTCTGTAAACAGAGCTCAAGAAAATAATGAAGTGCAAAGAGGGATGGGATTTATATTGTTGTGCAAGATTTCTGTATGACATTCTGAAAATCCATAAAAACATCTTATTTGTATTATAAGCTGTTGTTATTTGTGGAACAAACATTAAACTGCTATTGTTTTTCTTATAAAATAACTGTAGCATTTCATATAATGTGGCTTGGTATATCCATTTATAGCCAATGCTATAGATAGGCTGTCTAAATAATGCGGCTAATTTCAAAATTTAAAATTACAGTTATTTGTTAATAACCATTTTCATGTAGTTTTTCGTACAAAATGACATGTATGCACACTTAAATGTCAGTTGTGGCATGTCGGGTATAACATCCAGAATATAAATGGTGTAATAACTTTACTCCAGTAAAACAGTCCTAAAAATTGGGTTTTTGAGAGGCCCAAGAAAGGTGTTTAATTATCTCATTCAAAATACAGCATTTTTATGGCTATATGATGAATATTTCAAATGTTAGAATTGATCCATTTATAAACAATATTTATTTGTTTATAATATGTTTTTTTTCTATTACACAAGGTCTGTAGTACTAAATGACAGGCATTTCAAAGAAAAAACACTTGATTTTTTGTTGATTGCAATAGGTGACATCATAGAAACTTATATTATATATTAATCAGATTATTGACATGGCAGGATATTAAAAGCATTTTGTGTTTGCTTTAGGATTTTTTTAGGATTCTATTACTGTGTTTATAATTGGTAATAGAAAATAAAATAGATAAAAGGATCAATATGGCAAACAAAAATTGAAATCAATAATAATTGTCATATACATGTAGGTAGCAAACAGCTGTGTTGTGAATAAATCACAACCAGTTACATAGAAGAATCAAAAATAAGATGGCTGCTTTATTATACATATACATATATTTTTTAAATAAACACAGATTGGAACAGCAAGTTGAGGTTATAAATATAAATATATATTTTTTCTTGTTTCTGTAATGCCAAGTTTAATTATAAATGACTTCCAAACCGAACTGTCACTAACTGTATCATTTATTTAGTACAATAAAACTAGAACTGACCTTTCCATGTCATGCTTAAAATAGAAATATATGGGTCACTTTTATTTGCTTTGCCTGTGGCCATTTGATATACACATAAGTAAGGATATAATTTGGCTTTAAATCAACAGTGTCCAACTATGAAAAGTGATAATATTAGCAGACAGATGACTTTTGTATTGTTAAATGCCCAGTGAACAATGTTCAAATCATTTCTTAAGAACTATATGTGCATACATGTCCTGAATATAGCTGAAATATTGCTTGCTGGACGTTAAACATCAATCAATCAATCAATCAATCAATCAATCAATCAATCAATCAATCAATCAATCAATCAATCAATCATTATATATGCATACTGTCTGGTTGTTTTTAACAAAATACTGGGCTAATAAACTAGTAGAGCTTGCACCTTGATGTCATCAAATAAACCAGGCTTTTTTATCTCTAGGGACGGACACCCCGCCAGACATGTAATTTGGCATAGGAGGACAAAATCCCCTCTGTAAAACTAGCAAGGCAGACAAAATGCCTCCGAATCTGATTGTGCTAAAACAGAAAGTCTTGTACATCTTGTTTGATAGCTTTTCACTTAGACAAGTCGATATGTTTGTATTGTTTTGTACAACATGTGTTGATAAAGGAACCGTGCCATTTGATCTCTTCAGTATTATTTACTAAATTTTAACTTATTAGTAAAAGCCATACCTGTTTCAATTTTCTACATGATGTACAGAATGTTTTGCTCAAGTAAGCGATACTCGTAGATCAATGCCAGTCTACAAACATATTAAATAAAGATCACGAATAGAAGCCCTGCGAATAATACAAACAATTATTATTATTAAGGAATTTAAAAATCTGGGTTTTTTTGTAAAATATATGGTAATTTTGCAAGTTTTATCTCTACATGTACAAGACGACACGGTGTGAAGATTTGAAAAATATTCAATTAAAAAAAATCTGATTCAGGAGGGATTTTGTCAGCCTTGTCCATGTAAATTAAACGAGGAGGATTTTGTCTGCCTATGCTAAATTACACAGAAGTGTTGTCCGGGAGGGGGGGGGGGGGGGATTTTGTCCTACACTCATTTCTCTCTATATGAGCAATTATTTTGTAACCAGTGTAGTTTTTTTATTACTATGTCAAAATAGAAGTTTTATAATAATTGCATGAAGGTTATTAATATATTTTTTATTCAATTGCATTTACACCCACTAGGGTCTAGCAATACAAAACAAACATTGACCATTTAAACATAATAATACCTGTAGATAAAAGATAAAGATATTGTGTAACTTTTACCGACATGGACCTTACTCTCGTAGTTTTAATGACTGGTGTATAAGGTGCTCATATTCGTCAAAAGTTCTTATTGGGGTTTAAGGTGTTTTATTTTTTCTACAGATGACAACTTAGAATGATTTATTAAAGTTTTTAATGATGTTTTTCAAACAGTTTATTTCTAATAGTTGCATTTAGTTTACAATTTAATAGTTAACAATAAAAAAGTTGAAATAAAATAATAGAACCCTAAATGCTATACTATGTACTGTACAATGGAGAAGGTGAAAAAGAGCATATATTTATTTAATGTTGACAAATAATGTGTTTTTATAAACATTCTTTCATTTATCCAAACTGCCTAGTGATGGCATGCTCTCATGGACTGCCTGGTTAATCCTTGGTTGGTTCAGGCTGTTTAAATGTTAACATGTCATGCTTCTCTCTATCCTGCTACACATAAAAGAGGTAGAGCAAAGACTGACCAACTTTGGGTAAGGCAGTGGGACATCATAGAATAGGGTAAAGGATATGGACATTAGAAAATAGGGTAAGGGAGTGGGACATCAGGGAATAGGGTAATAAGTTTAGTATTGTGTAAATATTACTTCAACAAATGATCAGATATTAGTTACTTATGAAAGAAAATGTTGTTTTATGAAAGAGAAACTCTCATTTTGCAAGAATCCTGTTTTGATTTTAGAATGTCGATGTGGAGGTAGTAGCCATTATAAATGATGCTGTAGGAACTTTAATGTCAACTGCCCACAGTGACCGGAACTGTGAGATAGGATTGATATTGGGGACTGGTTGTAATGCCTGTTATATGGAGAAACTAGAATGTGTAGGCCTCTGGGATGAACAGATAAATCATCCAAAGCAGGTTTGTTGTGTTTCTTGAATTGTATTTTAAATTTTGGTAAAAACGTTAGTGTTTTCAAGACATTTTTTATCATGTTAGTTGAGGTCTTCAAATGGAGATACATATGTATTGTGTAGAACAAAAATGTAACTTTACTTACAACATGCATTATAAGTACCATTTTAATAGACTTCTCAAACGTTGACAATCTCCGTTTTACTTATGGTTGGGTATACAAAAAAAACATACAAATTTATGCCTGACAATAATACTTTACACTTTTGTGTCAGACATTCAATCATACAAATGTAAAACTGGCTGACATAGCAAAACAGCAAAACTTGTAGTGCTGTCAGACTGTTTTAGTATAATATATAGTAATGGAGTCCAAATGTTTAGACACAATAGATAACAGCCTGGTATTATTATTATTCCTTTACAGGTGATAGTCAATACAGAATGGGGAGCATTTGGTGACAATGGCTGTCTGGACTTTATACGAACAGAATATGACAGAGAATTGGACACTTTTTCCATAAATCCTGGAAAACAAATGTAAGGTTCTGCAGTTAACAATAAGAATCAGCATCATGGTAGACTTGATAATTGTATTTCAGTAATGTTCAATGTAAATTTTTTTCCATTTCAGTTTCTTACAGTTTCCTATTAACATGTTGCCTCAGTCACATTTAAAAACAAGAATTTTGACAAATATTTTGGTGAAATATGACTTGAATAATATATAACTTCTGGTTTACAGTACCATATTGCTCTCTGTTTTCATGTTTACAATCTTACTATCATTACCCTAGTAATGAATAAAAATACAGAATTATGTCCCTTGGAATCCAAACCTGGTATACAGCTGATGCATCGTTTGTTACAAGAGTTGTTACAATGCACTTGATTCTTGTAAACTTGATGCGCTATTAAAGTAAATACTTAAAACACTTACATATTTTTCTAGTGACATAAAAAATATTGTAATTTTAATCTATATTTTAAAAAGATTTTCGTTCTTGCATAATTATAACAGAAAAAATATCCATAAATATCTCATTTAATGAAAGGAGAGGAGACATAAACACTTGTGTTCTTTGAATTACAGCCTAGAGAAGATGATATCTGGAATGTACATGGGTGAAATTGTACGCCTAACATTAGAAAGACTGACGATGGAAGGGTTATTATTTAGTGGAGTAGACAGAGAGTGTGAATTATTTGTAAGAGGAAGATTCTACACAAAATATGTGTCCGAAATCGAAAGGTAAAAGAAATGTAAAATAAAACAAGTCTATATTTGATAGATGTCTAAAATTTTTATTGGGAATCAATAAAATATAGGAGATAAGCAATATTTTCAAAAAGTATTTAAGGAAAAAATAGATACGAAATCAATAAGACATTACTTATAAAAACCAATTTAAAATGCATCATGGTAGGAATAAAGTTCAGCTGTTTAGGCAAAATTTATTTCATTATAGGATTAAACACCGTTTTCAATGGATTTATCGGTATATCAACAAGACCAACTGAATTGAAAACGGTGTTTAATCCTTATAATACTTTAAAATTGCATTAAGGAATTAATTTATCTAACATGTTTCTCAACTTCATATTTCTTGTGTATTTGGTAGCGGGATTGACTGAACGTATGAATATTTTACGTACGATTATTCCATAAACGATTTTCAGATTTTAATAAACACAATTAAGTTTTATTTCAATCTATAACCTTATTTTCTGTATCAAACATAAGGAAAGTTTTAAATTTAACAAATCATTTATGATAATTCATCAAACAAATAATTTATAAGCTGATTGCTACTTTCGATATTGAAAGCCGCCATCTTTGTTTACGTTGGTTACGGTAAAAATAGTTCGGTCAATGTCATTTATCCAAAAATGAATTAAGTCAACTTCATTTATCAAAAAATAAATTTCGTTGAAAACCTCTACCGGAAGTAATCTCAACCAATGAAATAAACATATTTCTAAATATGCAAATCATATTAGAATTATTGATAATTATTAGGTGTTAGAATCATCAACAATTTATAAGTATATAATATTGTATCTTTCAGTGATCATGATGAGTTTTTCCGTAATACCAAACAAGTGTTAGACGAGCTAGGTTTAGAAGGTTACAGCTCAGAAGACTGTAAAATTGTGAAATATGTTTGTACATTAATCTCAGCAAGAGCAGCATTTTTGTCTGCTGCAGGTATGTTGTCTGGGTTAATTTTAGTCTTAGAACTTCATGTAAGTTTTAAGGGGCCTCCAAGGCCGAGTGGTTAAGGTAGATCATGTGGTCAGTTAACAATGAGATTGCGGGTTCAAGTTTCACTGTGTGTTGGGTGCGCTCAACTCCAATCTTAAATGACAAGGATTGCCAGTTTTCCTACCAAAGTTAAGTGTTTTCTCATGGTACTTGGTTTCTTTCTTCAATAAAAACTGGACACCATGATCCAAATGAAAAATTGCTGAAGATGGCATCAAAACACCATTCAAACAAAATCATGTAAGTCATTAAAAAAAGACAAGTGTTTTGTTTTATAATTATTACTTATACTAAATCAATGACAGATATATGTGTGTAAATTCTAAAACACATCTTTGTTTCTTATGATATAATTGCACTGGAGATGATTACATTTTAAAGGATGAAAGTTTGATGCTTCCTGAGAATTCAAAAATGTGAGAGTTTATCATAATTAATACAGTAGATTGAGACATTTTTTTTCGCAGTTCTTTGGTTTATTAATTTTTGTGGGAATTAATTTTCTTGGTTGGAGGAAAAAAGACATTTCATGGAATTCTTAAATTCATGGTTCAGGAATCAGAAAAAAATTAATGAAAAATGATGGATATGCTTACAGATTTGGTATTCACATACAATGTTAGTCTGTAGATTTCAGTTTACTGTTTTGCTTTCAAAAGAACAGGAAGTAAAAAAGATTACACAAATTTTGTTTTGTAACTATAAAAAAATATGAACTTAATTTATAAACATGCCATTTTATTGCAACCAACCAAAATAAACACTTCATTGTACATGTGTCGTAAATTCCATGGGCCAAAGATTAAGTTTGTTTGTTTGACAATAAACTTTATGATATAATAAGGAATTTTTTTTAAGATGAAATCAGTATAAAGAGTGTTAACAGATTGCTTTATTGATCGTTTTTTCAATTCAGAAAATGATTTCAATATGTGTGTATACATCAATACAACAACACTTAAAAGCAAAAAGGCACAACAAGAAGTACCTTCATTACTGACGGGATTACACAAATAAAACTAACAACAATGGTTTTTTCATATCAATTTCATTTCTGTTTAGTGTCATAAACACACTTAAGTTGTTCATACTGCAAAATTGTCATTTCTGGCAAACATATAAATTTAACAATATCCTGAACATCAGTCGTCATTATCCATGTAAACAACTATCCCATTGCAGTTTCTATGTCAGATTACGGTCATTATATTTTGTCTAGAGGATCTTATTCGTTGAATTCTTAATTTTGTGGTTTGTCTCCAAACACAAAAATGATGAAAAATTGGTACCCCACGAATAAAAATGAAACTACAGTAATCTAATGAGCATTCTGAGTATATCTGGTTTATCAAACAAAACAATATGAAACTGGTCAGAACTGGTTTAAATGTCCAGAGAATAAGAGAAAAGTATAAATAATATTACTAAATGATGCACAATAAACCGTAACATCTATATTTTCAAAATTATTTAAATATGTTTTGCTAATTACATTGCCTTTAATATATTTTCAGGTCTTGCAACTTTAATCAATAAAATCAACAAACCTACAATGACAATTGCTGTTGATGGTTCGCTGTACCGATTTCATCCACGATTCCATAACCTTATGTGTCTTAAAATGAAAGAATTAGTCAAACCAGGATTAAAGGTATTTTATATGTAGCGGTGATCTATATTATATGCTTGTAGATGATTGTCTTGTTCATTTACCTACAAATGTCACACCTTGATACAAATTTTCATTACCGTCTTTTGATTTGTAAAATAGTTCATATGTATAAAATGTACAGACTTCAAACAAGAAATTATTACACAAAAGTAAAACATAATCAAGTATGGCATCAGTTTCATACAAATTCTCAAATTTGAGATGTTTTATGAAACCGGGCAGCTGGTAAGATCTACATGGAGTGGTATAAATATTACATTGAAAAAAACATATCACATTTGTTAACATCTTATTGAATAAAATAAATGAAAACAGAAAAGAGACAAAAGTGGACTCGATAAGACAACAACTCAATCATAGAGAAACCAGGATTTTTATGATTAAAATATTAATTGACCTTAAAAAAAATGTTACTAGTTATCTATTCTGCTAGAAACACATGTAGTTCATTTTAATTTATAAACTTTTAAATTCAGAGAAACAGTTGAATAGCTTATTATATGCATAAAACCTCCAGGTGTGAATCACTCCCGGCTTGCTCATGACTAGTAATGGGACCTCTTTGTAGCTCCTGCCATAAAAAAAAGGAGCTACATTATTGTAGCTAATCTGATTGTGTGTTGACCAGCATGCCTTATAACTTTTATATATCACCAGATCCAAATAAAACGGTAACCTAGGGGGAGACAGAGCCTGTTGATTTTTGGTCATTATCAGACAAAATGGATTCTGTAATAATGATTCATTTTAGCTTCCCTGGACAGGAGATATATGAGCTTTTGCCATCACTTGACACCAGTCATCTGTTGGAAACTTTAAAAAAAATCTTTTCCTCTGAAACCACTTGGCTATTGAACATTAGGACATCTTAAAATTCCTTCTGCTATTTTGATTCCTGCGTAAAGTTCTGCAAGAGTTAAATTATCAGTTAAATGTATTGTTGGATGTTAATTTAATTGCTTTTTTTTAGTTCCAGTTACAGTTATCACATGATGGCAGTGGAAAGGGGGCAGCACTTGTGGCAGCTGTTGCAACAAGATTACGAGACAGTAAAGAAATAGAAGAGAAATGTTGCTGACATTTGCGAGTTAACATAAACAATGTGATATTACTAAGCATTTTTATTTGTTGAATGGTGCATGACTTCCTTGTTAATGATGGAAACAGATTTTATAGATGATGATTTCTGGGGTTACCAAGTGTAAAATTAGCCGAGTTGTGAATGTAGGAATGAAAGTATACCGGTATGTTAGAACTGTGTGTTGGGTATGAGCATTTGTGTTTATGATACTCACTGTTGAATTTGTTGTTATTTTTAGACTTAGAAAAAAAAGACGTTGCAATTTTTTTATGCTGTACACATGCTTTACACACGGAGATATGTTCATAACAAACTTGTCAGTATTAAAAGGTCTTCATTTCATAATCAACTGTTAAATTGTGTTTGCTCTTTTTTGCTGGTTTTTTTTAAATTTAATACATTACTTGTTTATCATATTTGTCAGATCAGGCTTCCAAACAAAATATAAACAGTTGATATTATTTAATAATTTACTGTTTTTGTCAATCTATTGGTATATAAAATTAATTTTCTCCATGGGTGAAAGTAAAAAATCTCAATTTTCCTCCTATCAGTTGATTTAAAAGACATGAAGGTATTAGGTAACAACCTGGTGTTTTTTAATCTTATGTGACCAATACCAAGACTTAAATTAATTTAAATTTCTACAGCAAGATAAATATGACAAATATAAAAACTGCTTATTGTCCTTTTGTTGTTCTTTTTGAGCATTATTTTATAAACACATTTTATTTGTTGCTATTTTTGTTAATCTTTGGCTGTGAGTCTTTAAACCATAACCTAGATTATATTATTTGAGTGTTGGTTATATAGTTTTATTGTTTGTAAATGTGTATATTTTATTAGTACATCATTTCTGCACTAAACAAATAATACATACTTACTTAGTTTGTACACATAATGGCTTTATCTGCATTGCATTCTAGTTTTATCCTTTGATTATGACATGCTATAACATTTGATTAACATACTATAGTTATGTCATTTTACAGTAAATAAATGTTTGAGAATATTTTCATTTAATTTTGTAGAGGGAATTAATATTTTGTTTATTGATTGCATGGCAGTTATATTGTTTTGTGACTTTAGATCTCAAATTTGTTTGTTCGAGGATCAAAACTATATAATAATAATTGCTAAAAGCTAGGATTGGCTCCAACACCTTGGACTAGTGTAACTAACAGAATATAACTCTGTCTTTAGTGTAATACGTACAAAAACCTGGTCGGAAACAAAACTGGAATGAGATGAAATGAGAACGCTGAAATGACACTGTCTAGCACAATAAGATACATGTACATTATTTTATTAAACTTAAAGTAAATACATTTTCAATTATAATAAAGTTTAGTGACTTTACATTATTTATTTACCAAATTATATTACATGTATCATGACTATGTTTTACCTTTAATATATATGCCTGTATTATAAATGCATTATTCCTTTTTCTGTCAAATTCTGATATCAGAATGTTTCAAAAATCAAAACAAATAGGACAAAATAGAGAAAAAGATGAAAAGGCATTTTTTATGTCCCTTTTTCAAGCTTATTTTTTGCCAGTTTACATGTAGTCCAAGATTCCTGTGCTGTCCAAGGCTGTTCTAGACTTTGATAGGAGCTTGGGCCAAAAAGTTTTTTTTTTAATTTATAAATCAGTAATCGAAAGCAAAATGACACTGAATGACATATTTAACTGCCATTATACTTTAATGCATCAAATCATGGAAATTAACAAAGTGGTCGCCTACCTGTTATTCTTCCCATTATATTCCACATTAAATGTTGGTTTCTATGCCATGCTTTGAAAAGCAAAATATGAAAAACAATCTATTTTCTTTCATGTGGCCATCTGCTGATGCTGACCTCATTATGTAATCATAGGTTTTATGAAAGGGTTTAATAAACAACAGTGTCATAAGTTGTTTAAGGTACATCTCCGGTAGCTTATAGCTGTGTCATCATATAACTTGTCTTATTGGTGATTAACCTTAAACATCAAAGTAAAACTATTCAAGGTTGTTTTGTTTTTAAACTTACTAGGACTTGTTCAACTAAGCATTGTTAGAATGAATCAATACAAATCAATGTTTTTTTAAAATATAGTGCTAGTTCCCAGAATCCTGCACAGCCTTTTGTCAATTTCTGATCATATCAGTGTCCATGCTTGTTCTGATAATGACAGCAAAATTGATGCAGTTGTTAGATTCCAGATCGTTGATTTATAGATTCTTGCTCAACACTATGGAAATAATGCTAAAAGCTAGAATTTACTACTGTTTTGTAGTTCATACAAACACATTTGATATTTGAAGAAAACTGGGGTAACATCTGTGATCTGTTTCAGATATTATAAATACTAGATGTTTATAAACATGCACTCATCCAAAATAACAATAATACATGTAGTAACAAAACTGATATCAATAGAAACAAAACCAAAGGCAGCAATATTTACTTATATTTTTAATTTCTGGCATCAATGAAACCCCATTTCCTGGTTTTTTCAATGAAAACAAAAATGTGTTAAACTTTATAATTGAATTGTATACCTTGTAGTTGAATTATATACATTGTATGATTTGTGTCAGGTTTAATTTTATACATTGTATGAATTTTCAAGTAAATTTCTTACATTGTATTAGTTTTGGCACATTGTATGAATTGTCAAGTAAAATTCATACAGTGTATGAATGGTGATATAAATTGTCAATTATTGTGTATGGCAAAGCAATTTGTGATGTACAAACTTTAGCAAGTGTTTTATTGTATTGTTTTAAATAATGGAAATGAAATATGCTAATGTAAACATGATATATAAGTTATAACCTATGTATAAAACCAGTTGTTAAATGATTTAAATAAAAAGTAACATATTCCTTCTTTGTCTTGGACCTTTACTTCAGTCTTAAACTTTTACTACAGCTATTTTAAAGTTTTTTTCAGAGACCCAAACATGACCCTCCCGCCCCCCCCCCCCCCCCATAAAACAAAGAGAGAGCGCGAGAACGAGAGGGTAAAACGAGAGAAAAGGAAAAGGAATATGATATTTCATTAAAGAAAATTCATTATTTATGGTAATAGTTGAAAAATAAAGCCAGCTGAAAGAAGGGGCAAAAGAAAAATAACGAGTCTAGAAAACTTTGTCTGGATGGCTACCAAATGCTTAGATTCCCAGAGCTTCCTGGAGGCTTCACCCCTGGACCCCGACCCCCGTACCAGGCTGAACTTTTACGCCTCCCCTAATGCAAATTCCTGGATTTGCCCCTGTAACCTGATAGATACCTGAAAGTTATTTGATTAGTTTATTGTTTATTGAAAATAAAAAAGCTATGTTGTATTATTTGTAAATTTTTAGATTTAAATCTGAACTGTATTTACCAGACATCAACCATATCAATCTGACTTCAACAAATCAGCATAATGCTAAGACATAATTCTGTTGGCAAAACTATTTAAAACACATGGCAGAAAATTGAATATAAAATGTATACCACCACAGATTTTGTTCATGTGTATTATGGTACGAGTTTGTTGTCGTCGGTCTTGAGACACCTTTGTTCCAGGCTCTACATTTTTAATTTATTTGACCAATTGTTTTTTTAGATGATAATATGGTTTCTGTGACAGGTTGAAGAGATCATGCATATCATGGCCAATACACTGTTTAAATATAGTTAACTGTGCACACAAAGTTGAGTATGGTGCAGTTGGGTGCTACATAGTTAGGTAAGGCTTGTAGTTAACTCAACCCAGATCCATGAAACTTTACAGAAAGATTACTAACATATTAAAGTTGTGCAACTGCAATATGGAATTGTGTGAATAATTTGTTCCTACTTTGCCATACTTTAAGAAACTTGTTATTTGTATTTTTACGAAAGACGTTACCCATCGCCATTTCTTGTATTTTTTGTTTTTAATCTAATAGGGGATATTTTTATGTTTTAATATATTTATCAGGAACCTTTAAATCAAGTTATACTAGTCCCAGTTTTTATATATTTTTATATTTTAATATATTTATATATCAATCGAATTAAAATTAAATCTTTCACTTGCTCCCCCCTTTTTGCTATGGTCGCTGCGTGTAGATCGATCTTACAACGCAGCGACAAATAACAAAAAGGGGGAGCAAGTGAAAGATTTAATTTTAATTAGATTGTTTATATATTTTAATGTATTTTAATATTTTTATATATTTATATATTTTTATATTATATTTTTAATATTGCATATTTATTGTTATCTATGCAAGAGCCTCGGACTGGTCGAGCGGTTGAGGTAGTTGGTCATTTGCTATTGGCCAAGTGGTTTGTCAACACAGGTTGTGGGTTCAAGCTTAACTGCGAGCAGGATGTGCTCGACTCTAATCTGAATTTAGAAGGTCAATTGGTGTTTTAAGTACTCTCAAGTGCCTAGGTGTTAAGTGGTTAATGTTACTCTCAGATTAGATATGAGACATATTACATATGATCAGTTGCTTGAGAAGTCTAAAATGCCATCATTAAAACTTAGTAGACTACGTTTAATAGCTATTGAAGTTTATAAGATTATAAATAAACAAACACCTGTATATTTACATGACTTAATAACAAAGAAAGACAATACTTACTGTTTTAGATACAAAAATTTGATGACTGTACAAAGGGTAAATACAACAAGGTATGGGTTACACTCTATAAGGTATGCTGCAGCAAAACTGTGGAATGATTTGCCAAATAATTTTAGGGAGGAAATGAGTTTAAACCAGTTCAAAACATTAATAAATAAATGGGAAGGGGGAGGGTGTTCTTGTGCTTTCTGCAGGTAAATGCAATGCAGCATACCGTATAGACATAGCCGACGTGCATGGCTCTGTGTCTAAGCTTAATGCTATATTAGTGCTAATCGTTTAATGTATTGTTCTCTCTCCACCTTTAGATATGCCACCTTCAAATTTAGCAATGTATATTTACAATATATCTAGAGTGTCAGTCTGTATGTGCTTTTAGTGTTTTACTTATAAACTGCTTCTCTGTATATCATATGCCTCTAATGTCTGTGCCAATGCTTTCTTTTATTGCTTTGTACTTTTAAGCTTAGTTTTAATCTGCATAGTGCTGACTTTTATTGCTTTGTAACTTTTAGCTTAGTTTTAGTCTGCATAGATTGCTTTGTAACTTTTAGCTTAGTTTTTAGCCTGCTTTAGTGCTAGCTGCTTTATGTTCTTATACATAACTTTCTTGCTCCACCTTTTTAACATGCTTTGCCTAAATGAACAGCAATTGTCTTATGTGTTTTGATAGTTTTTATTTAACTATAACGCATGTCTTGTACCTATGTCTGTGTCAGTCTATGTCTTTGTATTGTACTGTATGTTTATCATGTAGCCTGTGTCAGCTTATGTTTTGTATTGTACTGTTTGCTTATTATGTCTGTTACATGTATTTGTTATTTATGTCGGTTTTAAAAGCTCTACAGAGCTTATGTTTGTTGTTACATATGTCACCGACTTTAAATAAAATTTACTTGACTTGACTAGACATAATTGACAGCAAAAACGGAGTATATTGTAAAAAGCTATTACAATAAATAAGAACAACTGTTACTAATATAATCAATATAACATGGGAAATCCAAATTTCTTTTATGTGCAACCTCCATGAGGCGACCTCTTAGCCATTAGCTGGACGCAAATGCACTCAAGTGCCTTAAATGTATAAACATACAGAATCAGTGTCAATGTAACCGGGGACATTTCCAATTTATATGTATTCTTCTGTTATCATAGAAGTACTGAGTTAGAGGCCTGGACCTTGAAATGAAGCCTGGCAATATAATTCTTGAACTGCTCAAGGAAGGTCATAGTTAATACCTCACTTGGCAGTGAATTCCACAGTCTGGCAGCCTCCTACATGAAGGAGTTTTTCCCATACCTAGCAGTGCTGGGTCTTGAAAGATCAGCTGTATTTGAACACGAACAGTTTTTAAGAATTATTTTGTATAACAATCAAATCTTGTATAAAGACTTTTTTGTTTACGATTTTAAAAGTCTACAAAGCAACTGTTCTCATGAGTCTTGTTTTTTTTTGTTTTGTAGTTTTTGTTGTTAGAGAAGGCATTTTAGATCGTTCTAACAGGTAATCACAGGGGCTCACTGAATCATTATAAACAAAAAGTAAGGCTCTTTGCTGTATTTTTTTTTTAAATTTGCGTGTTTTGTTCTGAGCAGAAATGCCAGGTAAGCGGACAGTAACTGAAATTGAACATACGAAAGAGTGATAAATAGTTCAAGTGGCTTACTATCTGCATGCTTAAGGATATTTCATTGGCCTTGCAGCTTTTTTTTTTACAGATGTTTGTTATGTGAGAATGCAAATTTAATTTTAAGTCTATAGTGACTCCCAACAGTTTAACATCATTATCATAATTTTAAGTAACATTTTCATTATAAAATTCACCATTAGCATTGTAGTGCTTTGTAACCAATGGACGCCATGATATAGCTGAAAAATTGCTGAAATTGGCGTCAAACACCATCAAACATTTTGTTCTCGGATGAAAAGAGAATGTCCACTAGATTCGTTATAAAATTACATGAAAATGTTAGTATCGCAAGCGATTTATTGTTTATGTACCGTCCCTGTGTAGCCACATATCATGTTTGTGGGGTTAGCTTTCCTCGCCCCATCCACTCGTGCTCACCCCATCCACTCGTGCACAGGGGCTTGTAAAATCGATTTACTTGCGCTTTCGAATAATATCGCGGAAGTAAATCGATTTTAACAAGCCCTTGTGCATCCACTAAATATTCGAAATTTGAAAATAACAAGACACATAAATACATCACTGACATAAATACGCATTATATATTTAATTAGGACAGGAACAAAAAATTACAACAATATATAGCAGTAAAGGCGTCCAGAATTGGCGTAAACTTTATCAGGATCACAAACATGCATAATGCAACTATGAATTATAACTGCAAAGTTGTCGAACTTGACGTTTACTGCCTTATGACGGAAAAGGACGGAAACAACCGAAGATGCTAATTGAGACATAACTTACTATTGTAAGCGGCGGCGAAGAGGCGACGAAAACTTCTTACTCCTGTCTTTGTCCTGCATTGTTTATTATCATGGATATTCAAATTGTGACATTGCTGTTGTTGTCAATCATTGCAGGTAACAATCTAGTATTAAACTTTTTGCAATATATTTTCCTCCCCTAAGATGATTCAAACGACTGTTCTAAGCACACGCTTTCCATAAAAGGGTGCTTTGTATAATTTTATTTTCAGGGTTAGTCAGACATACAGTTGCATAATTAACAGACATCGTTTGTATTTATGTATGAAATAATTAGAAATGTTTCTTTGTTTTCGGTGATTTTTATTGCTAAAATAAAAAATTACATAAATAAAATAATTTAGGATCCATATACTATCATAGATGATTTTGACATAATTATCGTTTTTTTTATGCACGTGTTTTTATATTGAGATCTTTGGGGTTAATGAGATGACCACGGGATGAGTCAACATGTAAGGGAATTGCAGTTTAAATTATAATTAATTTTAGGAATTTAAATTTATTCAAATAATTAAATATACATAAAAATAATGCTTTTATATCCCATTAAATTAGTTTTAATTGATGCACAAAATTACATTATATAAATTAAATGTTATTTATCAAAAAAAATATTTTACTTACCCATACAATGTACCTACATATAAACTTTCAGCAAAAGCTAACAAATATGTGAACGAGGCGTGGGGGGGAGGGGGGGGGGTAGATTTAGAATAAAACATACTTTGGATCGTATATTAAGTCCTGAAAACTAACACAAATTTAAAAAAGTTAAATGAAATTGTGAAAAATATAATAATAATATATATATATAAAAAAAAAAAAAAAAAAAAAAAATTCAGTGAATTTAAAAAATGCCATCACCTGTTTATTTAGTTAAAAAAAATATCACAAAGGTAAATTATTTCATTTCGATTGTTTTGCAAAAATATGACCCTTCTAACATTTTGTGGGTTATTTTTTTTTAAATTCTGAAAATATTAAGTTCATAACAATGTTTATGCACATGAATGTTAGTTTTCGTTTGGAATATGGTGAAGTCGGTTGGGGGGGGGGGGGGTGATGGGCGGTATAAATAGGGTACCAATTTTGTGTAATCATCTCCTACAGTTTTCAACCCAGATCTTTTTGAAACTTCACAAAAAGATTGTACATGTATTGAAGTTGTGCACCTGCTAATATGGAAGTGTTCCAGGATTTTTTTACTAATATTCCAAACTTGGGAACTTGATCATTTATAGAACATTTGATGAAGACGGTACTCTTGTGTAATCAACTCCTTAATATTTTACACAAATCCGAAACCTTCTTCCAACAAATTTAATTTAATTTATAAACCATTCCCTTTTCATTAAGGCACTTGCTTAGCAACCCGACCATTTCAGACTTTTGCAATTTTTATGATCGTATAGTTGCAGATACCTGCAAACCCTATACTGTACAGACACAAAGTAGTATATGTGGAGTCTGAATTAATTTTCCTCCTCCCTATCCCAGGAATTTTTTTTTATAGAGGCAAAATGATGCATTCTGGACAAAAGATAGATTAGCCAGAAGCATTTTTTTAAAGAAAAATATCTATCATTTCCCTTTTTTGCCCCAATATTCAGGAAAGACTTTTACTTTGAATGAAGCAGCTTCATTAAAATATAACAGTGAAAACTTGGATGTAAGATTGATCATGATGGGTAGGACTGCAGTGCACTTACTAGATTTAAACTGTATAGAACAATGGTGTCACGACAATAACATATTCATAAAGTTAAATAAATCAAAATGTACATGTATGATAATTGGAACTAGACAAAATCTTTCCTCACAAGAGAATGAACTTTTGCTTATAATTTCTTCCAATTAACTACAAAATTCTACATGTGAAAAATTTTTAGGAATCAAAGTAAGACCGACAACTACTAGTAAGTTGGTCCAGTCAGGTAGACATAGTGGATTAGTCTGTTCCAAAATTTCATGTAGAATTTATCTTCTTTCAAAAATCAAAAAAATTTTAAATCTTGAATTAAGAAAATTATTTTACAATGGATATATTCTACTCCTTAAAGATTACTGTTGTATAATATGGGGCAGCTGTAATGAAGGACTAAACTGTGTTAACAGAATTTTATAATTGCAAAAAGAGCAGCATGACATATTATGGATGCTGATCCATAAGCACCTTCAGAGCCTTTATTTAAATATCTTGGCTGGATGAAAATTGAAGAAAGAATTTTGATCACAAATGTCTACTTACTTTCAAATGTTTAAAAAATGAGGATTCAGATTTCCTCAATAATCAATTTTCATATATTTCTGAAACAAACCCATACCCTCAAAGAAATGCCTTAAAAGGAAATCTCAATGTCCCTAAACCAAAAACTGAACAATTAAACAAATCCTTTTTATATTCAGACCCCTTACTATGCATTCTATTAGAGACCCCTTACTATGCATTCTATTAGCACCAATGTGTTCAAGACAAATATAACAACATGTCTTTTTATTTCCAAATCAGGAGCCCACTGGGAGCAACAAGAGTTGTACAAAAAAGAGGAAAGAACATAATTGATAGATGTATATATATATTAAAAATTACTTATTACATTCTTCAGTCCATCAGGACAATGTATAACTTTTCACCTATTTGTATGTTATTTTCTGTATATGCAATGTTTATAATTGTCTTACACTCCATCAGCATCAGCATAAATGTGTTTCATTCAAAACTTACATTATGCTATATTTTGTGATGAGTATGCTAATTTTCTGGACATTTGCTCAGCTGTTGGCAATAAAAAAAAATACCTGTGTCAAAATCCCGATTTGTAATTGTCCCTGCATTCAGCTGTCATTGTTCAACTGGTTGCTGTTTTCAAACTTTGTATGTAGGTAATAGGTAGGTAATAGTACACATATCTAGTGATAACTAGAAGTGAAATGAATAAAAACCATGATTCTGCCTATCTATATTTGTTAGTTATCTCCCTTAGTTTATGTTACTTTAAACTTGGTACTAGTACATGTATATAGATACCAGATGGTAAGTAGAAAAAAAATTTTTTTTATTTTTGCTGCTGCGTATCATTTGCTTAAATTTTGTTTTTTGTTTTTTTTTTTGGACTTTTTTTCTTGTTTTTAGCAACACTTTTGACAATTTAGCATGAACATCTAAGTTCCATTGATGCTACTCTGTGAACATTACAGGAATATTCAAAGGAATAATCAATATTTAACGGGGTCCTTGAATTGGTAGCCTAGTGGTTAAAGTAGTTCGTCTACTATCTGTCGCATGGTCTGTCGAGACTTAGATTGCGGCTTTGAGTCTCACTGCAAACATGTTCTACTCGACTCTAATCTTAATTGACAAGGATTGCCTTCTCCAATACAAACTGGACGCTATGAATATAAACTTTGGTATGTTATTTTTTGACAGACATGAAAGTGGCATTAAAACAACATTCAAACAAAACATAAATTCATTATTTAATGTTAACATTACATAATAACTGAAGTTCTACAGGAATAAGATTGCACCTGTAAAAATCAATATTTTTACAAATATTTTTCCAAGCAAATTACTTGACTGACTATTTTTTTAAATTTATTTATTGAAACTTGTTTCCAAGTTATAACAGATCTGAAAAATTAAATGCAAGGGGTTCTAATTTTAAAATAAAATCTATAAATAATTTTGTTATCCTGTCTTTAATTGGTTTTTAAAAACCATCCAATATTTTGAAGTTTGTCCAAACGAAGGTGTATCAAACATGGTCGTTTTTACCCTACATGTACTAGTTACATTGTATATATCAATTGATACTATTTACAATTTACAAGTCTCATACTTTAAATTCTAGTATGTAAAGTAGGAAATACATTAAAATCCAGTGTAAGCCTCATTCAAATCAACATCCAGTTGAAAAAAATAATGATTAAATTTTGATGTTTCATTCCATGATATTTTTACTGCAAGATAAATGTAAGACTTTTCCTCACTAATATAAGAATGTCTTCTTTACATTTCAGCTGTGAATGGTGTATGTGACAGGAATGCTGTAACGACATGTATTACATCAATGTCAAGTGCAGGAGCAACTGATTTGAATGAACAATGCACGTAAGTATTCCTTGCAGAACAAAAAAAAATACAGCCCTTTATGTATGGCTTATTAAGTCCTGAATATTCTTTTCATTATGAAAATCAAGGTATCACTGTTTACATCCTCACAAGTCAGGGTTTCTGTGTCCTCATGTGTCCACGCAACCCTGAAAAACTTGTCTAGGAAATTCCTGGGCTGGAAGATTTTCATAGGAATGCAAACCTTCAAAATATCAACTGATGGAATTGCTTGAAAGAAGCAAGTGTTTGGCAGTAGTCATTCTTACTTATTCTTGAGTGGGAAGAAAGCGTAACGCATCTAGTAAATAGCACGGTAAAAACAAACTTTTATCACTAATGTACAAAATACACGGATTTTCACATGGTCTATATGCAGCACATCTGTTTGTTTTTTTTACAATCGACATCGGGATATCCCCTAACCAAGTCATGAATAAAGGCGATCTTTTGATTGGCTATATTCAGGTATGATGTAGCCAATCAAAATAGTAACTTCTATCCCAGGAATTTCCTAGCTAAGTTTGTCAGGGTTTTGTGGACACAGAAACCCTGACTTGTGAGGATGCACTGTTTATAATTTAATAATATTTGTGTATAAATGTACTGTACATGTACTTTGTAAATGCTTCTTTAAGTGTTTAGGTCCATAATATGAAATTTATTTTAATTGAAACATATCTATATCTTATGGCCTTATTAGTTTTATAATGATGTCCAGTTTAATTTAGGTGGGTGATACAAATTC
The DNA here is from genome assembly GCA_944474755.1 of Limnoperna fortunei. Lineage (NCBI taxonomy): Eukaryota > Metazoa > Mollusca > Bivalvia > Mytilida > Modiolidae > Limnoperna > Limnoperna fortunei. Next base: position 76,761,381 of record OX104116.1, read on the forward strand.
CCATTTAGAACCTGAACAATGGACAAAAAAATTTGCAATCCTCTTAAATTCTGTCAATAACATCTTGCCTGAATTTGACAAATTTTTGACATGGTGGTAATGTACAAGTATCTACATGTATACCAACTTCAACCTGAACCCAGTTATTGTCTCTCTTATATTTATTTTGTACATCTGAATTGTCCAAGGGCAAAACTAGCCAAAATTAAAGCTTTTATCATGAGGTAAACACAGTGTACTTTCAGCGATGCTTGTTTTTTATTTTCAGAGTACAATTACCGGAGTTCCAAGAATGCATAGATGAATACAAAGATGACTGTAAGGGCGATCCTGTTATGGACCAAGTGACACCATTGGTTTCAAGTTATAATACACTGTGTGCTACAGTTTTAGGGGGATCAGGTGAGTACTTTATTTGTAATATGTATGTTTTTTGATGAATCTGAAGCAGAATTGTTATATAATGATTCTAAATTGATGTGAGTGAAATACTGTTAGACCACAGTTGTTGAAAAATGATCTTGTATTGATGGATCAACAATGAATTTTTGAGAGCTTAAGTCACTTTAGTGGACGCTCCGGATAAGCTAGCTACAATAATGTACATTGTAGCTTCTTTTTTTAGCTCACCTGACCCTAAGGGTCATTTGAGCTGTTGCCATCACTTGGCGTCCGTCGTCGTCCGTCTTCGTCGTCGTCGTTAACTTTTCTTCAAAAATCTTCTCCTCCAAAACCACTGAAGGGATTGCTTTGAAACTTTGCACACATCATCAGTAAAATGCCCTCTACCAAGTTTGCCCAAATCATGGCCTCAGACCAACCAACATGGCCACCATGGCTAAAAATAGAACAGAGGGGTCAAAATACAGTTTTTTGCTTATAGTTCAAAAAGTATAACAGATGCAGGAAATCCGAACAGACTTTCCTTGTTCAGCATCTAAAGCTCTACAAAACACTCCATTGGGTCAAAGTTGTATGATGACTCCTTATAGGAGTTATTGCCCTTTAATTGTCAAAATTGATGATTTTTGCCATTTTTGCCTCAAAATCTTGAAAATTATTAGAACTAGAGAAAAAATTAGCATTGCTTAATTGTTCTGCTCTATAAGGGCTACAAAAATGACTTAAGGGTCAAGATTGTCTGATTAACCGTTTAAGAGTTATTCCCCTTGAACTGTTTTTTTTAATCAGTTTTAATTGATTTTTTAAAATCTTCTCCTCTGAAAAAACAGAAAGTACTGCTTTGAAACTTTGTACACATCATCTGTCAAATGTCCTCAACCAAGTTTGCACCAACCATGGCTGCAGATTAACCAACATGGCCACCATGGCTAAAAATAGGATTGGGGAGGGGGGCGGTAAAATACAGTTTTTGGCTTATATTTAAAAAGTGTAACAGATACAGGAAAACTGAAAAGACATGCCTTCATCTGCATCAAAAGCTCTACGAAACACTCCATTGGGTTGAAGTTGTGTGATCACTCCTTATAGGAGTTATTGCCCTTTAATTGTCGAAATTGATTATTTTTGACATTTTTGCCTCAAAATCTTGAAAATTATTAGAACTAGGGAAAAAGTTAGCATTGCTTAATTGTTCTGCTCTATAAGGGCTACAAAAATGACTTTAAGGTCAAGATTGTCTGATAAACGGTTTAAGAATTATTCTCCTTGAACATTTTTTTAATCAATTTTACTTGATTTTAAAAAATCTTCTCCTCTTAAACCAATGAAAGGACTGCTTTGAAACATTGCACACATCATCTTTAGGATGTCCTCTACCAAAATTGTGCAAATCATGACACCTGACTACCTACATAGCTACGTTGGATTAAAATAGAAAAAATGAAAAGGGGGGGGGGGTGGGGTGGGGGGTCAAGAGAGTTTGCGACTGATAGTTAAAAAAAGTAAAACAGGTTAGCAAATTTGAACTGAACCTCCCTTCTCCCTCTAACCATCAAAAGATCCTCCTTATAGGAGTTATTTCCCTTAAAAGGTCAAAATTAATGATTTTTGCAGAAGTGTTGGGCAATTCCTTATAGCAAAGAAATGCTGAATAAAAAAGGGTTGTTTGGTTTCAGGTTCAGGTGAGCGATACAGGCTCCTGGGAGCCTCTAGTTTTATGGATGGAGCTCCAAAGAGGTCCCATTACTCGTAATGGAGCAAGCAGGGAGTGATTCACACCCGGGGAGTTTATTCATACTAGTATAATACACTATTAAACGGTTTCCCTAAATTGCTACATACTTTTTAATGTCTTTGAAGTTTAACTGATATTTCTACAACACCTAATTCGTTAGTTTTACACTTTATTTGTAATCGTGGCATTGTTGTCAAAATTGGAATTCCGGAAGTGCGTAATTTCTGAATCGATTTGGTAAAATATTCATCCGGATTAAGTTTTTCGGCTTTATTGCATTAGCTGGGATCAAATTTTTACCATACGATTCTACAATTCTACACTCCACAATTTCAATTTTGTCAACAATGCCATGATTACGAAAAAGTGTTAAAATTATTTAATTAGACATTGTAGTAATGTCAACTGAACGGCGGAGAAAGGAAAAAATATCAATTGAACAAAAATAGCAGTTTAATATCGGAAAATATATATAAATCTCAAGAGTGTTTTTGCTCTGTTATGAGTAATGGGACCTCTTTGTAGCTCCGTCCATGCAAAATATAAAAAAGGAGCTACATTTTTGTAGCTACGTATAAGCATCTGCGCAGAAGCATTCATTGTACTTCTGACATATGTACAGTATAAACAAATATATTCTTTCAATTGCAGCTTATAAATTTATTTTTAAAAAAGATTAAAATAAAATATGTTTTTTTAAAATTTGAAAGAACTTTAATTTCAAAACATTTAAAAAGCGTTTGTTTATCAGTCGGTTAAAATTTTTCATTAAGGGCCCATTGTAAGTGGTTGTCATCGTTAATTAGACATCTAGGAAGTAAACAAATTGCGCCTAATCCATTTGAAACACGTAAAACAGTAAAATACACAAAATCTTTGCAATTTTTATTTGCATTACATATTTAATCAAAAGGTAGAATTCTATGCCTCTCAGTACGATCTATGACACTTTTGTTGGCATATATTGACCATGAGCACCTCTTAAGAACCTTGATCATCGACTTCCTGTTTACCAAATACTTAGATTACAGTAAAACCTTTTAAAATGGGCCCCTGAATAAACCGGTTTCCTGTCGATTCCAGCCAAAAATTTAGGTCCCATTTTCCGCCCTTTAAGTCCTTTGTTAAATAAACCTGTATAAACCGGACCTCATATATTCTGAATTTCGACCCTTATGTCCAGTCCCATTACACATTTCTCTATTAAAATCTACCTGTTTAAACCGAATTCTTTACGTGAGCAGATGCATTTATTTTATCAATTGATAGCTATCCAAACAAGGTAATTTACATGACATGTGAGGTCTAATTTAGGGGTTATTTAATTAATGAACCAAAGCGTAAAATAAAGGTGAATTGTTTTCAAAACAATTTAATTTTCATAATTTGCATTAATTTCAAAAGTGAATTCTACTTATGAACCAATGCATTAAAAAAAAATGCAAATCATTTTTGTAAACCAAATAATTTCAAAAGTAAAATGGAGAGCACACCAAAAATACCAGAAAATTTTACGATTTGAGGTGTAACACTCCATCGCCAAAACGATCTCGTTAAGAATTAAGTCTGATGAAATGCTACGACATAGCATAGGTTTTCATAGCATATATGGTAAACATGGAAACAGTAAAGATTATCGTTACCTGGAGTTTCTTTTGCTTATATATGCAATCACTAACAGATGCAATATTGTGCGAAGAAAAATGGAGAAAAAACAAGGAACACTTGACATGCATTTTGCTGTAAACTATTGATAAATTATCACTCTCATATATAATAATAAAATATCAGTGTGTATTATAACTTTTATTAAATATAATACATGTTATAACATTTCTTTCCATGCATATAAAATGAGTGTCCGTAGTCTTTTATACCCCCCCCCCCCTCCCTTTTTTCATCATCACTTCCGGTGTTTTTTCAAATACGAACAAACCGGCTAACTGCCCAAACCGGCCATATTGTTCGGTTCGTTAGGTAGCCGGTTTATACAGGTTTTACTGTATTACACATAGTTGACATACATGCAAAATTTCAATGGCAGTTTTTTAAGCAAATATATATAGTAAACAGGAAGTAGATGACCAAGGAGCATTAAATCGCTTTACACCATATGGGAATATAGGATAAAACAATATGCAAAATATAAGGTTTCTGCACCCTGACCAAGGAACATTAAATCGCTTTGCACCATATGGGACTATAGTATAAAGAAATATGCAAATTGCTTTATCCTGTAGTCCTATATGGTGTAAAGCAATGCATATTGCTTTATCCTATAGTCCCATATTGTGTTAAACGATTTAATGCTCCTTGGTCATCTCCTTCCTGTTTACCGAATGCTTTTTTTTTTACACATAGTTGACATACATGCAAAATTTTTGTTGCAGTTTTCCATGCAACTATAGGGTGCAGAATCCTGATATTTTGCATATTGCTTTATCCTATAGTACCAGCATGCCTACCACTTTTTTTAGTTTGGGGTTCTTGTACCCTTTGGCCTAACAATTTAGAGGTACTCTGAAAATTTTGGGGGTACATATTTTTATGTGTATTTTTTCATGTGATTTATTTTTAAAAAACTTGTTCGATTACATTACCCTCTGACTGCAAATTATTGGTTCCTCAATCATTATTATTATTTATATCGGATTCCGGCTCAGTGTTTTATCTCTTAACCCCAAATTGGGTTAAGGTTCGCTTCATATTGTTCCTCTGCAGCTTGAAGGTCAAACAAATTTAGGACTTTTTAAAGAGCTTCTGCCGATGGATTAAATTGTTTAAATCTGCAAATTAAAATCGCGGAATCATAGTCAATGACTGTTAATGAGAGAGTAAAAGAAGCATCGCTTTGGTTAGATTAAATTGCTACAATCAACCAATGAGAATCGATTGAACAATTGGACCTTCAATTCAATAAGTAGGACGTTGTAATGTTTACAACTTTAATTTTTCGAACTTATGCATGCAAGCACATATTGGTCTTGCATTTTAAACGTTCAAGTTACTTTTTCTGCGTGAATCACGTACTGCAGTATGTGAATGGGCATGCTGATAGTACCATATGGTGTATAGCGATTTTATGCTCCTTTGTCATCTACTTCCTGTTTTCAGAATACTTAGATTTTTACACATATTTGACATACATGCTTAATTTTTGCGAAAGCAGGGGTATCACTAGTGAGTTTTAGCTTGCAGTCCACTCTTGTTTATACTTGTTAGAATTCAGGTGACCAAATTGATTAAGGAATCTATTTTCAAATGCTTTTGTCAGTGAGGAAAGTGGCGAGTGCTAAAACATTCACTGGATCAACTCTTGTAAATGAGTTTATATTGGTATATAAACTCTTGTAAATGCGCTTATATTGGTATATCAACTCTTGTAAATGAGCTTATATTGGTATATCATTTAATCAACCCTGTAAAATAAATATGTATTCTATGGATCTGTTAAAAAATCATTTTGATTCAATTTTTACTGTCCTTTTAGTCCACTGTTTTAGTTTTGTGATTTGTTGGTACATGTACATCTCTTTACATTATTTAAGCATGAAGCACTGCCCAATACAAAATGTAGCTTGAAACTGTTAGTATTAGAATAATTTCCTTTTCGTCTTTCAAACTTTTTCAATTTTTCTTTGCTTTGAAATGTACCTGCAATGGTCCTTTACTAATTTAAAATTTTTTGAACCGATCCTGAACTAAAGATGGCTGACATTGGAGGACATTTTTTTTGTTTCAAAGGAGCTAAACATGAATGACCATTTAAACCCAAAATGTTCATTATTGACAAGAGGGCCTCGGTGACTGAGTGGTTAAGGTAGTTCCTTTACTATTGATTAAGTGGTCTGTCTACACTAAGATTGCAGGTTCAATTCTCACTGTGGGCAGGGTGTCCTCGACTCCAATATTAATTTACAAGGATTGCCAGTTTTCCTACCACAGGTCCTGTGTTTTCTTCTGGTACTCCGGCTTCCTCCCCAATAAAAACTGGACGCCATGATATAGCTGACAAATTGCTGAAATGGCATTAAACATCATTCAAACCAACAAAAAACATTACTAACAAAAAGTATGATTTTTATTGAAAGGGGCATCTAATATAATATTAGTTTCAAATGTTATGTTTAATTACAGTTGGTAGTTATTAATTTTCTAAGATCCCATAGAACATATTACACTTGTGTTCTGCATTATTGCTTTGGAAATCAAGCATTTTAATTGATCAATCCAAGGTGTAGCAGTAACCATGTTATTGATAAGTGATCTCTGGAGCCTCTTGATTTTATTGTCTATCAATACCCTTAATATTACAAATATAGTGCAATCTTAAATAAATGTTTTGAATATGGTGGCACATTAATGAACCCTTGACATAAGCCCAGAAATAACTTTACTGACTGAATCTCTTATTATTATCATGCTACTCTGTCGAATGCTTTTTGAAATCTATCCAACATCAATAGTGTACACTTCTTCATATTACTTAGACACTAATATTATAAATAGAAGTCCAAAATGAATCTATAAGCATGCAAAACTATTCCTTGTTGCCGCCATGATAGATTCACATTGACATTTTACCATATATGTATAGTTGTTGGCATTCTAATACTTCCCAACCCTATATTGCAAGCAGACAAAGACATCTTTTGTCCGAAGTCCCAGCTGCTAATATCTCTTAATAAGGCCACAATTAAAAAAGTCTGTGTTTCCCCTTTCTCCGGGGCTGGCAGGCAGGCAGGCAGTTTTTAGCTCACCTGACCCAAAGGGTCAGGTGAGCTATTGTTATCACTTTGCGTCCGTTGTCGTCGTCGTTGGCGTCTGTAAACTTTTTACATTTTAATGTTCTTCTCTGACACCACTTGGCCAATTGAAACCAAACTTGGCCATAATGTTCATTGGATGGACCTTTACAAAGTTTGTGTTTTTTATTTTGATTGGTAAACCAATATGGCCACCACCTCAAGACTTAGTTTAACATAGGACCCTATGGGAAAAAAGTTAAAAAGGGCTTCTTCTCTGAAACCGCTTAACCAATCAAAACCAAACTTACTAGCAATATTGTTTGGATGGTCCTCTATTAAGCTTGTATTTTTGATGGGAATTGGAAATTCAAAATGGCCGCCACCCCAGGACTTAGTTTAACATAGAACCCTATGGTAAAAAGTTTTAAAAGGCTTCTTCTCTGAAACCGATTAATCAATGGAAACAAAAACTTACTAGCAATATTGTTTGGATGGTCCTCTATAAAGTTCGTGTTTTTTATGGCAATTGGAAATTCAAAATGGCTGCCACTGCAGGACTTATTTTAACATAGGACCCTATGGGAAAAAGTTTGAAAGACTTCTTCTCTGAAACCGGTCAACCAATGGAAACAAAACTTACTAGCAATATTGTTTGGATGGTCCTCTATAAATTTAATGTTTTTTATCCCAATCGGAAATTCAAAATGGCCGCCACCGCAGGACTTGGTTTAACATTCGACCCTATGAGAAAAAAGTTTAAAAGGGCTTCATCTCTGAAACCGTTTAACCAATCAAAACAAAACTTACTAGCAATATTGTTTGGATGGTCCTCTATAAAGTTTATGTTTTTAATGGCAATTGGAAATTCAAAATGGCTGCTACCGCAGGACTTAGTTTAAAATAGAACCCTATGGGAAAAAGTTTTTAAAGGCTTCTTCTCTGAAACCGGTTAATCAATGGAAACAAAAACTTACTAGCAATATTGTTTGGATGGTCCTCTATAAAGTTTATGTTTTTTATGGCAATTGGAAATTCAAAATGGCCACCACCGCCGCAATACTAAGTTTAACATACGACCCTATGGGCAAATAAAAAAAATCTTCTCTATACAACCAGTTAACCAATGAAACAAAGCTTTCTAGTAATACTGTTTGGATGGTCCTATTTAAAGTTTATTGAAAATTACAGGACTTACTTTAACATCAGGGAAATGCCATCTTCATTGCCTATAAAATCAGGTGAGCGATACAGGCTCTTAAGAGCCTCTGGTTCTAATGACAATATGGCCTTGATTTCAAATTTAAATATGATGTAGATATACTAGTACATGTACATCTATACGGTATAAAATTTGTACATTTAAACTGCCAATTACTAAGTTAGTGCTTACGACTAACATTTTCGTCTATGGTTATCGTCTGTTAAAGTGTAAATGGTTAGAATGTTTCCATATAAATATATGTAATTTTGTTATCAACCTCAATATCAGGACATCCATCATTCATTTACTAAAACATTGAATTGGATTGAAAAAACACACAAAATTTAATAAGAACCACAAAACCATGTGGACCAGTATATGTCATAGAATTAACCTGTATTTTGATTGATGCCTCTGCCAAACCAGTGTTCTTGACATGAGAGTTGTGTTGCAACAGGCAGGAATTTGAAGAAAATTTAATGACATACAAAATCCTTGGCCCTTAAAAATTCCATAATGCATACAAACATCCTACAAAATATAAATGTTGTAGCCCTAAAACTGTGGGAGCAGATAACCAGACTAGCATCCCAATCCAGATGCACAAAGGTTAATTAAAAACAACAAAAAATATTTTGTAGGCTAATAACAGAATATGTCACCAAATTAAAATGAACCTAGAACAGACAAGAGCTTTGGTTGGGGTTAGTCTAAAAAAAACAAACATTGCAAAAAAGATTATGTAGGGTAACCCTTAATTCAGGCTAATGTCATAGAATAAGCCTGAATTTAGTTAATAAAAATCTGACTGAACCTCCTTCCTCAGCATCAAAAAGCTCTACAAGACTAGATTGAGTTGAAGTTGTACATGTTCGATGATGCCTTATAAGTAGTGTTATTCTGATGATCGAAAAAAGGTCACAAATCGGTTTACTAGTACCTCAATTTATCAGAAAAATATTCAGGTCTTTTTTTCTTGGCAAATATCAAATGTCTTGACAATGTGAAGAGTTTGATTATCTTTATAATGCTTTAATCTGGTGTTAAAAAAGACAAAAATGAAGTACTAGTAGTGAAAATAAGACATATGAAACAAGTGTTGATTGAATGAAGGATATATAAACATGAATGTAAAAGAACTAAAGCGTAATTTATGACAGAATTTGATTTTAAATTCAGAGTTATTTACTATAATGGTTATTTAGGGTTACCTACAATACTATTTGAACAATAATCCAAGTACTAGTATTATATTTTATTGTAACATTCAATACATGCCTGAGATGACATGCAATGTAACAATCACTTAAAATGTATTTAATTCCTTGTATGTACATGTATATGAAAATTAATGTTGAATTCCAAAGAATAAGAAACTTCTTTAATACTGCAGTATACCCAGATCAGCTGTAATATTATCTACAGCTGTTCAGCCTCTGAAATCACTAGATTTTTTGTATCTACATTCCATGCTAATTAAGGGCATTTTAGTCCTTATATGTAAAAAAAAATCTGCTAAAAATGTGGTCTTTTTTTCAGGATGCACATTTACCCATTGTATGAGTCAGTTGCCTCAAACTCAATCGGGACAACAACCTGTTGCCTCCCCAGAATTTTGTGGGTATGTAGAAATGTTTGGGTAATAACATTTGAATATACTGTATATACATATGTACCCTATATAGTTATGTCAGAAATAAGAATCGTCATAGAATGATTCTAAAATGGTGTGCATCAATTGTCATAAGGATTGCCAGTTGTCCTTCAGAAGGGATAGGAGTATTCTTTGAGTGTTCTGGCTTCCTCCCAAAAAACTTGATGCCATGATGAAGCAAATGTAGCTCTGTACAAATAAATCACCCAGAATGGTTGCCTCTGCAGGACAGTTTAAAATAGAACCTATTGGAAAATTGTTTCAAAACAACCTTCTCTTAAAACCAGAGAACTTATTGGAACCAAACTTATCAGCAATATTTAATAAAGGCCCCACCACTTTGTGGCGGACACTCTATAGTGTTCTTTGCAGTCTCCATCCATGGGAAAACTAAATGTGTCTAGAACGTAACTATTTTTTTGTCTTTTGAGGTAGGCATTTGATTTTTGGAATGTGGATAGACAATATCAAGGCGATGGGTCGCATACAGTGGTTGTTGACCTTTCACCTTGAACTTTGACCTTAAGGTCACATTTTGGCTTTCTGAATGACAAATTCATGTCCAGGCTGAAATTTTTTTTATCTTTTGAGGTAGGTTTTTGATTTTTGGAATGTGGGCAGATAATATCAAGGTGATGTGTCGCATATCATAGTTAATTACCTTTGAACTTGCACTTTAAACTTAACGTCCCATGCTGGCTTTCTGAATGACAAATTCACGTGCAGGCTTTAACTTGTTTATCCTTTGAGGAATGCTTTTCATATTTGGAATGTGGGTAGATAATATCAAAGTGATGTGTCACATACTGTGGTTGTTGACCTTTGACCTTGAACTTTTACCTTTAGGTAACATTATTGCTTTCTGAATGACAAATTCATGTCAAGGCTGTAATTTTTTTATCTGGAATTTGGCTAAATAATATTAGGGCGATGTGTCCCATACAATGGGTGATGACCTTTTACCTTGACCTCAAGGTTGGCAGGGCCCACAGAGATGGATATCATCTGATTGATATCTAGTTAGATTGTCAATCAATTTAAAAGGGCAGTCACCACAGGACAAAGTTTGATGTTACCACAAATATACTGTTTAAATGTCTTACAATCTAAAAATCAGTTTTAAAGCTGTCTGTTATAATGAATGTTTATGGTATGATCCTCTAGGGTTTTTTCACAGTGCATCTGTAAACATCCCATAATCCTATTCTTCTTTTTTTTTAATAAAAAAAATGCAAGCAAAAAGTTGCATTACATGTGACTTTTAGTATAATTTATTGTTTGTTAACTTGTTCTCATCCTAATAAGACCTTTATTTTTTTTACTGTGACAATGTTAGCAACCATTCATTCAGTCAATAATGTAAAGGTTACAATTTCATTCATGCTGAAAAATGAAGACTAGCACCAGTGTAAATATTTTTACCTATTATGGTATATTGTAAACCATTAGACATCAACATTCCAATATAAAGAACAACAATACACAGTGGATATTAAGGATCTATATTCGCCAGGTTCAACATAAAGATTATCCCATGTTAATTTACATAATTCGATCAATAGCAGACATCTGAGTAATGTATATATGATGCAGTTAGCACAACAATACAATATTAATCAACTTAATTGCTAAGGGGCCTAATTAGCTGAGTGGTTAAGGTAGTTCGTGTATGATCACGTGGTCTGTCACTGAGGTTGTGGGTTCAAATCTCACTTTGGGCAGGGTGTACTCAACTCAACTCCAATCTTAATTTACAAGGATTGCCAGTTTTCTACCAAATGTGGGGGGTTTTCTCTGAGTACTCCGGCTTTCTCCCCCAATAAAAACTGGACGCCATGAAATAGCTGAAAAATTGCTGAAATTGGCGTTAAACATCATTCAAACAAGCAAACAAAACATAATTGCTAAATGAAGATAAATAATGTATACATGCATGTCCTCATTTTGGAGTTGATTTTGTATCCTTCAAGTATGTTTCTAGGTATAATGTTCAAGAATAATGAAAAAATATTAATATGAATTTATAAAGCTTAATTTTGCTAACCTGCAAAATTCAGTTTTTTGTAATGCATAAAAATTGTTTACTTTACTTATCGTCCAATAAGGAAGTTACTTAAAACCATTTCCAGTAACAAATAGATAGTACAATACTATTACATGTCTTCAGTACACACAAAAAAAGAAAGTAAATCTTTTCAAACCAAAATTTTCCTTTAGCAAAACCACCATGATAAAGCTTTGGAATGCAATCATTTGTAATAATTTGTCTCTTTAAGAAAATATAACTAAATTAGAGATTAAATTAAATTTTCTTGTATACACAGAGCAATGTTTTGCAAGACCGACAGGCCTAGTAAACTACAATTTGTACAAGTTATGTAGGACTGTTGATTGCCAGACAATGTTATTTCGAAATATAATTTGTTTTTGGATTAATTTTTTATGTAAAATTATTTGCAACACATAAATTGTAGTTTATAATTTAGCATTTCATTTCTAAAAACAGTTAACATACTTTTTCATGAGATTTAATATTTAATCTACTGTTTGCCTTTGAAGGACAAACTCAGTAAAATATTAAGGTTTTTGCTAAAATTCCTACCGTGGTATAAGTTACACATGTATAGACCTCATGAATATGAAGGTTTTTTTCTGATTGTCATATGGCTATATATGGTATATGATATTAAACAGATATACATGTATCATGATTTATCTGTTTAATTACATGTACATGGAATATCATGGATTTAAAGTGGGATGATAGTAGACTAGGGCATGTGGTTTATTGACTTTTTATTTCTACTTTTTCCGAATGAAATTTTTGTGGGGTTATTATATGTTGGGGTAATTGTTTACTGAATACCGCGGTGATGATAAAATGGATGCAAATTTCCCTCCCGCAGGTAGAAATGAGGAAAAGTGTGAAAAATACACTATCTTTTACCCAATCAAACACCAATATTTTTATATGGGGTGTAATAAATGGTAGAATCCCACAAGTCCACAAATAATATAGTACAAAAAAAATATAACACTCTGTGGTTATCAAAGGTTATGGTCTCGTAAGGTGTTTTTGAGGGCTGGTTTATTTTTAGTTCTGCTTGTCATGGGCATTAATATTATTACTTATATAGAACCAAAACCCAAAATTGTCAAGGTTTTCATATATAATTTTATATGTTGTAAAATCTTGGAACATATATTGACAAGTAACATAAGGCAACATTTAGATAACCATAACATTCTGCATGATACCCAACACAGGTTTCGTAGTAAACGCTCATGCGAGACACAATTAATTATAAGTATTCAAGACTTAGCTAAATCCTTGGCAAATGGTGACCAAATTGATAACATATTTTTAGATTTTTCTAAAGCTTTTGATAAAGTTCCGCATCAAAGATTAATTCATAAATAAGATTATTATGGCATTAAAAATCAAAACTTAAAATGGATTACAGATTTTTTGACAGATAGGCAACAACAGGTTCTTTTAAATGGTACAAATTCTTCAAAATTATCCATTGATTCTGGTATGCCACAGGGCACTGTTTTAGGTCCAACTCTATTTTTCTTGTGTATAAATGACCTGCCTGAACATGTTAATTGTAACGTAAGGCTTTTTCCCGATTATTGTTTACTTTATAGAAAAGTCAATAATGGTACGGATGCCAATTTACTACAAAACGACCTCTCAAACTTAGAAAAATGGGAAAGTAATTGGCAAATGAACTTTAATCCTGAAAAATGTTACACAATTCATGTTACTAAAAAAACTAAACCAACAAATTTTGACTATAAACTTCAAAATCATACTTTAGAGTCTGTTAAAGTAAGTAAATACTTAGGTGTAACTATTACTTGTAATGCAACTAAAACATTAGGCTTTTTACTCAAAAAGTTAAAAATCTTACTTACACTTCACTTGTGCGCTCGGTTATTGAATATTCCTCCCCAGTTTGGGACCCATACAAAAATAATTGGATATCTCAGGTTGAGCAAATTCAAAGAAAGGCTGCAAGATATGTACTGAATAATTACAAAGACAGATCTCCAGGGGCAGTTACAAACATGTTAAATACATTAAAACGGGAAAGTTTGGAAAGTAGGCGCAAAAAATCAAGATTAACTTTACTATACAAAATTAATTGGGGGTTAGTAGAGGTTCCAAAAGACATGTTTACTAGATCTTACAGGCATACTCGGGGGGAACATAAATTTAGGCAACTATCAACAAACAAGGATGTATATAAATACTCTTTTTTTCCCAGAACAATAACAGATTGGAATAATCTACCTGAATCCAAAGGTATGGCATCATCCCTGGAATCCTTCAAAAGTGGTCTATCCACTCTAACATTTGAAGAATCTCCAGTGACATACAGGCTATAAATATAACACTGTACAACTGTATATATGTTTTTATTTATATGTAATCTAAACCAAAATAGTAGAACTTTATAAAATTTTAATAGAAAAATAGTAACATTTTTACGCTCATACTTTGAATGTAAGTTTTTAAATGCTTTGACTTTTAAGTCCACTTTTTTTGTACTTGCGCACAAGTTCCTGGATGTTTTACATCCTTCAGGAGTCTACTCCCGTATATGGAAGAAGATAGTACCACTTTAAATAATAATGCCTTCTAAAAATTCAAGTACACTTTCTTTTATCACATGTCTTTTTCCGCCATTTTTCTTATGTCCTTTTAAGCTTGGTAACAGATTTCATCAGTTCTCATTATTAATCACTCTAAACTTAACTTAAACTTAATTTTCATCTGCACTTCCCGGTAGCCATTTGAACAGTTTTGCTAAAGCCTCCTCATTTGACATTTAGAGTTACCATTGGAATTTGAAGGTCTAAAGGGAAAATATTTTTATTAAAAAAAAATCACTAGAGAGGTTTATTAACCTATTTTAATTTTAGAGACTTTAATGGCATTTTTGTGCAATTCTCCTGGTTAACTGCATATATTGCAGACATTAACCTTTTTAATTATTTTAAAAATAAAGTTTTTCAGACTCACTAAAAACATAGGAAATACAGACAGTGGTATACCACTCAAATAATTAATCCTCTGAACTGTAAAATACATGACCCTATTATAAGGTTACTTAAATATAATTCAATGCAGAGCTCTCTCTCAGGTTCGAATAAATAATGTGCTTCACCATATAGAGCCTCAAAGTCTTGTGTACTCCATCATCTCAATGATCATCGAAAACACCTTGCGTTTATTCCATATACCCTATTTACACTATGTTCAATCAAGTGTGTCTTGTACAATAAAAAGTTGACAGGTTGATAAAACCTAGGTGAAAACATTAACTTGGGTGATTATTGAATTATAAAAGAATGATTTTTAATAATTTTTTTCAGAAAAGTAATGAATTTTAAGACTTGTGTGAAATTGCAAAAAGAAAAGGCCAACTGTGATCCGAAAGACCAGAATCTCGCACAGGTTCAATCCATTTCACAAAGTTATGACATGCTATGTTCACCTTCAGGTGAGTAATGTTTGAATCATTTGGATAAGAAAAATGTAAGCTATCATTACTCTGACATTATTATACCCCCGCTTGCAACTCCTCATACACCACTGAATGGAATTTGTTGAAACTTACACAGAATCTTGGTCACATATTGCCATTGTGCACTGGATATTAAATATTTTGATCAGAATATTATTGGAGGTTTCCCATAGAAAAACATGGACTTTGTCATTGACATAGGCGATGCCATTCTTTGTGGGATTGGGGAGGGTTACGTGTTTTATCTGCAACTTCGCCTTCATGTTTAACTAGATAAAGTTTAAATTTCATAATTAAGAACACCTGAATTTTCAAAGTAATTGTGAAGCGGGGGGTATCAATGGTGAGCATTGCTCACAGGTTTTTTACTCTAGTTTATAATATTGTTCAATGATTCAGAGCTTGGAATTAAATTGATATAATAAGCATGAAAATTTTATTAACAATTTTTCTTTGCTTTAAAATGTACCTGGAAAGGTCCTGTACTAATTTTAAGTTTTTTAAACTGATCCTGAAGTAAAGATGAGGGGCCTCGGTGGCTGAGTGGTCAAGGTAGTTCGTCTACTATTGATCACGTGGTCTGTCAACACTGAGATTGCGGGTTCGATTCTCACTGCAGGCAGGGTGTACTCGACTCCAATCTTAATTGACAAGGATTGCCAGTTTTCCTACCGCAGGTCGGGGGTTTTCTCCGGGTACTCCGGCTTCCTCCCCCAATAAAAACTGGACGCCATGATATAGCTGAAAAATTGCTGAAAGTGGCGTTAAACACCATAAAAACAAACAAAACAAACAAGTAAAGATGACCTTCATCGGTGGACATTTATTTGTTTCAAAGGATCTAAACATAACCAAGCAGGTTCATTATTGACGTAAATTATGATTTTTATCAAAAGTGGGATTTTATATTAGTTTCAAATGTTATGTTAAATTACAGTCAGACGTTATTTTTATGCCCCCGCGACGACATGTCGGGGGGGCATTAAGTTTTACTCATGTCCGTCCGTCCGTCCGTCCGTCTGTACGTCCGAACAAATTTCCGTCAAGCTTTTCTCAGAAACCGTACATGAGAACAATTTGAAATTTGGCAGGGTGGTTCAGTATCATAAGTTGTATGTCCTAAGCAACTTTCAGACCTGTCGGACAACTACTTCCTGTTTGGGACTTCATTTAGCGGGGGCATCCGTGTCCCATGGACACATTCTTCGATTTTTTTCTAATATCCCATAGAACATATTACTCTTGCATTCTGCATGCTTTGGAAATCAAGCATTTTAATTAATCAATCCAAGATGTGTAGCTGTAACCAAGTTAGTGATACATGATCTCTGGAGCCTCTTGATTTTTAGCTCACCTGACCCAAAGCTATTGTTATCACTTTGCGTCTTGCATCGTCGTCGTCAGCATCTGTAAACTTTTTACATTTTAATCTTCTTCTCTGAAACCACTTGGCCAATTGACACCAAACTTGGCCATAATGTTCATTAGATGGACCTTTTTTTATTAGGATTAGAAAACAAATATGGCCGCCACCACAAGACTTAGTTTAACATAGGACCTTATGGGAAAAAAGTTAAAAAGGCTTCTTCACTGAAACCGGTTAACCAATGAAAACAAAAACTTACTAGCAATATTGTTTGGATGGTCGTCTATAAAGTTTGTGTTTTTTATGGCAATTGGAAATTCAAAATGGCTCCCAACACAGGACTTAGTTTAACATAGGACCCTATGGGAAACAGTTTTAAAGGCGTCTCCTCGGAAACCGGTTAACCAATGGAAACAAAACTTACTAGCAACATTGTTTGTGTGTTTTATCCTAATAGGAAATTCAAAATGGCCACTAAAGCAGGACTTTGTTTAACATTGGACACATGGGAAAAAAGTTAAAAATGGCTTCTTCCCTGAAACCAGTTAAGCAATCAAATTAAAACTTACTACCAATATAGTTAGGAAGTTTATGTGTTTTATCCCAATAGTAAAATCAAAATGGACACCACGGCAGGACTTAGTTTAAACTAGGACCCTGTGGGAAAAGTTTAAAAAAGCATCTTCTCTGAAACCAGTTAACCAATGTAAACAAAACTTACTAGCAATATTGTTTGGATGGTCCTCTATATAGTTTTTGTTGTTTATGACAATTGGAAATTCAAAATGGCCACCAATGCAGGACATAGTTTAACTTAGGACCCTATGGAAAAAAAATTTAAAAGGCTTCTTCTCTGAAACGGGTTAGCCAATCGAAACAAAACTTACTAGCAATATTGTTTGGATGGTCCTCTTTTAAGTTCATGTTTTTTTATCCCAATCGGAAATTCAAAATGGCCACCACCGCAGGACTTGGTTTAACATTGGATCCTATGGGGAAAATTTACTGACAATATTGTTTGGATGGTTTTCTTTAAAGTTTATGTTTTTTATTGCCAAGAGGAAATTCAAAATGGCCACCACCGCAATTTAAAATAGGACCCTATGGGCAAATTAAAAAAATTATAATTATAAAACCGGTTAACCAATGGAAACAAAATTTTTTTGCAATATTGTTTGGTAAAGTAAATGTTTTGAATATGGTGGGACATCAATCACTTCTTGACATAAACCCAGATATATTTAACTCACCTGACTGAATCTGTTATTATTATCATACTACTCTGTCGAATGCTTTATTGAAATCTATCAAACATCAATAGTGTACACTCTTTCTTATTACTTAGACTCATATATATATTATAAAGAGAAGTTCAAAATGAATCTATAAGCATGCAAAACTATTCCTTGTTCCCACCATGATAGATTCACCTAGACATTTTAAGTATCAGTCCATGTAAGAATGCATACATGTGATGGCACATGAAAGAAAAAAACGCAAACTTTTGATCATGGAATTTGATAAAACTATCCAATATAACAACATTCTAATTTATTTAAGTTCTGAATTATTTTGCCTTTTTAAGATATAATCATTTGAAATTTAGTTGAATTGTACAGTGAAAAATGTCAGGAAATTTTCCTGCCAAGTTTTCTTTATGTAACCAGTCAAAAATTATCTAGGAAATTGACACTTTTTCAAATGTAAAATCTTGTTAGTATTTGTTTTTATATCAAAATGATTGCATCTAAGCCAAAAAAGCTGAAAACAAAAAAAAAGTGTTCATTTGCTGCCCACTGCTAGCTATTACTTAAAGGGAAACTTCGCAAAAAAATGAAAATTTGATATGTTATTCTTCAAATAATAAGAAACACTTTTGCCTCTTGATGTTTTATTATATTTTCAATGGTTACGTTCCTACATTGAATTTACCGTGTTAAAAATGCACTTATGGAGGTCCGCCATCTTGTCACTATCTCGTCACCAGATGGCGATACTAGAAATCCCTAGACATCTAAGTACCTTAAAGTCGCCGTATGATAATAACGCGAAACAGTCAATAACAGAAGGTTGCACTATAAGACAAGGTTGTGGCAAGATAACGTATCGTATTCCTGATCTAAGCAAAAACCGGCTAACCCGAATTGTGTAACAAATAGTTAACAAGTTTAAAGACTTCTACTTAAGACTATGTCCACAGCAGCAACAACTTCATGCGAATATCATTTTCCAGAATTAAATGGAGAATAGTTTAATGGTATGGTGACCTCATTTTTCATCGAATATTCGTTTGAATTTCGTATTATTATTTTCAACTTAATCAGATTATGCAGGGACAGAATACTAGAATAGACTGTCCCTGGATTATGCAACTTATTGAACGAAACTTTTTCTATACAAAATCTTGGCGAAGTTGACTATTTTAGAAATAACAGTCATTAAATGAAATATTTATAAATACCCTGTTTTCGCGCATCAAAATTCACTTCACGTTTAGTGCATTTATTATTATTATTAATACTGGTAACATTTATTGTGCATGTGCGTAACACAGTTTCCAAAATTTTACATGTGTATATTTTGAGTCAACGTGTCAGTTTTACGTTTCCTCTGACATGACATCTAAAGGTATTCAAAATCTTATGTACATCCTGTGTTCTGACACTTTGGTGTATTCAAATCATACCTGTCCTTGGCAGGAGGGGGGCGTGCCGTTCTAATTTTGAAGTACATGATTAACCCTCAATCTGATTAGCTGTTGAAAATGTCTGTATATTCATACTTCAAAGTCGGCGTCAAATAATCTAGTAATTGCAATAAACTTTCTGTTTGTTTACCTGCTAATTATGTTAATTTCCCTTCAAAAAATGATTTACCTGTAAAATTTTCACGTCCAGGTACAACTGCCGTTTCAAGACGTGCAAAATTGTCTACGGACTTTTATTTTATGTTAAAAAAAATAAATATACAAATATATCTTTTATTACAATTATTATTTAGGTAATTATCTGAGTTAAATAAAGACAGGTTAAAATTTGTGTCTAAAAATACTTTTATTAATACAAAGATCATTAAAACATTAAGACTTATTTGGTAATTTTACGTTGTCAGCTGGTTATTAGTCATCGCCACAGTTTTAATATTCTTCAAAGAGCAAAGGCAGATAAACATATTTTTAAACTGGATTATTGATCATATTTACTGGATAATTACATTTATCACGTCACAAACGCAGTCACGTGATAAAATACTGTCAATATGGCAGCCCACATACACAAAATTTTACCACCTTTAATCCACTCTAGAAGCATAACGGTAAAGAATACAATAAAACATCAAAAGGCAATTATATTTCTTTTTATTTGAAGAACAACATATCAAATTATCATTTTTTCGCGAAGTTTCCCTTTAACATATATATGGATAGTTGTTGGCATGCTATTAGTATTTTCCATCCCTATTGCAAGCAGACAAAGACATCTTTTGTCCAAAGTCCCAGCTGCTTAACTTATTTGTTCATTTTGCTTAATGTCTCTTCATAAGGCCACAGTTAAAAAAAATCTGTGTTTCCCCTCTTTCTGGGTCTGGCAGACACACAGTTTTTGGCTCACCTGTACCGAAGGTCCATGTGAGCTTTTGCCATCACTTGGTGTCCGTTGTCTGTCATCCCTCGTCCGTCATAAACTTTTTCAAAAATCTTCTCCTCTGAAACCACTGGGCCAATTTTTTTCAAACTTGGCCACAATCATCCTTAGGATTTCTAGTTTCAAATTGTACCCAGGGTGTTGATCAACAGAAAAGGTGGCCGCCTGTTACTAAAAATAGAACATGGGTGTCAACATTTTGATCATTATCTGATAAATTATAATAGCTATAGAGAAAACCATTACTTCAAATTGATCAGCACATTAAGGTCTATAATAGCTGCTATTAGTGTGAAGTTGTGTATTGGCTTTTTGTAGGAGTTATTGCCCTTTAATGACGATTTTTGACAAATTTTTGGTATTTACAATATTACTTGAAAACTACAAGAGGTAGATTTTAAACTGTAAATAGCAATAAAAGCCCTACAATTCACTTAATTTGTCTGAAATTGTCAGATGACTCCTTATATGAGTTATTGCCCGTAAATGGCAATTATTTATGAAATTTTCCGTTTTTGTCCTGTAACTTAAAAACTATAACAGCTATAGTAAAACTGTATGTAGCAAAAATGATCAGCAATACAAGCCCTACAATTCACTTAATTTGTCTGAAATTGTCAGATGACTCCTTATATGAGTTATTGCCCGTAAATGGCAATTATTTATGAAATTTTCCGTTTTTGTCCTGTAACTTAAAAACTATAACAGCTATAGTAAAACTGTACGTAGCAAAAATGATCAGCAATACAAGCCCTACACTTCACTTCATTGGTCTGAAATTCTCAGATGACTCCTTATAGGAGTTATTGGCCTTAAATGGCAATTTTTAATGAAATTTTCCGTTTTTGTCCTGTAACTTGAAAACTATAGCAGCTAGATTGAAACTGTAAATTGCACAAATGATTAGAAATAAAAGCCCTACAATTGTCAGATGACTCCTTATATGAGTTATTTCCCTTAAATGACACTTTTTTTAATGAAATTTTCTGTTTTTGTCCCGTAACTTAAAAATTGTAAGAGCTAGAGTGAAACTGTTAATAGCAAAAATGATCAGCAATACAAGTCCTACAATTCACCCTGTAAGTCTGTAATTGTCAGATGACTCTTTATAGGAGTTATTGCCCTTAAATGGCTTTTTAGCTCACCTGACCCAAAGGGTCATGTGAGCTATTGTTATCACTTTGCGTCCGTCGGCGTTGTCGTCGGCGTCGTCGTCGGCGTCTGTAAACTTTTTACATTTTAATCTTCTTCTCTGAAACCACTTGGCCAATTGAAACCAAACTTGGCCATAATGTTCATTGGATGGACCTTTACAAAGTTTGTGTTTTTTA
Organism: Limnoperna fortunei; assembly: GCA_944474755.1. Taxonomy (NCBI): domain Eukaryota; kingdom Metazoa; phylum Mollusca; class Bivalvia; order Mytilida; family Modiolidae; genus Limnoperna; species Limnoperna fortunei. Next base: position 76,782,999 of record OX104116.1, read on the forward strand.
TTTTGATTGCTAAACCAATATGGCCGCCACCTCAAGACTTAGTTTAACATAGGACCCTATGGGAAAAAAGTTTAAAAGGGCTTCTTCTCTGAAACCGTTTAACCAATCAAAACAAAACTTACTAGCAATATTGTTTGGATGGTCCTCTATAAAGTTTGTGTTTTTGATGGGAATTGGAAATTCAAAATGGCCGCCACCGCAGTACTTAGTTTAACATAGAACCCTATGGGAAAAAGTTTTAAAAGGCTTCTTCTCTGAAACCGGTTAATCAATGGAAACAAAAACTTACTAGCAATATTGTTTGGATGGTCCTCTATAAAGTTTGTGTTTTTTATGGCCATTGGAAATTCAAAATGGCTGCCACGGCAGGACTTAATTTAACATAGGACCCTATGGGAAAAAGTTTGAAAGGCTTCTTTTCTGAAACCGGTCAACCAATGGAAACAAAACTTACTAGCAATATTGTTTGGATGGTCCTCTATAAAGTTAATGTTTTTTTATCCCAATCAGAAATTCAAAATGGCCGCCACAGCAGGACTTAGTTTAACATTCGACCCTAAGAGAAAAAAGTTTAAAAGGGCATCTTCTCTGAAACCGTTTAACCAATCAAAACAAAACTTACTAGCAATATTGTTTGGATGGTCCTCTATAAAGTTTATGTTTTTTATGGCAATTGGAAATTCAAAATGGCCGCTACCGCAGGACTTAGTTTAACATATGACCCTATGGGAAAAAGTTTTTAAAGGCTTCTTCTCTGAAACCGGTCAATCAATGGAAACAAAAACTTACTAGCAATATTGTTTGGATGGTCCTCTATAAAGTTTATGTTTTTTATGGCAATTGGAAATTCAAAATGGCCACTACCGCAGGACTTAGTTTAACATAGGACCCTATGGGAAAATGTTTTTAAAGGCTTCTTCTCTGAAACTGGTTAATCAATGGAAACAAAAACTTACTAGCAATATTGTTTGGATGGTCCTTTATAAAGTTTATGTTTTTTATGGCAATTGGAAATTCAAAATGGCCGCCACCGCCGCAGGACTTAGTTTAACATAGGACCCTATGGGCAAATTAAAAAAATCTTCTCTATACGGTTAACCAATGAAACAAAGCTTTCTAGTAATATTGTTTGGATGGTCCTATTTAAAGTTTATTGAAAATTACAGGATTTACTTTAACATCAGGGAAATGCCATCTTCATTGCCTATAAAATCAGGTGAGCGATACAGGCTCTTAAGAGCCTCTGGTTTTTTTAATTTTCTGTTTTTGTTCTGTAACTTAAAAACCATAACAGCTAGAGTGAAATTATATCTCAAAAATGATCTGCAATAAAAACCCTACAATTCACTTAATTGGTCTGAAATTGTCAGATGACTCCTTATAGGAGTTATTGCCCTTAAATGACAATTTTTTTATGAAATTTTCCATTTTGGTCCTGTCATTTGAAAACTATAGCAGCTAGATTGAAACTGTAAATTGCACAAATGATCAGCAAAGCAAGGCCTACTAATGATTTCTTAGTCTAAAATTGCAAGATGACTCTTTATAGGAGTTATTGCCCTTCATTATGAATTTGGACAAATGATCAGTTTTTGTATTATAAATTAGTCTATAACACACCTAGAGTAAAACTGTAAATTTCTAAATTACCCTCAAGGACAAGGCCTACAAACCATTTAATTTTCAGAAATTGTCTGATAGCACCTTCTAGATTTAACATTGACTGTACTATATTCATATAAAAAAGAGGGCAAGTAGGGTCTGTTAATTTATAAAATATGCAGTGAGGATTGAAAGTCTTAGCATTTCAGTACAGTTTTGCTATTTTATGATCATTGTTAAACAGTGATACTGATCAACCAATTACAATAGATAATCGGTCAATTGATGTTAATTGATTTTAATCATCTTAACTGTTAAACTGTAACAGCTACATATAGAAGAAAACCTTTTTGATATAATTTTATTCAGCCTAACAAGATCTACTCAAATGGGTTTCAGTCCATGTGTGTTCGACTGTTCCCCTTAAAACATCAAAATTCATGATTTTTGTGTTGAATACTAATTATAGGAAAAAAAGCTAGATTGAAAAGAAGAACTGCATAGTTGTTCAATAAGTTCAAGTTGAAGTGAGTGATCCATGCTCCTGGGAGCCTCTAGTTTTATTTACCTGTATTAGAAAATAATTCAGGTCTTTTTTCTTGACAAATATCAAATATCTGGACAATGTGAGAGTTTTATTATCGTAAAATGATTTAATCTGGTGTTAAAAAAGACAAAAAGGAAGTAGTGAAACAAAGTCATATGACACATTAGTGTTGATGAATGAATAACACATAATTATGACTTTAAAAGAAATATGGTTTCATTTATGACAGAATTTGATTGCAAATTCCATGTTATTTACTATAATAGTAGTAACCAAGGTTACCTGCAGTACAATTTGAACAATAATCCAAGTACTAGTATTATATTTTATTGTGACTTTCAGTACAGGCCTGAGATGACATGCAATGTAACAATCACTTAAAACGTATTTAATTCCTTGTATGTACATGTATATGAAAATTAATGTCGAAGCCCAAAGAATGAAAATGAATCTACTTTAATACTGCAGTATACCAGATCAGCTTTAATAATATCTGGAGCTGTTCAGCCTCTGAAATCGCTGCAATATTTTTTGTATCTACATTCCATGCTAATAAAGAGTATTTTAGGCTTCATATGCAAAAAAGTCTGATAAAAATGTGGTCTTTTTTTCAGGATGCACATTTACCCATTGTATGAGTCAGTTGCCTCAAACTCAATCGGGAGAACAACCTGTTGCCTCCCCAGAATTCTGTGGGTATGTAGAAATATTTGGGTAATAACTGTTGAATATACTGTATATACATATGTACCCTATATAGTTATGTCAGAAATAAGAATTGTTATAGAATGATTCTATATGATGAAGCAAATGTAGCCCATTTACTAATAAATCAACCAGAATGGCTGCCTTTGCAGGACAGTTTAAAATAGAACCTATTTCAAAACACACTGCTCTTAAGAGAACTTTTTAGACCAAACTTATTAGCAATATTAATTAGATAGCCAATCACAATTTAATAGGGCAGTCAAAACAGGACAAAGTTTGATAGAATATTACCACATTATGTTTAAATGCATTCTGTTCTAAATCTACAAATCCATTTAAGAGCTGTATGTTATGTAACTTTTCAAAATTTGCACAGTTGTTAAGTACTCTGAAATGAAGATCAAGTTTTCAGCACAATCCAATTTGTAGTTTTTGACTTTGGGGCTAATTCAAATTTCTTTTTGGTCTTCAGATAGTGGTTTCTAAATGATGAAAATGCACCAACAGAATATGTTTAAACTTTGGACATCTGAGATGGATTGTTATCATGCTCAGTTGTTCCTATAGGCTGATTTTTAAAATGTGTTCATGAATATTAAAAACAATACAACGTGGCGGGTTATCATTTAATGTTCCTTTAAATGCCCTATTTTTCCCTATATAAAGTGTTATCGAAACTTTATATTATATTTAAGTTTACTTGTATCAATGACTGACTAGCTAAATCGGTATAAATACAGGTCACATTCAGAGTAGAGATATATGTGGTTTCCCGTTTATTAGATTCTCTATAATGAGTTTAGGTAAAAAAATCAATTTATTTTTTCATTTTTAATGGGGTCAATGTGGGTTGGATTATGTTTCCCACCAGTTTTTAAAATATTTCTCGGAAATGGAATTCGGGAATCAAACTGGTTTTCAGTCTGTCCCACCTCAGGTTTACATTTGTGTTCAAGCGTTTTTGTCCCCTGCTGCAACACGACGGAGGAACCTAGTCATAGTCTGCATCCGTCCCTGTGTCCGTCCGTCACACTTTTGTGGACACAACTCCTCTGAAACCACTTTAGGGATTGCTTTGATATTTGGTAGGATTAATTGTTATGATGGGTTGATGTGCATACTATACCGTCATTTTGATTTGTCAAATTTTGTAGGAGTTATGGGACTTTGACCGTTTCAGCAATATAATACAATCTTAGATCTTGTGGATGCATCTCTAAAACCATTCAATGGATTGCTTTGATATTTAATAGTATTAATTGTTGTTATGTGAAGATGTGCACTACCACTATTTAGATTTGTCAAATTTTTTTAGGAGTTATGGGACTTTGACCATTTAATTTTGAACAATATTGAAAGCAAATTTTATGAAGCTCTCTACTAGAGTTTCACATTCTAATGAAGTTTTTTTTCATGTAGTTGCTTAGCTTTTCCCAAATGCATGTCAAAACAGTTCTAATATTAAATGCTTATTATTTTGTTCCAAAACTAAATGAATCACAAAGAAATTTTTTCCATTCTGTTTTTTTCACGTCTTTTAAGCAATTCGATACTGCAGTGGCGGGGGACATTTGGCTACGTGTAGCAAGTTGCCCTTGTTGTTATGAAGATGACTTCACTTCTACATGAAAATTCTTACAGATACAACATGCTGTCAGGGCCATAACTACCATTGAGGCAATGGAGGGAACTGCCTCCTCTAGGTTGACAATCAAAAATAAAATAAAGTGTAATTTTACGTTGCTTAAGTAAATTTAGGAAAGTGGAGTGTTTACCAATATGTATAGTAGGGCCTCACTTCTGGCTGATAACTGCCAAGATATTTACTAGCAGATTTACAAGATCATTGCTAGTTTTGATCATTTGTATGTTTCTTTGATAACCTTTTTGCATTATATACTTTTTAGTAGTAACCTAAATATACAGCTTAATTTTTTTAGCCGAGTTGCAATGCAGTTGAACTCGGCTATTGTTATGATAATGGCGGGCATGCGGGCGTCAACAATTGGTTTCCCGACCATAACTTAGAAAGTTTTGAACCGATTTTAATGAAACTTTAGGATATTGTTACATACCTTAAGAGAAGGAACCCTATTGATTTTGGGGTAAATCTGTTCAAGGTCACAGCAACAGAAAAACGTTAGAAAATTTCTTGACTTAGTGGTTTCCAGACCATAACTCAAAAAGTTCTCAACCAATTTTATTGAAACTTTGGGACATTGTTACATACCATAAGAGGAGGAACCCTATTGATTTTGTGGTAAATCTGTTCAAGGTCAAGGTCACAGCGACAGAAAAACATTAAAATTAAAAATTAATATTAATAAAAATTAAAATTAATTCTTATAAAAAGAATCCACCTATGAAGCCTGCTATGAAAGATTTCACCATTTAAATTATTGTTTGTTAAGACATTAATTTATTCCTGTGACAATGTAAGCAACCATTCATTCAGTCAATAATTAATTTGTTAAAAGCTGAAGAATGAAGACTATATAGCACCAGTGTAAATATTTTTACATATTTTGGTATATTGTAAACCATTAGTCATCAACATTCCAATATATAGAATGTTAGTCTCAAATAACAACAATACACAGTGGATATTAAGGATCTATAGTCGTCAGGTTCAATATAAAGATAATCCCATGTTAATTTACATAATTTGATCAATAGCAGACATCTGAATAATGTATAGGTAAATGCAATTAGCACAACTATACAATATTAATCAACATAATTGCTAAATGAAGATAAATAATGTATACGGCATGTCCTCATTTTGGAGTTGTTGATTTTGTATGCTTCAAGTACCATATGTTTCTAGGTATAATGTTGAATAATAATGAATAAAAATAATAAGTTGAATATAAAAAGCTTAATTTTGCTAACCTGCTAAATTCAGTTTTTCGTAATGCATAATTTTTTTACTTTGCTTTAACCAACCTATTGAGCAGTAAAAAAGTTAAAACCACTTAAAACTATGTCCAGTAACAAAATAGATAGTACAATACTAATGTATACAGTAGCAAAAAAATATTAAAAATAATCCTTTTCAAAGCAACATTTTCTGTAGCAAAATAGAATATACAAAATACCAAATTAACCACCATGATTAAGCTTTAAAATGCAATCATTTGTAATATTTTGTCTCTTTTTAGAAAATATAACTAAATTAGAGATTAAATTAAATTAACTTGTATATACAGGAAAATGTTTTGCAAGACAGACAGGGCTTGTAAACTACAATTTGTACAAGTTACATTGGAGTATTGGACTGTTGATTACCAGACAATGTTATTTCGAAATAAAATTTGTTTTTGGAGTAGATTTTTATGTAAAATTTATTTGCAACACATAAATTGTAGTTTATTATTTTGAATTTCATTTCTAAAAACGGTAAGCATACTTTTATATGAGATTTAATATTTAATCTACTGTTTGCCCTTAAAGGACAAACTCTGTAAAATATTAAGTTTTTAGCTCACCTGACCCAAAGGGTCATGTGAGCTATTGTTATCACTTTGCGTCCGTCGGCGTCGTCGGCGTCTGTAAACTTTTTACATTTTAGTCTTCTTCTCTGAAACCACTTGGCCAATTGAAACCAAACTTGGCCATAATGTTCATTGGATGGACCTTTACAAAGTTTGTGTTTTTTATTTTGATTGGTAAACCAATATGGCCGCCACCTCAAGACTTAGTTTAACATAGGACCCTATGGGAAAAAAGTTTAAAAGGGCTTCTTCTCTGAAACCGTTTAACCAATCAAAACAAAACTTACTAGCAATATTGTTTGGATGGTCCTCTATAAAGTTTGTGTTTTTGATGGAAATTGGAAATTCAAAATGGCCACCACCGCAGGACTTAGTTTAACATAGAACCCTTTGGGAAAAAGTTTTAAAAGGCTTCTTCTCTGAAACTGGTTAATCAATGGAAACAAAAACTTACTAGCAATATTGTTTGGATGGTCCTTTATAAAGTTTATGTTTTTTATGGCAATTGGAAATTCAAAATGGCCGCCACGGCCACAGGACTTAGTTTAACATAGGACCCTATGGGCAAATAAAAAAAATCTTCTCTATACAACCGGTTAACCAATGAAACAAAGCTTTTTAGTAATATTGTTTGGATGGTCCTATTTAAAGTTTATTGAAAATTACAGGATTTACTTTAACATCAGGGAAATGCCATCTTCATTACCTATAAAATCAGGTGAGCGATACAGGCTCTTAAGAGCCTCTGGTTTGCTGAAATTCCTACCGTGGTATAAGGTACACATATTTAGACCTCATAATGATTTGGAATATGAAGGTTTTTTTCTGATTGTCATAGGGTCATATATGGTATATGATATTAAACAGATATACATGTATCATGATTTATCTGTTTAATTACATGTACATGGAATATCATGGTTTTAAAGAGGGATGATACTAGACTATGGAATGCTGTTTATTGACTCTTCACTATTTGAATGTTTCTGGTTTTCAAAATCGATTACTTAAGTTACGCTTACTTAGAGGTAAATTCAAACTATTGAATGAATTTTTTATGGAGTTATTATATCCGAGGGTAATTTTTTTTTAGCAAATTCCACGGGACAGAGGGTAATTTTTTTGCCAATACCCCGTTGATGAAAACAATTGATGCAAATTTCCCTCCCAGTAGTATAAAAGAGAAAATGTGTGAAAAATACACTGTCTATTTACAAATCAAAAACCAGTGTTTTTATATGAGGCATAATTAATGGTAGAATTGCAAGTCCACAAATAATATAGTACAAAAAAAAATAAAACTCTGGGGTTATCAAAGGTTACTTCAACATTTTCCTCTGATACATATTGTATACCATAAGATAGCTGGAACCAGTTGAACAAAACAAGTCATCAATATAAAGCATTAAAAATCTCAATATTTTTCTTTTCTTTGGTTGATTTTATGGAAAATTTGTAATACTTTCTTTTTTTTCAGAAAAGTAACAAATTTTAAGACATGTGTGAAAACACAACAAGATAAGGCTAAGTGTGATCCAAATGACGAGAATCTCGTACAGGTTCAAACCATTTCACAAAGTTATGACATGCTATGTTCAGGTGAGTTATGTTTCATTATTTATTATATTGTTCAATGATTCAGAGCTTGGAATGAAATTGATATAATAAACATAAACATTTTTGTTAATTTTTCTTTGCTTTGAAATATACCTGCAATGGTCCGGTACTAATTTTGAGTTTTTGAAACCGATTCTGAACTAAAGATGGCTGTCATCAGGCAAATTAAACATGAATTACCATTTAAAAGCCAACAAGTCCATTATTAACAAATTTTTTTATCTGATATTAGTTTCAAATGTTATGTCAAATTAAAGTCAGAACTAAACACTGTCATCAGGGACATTTTTTGTTTCAAAGGAGCTAAACATAAAGACCAATGTTCGAAAGTTGGATCTGGTATTAGTTTCAAATGTTATGTTAAATTACAGTCAGAAGTTATTATTATACCCCACGCAACGAAAACCCTGATTCATCAGATTGTGAACATAACTCCTCTGAAACAGCTCGACAGAATTTAACAAAACTTGGTATGCGAGAAGTACACCATATGTAGCTGTGCAAATTACCAGGATTTTTTTATCTGCAAATTTTTGTGGGAGTTTTGGCCCATTGGACTTAGGAATTTGCAGAAAATCCTGATTTTTTCATTATTATACCCCACTCAAGGAGGTTGCGGAGGGTATAATGTTTTTGACAAGTCAGTCAGTCCGTTTGTCAGTCCTATTCTTGTAAGCGTAACTTCTCTCTCTTCTCAATATTTTTCGTAGTAGTTATTCCTCCTTTTAACTTAGAAAACTTTCAAAATATATGTATGAAACAACTCGTATGTGCTTATACTCAGAAACTACTGATCACAATTTTATGGAACTTGATAGGTATGTTGGAGCTTGGGGTATGGGAGCATGCTCACTAAGGTTCTTTTTTTTTTATAAGATCCCATAGACGATATTAACACTTGTGTTCTGCATGCTTTGAAATTAAGCATTTTAATTGATCAACCCAAGATGTGTAGCTGTAACCATGATGGTGATACCTGATATCTGGAGCCTCTTGATTTTATTGTCTATCAGTACCCTTGGATATAAACATTGGAAACATCATTTCCGAAGGGAATTAATGTAAAATTATAGGACTGTAGACCAGATACTTATATGGTTTCTGAATTTTCATGTATATTTACCGTTTGTTTTATTTATTTTAAAATTGCTTGTTTTGTTTATCATGTATATAAATTGATTGTAACGTTATGACAAATTTTTGTCTCACCTGCGATGATAGTCGCGGGAGGCAAGACATATATATGGAATCCGCGACAATACTTGGACATCTTGCTTCATATCTTTGTAAGCCTAAGTCCTAGGTCCATCAAATTGGGTCCAGTGGTTTCAACTGACATTGACCTCAATTTCACGCTCCAGCCACTACGTTAAAGTTTTTGTATTGTTTTTGTATTAATCAGTTCCTCTTTTACTATGCACGGTAGTGACAATATTTGGTATGTAGGTTGCTGTTGAATAGTTCATGACTGTCTGGTTAGGTATTACCTGACCTTGACCTCAATTTAACTGTGCAGCGACTGTGTTTTTGGATTGTGACAGTTTCTCTGTAACCTTGCATGGTAGGATGACAATATTTTGTATATATATTGGTGATGAATAGTACATGACTGTTTGGTAGGTTTCACCTGACCTGACCTCGACCTCAATTTCATGGTAAAGTGGCTGCGTTAAAGTTTTTTGGATTAGGTCAGTTTCTTTGTAACCATGCATTCAATATATTTAAATGATAACAATTTAATGCTATTTACCTGATGTCATGACATAATTTTTTTCGGTACTGATGCTGAATGCAAGCGAGACATTTTTCTGTGTCCACACTTGTTGTTTTATGGACAGCTAGTTGCACATCTATCTGCATCAAGCATAGTAATGTCTAAATGCTCCCATATTTATAATTGGTCAGGCTTTCTTCATCATAACATTTAAGGATAACCAACAAGGTGGCTTCCATATGATATTATCCATCCCCCAATGACATGCTTGTTAGCTCTGCTGGTAAATTTATGGAAATTTAACAAGTACCGGGAATTTCCAATTGAGCAAAAATACATTTTCCTTAATATTACATAATGGAACAGTTGTATAATTACAGACTGCAATGCACAAAAGATGATGGTATGTTTGCAGCTTGCAAGTTCGCTTTCTATGCAAGGAGGATTTACTGGTGTTCCTTCAAGTGATCAAGTTGAGGCAGTGTGTCAGTAAGTATGGTTTTGATTTGATGTTTCATCTTAGAAACTTACTGACTGTATGAATAATTATATCTTCCTCTATCTACTTTATAACAATGCAAAGGAATGCACTTATCGGTAGTGATACCATGTTACTATAATATGATCCATATAACTACAGTCAAACCTCGATAAGTAGAAGTTTGCGGGACCGTAAAAATATATCGAGTTATCCAAAGTTCGAGTCAACCAAGTTTAGGGTGTGACGTCATTTTCATTATGTGATTTTTAAAAATTATATTTAAGAATTGAATGCATTCTATTGAAGTTTCATTGATGTATGAAAGGGTTGACTGAAGCACATTTTCAATGAATCACTTCTGCTTCATGATGAAAATGTGCTGGGGTCAATGCTTTCATACATAAATGAAACTTCAAAATAATGCATTCAATTCTTATATTTACAAGCCGAGGTCCTGATGTAAAATGTGCACAATGTATATTTGTTAATTTAAGTTACTCTGGGTTGTTTGTTTACTGTGGACATCGTCAAGGAAGCACACGCTCTTTATTGCTATCTAAATCATTGAGAAATGCAAAGAATGATTCTGTGTCATCTGTAACAGTTTGAACCAATTACAATACAGGATATCGATGAAAGACATATATAATGTAGATATTGGTTTAATATTGGTATATAATTTGGGGAGGGGGTGGGGATGTTGTGTTACCACTTTATAATGGGGGATCCAGCCATGATGCTGAGCATGTGTTAATTAAGATTTATTAGAGTAATTACCACACATTACGTAATTACTCTAATAAATCTTTATTAATAAAAAGACTGGGGTTCTTCCTCAGATTAGCATCTGGTAAATGCGGGAATAAACATCGGTAAATTAATTAACGATCATGTTTACCTAGCTACCCCTGCAAGGGGTTTTAAACATCCTCACTCAGATTTGACTTGTGTCTTTCACCTTAAGCGTGAAATTTTGTCAAATACAATTGTCATTTCAGCCACAGTTTTTAGTACTGGAAGTGGACACTAGGTGGCATTTTTTTAAATTGGAAAGTCGTCATTACATGTACTAGTATATTAACAATATCATGGAGATTGGGTGAATGAACAGCATATGCAGAGTCGTATAAAGTACTTCTTTCTCGACCTTTGAACAGTTATGTGCTTTGGCAGGAGACAATGGTGATATTGTTTGTATGTTGTCATGTCACGAGTCATATATTTAATTATAAGGTCTGTGTTTTGTTTATTTCATTCATTGATGTCTAGTAAGAAGAAACATATAGGACCAAATTTATGTGATAATTTCTGATGTAAGTATATTTTGTTATACAGGAAAATGAATGAGTTTAAGACCTGCATACAACCAGTCCAAACTGCATGTAGTGCTTTAAATAACCCACAAAGTCAACAGGTGACTAAAATGCTTTCTTCGACTGTACGAATGGTTGATTTTTTTTGCACTGAAGAGATAAAAAGTGGTAAGTAACCTGAATAAGATAATATCTTGTCATGTTCATTCTTTATTTAAGCAGCTGCTATTTATATACAGTTGTATGCATTTTTGTCTCGCCTGCAACGAATGTCGCTGGAGGCGAGACATATGTATGGGAATCCGGCCGCGGAGGCGGCGTAAACACTTGACATCTTGCTTCATATCTTTGTAAGCCCAAGCCCTAGGTCCATCAAATTTGGTCCAGAGGTAGCTTATGATGAGTACTTGCCAGTCAGTCACCTGTCACCTGACCTTGACCTCAATTTCACGGTCCAGTGACTACGTTAAAGTTTTTGGGTTACGACAGTTCCTCTGTAACTATGCATGGTAGGATGACAATATTTGGTGTATAGGTTGCTGATGACTAGTACATGACTGTCTGGTAGGTGTCACCTGACCTTGACCTCAATTTCACGGTCCAGCGACTACGTTAAAGTTTTTGGGTTACGACAGTTCCTCTGTAACTACACATGGTAGGATGACAATATTTGGTGTATAGGTTGCTGATGACTAGTACATGACTGTCTGGTAGGTGTCAGCTGACCTTGACCTCAATTTCACGGTCCAGCGACTACGTTAAAGTTTTTGGGTTACGACAGTTCCTCTGTAACTACGCATGGTAGGATGACAATATTTGGTGTATAGGTTGCTGATGACTAGTACATGACTGTCTGGTAGGTGTCACCTGACCTTGACCTCAATTTCACGGTCCAGCGACTGCGTTAAAGTTTTTGGGTTACGATAGTTCCTCTGTAACTAGGCATGGTAGGATGACAATATTTGGTACAGTGAACCCTCGTTACAACGACATTCGATTTAACGGAATATTCGACATCCGACAGGATTACAGTGGGAACAAACCTGTCCACGTGTTGTTTATGCTCGATACAACGACATATTCGGTTTCCGACTCCGACTGCGTCTGTCGGTAACAAATATACCAAAGCTAGCATAAAATAATTCGTTACAACAACGAATTATCAAGATTTACCTGTGAAAGATTATCTTTGTCCAGAGAATTTATTGTTTTAACGATTAATTGCACAGGTGAACACCTGTTGCTATTGCGTAATTAACCTTGCGTGACATTTCCGTTACAAAACTAATCGATGATAGGGATATGGCTTCATTAAAAAGGTGTCAAAGGCTATTTAATATTTAAATCTTCAAATATTTCAGAAAATTATTGGCTTAATTACAAGTGTGTTAAGATATATTGAAGCGGCACATCTGAAATAGGATAATTACCGAAAATCGGTCTAATGTAAATAATCATAATTTACAATAAATTTTCTTTAAAAAAAAGAAAAAAAAGGTTTTTAATTAAATATCGGCAAGAAAACAAGCATTTTATTATTTTTTTGTTATTAAGCTTGGATATTGAGCAGACTTGAACGATTTTCAATAGACGCAAATAAAAAAGGGAGATAATCAAAGTACAAAAATACAAATTCATTATAACAGCAAATTCAGTTTAATGTCAATAATCGCCGGAAACTAACATGATCGTTGTAAAGAGGGTTGACTGTATATAGGCTGCTGATGAATAGTACATGACTGTCTGGTAGGTTCCACCTGACCTTGACCTCAATTTCACGATCCAGTGACTACGTTAAAGTTTTTGGGTTACGGCTGTTCCCCTGTAACTATGCATAGTATGGTGACAATATTGGAATACAGGCCGCTGCTGACAACTAATGCTATTTAGGTAATGTTTATGACAAAATTTATTTTCGTTACTGATGCCGAATGCAGGCGAGACGTTTTTCTGTGTCCACACTTGTTAATATGATTGCTAATGCATGGAAACTGTTGTTGTACAACATGATAAACTTAGTCATATATCTTCTTCTTTGGTGCCACTGGTCTAAATTGGAAAACACAACAAAATACTGATTGTGAGGAAGAAAACACAACTTTCAAGGTGACCCCAAAACAATGCTCATATTCCTTAGGCAATACAAACAACCAGAATAGATTTTTATCCATGTATTAAAGCAACAGATTTAAAGAATGTCCAGGCAAAAAGATATAGTACACATTACTTAATTTTGTTAAAACCATAGTTTTCATAACAGGTTAAAAAGTACTTTGAGATGATCCCTTGTACATCCTAGCAACAACATATAATTAAGTGTGTTTCCTCACATATTGGGTTTTGACCTATGCACTAGACCTTGTACATTTGGATGTATCACTATATTTGACACATCAGACAGTGTGTTGTGTATTATGATATTAGATATTGAGCATGAAGATGTATCACTGAGACGGTGCATGGCTATTATAATGACATTTATCTGACCTTGACCTTTGGCATTAAGGTTAATAATAATTTTGTATTGAAAGCTTATCCGGCACATACCTTTTTATACTTCTGTCAAAGACAGGTATTATGCTGGGGAAATTTTACTATCATTATAATCCCATGTAAGTTTTGTGATTTGTCTGATTAACGGCAGAATTTAGTCCTATAACTCGTAATGTATCAAATAAAAAATTCTAACTTTAATCTGTTTATACAAAATTCAAACATAATATACATCTCTCTTAAGTTATTAAAGCTCAAGACATTGCAAAACTAATGGGAAATTAACTATTTTGAATTACTTTCATCTTTGAAAATGCCTGTGGAAAATGCTATTTTGATCATTTTCCAAATATGATTACCTAAAAATTGTGCTAATTTGAATACTGTAACAACTATTCCGTAATAAGAATCCAGTAGTTTACATATATGACACCTTCCTAAGATGCAACAACATTTTAGGTATTCTCAATGTTTTTCATGTAGTAAACGTAGCAGAGATACGAAAGTCAATAAATGCACAACACACAGCGGTTATTGAGGAAAGACAATAATTATCATCACATATACATAATGATCGATCTAAAACACAAAACCGATAAAAAATGATACACTGTCGAAAGATCAAGATTGACCATGTCTGATTATACATGCAACTACTTTTGGACATCAAAGTGCCAGGATTGATTAACTCTGGCTCTGCTCTGCTACAATATTAGTAATGGCACTAAACTCGAACTCGAAAAAAAAAAGAAAGCGAGGGTACGGTTTGTCATTCTAGTATTATGGGAACACCCATGGCATGCTGGCAGGGTCCACAGCTCTCTAACTCAAATAGTTGTTGTTTGATCTTCATGAAACTTAGGGAAAATGTTTATGGGCATAATATCTCAGCAATGTTTGATAACCAGCCAAATCACATTAGCCACTACAGAGGTATGGCTGTCTATGTATTAAAAAATGGCAAATTCACTTTGTTCGATCTCTAACACTAACAGTTGTTGTCAGATCATCATGAAACTTAGGGAAACTGTTTATGAACAGGGTTTACCTGGTTTTTTTGGGAAAAAGGACCCTGAGGGAAGTTTGGGAAATTTGTATCGGCATTTGCTTGAAATTGGGAAAAACAAGAACACAATTTTGAATACTGCCATCTTTCGATTTTAACTTTTTGGTGTAATATTTCGAGTTATGCGACATGATACATGACCGGTCGCTTTGTTTATTTCATTCAATCAAGGTCAAAAATATATCTAAATGACAAACACCACGCTCCCTTTTTACAAACGCAAAAATGATCAAGATATCGAATATTTCTTCCTCTTTATTGGAGATCTTAAAATCATTTCCGGTTTCAAATACGTGTTTCACTTTGATTAGAAAACTATGTTTTTACCAGTTTTAAACACCGTCAAATTTATTACGATACATAAATTGGGAATCGGCAGCATTGGGAATTTTAGCAGTAGAAATTGGGGAAAAAATAGGATATTTTGCATTGGGAATGGGTCCGAATAACGGACCCTACGAGATCCTTGATAAATCCATGTATCTCGATCATGTTAAATAACCAGCCAAATCGCTTCTGCCACTTCAGAGTTATGACCCTTTATAAATGTACAAAAAATGACAAATTCACTGGTCCACTCTCTAAATCAAACAGTTGTTGTCAGATAATGTTTATGGGAATAATATCTCCACCAAGTTTGATAACCAGTTAAATCGCTCTACATACTTAAAAGTTATGGCTATTAATTTTTACAAAAGTGCCAAATTGGTCTCTGATCAAAGTGAAATAGTTGTTAGTTGATCTTTATGAATGTTTGTGGAATAGTTGGTGTCTTTGGTATTAAATTGGCTAGTTATCAAGTTCATTATGGTAATAAGGGTTCCCATGATTTAATTGCCCTGTAAATTACTATTAATGTGACTGGTGATCAAATACATTATAGTAGTATGTGGTTCCTGTGGTATTATTGACACCTCTGCAAATATCCCATAATTTTGTTATTATATTGACTGGTTATCAAATTAATTTCAGTTATAATGATTCCCGCAATTTAATAAATGTACACACCTCTCTGTCAAACTTTTCAACCATTTACTAAAATTTTTGACGGGCATAAATATTTTGTGGCAATTTGGAACTTGTTCGTCTTTTGACTATTAGGATTTTCATAATTAGTATAAAGCTAGGTCCCATAGATCAATGTGTTGCATACCAAATTGGTTGACCTTGAATGACCTGTAACCGTAACTTTCATGTTTAAATTTCCAAATTTGTTGTTTTTTACCTAGGCCTTATATATTTTGTAATCATAACGCTATATGTGTTTCATATTAGGGTAGGTCACCTTGTTCTTTATTCAATGTCAATTTTCAATTTTTTGTCCTTTTACCGAAGCCTTTGAGTTTTGGTATGTAGATTGGTCACCTTATGGCAATGTGTGCTTTGCAAGATTAATGACCTTTGGCCTTGACCACCAGATCAAATTTCCAACTTTTTTGTCTTCAACTATGGTTTTTGGGTATGTCACCAAGAAAGGATGTTTACCATTCCAACATGGATGACATGTTGACCTCATAATCATTTGTTTCATGATTTTGAGCACTTTATTGTCTGTGTGTTGTTTTGTGTTTTGTTTGTTTTTTTTAAAAGGGGGGGGGGGTGGGAGAAGGGGGCTTTTGACAGTCTTTCGATATTAGGTATGTAGTTAAATACATCTTATCAGTGAACTTGGATAAGCTTTGAGTTTGGCTTCAGAGGTAAAATTGCTTCTTTATTTATTATAAAGGTTAGACAATTGTGAGCTTAATCAATTCTAATAAGTGTATGGTTTTCATCATTATTTTGTTGTTGTTGTGTAATTTTCATAAGTTGGCATATTATTTAATGCCATAATTTAGAATCCAATTTGCTATTATAAGGCCAAGTATATTTAATGAGAAGGTTCTCATCCAATTGTCTAATTATTGTTTAATTTACATCAGTTGGCATATTATTTAATGTCAGAATTAAGAATCCCATTCGCTATTATAACCAAGTTAGTTTAATAAGTAGGTTCTCATCCAATGCTGAATTGACAAGGATTACCAGTTTTCCTACCGCAGGTTGGTGGTTTTCCCCGGTTACTCCAGCTTTCTCCCCAATAAACACTGGATGCCACGATATTGCTGAAAAATTTCTGAAAATGGAGTTTAACACTATTCAAACAAACAATCAAACAAAATCTCATCCAATGTTCACGATATATGTGGCAGGTGAATGGATTATTTTTATGCCCCCGCGACGACATGTCTGGGGCATTAAGTTTTACTCGTGTCCGTCCGTCCGTACAAACAAATTTCCGTCAAGCTTTTCTCAGAAACCGTACATGAGTACAATTTGAAATTTGGGAGGATGGTTCAGTATCACAAGTTGTACGTCTTAAGTGACTTTCAGACCTGTCTGACAAGGCATGTAATAAAACCTTACACTTGTAAAATATAGGTCACATTTGAGGAATCTGTCAATTACATGAATTGGTGCATCACATTTTTTTTTAACAACTTTACTATACATGTCCTTTCGTATTATGTCTTATTTACTGTATAACTGATAACTAATGTTCCATGTTCATCTGTGAGAGACAGACTCGTTACACTTTTTGGTTTTGGAAATCAACGTGATATTTGGCAATCCTCGCGATAGCTGCTGTTCACTGAACTGACAAATGTAGTACTGACAGTGGCACCAGTCTAATAATATTTGACAATGTTTTTATGATTGAAGTGATTTAATGATTAATTAGTGCGATCGTGTGGTTGTCGTTTCATACGGTTTTGCATTCTATTTTTTACGTGTTTAATTAAATGAAAATCAACTCAAAGTTTGTGCTTAGTCGATGTACAGATTTTGCAGAGCGGCGCCATCTATAAAAAATTTTAAGGTTGGGAGAATGGCATGTAGAAGTTATGTAAATAAAATACAAGAAGTTAAATTAAAAATATAACAATTTCTAACTAATAAAAATGTATTGAAAAGGATATTTTGGTGTTGGTGACACAAGAATAGTAAATGGATTATTCGAGATCGGTGATCAGTTGCATTCACCATGTCACTACATTATTCCATAGTAAAAGCTGACACAATTTGTTTGCGGTCCTTTTTAGGTCACCTGGACCGAAGGTCCATGTGCGCTTTTGCTATCACTTGGCGTCCGTTGTCCGTCGTAAACTTATTAAAAAATCTTCTCCTCTGCAACCACTGGGCCAATTTTTTTCAAACTTGGCCACAATCATCCTTAATAGTGTTCCTAGTTTCAAGTTTGTACCCAGGGTGTTGATCAACAGACAAATATGGCAGCTGTTACTAAAAATAGAACATGGGGGGTCAACACAGGTTTCTGATCATTATCTAAAAAATTATATTAGCTATAGAGAAAACCGTTACTTCAAATTGATCAGCACATTAAGTTCTACAATAGTTGCTATTAATGTGTATTGGCTTCTTGTAGGAGTTATTGCCCTTTATTGACGATTTTTGACAAAAGTTTTGGTATTTACAATATAACCTGAAAACTATACAAGGTATTGTGAAACTGTAAATGGCAAAAATGATCAGCAATAAAAGCCCTACAATTCACTTGATTGGTCTGAATTGTCCGATGACTCCTTATATGAGTTATTGTCCTTAAATGGTAAGTATTTATAAAAATTTCAGTTTTTGTCCTGTAACTTTAAAACTATAACAGCTAGAGTGAAACTGTTAATAGCAAAAATGATCAGTAATAAAAGCTCTACAAATTACTATTTAAGTGTGAAATTGTCAGATGACTCCTTATAGGAGTTATTGCCCTTAAATTGCAATTTTTTATGAAATTTTCCGTTTTTGTCCTGTAATTTAAAAACCATAACAGCTAGAGTGAAATAATAAATTGCAAAAATGATCAGCAATAAAAGCCCTACAATTCACTTAATTGGTTTGAAATTATCAGATGACTCCTTATAGGGGTTATTGCCCTTAAATGACAATTTTTGTCCTGTAACTTGAAAACTATAGCACCTAGATTTAAACTGTAAATTGCACAAATGATCAGCAATAGAAGCCCTAAAAATGATTGCTTAGTCCAAAATTGCAAGATGACTCTTTATAGGAGTTATTGCCCTTTCATTATGAATTTGGAAAAATGAAAAGTTTTTGAATTATAAATTAGTCTATAACACACCTATTAGAAGAGTAAAACTGTAAATTTCTAAAGTACCCTAAAGGACAATGCCTAAAAACCATTTAATTTTCAGAAATTGTCTGATGGAACCTTAAAGGAGTTATTGTATTTAACAAACAATTTTGAAGAAATGTTAAGTGTTTGCACAGTAACTTAAAAGATATAACAACTAGACTGAAACTGTTAATTTCAAAAATTTTAATATAGTTGAAGTCATTTGGATTCCAGGTGAGCGATTACAGGCTCCTGAGAGCCTCTAGTGATTAATTTTTATCTCGCCTGCAACGAAAGTCGCTGGAGGCGAGACATATGTATGGGAATCCGGCGGCGGCGGCGTAAACACTTGACATCTTGCTTCATATCTTTGTAAGCCCAAGCCCTAGGTCCATCAAATTTGGTCCAGAGGTAGCTTATGATGAGTACTTGCCAGTCAGTCACCTGTCACCTGACCTTGACCTCAATTTCACGGTCCAGCGACTACGTTAAAGTTTTTGGGTTACGACAGTTCCTCTGTAACTACGCATGGTAGGATGACAATATTTGGTGTATAGGTTGCTGATGACTAGTACATGACTGTCTAGTAGGTGTCACCTGACCTTGACCTCAATTTCACGGTCCAGTGACTACGTTAAAGTTTTTGGGTTACGACAGTTCCTCTGTTACTACGCATGGTAGGATGACAATATTTGGTGTATAGGTTGCTGATGACTAGTACATGACTGTCTGGTAGGTGTCACCTGACCTTGACCTCAATTTCACGGTCCAGCGACTACGTTAAAGTTTTTGGGTTACGACAGTTCCTCTGTAACTACGCATGGTAGGATGACAATATTTGGTGTATAGGTTGCTGATGACTAGTACATGACTCTCTGGTAGGTGTCACCTGACCTTGACCTCAATTTCACGGTCCAGCGACTACGTTAAAGTTTTGGGGTTACGACAGTTCCTCTGTAACTACGCATGGTAGGATGACAATATTTGGTGTATAGGTTGCTGATGACTAGTACATGACTGTCTAGTAGGTGTCACCTGATCTTGACCTCAATTTCACGGTCCAGCGACTGCGTTAAAGTTTTTGGGTTACGATAGTTCCTCTGTAACTACGCATGGTAGGATGACAATATTTGGTATACATATAGGTTGCTGATTAATAGTACATGACTGTCTGGTAGGTTCCACCTGACCTTGACCTCAATTTCACGGTCCAGCGACTACGTTAAAGTTTTTGTATTAGGACAGTTCCTCTGTAACTATGCATAGTATGGTGACAATATTTGGTATACAGGCCGCTGCTCATAATTAATGCTATTAACGTAATGCTTATGACGAAATTTATTTTCGTTACTGATGCGGAATTCAGGCGAGACGTTTTTCTGTGTCCACACTTGTTATAATTGGTAATTCATGCTGAACCATTAATATTTCTCATTACACTAGCCAAAATTGGTCACCACCCTTTGTAACAAGCCAAAAAAAAACGTCCCGTGTATGTTCCCGAAATTGCCGTCGTTTCAGACGATGTTGCATTTTTATGCTTTAAGTATCTATTTTAACGATAGTCAAAACGATATATTTTTCTTCGTTTTTAGCTCACCTGACCCAAAGGGTCAGTGTGAGCTATTCTTATCACTTTGCGTCCGTCGTCGTCGTCGTCGTCTTCGTCGTCGTCGGCCGTAAACTTTTTACATTTTAATCTTCTTCTCCACAACCACTTGGCCAATTGGAACCAAACTTGGCAGGAATGTTTATTGGGTGGTTCTTAACAAAGTTTGAGTTTTTGGTGCTGATCAAATATGAAACATGGCTGCCAGGGCCATTAATGCGTTCTGATTGGCTGAAATTCAAAAATCTTCTTCTCATAAACTGCTTGGCAGATTGATTTGAAATATTGCAGAAATGTACCTTAGATGGTTCTCTACAAAGTTTGAGTTTTTTGTGCCGATCCAAAATCCAAGATGGCCGACATCGCAGGACATAGTTTAACATAGGACCCTATAGGAAAAACATATAAACAAATTCTTCTATGAAACTGTTCCACACAATGAAGCCAAATTAATAAGGAAATGAAGGTTGCATAATTATCTTATTGTTTTGGGTTTTTCGAGCCAATTGCAAATTCAACATGGCTTCCAGGGCCATTAATGTGTTCTGATTGGCTGAAATTCAAAAATCTTCTTCTCATAAACTGCTTGGCAGATTGATTTGAAATATTGCAGAAATGTACCTTAGATGGTCCTCTACAAAGTTTGAGTTTTTTGTGCCGATCCAAAATCCAAGATGGCCGCCATCGCAGGACATAGTTTAACATAGGACCCTATAGGAAAAACATATAAACAACTTCTTCTATGAAACTGTTCGACACAATGAAGCCAAAGGAAATGAAGGTTGCATAATTATCTTATTGTTTTGGGTTTTTCGAGCCAATTGCAATTTTAACATGGCTTCCAGGGCCGTTAATGTGTTCTGATTGGCTGAAATTCAAAAATCTTCTTCTCATAAACTGCTTGGCAGATTGATTTGAAATATTGCAGAAATGTACCTTTGATAGTCCTCTACAAAGTTTGAGTTTTTTGTGCCGATCCAAAATCCAAGATGGCCGCCATCGCAGGACATAGTTTAACATATGACCCTATGTGAAAAACATATAAACAACTTCTTCTCTGAAACTGTTCCACACAATGAAGCCAAATTAATAAGGAAATGAAGGTTGCATCATTATCTTATTATTTTGGGTTTTTCCAGCCAATTGCAAATTCAACATGGCTTCCAGGGCCATTAATGCGTTCTGATTGGCTGAAATTCAAAAATCTTCTTCTCATAAACTGCTTGGCAGATTGATTTAAAATATAGCAGAAATGTACCTTATGTGGTCCTCTACAAGGTTTGAGTTTTTTGTTCCGATCCAAAATCCAAGATGGCCGCCATCACAGGACATAGTTTAACATAGGACCCTATGGGAAAAACATACAAACAACGTCTTCTCTGAAACTGTTCCACACAAATGAAGCCAAATTATGAAGAAATGATTAATGGATATTTATCTTATTATTTTGAATTTTTTGAGCCAATTGCAAATTTAACATGGCTTCCAGGGCAACTAATGGGTTCTGATTGGCTGAAATTTCAAAAATCTTCTTTTTACAAACCGCTTAGCAGATTGATTTGAAATATTGCACAAATATACCTTAGATGGTCCTCTACAAAATTTTAGTTTTTTGTGGCGATCTAAATTCCAAGAGGCCACCACGGGGGAACACAGCTTAACATAGGACCCTATGGGAAAACCATACAAACAGCTTCTTCTCTGAAACTCAGTTCCACACAATTTAACCAAATAATGCAGAAGTGATAGTAATCTTATTATTTTAAGTATGTTTCGAGCCGGTAGGAAATTCAGCATGGCTGCCAGAGCTGCAAATGCGTTCTGACTGGCTGAGATTTTAAAATTTGTTTTCTCACAAACAGCTTGGCAGATTTTAGGATATGTGATATTGTATGGTTCTCTACCAATTTTGAGTTGTTTGTTTCGATCCAAAATACAAGATTGCTGCCACTATGAAACATCACTTAACATACTAACCTATGAAAAAACAAAAACTGCTTCTTCTCAGAAACACTCCTACTGCTGATTCTAAATTCAACATGGCAACATTCATAGAAACAGCATCTTCACATAAACTCTTTAGCATTTAATATAAAAATTTGCAAGAAAAATATTGTCTTAAAAAGTTTTTTTGTAAGTCAGGTGAGCGATACAGGCTCTTAAGAGCCTCTAGTTTATGTTCCTTAAGAGAACCGAAGATGGTGTCAAGTCAGTGTGTTTTAGCAGAAGTTTTTTGAGTGACAAATAAAACCTCTTAGCGCGTATGTTCCTTATGTAGATCCAAAAAGGTGCAAATTGAAATCGGCAATTATTTTTTAACATTTGTCCAGCGTTTTGAAATGCTGTGTTTTAATTTGATAGAGCCATTTTCCTAGGTTAATTTTGACCAAAATTAGAATGGGTGTAACTTGGAGCAAGCGATTATTGTCCATTTGAAAACCTTGGGGTAGTGTCGTTTGCAGTTTAGTCGCACATGCGATAGAACGTCACGAAAGCTGGCGATCTTTTGAAAACATCGTTGAAAACAAAAAGTGCCAGATTGCCTAGCTAAAGTCAAGTACACGTAAACAATAAGCATAGTATGGAATATGTACAGTAGAAATTTTTTATTGGATTTTTGTAATAAAAAGTTACAATATCGCATATTGAATATTAATTTTTTAAAATGCAAGCAGAAAATCTTTCCATTTGATTGTGTCTTTTAGTATAAGCTATTAACACACTGTTTAAATTTAAAACAAACTAGTTGACATGCATTCTGATTATAAAGATATATGTTGCCTCATACAGTCTTACAATATTTTGTTTGTTTGAATCCGGGGGATTTTTAAAAATTGATTTACATGCGCTTTTGAATAATACTGGGTCGATCATGTTATAGTGTGTGGGACTCGCTATAACAAAATCGACTCAGTATCATTGGTTGATTGATTGATTAATGGTGTTTAACGCCCGAGCAGCAATATTTCAGCTATATTCAGGCGATTAGTATCATTGGAAAGCACATGTAAATCTATTTGCACAGATCCCTGTGTTGTAATTGTTTAATACCACTTTCAGTAATTTTTCAACTTTATTATACCCCCCCCGCTTGAAAAGAAGGGGGTATATAGTGTTCATGGTGTCCGTCCGTCCGTCCGTCCGTCCGTCCGTTACACTTTCTATTATTTGAAACTCCTCCTACACCACTGAAAGGAATTTGATGAAACTTACACAGAATCTTTGTCTCATAGTGCCATTGTGCAGGAGATATTTAACATTTTGATCGGAATGATATTTGGGGTTTCCCATAGAAAAACATGGACATTGTCATTGACCTAAGGGGGTCCTCATCTCTTATGTGCAACTCCTCCTACACCACTGAATGGAATTTAAAGAAACTTACACAGCATCCTTGTCACATAGGGCCATTGTGCAGGAGATATTAAACATTTTGATCGGATCGATATTTGGGGTTTCCCATAGAAAAACATGGACATTGTCATTGACCTAAGGGGGTCCTCATGTCTTATGTGCATCTCCTCCTACACCACTTAATAGAATTTGTTGAAACTTACACAGAATCCTTGTCACATAGTGCCATTGTGCAGGAGATATTTATTATTTTGATCGGAATGATATTTGGGGTTTCCCATAGAACAACACGGACTGTCATTGACATAAGGGGATACCCATTTCTTATGTGTGACTCCTCCTACACCACTAAATGGAATTTGATGAAACTTACACAGAATGTTGTCACATATTGCCATTGTGCACTAGATATATAACATTTCGATTGGAATGATATTTGGGGTTTCCCATAGAAAAACATGGACTTTGTCATGGACATAAGGGATACCCATCTCTTATGTGCAACTCATTCCTACACCACTGAATGGAATTTGTTGAAACTTACACAGAATCCATGTCACATAGTGCCATTGTGCAGGAGATATTTAACATTTTGATCAGAATGATATTTGGGGTTTCCCATAGAAAAACATGGAGTTTGTAATGGACATAATGGGATACCCATCTTTTATTTGCAATTCCTCCTACACCACTGAATGGAATTTGTTGAAACTTATAAAGAATCTTGGTCACATATTGCCATTGTGCACTATATATTAAACATTTTGATCAGAATATTATTGGAGGTTTGCCATAGAAAAACATGGACTTTGTCATTGACATAGGGGATGCCATTCTTTGGGGGATTGGGGAGGGTTACATGTATTATCTGCAATTTCACCTTCACGTTTAACTAGATAAAGTTTCAATTTCATAATTAAGAACACCTGAATTTTCAAAGTAATTGTGAAGCGGTGGGTATCAATGGTGAGCAATGCTCACAGGTGTTTTTACTCTAGTTTGTTTTTATTGAAGGAGAAAGCCAGATTGTAGGGGGAAGCCAGATTGTAGGAGTCTTTTAATAATTGTCAATCAAGATTGAAGTTGAGCACACCCTGGCAGCAGTAAGATTCAAACAAGTGCTGACAGGCATTCGATCAATAGTAGATGAATATTACCTTAACCGCTCGGCAACTGAAGACCTGGAGTATTACAGAAATAAATTATTTTAGTTTTGAATATTTTAGAAGCTTATGCCATCCCTTACATTTATAGGGAGACATTTACATACTTTAGTATATGTACACTGTACATGTATTTGATGCATGTTATATTCCAACCATATAACAGGTGTGATTTTTATGTCTGAAATGGGCAGCAGCAATTTTGTCTAATTTATTAATATATTTATAAAAGTTATGATAGAAGCATCTTCAATTGTATTGTTGCACTGAATGGATTTTGATGGACTCTTTGTCACATAGTGCTATTGTACACCTGATATTTTATATTTTGATTGGAATGATATTTAGGATTTTCCATAACAAACAGTGACTTGCCATTCTTTGATGTAGGGGATACATATCTCTTATCCACAACTACTTGCCCCACTGAGTGGGATTTGATGAGACTTTTGCAGAATTCTTTGTCATATGGTAGAATTGTGCACCTGATATTTACAGTTTGAGCAAAACGATTTTTGGAGTTTCCAACAGCAAAGCCCTGGACATTGTCATTCAAGACATAGGGGATCTGGGGCTATCAATTAGGATTGCAAAGTTTTTTTCTAGTCTTTTAAATTTATATCTAATTTGTTTCTAAATTTACCTGATTTATTTTACATTGCTTTGTTTTATTGCCTGTCAAACATGAGACAGGAATCTCATTTCATACTTGCTAAGCAACCTTTCCTTCAGTGCAGTCTGCACTTTGATTTATTTTCTAAAAAGAAATAAAATAAAAAGAAATAAAAAAACCTATTTTCATGTATTTGTACTACTACACTTGATATTATGAAGGTATAACAGTAGTTAATGTGTACCAGTCTTACGTTACCAGATTGTGTAACCTTCATACAGTACAACAGTGCCTACTTATATCGTCTTATTGGGTCAATAGTGATTTTTTGTATGTAAGTGCCTGCATGAGACATAAAACATTTATTACCGTTCCACCTGAATAAATGTTATGGGGCAGGCAGGAATGAGAATCGACCAGTTAATTAAAATTGTCCATATTAAAACATATTGGTTTAACCTTAATAATTTAAACAAAAGTTATTTTAAAATGTTTATTTTCACAGGTATTAAGACTCATTCGCCATGTCTGAGTAAACCATCATATCAGAATGTAACAGCGGTGTGCATGCAGCTTGAAACTCCACCTGCGGATGGGAATAGTCATCCTAAATCTGAAAAGCAAGATGAAATGTGCAAGTAGGTTGATAAATGCCCTATGTCGTTCAATAAACAAACATCTTTTTCTTTAGATTATAGGTAATTTTACTTTGTATGTTTGGTAAAATTATTTGTAGACAATGGGAATTCAAGAGGTTTAAGTTTCAAATTGTCAGAAATCCTGATAACTTATAACACCATCATTGGAACTTGTATACACTAAAAAAAATTAATTTTATATGAATTGCTGCATAAAAAAATAATTTAATATGTATGAATTGCTACATAATAGCTATTAAAAATGAAAAATGAGTAGGGACACCTAACATATTGAGTACAAATTGGCCGAATTGCACATTTATCGCACCGTTTTAAAATATTGATGGTTTCTGCATAATAACGTGAAACAGACATGAACAAATCCCGTAAAAATGGGAAATGTTGTTGTGGACCTCAAAACACAGATCTAGTTCAAATTTGTCCGACATACTTGTTGTTCCAGAGTTATGGCTCCTTATAATACTTAAAATAGCAAACTTTGTTCTTTCTGCATGAATACCTAATATCAAGAAAGCCTTTATTAAATTATTGAAATGTGAAAATATATTTGGGGACCACTAAACACAAATAGCATTTGAAAATTTGCGAATAAAAATTTGGTCTTTTCAGAGTTGTGATCCCTTACATTATGCTGAAAATAGCCACAAAGTTTAAAAAATTTGGCTTTTACACAAGTGCTCATTGTGGTAATTGCTTTCAAAATTATATCCCTTAATCCAAGGTAAATGCACTACAAAAAATATGAATGTGGCCAAACCTGATCAAATTTTAACTGCAACTGGATGAATGGAGTTTTCCAAGAATATCCAAACATGTTCACATGTTTGCCATAAAACAGATATGATTGGCTTCCGTATTGTTTAGCCACAGGAAGAAATGTTAATGTGTTTCATCAACCCAAAACTAGTAGAATCAACTCGCCTATATTACATAAAATTGCATGATGTCATTTTAGATAAAAATTTTAGGAAATCTGGAAAAGCGTGAGGCGTCCCCCAGAAAAAACAAAACAGTGTGTCATCAATACAACTTCAATAAAAACATTACTTTGAAAAATAAACTCACTGTTCATTCTAAATTTCAGCACAACAAAAATAGAATTTTGAGTCCCAGTTCATTTTGCTTTACCACATGAAATATGTACTTGAGTTTCACTTGCTATTTACTAAATTTTTTTTAGTCGTATTCAAAAACAATTTGATTGTTACACTGAGAAGACTAAATTGGTATGTTCAGAAGATACCGCGAACTTCGTGAAAAAGTTTCAAGCATCATTCTACCCAGTCATTGCAGAACCATTAAACTGTCCAATATCAGGTATGTAATTTCTTAATACAGGTAAAGGCACAACTTTTGCCCAGCTTAGTTCCCAACAACAGGTAAAGGCACAATCTTTGCCCAGCTTTGTTCCTTACAACAGATAAAGGCACAATCTTTGCCCAGTAATGTTATCTACAACACGTAAAGGCACAATCTTTGCCCAGCTTTATTCCCTGGAACAGCTAATGACACACTCTTATCTCTTAAATACAAATAATGCCACAATCTTTGGACAGCTTTTGTTACCGACAACAGGTAAAGGTACATTATCTTTGCCCAGCTTTGTTCCCTGGAACAGCTAATGACACACTCTAATCTCTTAAATACAAATAATGCCACAATCTTTTCCCAGCAACAGCTAATGACACACTCTTCTTACCTCTTTAATACAGGTAATGACACACTGATATAAAGGTAATGGCACCAGTTTGATCAACTTCTTTGTCAATTATGTTCAGGGAGCATAGTTCATTGTTCACCAGACAATAAAGCTCATCATATGACATGGAAATGAACCAATTTAGTATGTAAGGGGTCATCCATAATTTTCAACCATTTTCACAATTGTGCAAAAAGCACACTTTTTCAAACCACCCCCCCCCCCCCCAAATCAAAAAGTGTACATCAGCCATTAAACTAATATAAAAACCAAACTCCCTGGAAACAAAAAATTGCTGAAGATAAAAAAATGTACGTAAAAATGTTGACATTTTTAACCTTCCCTAAAGTGTGCAGTTTGCACACTTATGAAAATGGTTGACAATTATGGACGACCCCTAAAATATGTTATAAAATTATGGTTACAATTTCAAGTTGATAAAAGTCTGGGTAAAAATTATCTCAAATTTGCTGATTTCCAGAAGTTCTCCTCACCTGATTTATCTGCCTGTAAATCCTTGGACCAAGCACCACACTTTTCCAAACTACAGTACAAGTGGTTACAGGAGTATTGTTAAGGTAGATAATAATTTTGTGTTTTACAGGATCTCCATTAATGACAGTACAGATTTGGATGGTATTGTCTCTCCTGTTCACAGCATTCTTCCTTTATTAACCAAAATATTTTTAAAATTTAAAAACTGAGGGTACACACATTATAATAGGACCTGCCAGATTAGACTACTCCAGATACTAGTAAATTTGTGGACCATTAGAATGCTTGCATGTGTACTTGTTTGACAGAGAATCAATTCTTGTAAGCATCAGATTCATAATTTTCTTAATTCATTCCTATATTGATTTTTTGCATATGTGTGATGTCACTGCAATACAATAGCTTTCATAAAACATTGTCATGCTAAATAATGACAAAATAAAATACTTTGCCTAGGAACTTAAACAAATTGAGTTGTATGTTTAAAAAATAAGATATATTCAACAAGTACAAACATTTTAATTTTCAGTGTTATGTTGTTTTTTTTCTAAAACTAAAAATATTTATAGAAAGGTCTTAGGTGTGTAAACAGGTCAGACTACTCTGTATATAATCAAACACATTTAAAAGAAGTGTGGTTTGTTAAGTTGTGATTTGGGTGGGTTGGGGGGGGGGGGGGGGCGGGGCAATTTGACCTGCTTCTTTTTTTAGCCATAATAATTCTGAAGATATTAGTTTACTGTCCACAAAATTATAGTTCTTTTTGCTGTGTCTTAATTGATGTGTTTATGTGCAATAGTTAAAGTATCAGCATTTTGTTGTTTTATATATCTAGAATAGCACTTGTGTGTTGATTTATATTTGAACTAGTTGTAAAAGAATCTCCATTTGTGATTTTTTTTTTAAGTTGCTTTTTAACAGTTGAAGTTTCAGCATTCAGTTTTTAAAATCCAGTGATGATTTTATTCCTGCACTTTGTAGAAGGATATTCATCTTTGCTAGCCAAGGGTTACGATCCGATACTCTTATCTTCACCCTTGGCAGATTGGGCCATAAAATTCCCGCCTAACGACATCTATCGGAATAAATCAGAAAACTTAAACTCTGCCCATATGAATTACATCATTTTTAGCTGATCAAAAGAAAGGTATTATGCAAGTTTTTTAAGAAGTAATGTCTGCGCCCAGTGACTTTCCACAACTAATATGTTAATTATTCAAAATAGTTATTTTAAAACCCAAAATCAGAAGGATGCGATGGAAGCTTTAATGCAGGGAAAAGATGTTTTCGTAGGGACAAGAACGGGTAGTGGAAAATCTTTAAACCTACGAATGTATTCGGTTAACACGCTGCTATGTTTATGTTTTTCAATCGCACATGTTATCAATGCATGATCAGTAGTATCAAGCGTTCTGATTGGACGCAGCTAGACTCAGCTGGAACCAATAAATGCCGGAAGCGGACAGACAAAAAAATCCGGCTCAATCTGCCAAGGGTGAAGATAAGAGTATCGGATCGTAACCCTTGGCTAGCGAAGATGAAGGATATTAATTATGCTCAATTGTTTATTGTTGAACTTCCAGCATTTTTGTCTCGCCTGCGACGAAAGTCGCTGGAGGCGAGACATATGTATGGGAATTCGGCGGCGGCGGCGGCGTAAACACTTGACATCTTGCTTCATATCTTTGTAAGCCCAAGCCCTAGGTCCATCAAATTTGGTCCAGAGGTAGCTTATGATGAGTACTTGCCAGTCAGTCACCTGTCACCTGACCTTGACCTCAATTTCACGGTCCAGCGACTACGTTAAAGTTTTTGGGTTACGACAGTTCCTCTGTAACTACGCATGGTAGGATGACAATATTTGGTGTATAGGTTGCTGATGACTAGTACATGACTGTCTGGTAGGTGTCACCTGACCTTGACCTCAATTTCATGGTCCAGCGACTACGTTAAAGTTTTGGGGTTACGACAGTTCCTCTGTAACTATGCATGGTAGGATGACAATATTTGGTGTATAGGTTGCTGATGACTAGTACATGACTGTCTGGTAGGTGTCACCCGACCTTGACCTCAATTTCACGGTCCAGCGACTACGTTAAAGTTTTTGGGTTACGACAGTTCCTCTGTAACTACGCATGGTAGGATGACAATATTTGGTGTATAGGTTGCTGATGACTAGTACATGACTGTCTGGTAGGTGTCACCTGACCTTGACCTCAATTTCATGGTCCAGCGACTACGTTAAAGTTTTGGGGTTATGACAGTTCCTCTGTAACTACGCATGGTAGGATGACAATATTTGGTGTATAGGTTGCTGATGACTAGTACATGACTGTCTGGTAGGTGTCACCTGACCTTGACCTCAATTTCACGGTCCAGCGACTACATTAAAGTTTTTGGGTTACGATAGTTCCTCTGT
The DNA here is from genome assembly GCA_944474755.1 of Limnoperna fortunei. Taxonomy (NCBI): domain Eukaryota; kingdom Metazoa; phylum Mollusca; class Bivalvia; order Mytilida; family Modiolidae; genus Limnoperna; species Limnoperna fortunei. The sequence goes on from OX104116.1 coordinate 76,814,177, forward strand.
AACTATGCATGGTAGGATGACAATATTTGGTATATAGGTTGCTGATGAATAGTACATGACTGTCTGGTAGGTTCCACCTGACCTTGACCTCAATTTCAAGGTCCAGCGACTACGTTAAAGTTTTTGGGTTACGACTGTTCCCCTGTAACTATGCAGGGTATGGTGACAATATTTTGTATACAGGCCGCTGCTGATATTTAATGCTATTTACGTAATGCTTATGACGAAATTTATTTTTGTTACTGATGCGGAATTCAGGCGAGACGTTTTTCTGTGTCCACACTTGTGATATATATATGTAGAATCGCTTTTTGTGTTTAGTCATATTTGGATGGCTAGTCATATTTAGCTGTAAAGAATCTACATTATTATACATCCTTAATGAAGGTTTTTATATGTGCATTTTATAGAAGTATGTTCATTTGACATGTTCATATACTGTTTTATGACTGATAGTTCTTGTGACATCATGAAAATCAACCAATTTCATATTTTTTGCTTTTTTTCTGACAGTTTTTTCTTTTGCTGACAAGTTAGGTATTTTACCAAAAGCAATTAAAAAACTACTGTGACATTATACATCCTTAATGAAGGTTTTTTATATGTGCATTTTATAGAAGTATGTTCATTTGACATGTTCATATACTGTTTTATGACTGATAGTTCTTGTGACATCATGAAAATCAACCAATTTCATATTTTTTGCTTTTTTTCTGACAGTTTTTTCTTTTGCTGACAAGTTAGGTATTTTACCAAAGCAATTAAAAAACTACTGTGACAATTTAACGTTGACAAAGGCCAGGGTCATAGAAATCTCAGATTTTAGGATTTCGTTAAGTTCTCCTCACCTGATGCTTGGTGAAGGTTTTGTATATGGGCATTTTATAGAAGTATGTTAATTTTACAATTATTACATCATGATATACCGGTATATGGCTGATAGTTCTTTGAACTGTTAGTAATTTTACGTTTAAGATTTAGTTATAAGTAAATTAGAACAAAAACAAGAAATGGTAAACAACACAGTAGTACATGTTTTTACAACAAAGCAAATTTTTGAACGGTGTCTTCTGGCTATTGCAACATTTAAAAATATTAACTTTTCTGGCTATTCCAACATGCTTTGAACAATAGAAATTGTTATTTTTAACTTTAATATCTAGAGGTTTAAAGTAAGCATATTCACTTGAAAATGGCCAGTATCCATTTCATTTTATTAAAGACTCGAGTTTAAAACAGCTTTTTTTAAATAGTGGGCTAAATATAACTGATAAATTAGTTCTAGAAAATTCTTTTATATTGTTGGATTAGTGTTATATAAAGAATGTGTTGTTTATAATATTATAGGGACTGGGACAGTAAAATAAAAAAACTTTTCCCAATTCTCAAGCATAATGTTCTTGAAGTTCTGGATAATTTACACATGCTTCATGTATAATCTGACAAAGTAAACACAGATTTGTTTCCATAGTTTTTTTACTGAATGGTTTCTATAAAATTGTATCAAAAGTAATATTAAAGTAACTTTAATCTTAAAATACCTTTTGTTACATATATTTAATACTACATAAGCTTGCGTGCTTGTGTTTATGTGTTGGAATATACAAAGACAGAAAAGGAAAGAAAAAGATATTTTCTAAGATACATGTAAATATTTGAAATTCTTTAGTTTTGAATTCACTTTTGATTATATTGAATGTTTCACAGTTGTGATATGACACCCCTTTTCTATATTGTTATTTGTAAATCAATTAGTAATTTTTAGTATTTTTTGTTGAATATTTGTTAGGTATTTTTATTCTTTTTTGGACAATATGATGTCGGAAATAAGGTCATTTCCTCATCAGAGAGGTTTTTCTATTTACATGTTTTCATATACTAAGTAAGGACTCTTCATGAGGATATACATTGATACTGTGCTTGTGTATTTTAATCATTGATGTCATATTTTCAATACTAACTGTTGTGTGTATGTTGCTTATTTTCTAACATTAGAAGTTGTAGATATAAAGATATGGCTTTTTAAAATGTGCAAATGTGTAGAAGTTATGGCTGTTGTCACTTATAGTTTTATATATATGCTCAATATAAATATATAAACCAATATTCCTCTATAGCCCACACATATTATGGTTACATATAGAGTGTAAACTATATACTAGTAACTGTTTAATGATGTCATTTTTGACAGTTTATATTGAGTCTTCAGCATAATTTCATTGTGTTTAATTTTGAGTTATTTTGAAAAAGTATAAATACTCTTTGTATAATAATACACTAATCCATTCAATTTTTTTAAAGTGGATCTTTAATTTATAAAAACATTCAATTGCTTTTTACTACATGAACAGATTATTGTCAAAAATTGATGAAAATGGCATTAAAACGAAGAAGGCAGACTTGTTTACATGAAAAGTCAAACAAGGTTTTATTGCTTAATGGTATTGTTTCACACTTTTAAGGAAGTGCAGATATGATTAATCACCAAAACATTACAGAAAGGCACATTACATCAAGCTGTTTAAAATGTGCCATGTTGTGGAAGGGCATAATATTCAGAAATATTAACCACTGATTCCCCCCTTTTAAATGTTAAATAATTATATAATCAATCAAAATTAAATAATTTAGTATGAATATAATCCAGATCAATTATTGTCATTTATCTCAACTTTCATCTTGTATTAATTTCATTATGAAGTAGATGTTACAATGAAACAAACTGTGAAGTCTTACAGAATGCAACCATTATGTTAGGTTGATAAACATTTTAGAAGTTCTATCAATACATGTATTTATTATAGAATAGGAGTGAGTTTATTTTTTCAATTCAGCCTATTCTTTTAAAAACTGTCAGGGTACATGTATCACATCTTGTAGACATTTTTTCTGCATATTTGATAATTTTTAAATAAAGGTTGTATGGTACTTTACAAAACAATTTTTAGGTTTGTTGAACTCAGGTCATTTTCTTCTCAATGTGATGTATTCATCTCTATGCAAGATTTCACTATTATCTGTATAATGCTTAATTCTTTGTTGTATTCTGTGTTTAATTGTAATAAAGTAATAAATGTCAGTTTGATCCTTTATTTTCAACATTTGATTCCTCTGATGTTACTATACTTATACATGGTAGCTTCCCATTGGAGATGTGATTCCCCTGATGGTACTATACTTATACATGGTAGCTTCCCATTGGAGATGTGATTCCCCTGATGGTACTATACTTATACATGGTAGCTTCCCATTGGAGATGTGATTCCCCTGATGGTACTATACTTATACATGGTAGCTTCCCATTGGAGATGTCTGTGATTCCCCTGATGGTACTATACTTATACATGGTAGCTTCCCAGTGGAGGTGTCTGTGATTCCCCTGATGGTACTATACTTATACATGGTAGCTTCCCAATGGAGGTGTCTGTGATTCCCCTGATGGTACTATACTTATACATGGTAGCTTCCCATTGGAGATGTCTGTGATTCCCCTGATGGTACCATACTTATACATGGTAGCTTCCCATTGGAGATGTCTGTGATTCCCTTGATGGTACTATACTTATACATGGTAGCTTCCCATTGGAGGTGTCTGTGATTCCCCTGATGGTACTATACTTATACATGGTAGCTTCCCATTGGAAATGTCTGTGATTCCCCTGATGGTACAATACTTATACATGGTAGCTTCCCATTGGAGGTGTCTGTGATTCCCCTGATGGTACTATACTTATACATGGTAGCTTCCCATTGGAGGTGTCTGTGATTCCCTGATGGTACCATACTTATACATGGTAGCTTCCCATTGGAGATGTCTGTGATTCCCTTGATGGTACCATACTTATACATGGTAGCTTCCCATTGGAGATGTCTGTGATTCCCCTGATGGTACTATACTTATACATAGTAGCTTCCTATTGGAGGTGTCTGTGATTCCCTGATGGTACTATACTTATACTGTACATGGTAGCTTCCCATTGGAAATGTCTGTGATTCCCCTGATGGTACCATACTTATACATAGTAGCTTCCTATTGGAGGTGTCGGTGATTCCCTGATGGTACCATACTTATACATGGTAGCTTCCCATTGGAGATGTCTGTGATTCCCTTGATGGTACTATACTTATACATGGTAGCTTCCCATTGGAGGTGTCTGTGATTCCCCTGATGGTACTATACTTATACATAGTAGCTTCCCATTGGAGATGTAAGTGATTCCCCTGATGGTACCATACTTATACATAGTAGCTTCCTATTGGAGGTGTCTGTGATTCCCTGATGGTACCATACTTATACATGGTAGCTTCCCATTGGAGATGTAAGTGATTCCCCTGATGGTACCATACTTATACATAGTAGCTTCCTATTGGAGGTGTCTGTGATTCCCTGATGGTACCATACTTATACATGGTAGCTTCCCATTGGAGATGTAAGTGATTCCCTGATGGTACTATACTTATACATGGTAGCTTCCCATTGGAGATGTGATTCCCCTGATGGTACTATACTTATACATAGTAGCTTCCTATTGGAGGTGTCTGTGATTCCCTGATGGTACCATACTTATACATGGTAGCTTCCCATTGGAGATGTCTGTGATTCCCCTGATGGTACCATACTTATACATGGTAGCTTCCCATTGGAAATGTCTGCGATTCCCCTGATGGTTCTATACTTATACAAGGTAGCTTCCCATTGGAAATGTCTGTGATTCCCCTGATGGTACTATACTTATACATGGTAGCTTCCCATTGGAGGTGTCTGTGATTCCCCTGATGGTACTATACTTATACATGGTAGCTTCCATTTGGAAATGTCTGTGATTCCCTGATGGTACTATACTTATACATAGTAGCTTCCTATTGGAAATGTCTGTGATTCCCCTGATGGTACTATACTTATACATGGTAGCTTCCCATTGGAGGTGTCTGTGATTCCCCTGATGGTACTATACTTATACAAGGTAGCTTCCCATTGGAAATGTCTGTGATTCCCCTGATGGTACTATACTTATACATGGTAGCTTCCCATTGGAGATGTCTGTGATTCCCCTGATGGTACTATACTTATACATGGTAGCTTCCCATTGGAAATGTCTGTGATTCCCTTGATGGTACTATACTTATACATAGTAGCTTCCCATTGGAGGTGTCTGTGATTCCCCTGATGGTACTATACTTATACATGGTAGCTTCCCATTGGAGATGTGATTCCCCTGATGGTACTATACTTATACATAGTAGCTTCCCATTGGAAATGTCTGTGATTCCCCTGATGGTACAATACTTATACATGGTAGCTTCACATTGGAAATGTCTGTGATTCCCTTGATGGTACTATACTTATACATGGTAGCTTCCCATTGGAGATGTGATTCCCCTGATGGTACTATACTTATACATGGTAGCTTCCCATTGGAGGTGTCTGTGATTCCCCTGATGGTACTATACTTATACATGGTAGCTTCCCATTGGAGGTGTCTGTGATTCCCCTGATGGTACTATACTTATACATGGTAGCTTCCCATTGGAGGTGTCTGTGATTCCCCTGATGGTACTATACTTATACATGGTAGCTTCCCATTGGAGATGTGATTCTCCTGATGGTACTATACTTATACATGGTAGCTTCCCATTGGAGATGTCTGTGATTCCCCTGATGGTACTATACTTATACATGGTAGCTTCCCATTGGAAATGTCTGCGATTCCCCTGATGGTACTATACTTATACATGGTAGCTTCCCATTGGAAATGTCTGCGATTCCCCCGATGGTACTATACTTATACATAGTAGCTTCCCATTGGAGGTGTCTGTGATTCCCCTGATGGTACCATACTTATACATGGTAGCTTCCCATTGGAGATGTGATTCCCCTGATGGTACTATACTTATACATAGTAGCTTCCCATTGGAGATGTCTGTGATTCCCCTGATGGTACTATACTTATACATAGTAGCTTCCCATTGGAGGTGTCTGTGATTCCCCTGATGGTACCATACTTATACATGGTAGCTTCCCATTGGAGATGTGATTCCCCTGATGGTACTATACTTATACATAGTAGCTTCCCATTGGAGATGTCTGTGATTCTCCTGATGGTACTATACTTATACATAGTAGCTTCCCATTGGAGATGTCTGTGATTCCCCTGATGGTACCATACTTATACATGGTAGCTTCCCATTGGAGATGTGATTCCCTGATGGTACTATACTTATACATGGTAGCTTCCCATTGGAGATGTAAGTGATTCCCCTGATGGTACTATACTTATACATGGTAGCTTCCCATTGGAGGTGTCTGTGATTCCCTTGATGGTACTATACTTATACATACTTAGTAGTAGCTTCCCATTGGAGATGTCTGTGATTCCCCTGATGGTACCATACTTATACATACTTAGTAGTAGCTTCCCATTGGAGATGTCTGTGATTCCCCTGATGGTACCATACTTATACATACTTAGTAGTAGCTTCCCATTGTAGGTGTCTGTGATTCCCCTGATGATACCATACTTATACATACTTAGTAGTAGCTTCCCATTGGAGATGTCTGTGATTCCCCTGATGGTACCATACTTATACATGGTAGCTTCCCATTGGAGATGTCATTCCCCTGATGGTACTATACTTATACACGGTAGCTTCCATTTGGAGATGTCTGTAATTCCCTGATGGTACCATACTTATACATAGTAGCTTCCCATTGGAGATGGGATTCCCCTGATGGTACTATACTTATACATGGTAGCTTCCCATTGGAGATGTCTGTGATTCCCCTGATGGTACTATACTTATACATAGTAGCTTCCCATTGGAAATGTCTGTGATTCCCCTGATGGTACTATACTTATACATGGTAGCTTCCCATTGGAAATGTCTGTGATTCCCCTGATGGTACTATACTTATACATGGTAGCTTCCCATTGGAGGTGTCTGTGATTCCCCTGATGGTACTATACTTATACAAGGTAGCTTCCCATTGGAAATGTCTGTGATTCCCCTGATGGTACTATACTTATACATGGTAGCTTCCCATTGGAAATGTCTGTGATTCCCCTGATGGTACTATACTTATACATGGTAGCTTCCCATTGGAGGTGTCTGTGATTCCCCTGATGGTACTATACTTATACATAGTAGCTTCCCATTTGAGATGTGATTCCCCTGAGGGTACTATACTTATACATAGTAGCTTCCCATTGGAGGTGTCTGTGATTCCCCTGATGGTACTATACTTATACATGGTAGCTTCCCATTGGAAATGTCTGTGATTCCCCTGATGGTACTATACTTATAATAGTAGCTTCCCATTGGAGATGTGATTCCCCTGATGGTACTATACTTATACATAGTAGCTTCCCATTGGAAATGTCTGTGATTCCCCTGATGGTACTATACTTATACATGGTAGCTTCCCATTGGAAATGTCTGTGATTCCCCTGATGGTACTATACTTATACATGGTAGCTTCCCATTGGAGGTGTCTGTGATTCCCCTGATGGTACTATACTTATACATAGTAGCTTCCCATTTGAGATGTGATTCCCCTGAGGGTACTATACTTATACATAGTAGCTTTCCATTGGAGGTGTCTGTGATTCCTGTGATGTTATAGTGTTGCTCCGCTTCTTATTTGTATATCGAAGAACAACGATTACTTTTAACTTTATTAAATCACGTCCGTTCTTTACAAAATCCAAAAGCAAGAGACAATTACGTCACACATTATGTAAAACATAATTCAAAAATGGTAGGGAAACGTAAGGTTCCCGGAAAATAATTATAGTAAATGAAAATAGTATTTAAAGGGAAGTAACTCTTAAAATTGTGATAGAACAAATAGTGAGATTTAAATGAACAACTAGACCATGCCATACTACCATATAACATCCCCGGCAACAAAAAAAATAAACCCCGTTTATTTTACGATGGTCTAGATGTTCATGAAAATACATAACACGAGTTTAGAAAGATACAAATATATATATATATATATACAAATTTACACTTGTCGACAAAAATTAAAAAAAAAAAAAAATCCTACGAATTACTGTCTAACATGCACAATGCATACATTTATAAACTACAACTTTTTCAAACTGATGTTTAAGGCTACCTAAGTTTGAACATACATATGGGAACCAGTTTTCGCTTTGTTAATGTACCAGCAGAGTCCCTAGCTCTTACAAAAATGGTCCATTCTGCATTCTTCGTGTGAAAAAATTTTTTTTATCAGAAATGCTGGAAACGTGATTAAAAAAAAATCACCCATTTAATAATAAGGGTTTGTTTCTGGTATACTTAACATTAACTTTCTCATGAAAAACTTTAACATGTCCCAAATGCAAAACTATGCTGAGCTTAACGAAATATGAACATTTCAAATACATAGCTAATAGCAGCTATCAGTTATGAAAAAAAAACCTTTCCACGAGGAAAAAAACCATAATGACCACATAGAAAAACATCAATTTCTCCTAAACACTAAAATTACACTTCAAAACATATATATATGAAAAACATACAAAGTTTCATGCATTTCAGCACCTTAAAATAGCGTCCAATATGTCAAATACGAAGTGCAATCACTTCAGAACAAACACTAACAGCATAAAAGTCAACTGGCAAGTACTTCTTCAACTTTACATTCAAAAACTCTTATAAATGTAGGTCGGTATAAAGAAGTGCATTCACTTGCTTTATAAATTATCAATGTTACAAATCATCTTCAACAATGTACAAACAAATAGTAGAAACTGTAAACAGGTTAATATGGATAAGGATAAGGAAGAAGCGCAATCGCTTAATCTAGCTGTGAGACTGGTTTCCGGTTTATCACTGTTTTCGCATGTGAGTTCATTTGATCATACGGAATCCACATAGCGTTCTGGGCAGGTTCACCTTTAAATTGTACTTTGTACTCCTTTTGACCGTCTCTGGTTCTCTGGGCCAAAATACGTTTGATTTTATAATAAGTGTCAGATGTTGTTGCACCATTATCTGAAGATGACGCATTGTCAAATGATAAACCTTCAAAACGGACTGGTCGTTTTCTGACTCGGGTCGAACGACGTAGTGGAGCTGGAGCTGAAGACGAACGGTCTGTATCCGACGACTCACTAACGATATTATCGACTGTCTGGTTGTCAGTTGTTGTATCTTTATCAAGAGGCTCCACCTTTCCGGTTCTACCAATTTTAGTGCGAACTTCAGGAACAAAGTAATCTGTAGGTTGCGGAGCTCTGATATAAGCAATTTTCAGTCTGTCTAGATGAACATCGTTTCTTAACACTTTGCCTGTTTCCGGCATTCTTAACTTTACTAGGTGGTCTGACACAATCGAATGAACAGTATACGGACCATTGTATTTCGGCTGTAGTTTGCGCCCTTGCCCCGTTGGGTCTGCAAGCATGTACACATAGTCACCGACGTCTAACTTTAACGGGTTGATTTTCTTGTTGCACCGTTCTGTCATTAACTGTCCTGCTTTCAAAGAGTTGTCTTTAACCTCTTCGCGAATAGAATTGATTCGTTTGCTTTGCTCCTTAATGAACTCGTGAAAATCTCTTGGAATGTCCGAAAAATTTGTATAACAAGCGTTGGAAAGCGGAAATTTTGGTCTAGTTCCGAAAATGATTTCAAATGGTGAATATTTTGTCGATGCTTGGACTGACGAATTCATTGCAAACGTAACTGCCGGTAACGCAGCATCCCATTGTTGACCTTTTTGAGTGAACGGGGTTAACCTTTCCGCTAAAGTACGGTGGGTTCTCTCGCAAAGACCTAAGCAGTGATGAATAGTGCTTGGTGTAAAATTCTGACGTATTGCTAATAAGTTGCAAACTTCCTTTGTGCAAGCTGAAATAAATTCACTGCCTTTGTCTGATATGAGCGTGTCACATACACCGAATAGGCAAAACATTTCAAACAAAACTAATGCCACTGTCATGGAATCACAATTCGGAATAGGTACGTTGTATGCGTACTTACTAAACATATCCGTTGCCGTAAATATGTAAGCATGTCCTCGTTGCGACATCGGAAGTGGTCCGAAAAGATCGATTTGCCATACCTGAAATGGCTCGAAAGGTGTTTTGTAAGAAATTATGCCAGATTTTGTATGAGCTTTAGTTATTTTTCTGGTCTGACAGTCGTGACATGACTGAACATAAGTCGTGACAATTGACGGCAATTTCTCAAAATAGAAATGCTCGGTAATCAAATCGATAGTTGCTTGAATTCCACCATGTCCTCCCATCGGCGAATCGTGGAATTGCTCCAAAACTGGTCGAACTAAAATATTCGGCAAAACTAACTGGTATTTCGAACGATGGTCTGTATTTCTTTTGTTCTTAGCATTGCGAACATGGTATAGCAAATCGTTCGACATTATATAGTCCGCACATTTAACTATTAAGCCACGTGCCTCTCTTTGCAATTTTGGCACAGTTCCATGTTCTAAATAATCAATTATCGGTTGTAATTTCTGATCTTTTCTCTGTAATAATTTGACGCTTGATGGGCAAAAATCCGACTTTTTGAAAAGTTCAATTGTCTCTTTGACCATGGTTTCTTCAGTTACGGTATCTTCTTCAGATGTTTTGTTTTTCGAAACTGTATTAACAGATAGTTCACAAAATTGATCTTCAATTTCGTCTTCAATCTCCAACGATTTAGAGACAACAGAATTACTATAAATTCCGTTTTCAATTTGTGTCTTTGGAACAGCCGCTTCAATAAGTTTCCAAAGCGAGGCTTCCTTAAAATGTGTACATGAATTAACAGAAATTTTATTTACACAATTGGTAGAAATACTATTATTTCTGACCTCAGAATTGATTCCATTACTGATCACTCTGTTGTCACATGTATTACGGTTATCACTGTCGTCAGAAATGTTATCATTTCTACTGATATCAAAATTTACTGATGCGATATTTCTCACTGTAGGGACACGTGTACGCGATGCCAGTGTAGGTCGACGAACACAAGCTACAGAAATACTATTATTTCTAGCTTTTTCAACAACATCCTCTTCTGAATCAGCCGTGTACCCTTCTAAATCGGTGATAATGTCGACATAATTAACTTTGATTATATCGGTATTTCGAGGCGCTTCAGCAAATTTAATTTTACCACTGTGTTCCGTCATATACGGAAAGAACGGATCCGCTTCTTCGGGGCTAGATATGCCATCGGACGCGTCTGATCTCATGCATCGCGACAACGCATCGGGCACCTGCATTTGTGCAGCTGGTTTGTATCGTATCTCGAAATTATACTGCTGAAGTATGGCTAGCCAGCGATCGTAAATGGCACCTTTAAGTTGTTTCTCAATGAGTGGTCGGAGTGCTTGGTGATCGCACTCTACAATAAACCGATTTCCACGCAAGTAGCTGGAACAATCTGTTATACTTGTTACGACACCGAGAAGCTCAAGTTTTGTCGGGCCATACGACTTTTGCCAGTGATTCAAAGATTTTGAACCGAAACGTATAATCTGAATTTTGTCTTCTGTACCATTTTTATCGGGATGCCGTTGGTAAAGCATATAACCGATTCCTTTTGCTGATGTATCTACCGACAAATAAAATGGAATGTCGAACCGCGGAAATGCTAAAACATCGGAATGTAGCAAACGCGTTTTCAGTTCTAAGAACGCTGTTTCGTGTTCATTTGTCCACTGGAAAACGGCTCCTTTTCGTAATAATTTTGTGAGCGGTTGCGTTACTGCACTGTATTGAGGTATAAATTTTCGAAACCAATTGAAAAGCCCTAGAACTCGGCGTAATTGTTTGGCATTCTTAGGCGATGGATACTCTTGTAGTGCACGTACGCGATCAGGCGGTGGCTTTATTCCTTCACTTGAAATATGATGACCGAGAAAAATACAATTATTTTTCATGAATGAGCACTTTTTCGGATTCAATTTTAAACCAGCTTGTCGAAAGCGATCAAATATTTCACCTAAATCTGTTACATGTTCCTCGAATGTTTCCGCACAAATAAGGACGTCGTCCAGATAGCATAAACAAGAACGAAAAGTTAAACCACGCAAGACTTTGTCCATCAGTAACTGGAATGAGTTCGGCGAAGAACTAAGTCCCATGGGCAAACGCTGAAATTTAAAAGTACCGTAGCATGTGTTGAACGACGTATATTTCGAACTATCTGGGTGAATTTTCATTTGAAAGAATCCGGACGAAAGATCAACGGACGAAATAAAGTTTGGTTTACGTTCAGTAAACGACTCTGTCAATTCCTGCAAGTCTGGTATTGCATAGTTAAACGTTTCACATTGCGAGTTTAAATACCGAAAATCGCAACAAAATCGATACTGTGAAAGGCTAGATTCCTTGTCACATGCCGAACCGGACTTCCTTTTTGAACGCTTTGTCACTAAAACTACCGGACTAGTAATCGGTAAATCCTCGTTCGGATCTACAGAACATATAATTCCCTGCGCTAAAAGTTCATCAAGATGATGTCGTAATACCTCGCGCTTGTCGGGTGGTAAACGGTACGGACGCTGATGTTTCGGTTTATAATCTTGTTTCAAAATGATCTTATGCTGAACAACATCGGTAAACCCAAGATCAGGATTATCTGGTGTAACAAAAATATCTTTATTGTTGAATAAAAAGTTTTCAAAATCACTTTTCTGGCGTTCATTTAACGCTGAGTCTGACATATCAAAACATTTAATAAAATCCGTCTTATATTTATTTTCAGAATGTTTGTCACTTTTCTCATTAGTAATAATTTTAACATTTTGAACTTTGTGACCTGAAGTAGAATTTAACACAGCTTCAATTGATTGATCTGTTGACAGACGACTAAATTGGGCTAGCGGTTTTCCTTTGTGTATTATGACATTGTCATTGTATGGATTGAGTACTTTTATCGGCACACGTCTTTCTTTTGTAACAGTGACGACGGCTTTGGAAATTAACACGCCTTTCTTCGCTAAATATTTTCCAGAGGTACAAATTCCTTGATCGCCATAAACACCGGCCTGAACTTTACCCCATACCAACATTTCTGAGCGTGGCGGAACCGTCACACGTTTTGTACAAAATACGGTCATGTCCTTAGACGTAGCCTTCATTTCAGCAAAATCTAAATTTATTTTATTCCGTCTCAAATAATCCATGCCAAGAATAATCGGATGAGAAGCTGTTTTGAAAACGTAACATGAGATCACCTTTCGCAAACCGGAAATAGTCATTTTAATATCCACGGTGCCCAAAACTTCAATTTTCGAACCATTTGCTAATACGCATTTGTCATGTAATTTAACATCAATGTCACTTTTCATTGAAAACGGCAAAGACTTATAAAGTTCTTCAGAAATAATACTAATGTCACTACCACAATCTAATAACGCAGAAACTTTTAATTTCTTAAAACAGACAGTAACATAGAAAAATGAATTAGTTTTATTAACCGAAGTCGCATCGTCATCAGTTTCTGAAATACACGTAGAATCCTCGGTACTGGTACTTGTACTCGTACTACCGAACTTACAATTTTTACGTGATGGCGACCGGCTTCGAAGTCGTGTGGCACAGTTTACTGACCTCCCAGGGGATCGTGCCCTGTGGCCCCTAGGGTTTGCAAGTTTCCCTGAGTGCACGTTCTGGCTGTGTGCCCCGATGTTGAGCAAATCTGACACACTTGCTCACTTGTGTTATCTTTTTGCTGAGGCAAAGTCTTACAGCGTAATGCGTCATGTCCCTTTTGTGAACAGAGCTGACATGAGGTTTGAGGATTTGGAATACCCTGTGAGTTCCAATTGCAATTTCTTTTAGCATGACCCGGAGAATTACATTTAAAACAAGCACCACTTTTACGGGGCTGTTCCGATTGAAATGAATATTTAGGCTGGGTACCTTGTAACATTGTCAGTTTTGAGACTGTCTCAGTTAAATGACTAATTTGTTGTTTAATTTCAGACAGTTCATTAGGATGAACTCTTAAATTTTGAACAGACGCAAGTGATGGATCATGATGCCTATAATTATACGCCTCGCCTGTTTTTGCTATAGTTAGGGCCTCAGAAGTGTCATTTGGCTTACTTGCCCTTACATAAAATGCAAGTTTGTCTGGCAATCCTTTAATAAATTGGGTCATTACCTCGTGTTCTGGCTTACCCAATAATTGTCCCTTTTCATATACATTACTGTGGAAATCTTCAATTTGTTGGTTGGGTTTAAGGACCAAACTGTGAAAATTCTCACTTTCAACTAGAACGGAGGGGTGTTGCCAATCGAGACGGACATATTTTCTGTAAAATTCATTACTGATATTGTCCCATGTGGAGTTTTCATCAACCCCTAATGCTAAAAACCAAGTTAAAGCTGGACCTTTTAACAGTAAGTGAAAAGCAGCTAATTTGCGAGAGTCATCGTCGTCATCGTCAAAATCATTAAGTTTAGAATAAGATTCAAATTCTTTTAAAAATTTTTCTCCATTTTCATACGGGTATCCGGAAAATTTTGAACAGCTAAAGTGAAATTTATCCATCATGAAAGTTCCGAAAATTGTAATAATCAACAATATGACTTGCAGACAAACGGAAAGTGAGAAAGGCGCATCCCTTCTGCGAACAAAATGACACATATAATGTTTAAACATTTAATAACAATTTTTGATCAATGCGTAATTTGAATTTACCACTTATTTCTGTAATTTGCTGATATTCAGTAATAGCAATTGTCATTAAGTACCACACGATGAGATGAAGTTGAGCCATGTGACCTCTGGCGCCATTTTGAAGTAATAAATGAATCTCAAAATTTTTCAGACAAAAAAAATGTCAAAATACTTTCCTTTTCGGAGTTTCATGGGGAATATGCTCCGACCTTTATGGTTCTCCACCATGTGATGTTATAGTGTTGCTCCGCTTCTTATTTGTATATCGAAGAACAACGATTACTTTTAACTTTATTAAATCACGTCCGTTCTTTACAAAATCCAAAAGCAAGAGACAATTACGTCACACATTATGTAAAACATAATTCAAAAATGGTAGGGAAACGTAAGGTTCCCGGAAAATAATTATAGTAAATGAAAATAGTATTTAAAGGGAAGTAACTCTTAAAATTGTGATAGAACAAATAGTGAGATTTAAATGAACAACTAGACCATGCCATACTACCATATAACATTCCCCTGATGGTACTATACTTATACATGCCCTTAATTACGATATCAAATATAAATCGAAAACTATAAGTGAGGTATTAACATTGCCAATTGCAAAAATGATCAAAAGACTGCCTACAAATCACTTAGTTGGTAAAAAATTTTCTTCTCATTTTATATATAGGAGTTATTAGGGCCCCGACACTCTGTGGCGGACACCCTTTAATGATTAGTCTGTCGGTCCTTCTGAACTAATCGTGTCCGGGCTGCATCTTTTTTATCTTTTGAGGTAGGCTTTTGATATTTGGAATGTGGATAGATAATATCAAGGCGATGTGTCACATATCGTGGTTGATCACCTTTAACATTGAACATAAGGTCACATTGCTTACTGAATGACAAAATTCATGTCCGAGTTGTAAAATGTTTATCTTTTGAGGTAGGCTTTTGATATTTGGAATGTGGGTAGATAATATCAGGAACCTATAAATCAACGGGACTGGAATCTCACGATATCGTATACTCTTCCTCGTCGCGCCAAACTCTAATTTGCGAACAACTGTCTAGATTTAGATTTTAGATTTAATTCAATACTCTCAGACATATATAAATATGTAACATGAGGTCAGACGAAAAAATACAAGTACAAAATATTAAACGACACAGAATTACGCACACAACTAACGTATACAAAATAGAGACTCGAAACATATACATGCACAATGAATAGTAACGATAATCTTACAGAGATGTAATTTTCTTAATAAATACAGATAGTTTTTTTAATACAGAAATATTGCAAAGAGATAACAGTCCACTCATTCTACTAATACTTGGATGTTCTTAATAGTATTTGGCCAAAAGTTTTTGGCGCAAAGTTTTAATATTTACATTGTCACAAATAAACAGTATGTGGAACTCGTCACCTATAGAATTATCACAAAAAGTGCAAATTCTTTCTTGTCTTGGGATGTTGTGCCATCTCCCCGTTTCTATAGGCAAATGAACATTAGACGTACGTAGTTTTGTAATCCAAATGCGGTTAAACTCTGGGAGTTTAACTAAGTAGTTTTCGAGTCCAAAAGATGACTTACAAAGAGAGTAAAATTCGCCTCTTGAGGAGCAAGCAATATCGCTATACCAAGATTGAATAAACTGGTCATATAGAATTTGCTTAATATAATTAATATTAAGAGCAAAACACTGATTCATAAACCACTCACTTTTACCAATATCATTAAAAATATTTTGTATATATTTAATCCACTTGAATGTCTTGGTGTCATGTAATTTAAGCATCAGAAAATATAGTGAGTTACATAATTTGCGCTCATTTTGAACTACCCTAACCAAGAAGAAAAACATTCTCACTTTGAGACTTATTTGGAGCGGAAATCTTCCAAGCTCTCCGTACACCATGTAATTAGGTGTAGTATTTCTGACACCAAATATTCTTTTACAAAACTTCAAATGTGTTTGCTCAATGGCATTAATATTTTCAAATCCCCAGACTTCAGAGCCGTACAATAATATGGGTTCAATCATACAATCAAACATTTTCAATTGTAAGTCTATAGGGATATTCGCATTATTTATGAGTTTATATACACTAAATAAAGCTTTTTGAGCTTGTTCTACTCTTTTCTTCCGAGTTTCAATAAAGCACCCATTGTATTTAAAAATAAATCCTAGATATGTATATGAAACAACGATTTCAAGTTTTTCACCTTTTAGATAAAATTCTACTCCTTGTTTGATTTTACGTTTACAAAAAATAAAAACTTTCGTTTTGTTGACATTCACCCAAACTTCCACAAATCACAGTATCTTTGAAATATATCTAAAGAAGTTTGCATATTATCTTGACTTTCTGCTAGAATAATTGTATCATCTGCATACAATATCACAAAGAATTTAAAATTAATGTGAATCTCATCCATCATTTTTTTTCCACAGTTTCAAGTGATACTCCATCAAGCTGGGCAAAAAATGTTTCTAAATCATTTAGAAAGATGGAAAATAAGAAGAGAGATAAGTTCTCTCCCTGTCTGACTCCAGTAAGACAAGGAAAGAATTCAGTCTGTCCTCCACTACATTGCACACATGATTTTATATCATCATACATGTTGTATATAACTTTAAAAATCTTACTTTTATCTCACTTTTTAGTACTTTTTTCCATAACCCTTCCCTCCACACAGTGTCGAAAGCTTTACGAAAATCAACGAATGTGCAATATAGTTTTTTTCCATACGCAAAGTAAAATTCTATCAGAGCATGTAAAGTAAATATATTATCAAGAGTCGAATACCCTTTCCTGAAACCCGCTTGGCTTTCGGACAGGATATTAAACTCGTTTGAGAATACATTCAATCTAGAGTTCAATATACACGTAAAAAGTTTACCCATACAACTAACAAGGGTAATCGCGCGATAATTGTCGGGATCTGCAGGATCAACTTTATTTTTATATATAAGTTTTATGATTCCTCGTGTCCAGCTCTCGGGAACAATACCACTATCTAAAACTAAATTAAACTAGAGTGAAAAAACCTGTGAGCAATGCTCACCATTGATACCCCCCGCTTCACAATTACTTTGAAAATTCGGGTGTTCTTAATTATGAAATTGAAACTTTATCTAGTTAAACGTGAAGGCGAAGTTGCAGATAAAACACGTAACCCTCCCCAATCCCCAAAGAATGGCATCCCCTATGTCAATGACAAAGTCCATGTTTTTCTATGGGAAACCTCCAATAATATTCTGATCAAAATGTTTAATATCCAGTGCACAATGGCAATATGTGACCAAGATTCTGTGTATAAAGTTTCAACAAATTCCATTCAGTGGTGTAGGAGGAGTTGCAAATAAAAGATGGGTATCCCCTTATGTCCATGACAAAGTCCATGCTTTTCTATGGGAAACCCCAAATATCATTCCGATCAAAATGTTAAATATCTCCTGCACAATGGCACTATGTGACATGGATTCTATGTAAGTTTCAACAAATTCCATTCAGTGGTGTAGGAATGAGTTGCACATAGGAGATGGGTATCCCTTATGTCCATGACAAAGTCCATGTTTTTCTATGGGAAACCCCAAATATCATTCCAATCGAAATGTTATACATCTAGTGCACAATGGCAATATGTGACAACATTCTGTGAAAGTTTCATCAAATTCCATTTAGTGGTGTAGGAGGAGTCGCACATAAGAAATGGGTATCCCCTTATGTCAATGACAGTCCGTGTTGTTCTATGGGAAACCCCAAATATCATTCCGATCAAAATAATAAATATCTCCTGCACAATGGCACTAGGTGACAAGGATTCTGGGTAAGTTTCAACAAATTCCATTCAGTGGTGTAGGAGGAGTTGCACATAAGACATGAGGACCCCCTTAGGTTCAATGACAATGTCCATGTTTTTCTATGGGAAACCCCAAATATCGATCCGATCAAAATGTTTAATATCTCCTGCACAATGGCACTATGTGACATGGATTCTATGTAAGTTTCAACAAATTCCATTCAGTGGTGTAGGAATGAGTTGCAGATAAGAGATAGGGACCCCCTTAGGTTAATGACAAAGTCCATGTTTTTCTATGGGAAACCCCAAATATCATTCCGATCAAAATGTTTAATATCTCCTGCACAATGGCACTATGAGACAAAGTTTCATCAAATTCCTTTCAGTGGTGTAGGAGGAGTTGCAAATAATAGAAAGTGTAACGGACGGACGGAAGGACGGACACCATGAACACTATATACCCCCCGCTTTTCAAGCGGGGGGTATAATAAGTCACCATATATAGATATAAGTTGAGGTGACGAGTATTTAAGATATTCATTAATAATCATGTCTCTACCTGGTGCTTTACAATTTTTCAATCTTTTTATTGCTTCTTGAACCTCATTTTCAGTAATTTTACCATTTAACAATTCATCAAAAACTGGATTCTCGCACATATCGTCTACATTTATATCGTTTTCTGTGGGTTCGTCTCCTGCGGTTAGGTTTTTAAAATATTCATAGAAGGTATCAATATCAATTTCCGGCGAATCCTTATTCGCATGCGAGTATTTATGCAAAATCTTCCAAAATGATTTGGGGTCATGTTTAGAACTAGATCTCAACTCATTTGCACAACTTTCCGAGTATTTTGCATAACTCTTCGATAAGGTTTGGCGATATGCTTTCGCTTTAGCATTCATTTCTTTTTTGTGTGACGTCGACTTGATTACTTTAAACAGGTTACGAGCGGCGTTAAATTCGTCGCGCTTAACCTTATAGGCTTTGTCAAACCAAGGGTTATTATCTTCATTTGGATATCTTCTTTTTTCAACTCCAAATTTCAATCAAAACATTACCTATGTCACTAACAAGGTCCGTGACCTAGCTGTTCAGGCGTGACCGTGCTAGCGTTGGTATTGTCGAGTTGGGATTTAATTCTGACCAGGATACCTTCATTGTCATCAATCAATGATTGTCGGAAATTATCACTTTTCTTATTGTTCCACTTACGGAAAGTGTTCTCTCTATGATCCTCTATGTACTTGTTTTAAATCGTTTGGTTGTGTAAAAGTTAAAGATAAATGGAGGCGATTATGTGCGTCAGAATACATAGGGTCAAAATTTTCTACATAAAAATCAGAAATAATATCAACCATAGATTCTGAAATAAGTAAATAATCTACCAATGATGCATCTTTACAGGTGGTTTTACCAATATATTTATCATTATGTAAACGACCATTAGCAATATACATTGAACATCTTTTACAAAATTCAATAATCTTATTACCATAATGCGAGTTCTATCTTGCGAACATCTGTCAACAGTGAACCCTCTTTCTAAAAGTTTGTTTTTGAAAATTTCAGTGTTTTGCAAAAAATCCGCATTTTCACTGATCTCTAAAATGTCGAATAAGTCTTCATCAAAATCTACAAAATCGTGTAAGTTACCACTTCTAGCATTAAAATCGCCAATTATGGAAACGTGAGAATTTTTCGAAAACTTTATCATCTCGCTTTCAATTTCTATAAATGCTTCTTCAAAAGAATATTTTGATCCTTCCGGAGTATGTAGACACATCCCAATAATTATTTTTATTTACAATTTTGTTGTTTATTTTGAAAGTATTTTTTTATATAATTACCCACTGTATAAACTCGTTATCAGATTTCAAAAAGGTCATATATTTTGACAATGATTTTTTATACAAAATCGTAATTCCACACGACTTTCTTTTACATTTTGTTCGTATTTTTGAGAAACAACCATAGTCTGAAGGTAAATCTAGTTCATCTAATTCGCTTAGTTTGGATTCAGTAAATACAAGTATTTCATAGTTTTTAATCAAATTGATAAAGTCAGGGTTCAATAGTTTCTTCTTTTAGACAGGTAATGTTTATGTTTCGTTTCCTTGACCTTGACCGATGTCTGATGGATTGACCTAGGATTGGGACAAACCGATGGTATATACCGAGGGTCACCACGGGTTGGATCATATACTTCACCGTCTACAACCAACTTATCATAAACAAATTTGGCATTCTTCTTCTGGCGGCGGAATTCTTTAAGTTTTGGAATTAGGGGCTTCCGTCTATCAACAATTTCTTTAGGTACTGTTGGAACACAGAAAACTGGGGCTTGTCTTTCAGTTTTTCTGATGCTGTTTTTCTCACATTTTCGTGGTCCTGGTACTTTACAAAGCGGGCAATAATGCTTTTGTGTTTGCCATCGGTGCGCTCCCCCAATCTATGAACACGGATATGACCGTACATACGGCTTTTGTACGATACAATCTGTTCGAGACTCAAGCAAGTTATGTGTAAAAATCAGTACATTGATGCATTTAATTACAAAAATTAAACAAATTAGAAAAAACACAACATACACACACACCAAAAAAAACAATCAAAAAACAAAAACAGAAAGAAAAAAACATACGCAACAAACAAAAAACAAAAACAAAAGATTTTAATTCTAAAATTCGATTGTTGTACTAGTCCCAGTTAAACCGCCTTGTGTGATTTTATTTGATGTTAATTTTATGGTTTTCACCAATTTATATGATGACACAGGTATTAGCTACCTAGGGTGTACCCTCAGACAACTTTTGACACCGTTGTTTATTGAACCATTTGTTCATCACACCTGTGATTACATAACAATTGCAACATGTGTACGCCAAGTTAAAAGAGAATGGGTTATAAAAAATACTTATTCCAATTTTTTTTATCATTTGCATTTAAAATTAAGGAGTTTCTTGTAAAATATAAGCTGAAAATACGTAACAGGATGGAGATTTAATCGTTGAAAAGGTGTTCGAAAAACGTAAAAAAGTATGCTTATTAATCGCGTTATCAATTATGACCTATTTCTGTGCATTCTTAAAACATCATTCTTTCAGAATGTGAAAGGAAAAAGAATACTGCGTTCATAATAAAAATTTGCGCCGTCCTCCCGAAAACGTGCTTATATATATTTCATGCTACGTAATCCGATAATAACTGGGGATTCACAACAAAAATAATATATGCTGCAACGCGACAAAAAAAAAAAAAAACAAAAAAAAACAATTGGTTGGTCTATACCTTTTAAATGTGTAATTTTGCATTACGATGATATATGGTCTGAAAGTATAAAGTTCGTTAAAATGACATACAAAAATGGCGACCGTTAAAAAAGCTCCCGATTTTCGCTGATTTCAATATATTTTTAAATGATAAAACTAAAACATGGTCAAGATTATACAATGAGGCAAACAAAACACTTAAAATAGTTAGTTATACTAGTCCCAGATAATATCAAGGCGATATGTCGCATTACCATAGTTGATGACCTGCGACCTTGACCTCAAGGTCGGCGGGGCACATGGAGATGGGTACCATCTCAGTGAAATCTAGTTGCCCTTTAATATCATGTTTTTATATATTCAAATCTTGCCATAAAAATTGCGATAATAAGCAATGCAAGATTACAAATTACTTTATTGGTATGAAATTGTCAAATGAGTCCTTATTTGACTATTTTCTTTTAATATAAAAAAATTAAAATGGAATTTTAGTTCTTGCCCTGTAATTTAAATGCTAAAACTGCAAGATTGAAACTAAATTGCACAAATTATCAGCAGGGCAAGGTCTACAAATCACTCGTTCACCAAAAATTGTCATATGTCCTTTTATATGATCTATTGCCTTTTAAGGTCGGACTTCGACAGAATTTTCAGTTTTCTGTTACCAGTGCTCGAAACACATAGTAGTCCAGCGCGGCCACGGATGGCGGATATGGGGGTTGTCGAGTTATAATACGTAACGCTTGGCCGCGAACCGTTGTGGATAAGGTGTTTGGAGAGTTCCTTGCTCCTTGCGCGATAACGACTCCTTTTGCAGATTTAAAAAAGAGTATGCTTATTGTAGCTGCTACAACAGGCTTAATTCTCCGCCCCTATCCATTACTTTATTCGCAACCCCCTTTTCCATTGATTTATTGTTTGTTAACCTTTTCTCATCCTGAATAAAGTTGAAATATTGCTCGCAGGACGTAAAGTAAACATCCAATCAATCAATCAGTTTTGTTTTATAAATTAAAATCTATAACAGCTCGAGTAAATCTGTAAATTACGAAAATAATCAGAATGACAAGGACTACAAGTTGTTTCAGTTCGAAAATTGCATTATGACTCCTCAGAAACCTTTATTTATTTTGCGGTATTTTCATTTGATGCGGTATTTATCCCATCTCATTCTACTAGCGTGAGATGTAGGTTCTTACATAGGTTTTTAGTATAGTGGACAACAACGTCGTCAGTTGCACACTGCGTATCGAACAAAATCCATCACCTCACTGTACAATATAAATGTGAAATAGAAAGTCATCCACCAGTAGTTAAATCTCCCTTCACCGGTTACAGCATATATTAAGTTACTTAAGCGGACTATTTATAATTTAGGCTTGTTAGTAGTAGGACATATATACATGTCTTACATTGTAAGGTAAAAATAGCTTTATCTTAGTATTGGGTTAAAATCTAAAACGAGCTCTTGTGTATATTACATCGTGCTTTTCCTTAACACAGTCCATGCGCGTAAAAACACAATTAGTATAGATTTCAAAAAAAAAACTATGGTCGAATTAAGATAATAAAAAGCAGCACAGTTCATAACTAAATTTGATCTTCACACTTTACAAGGTAATAAATTTTACACGGAATGAAAATAGTATATGACAAGTAAAAACAGATCTGAGTAGTTCTGCACGCTTTCTTAGCACATTTTGTTTAAACGGTAAAATGGCGAAAATTAAAAAATGCCACAACACAATCAATGTTTTTTTTAAATCGTCCTTTAAAATTAGTCTGGTACCTTCATCACTGGGCTAACTTACTACAAGAGCTTGTGAAGTCTTTGGGGGCAAGTGCAGATTATGTTGCTACATGTATATGGTGAATAAATTTTGATGACTGCACTACTACCCCAGTCTAAACCTAACCAGAGCGACAGAGGTCATCTAACTATTTAGTACAAATCTACATCTGGCGTTATGAATAGCATAGATTAGTCTTTTGGTATGATGTTCTATTTGAGCTATTGCATGTGCCTGAGGCTTCAACTGTCGTTCTACAACTGTGATATCTAACAGTATCTGCATTTTGCTATCCAAGGTTAGTTCTTGCCATTTGGTATTACATGGGCCAGCATAAGAGTGTCTATTTGGTGCAGTATTGGTTTTCTTATAGTGTCCCATCTAGTACAGTCTAATAGTAGATGGTCAGTTGTTTCTTCTGCTTCGTAAAAATGTTATATCTCAGAGACTGCAGGATATATGAGCCAGTTAGAAGCTTCATTTTGACTGATAACCGGTAGATGTCTCTTGTAGTGTGACTTCTGATCTTCAATGGGTTATGAACTTTTCCGGCTCTGAAGGTGTTCAAATTGAGATATTTCATCCCTTGGTAGAGGCTGGCGGAATGTTTTATTTCGTTAACCCAGTATTGTCCTATCTCCCTTATTAGATATTGTTGACTTAAGCAGTTGTTATATTATGGCTGGCTAGGAGATCCCGAGCTTCTCCAAGGTTGAATCCTTATCCTCTGGACAGCTGTTGCTCTGCATACCTTTGACAGTTAGTTGGCGGTATCCCAGTTTTTTCTCAACACCGATAATGTCTTGTTGATATATATTACAGAAGAAAGTCATAATCTTGGTATGTATTTGCGCCTCAACCGGTAGAATTCCAGTCAGAATGTAGATAGCTGGGTCTGGAGTGTTTATAGGGACAGACAGTAACTGCTTTAGCATCTTTTTTGGAATTCCTTTGGTACTAGAAATTCCATATCATATAGTAGCACTGGGGATATGTATGTTTTATTTAGATGAATTACGTGTAGGCTTTCCTGATCAAGACCATTCTCTCCATGGAAGCCACTTCCAAGCAGGGCATATGCACTTCTCGCATTTTTTATATTTTCTTCAATGTTGCTTGCTATGTTTTGTTTCTTATGATTTCTAGATTGGGTAGACTTCGAAACTTCTGGTATTCTAATGTATAACATTCTGTTCCATCTAATGTATAACCGTCTGTTGTGCCGTGCATCTAGTCTATTGGGCCAGGGCCAGTCTATACTAAGAGTTTGGTTATGTCTATCAGAAATCGGTCATTATGGACGAAGGGCCCATATATCACCTCGTTAGGGGCATATAAATTTAGCCAGGAACCTATAAATCAAAGTTATTTATTCACGTCCAAGATTTAGCATTATTTATAAAACTTGTTCCAGTTCTATTAATTACATGATCATGGTCGTAGTTCACGTGGAAACGATCCTCAAAGCGAAAAGGGCTTCCAAGTGGATTGGAAAATATTCTCTGTATCCTGTAAATGTGCATGTTTGCTGGTTCGTTGACTCGGTCCCATCCTCACAAGTCAGGGTTTCTGTGTCCACATGTGTTCACTTACAGTGGACATAGATACCTTGACTTGTGGGAATGAATCCGTCCTGAAGATTTATTTCACATTACATTTGATTAAAAATATCACAGCCCCATTACCCAATATCCCTAAAAATCAGAAAAAAACGACCAAAAAACGAACTGCTTAAAAGGAGGCTAAGTGGCCTAAGGGGTCCAATCAACAAGTTAACAATTTTTTATTTTGTATAATTTGAAATAATAATAATAACAGATAACAGCAATTTATATGAGAAAACAGAAAACGGTGATTTAAAAAACCGATAACAGCAGAATCTCATCGAAGGGCGATAAGGCGGGACAATGAATACAATCAGTGTTTCTATAGTAACTATTATGTGATCTTATGTATATTCCTCCCGTCATATAGGAAGCCTTAATTACATTTAAAAAGTGGTGAATACAATGAATTCACAGATAACAGAGAAAAATTCACACGGTACAACAGTTAATTTATATTAACTCAAAAGAATTTAATCCTTGGGTAAAAAAGTTCAAAAAGATTATAAATAATCTTGGTTTTTCATTCATGATAAACAAATCCCTTTCTAAAAACAACCTTAGTCAAATTAAGCAACGTATACAAGATCAATGTCTTCAGGATCAAAACTCAAATATTTACAAAACAACAAAATTAGAATTTTTTCAAAGTATATACATGATGGGGACAAGACCTCCATATGTCGATATATTACAAAACAAAGAAGATCGAGCTGCTGTTTGTAAAATCAGAATTAGCGCTCATTCACTTTTCATTGAACAAGGAAGACATCTTAATATTCCAAAAAAAAAAGAAAGGTATTGTCCGATATGTAAATCAGGACAAATTGAAGATGAAAATCATTTTCTACTAAACTGCAAAGCTTTTAAAAATCAAAGAGACACATTTTATACTAGTATACTAAATTTAATAGATAATAAAAAAGTAATTAATGCAAATAATAAAATTTCATTGTTATTTAATAGTAATTCACACAAGATCCTTAAATTAACCTCCTCATTCATCATAAATTGTATGAACATTAGAAAAAGCATATTATGATAGATTATACTTCTTTTCCTGTTTTAATTTCATTTATGGGTCTTTATTTACAATATACAATTGTATATATATATGTTCAAATCTTTATATTTGTACACATTATATGGTTCCTTAACCATGTAATATTGATGTGTTTGTGCCAATAAAGTATTTGTATTTGTATTTTGTATTTGTTAACAGTGGAGTTTGCTATCAGCAGCAAACATGGTTTTTATTTTCATTATAACAGCAGGGACATATAAATACATGTAATTATATGTCTCTGATAACAGTTAACAACAATATCAATTTTTAAGAAAACAGATAACAGTTAACAGTTGCTTTATTTGAAAAAAAAACAGTTAATTAACACACGTGTAAAATGCCAAAAACATGATAACAGAAAAGATATTTTACCATAGTCTCTCGTGGTCACATTAGGCTCAAGCCATTTTTTCTTGCTTTCTGGTCGATTCGGGATCGAGTTTTTTTACGCCATACACGGACAACTTTATGCAATCTCCACACAAAGGATTATGGGTATCCTACGTCTACCATTGGTTGACATTGTGAGAGATATCTCTCATGGCAGATATGCTTCGCATACACAACGCGGTAATTGCAATGTTAAACTGTATCAAATGTGTATAGATAGACTATATACAAATAAAAAAGAGCTCGGGTATTATTTTACAAACATCATTCTTTGTTTACAAACGTTACAAGCAGACGACAAATGTAGTCTCGCAGTAAATGGAGAATGACGTGTGGCAGAGGTTATATCTGGGAACCAGTTATGTTCTCTGCGCCGGAGACTGAACTTATGCCCTTTGTCGGACGGAATTTGTCTCCGGAATTAGCTCACACTTGTTCTCCTAGTATCATCGAAACGTTTAATGTATGCACAGTAAACTTAAGTTGATTTTAACATTGATTTGGTGACGATTTGCATAGTTTTCTTGGTGTTATTACTTAAAATGGATCTGGAATCAATTAACAGTTCTTCTGCTCGTAGTTCACCAAAACTATCGAGTACAAAATATGAAGGCTCACCATTTAGACTATGTGTCACGGTCGCATTCGTGTGCCTTGGTCCATTTACATTCGGCTATACGATAGGCTATACTTCACCAGCGATTCCACAAATGGAGGAGCTCTTTATTTTAAATAAAGAAAGTGCTGCGTGGTTTGGTTCATTGTTACCTCTTGCCGCAATGTTTGGTGGCCCTGTTGGGGGGTGGATGATAGAAAGATATGGAAGAAAAACAACAATATTATTCACGTCCATTCCTTATATGCTTGGTTGGTGGTTAATAGCTAAAGATGGGAGTGTTGCGGGGATACTAATTGGTAGACTATTTACTGGACTATCCAGTGGACTTATTACAGTCAGTGCACCTGTCTACATTGCAGAGGTGTCTACAAAATCTTTAAGGGGACTTCTTGGTGCTTGCAATCAGTTGTCAATTACAGTTGGAATATTGACATGTTACACATTAGGAATGTACCATACCTGGGATTCTCTTGCACTTTTTGGCATTGTACCTGCAGTTTTAATGGCATTTGCTGTGTTTTTTGTGCCAGAAACACCACGTTATTTATTAATGAAACAGCAGAGAGTTGCTGCCCTGAAAGCCCTTGCTAGTCTTCGAGGTCCTCATACAGATGTAGAAGACGAATGTAGGGATGTTGAAGAAGGAATAGACCATCAGGATGCTTTTACATATTCAGAATTTAAAAAGCCAGAACTTTCAAGACCTCTATTAATCTCCCTTGCCATTATGTTTTTCCAACAGTTTAGTGGGATAAACGCAGTAATGTTTTATACCGTTTCAATTTTCAGGAGTGCAGGAGTTCAAAACAGTGAACTTTCAACAGTAGTAGTTGGAGCAGTACAAGTTGTTTTCACTGTAGTGGCATGTTATTTAATGGATAGAGCTGGGAGACGAAAGCTTTTGATTGTAGCAGGGTCCTTAATGACAGCTACTTGCTTGACCTTTGGAGCCTACTATTTTGCAGTAAAAGGAGGAAATTCATCAGACACATTAAGTTGGCTAGCCGTTGCCAGCTTGATTGTTTATATCATTGGATTTTCATTGGGATGGGGACCAATACCAGCACTGGTCATGTCAGAATTGTTTCCTTCAAAAGCAAGAGGAGCAGCTAGTGGACTGGCAATATTAGTAAATTGGTTTTGTGCCTTCATTGTTACAAAAGAATTCTCATTTGTCCAAGATTTGTTTGGAGAAGCAGCAACTTTCTGGATTTTTGGAGCATTTTGTTTGGCTGGTGTTATGTTTGTTTCAAAATACCTTCCTGAAACTAAAGGAAAATCCTTAGAGGATATTGAACTATATTTTCTTGGTAGGAGTATGGCCTACTCCAGTGTGTGAGCAGTTAATCTCATTTTAAAATACATATATGACATTGTTTATTTTTACTATCAGAATTTCCTTCAAGGGTCGAAAAAGTTTACTTGTATGTATGTGTTGTTTTCAGTTATTAGCAATGAATCTATTACAGCATGACTTTTTTTGCGACGAATTCATTCATTTGATTGGTTTGTCATTAATGGTTAGCTCATTGTTACTGTTGATGTTAGATTGTAAACAAATATGTATTCATCAAAATTTTGTCTTGGAAAGAATTTGTTGGCATTTTTAGCAAATGTAGGTGTAAACACTACAATGATTCATCTGATTTGTTTGTTTTATGCTACAATATTATCTGTGTATTTTAATAAATATAGGGTAATATATTTCCTAACACTAAAATTGTGTTGCTGTGTAACCATGCTAACCTGTCACAGGTGGACTGTTTTTATATTATATCCATACATGTACTGTACGTCCAAGATTACCCATTGGTGGAAATTAACTGATGTAATTGGATTGGGTTTATGGGGAAAACTATTGATCTACAAATTATGTAGGTACAGACATAAAATATTGTGCTTCATTTTATACTTTTTTATACTAGTAAGCAAACTTTATTTACTGATTCATTTACTGGTACATTTATGCCAAAACACAAATAATCTTTTTGGAAAAAAAATCGGTACAGATGCACATTGTACATACACCCAAATGAGTAGATTTTGTATACAGTTGATGAGGACTTACTAGTATCACAGTGTGTGTGTTCTGTACATTTACAATTAACTTCTGCTGGTAATGATCTTAACAGGTTTCCAGACATTTTCCTGTTACTACATGTAGTAGGGATAGCTATAGAATATATATGTTTTTAATACGTCGTTTTCACGATAGGTAGTTAGACGTATCATATCACGTGAGTAATGGTATCACGTGATTTTATTTAGGGCACTTTCCTCAACGTACCGTCTTTAACATCATGTGAACGTCATAAAACGGAATAAAACTTGACTCCTTTCCATAAATTTTATGTTAAGTGTTGGCGTTGCACCCCCGCACAACACAGCACAGGTTTCGTTTTAAATCGTCTTTCTTATGCCGTCCCATTCCGTGTCAAGTGTCACCGTTTTAAACTAAAAGTGCCCTAAATTTTTTATGACGTCACGTGATCAGTATTACAATTTCCACCTCCTTTAACGAGAGCAATTATATCTTGAAAACGACGTATTTGAATTCAACACATTTTGTTGAAAAATTCAACTTTTGTTTATCATTTCTTTATATTTTTTGAGGAATTACATGCACACAGGCCAATCATCATGAAAATAGAAGAACCTAGTAGTAGTACTAATATATACATGTATAGGGCAGTATATACTAGTACTAGTACATTTACATTGTACAGGGTGTAATGTAAACTGCATGGATCCAAATTGTTAAATTGAAATCCTTATGCAATAAAAGTTATAATTGAGATTTGAGTGAGCTGTATACTCATATATACATGTATTGCAATCCATTTGCTTTTGACATCAGTCCCACACATGTAGCACTAATAAGATGCATATACCAGTAACTGATTGTGATAGAAGCAAATTATTCTTGTTTTGTTCATTTTGCTAGTTATAGTAATATTTCTATTACTAATGCATATTGTAGAAAGTATATTATTTTTCAGTGCTATTATAATTATACTCGAGCTCATCTATTAAATATTATAAAAGTGTTAATGTTTTAAATATAATTCAATAGAAATATTTATTAACATTGGTTCTTTATCTACATCATACAGAGCCAAATAATACTGATTTATACATTGTACATATAGTCATATTCACAAACAACAATTTAAAGAATTATTGAATATGATAAAAACTTTAATTATATCAGTTTACCATGTACCTTGTAAGCTCACCTGGCTAAAGGCCATGTAAAATTATGCCACCACTAGTCTTCCATTGTCTGTCATAAGTAAGCAATTTCTCCTCTGAAACCACTGAACCAATTTGACTTAAACTTTGCAAGAATGATACATGTACTAGTATATGGCATGTTGGCAACAAACATTCCTCATTTTGAATGGATCCAATAAAAACATGGCCATTGTTACTAAAAATAGAACAAATGGTAAAATCACTTAAAATGGCTTATAACTAAAAAACTATAACAGGGTTTTTGCCCTTTTAAAGGTCAAAATTTGTGTTTATTGCTTATTGAATGAAAACTATTGTAGAAAGAAAAAAGCTGTTGCTTGTTTTAATGTTCAGCTAATTAAACTCTGCAAAGGTCTCCATTTGATTGTAGCTGTCAGATGACCCCTTGTAGGGATATTTCCCCTTTAAAGGTAATAAAAGTATTTATTTTAATGCTAATCGTAAATTCTAAATGGCCACCACAGCCAGACTTAGTTTAACATAGGACCCTATGTGAAAAAGCTTTAACAGACTTTTTGACTGAAACCAGTTAACCAGTTTAAACAAAAGTTATATTTATGGGATGGTCCTCTTCAAAATTATTTATGCCAGTAAGACATTAAAAACTTTCTTTATCTGCTGAACAGGTTCTCTTAAGAGTTTATGTTTGCTGATTTGATCAAAAATATGTGATGGCTGCAATTGTAGGAATAAATTTAACATAGAAACCTAGGATAATGTTTAAATAGCTTTTGATCTAAAACTAATTAACCAGTTGAGACCAGACAGCAAAGTTCATTGGATAGTCTCAACAAAGATAATGTTATTTATGCTAGAAGAAAACTTAAAATTACAGGACTTAGTTTAACATAAAGGAAATGCTTCTTCATTGCCTGGAAAATTGGGTGAGGGATACAGAACCTCTTGTTGTGTTGACTCCATAGCATTGTTAAATTGTATTGAAAATATACATTATGCATATTGTGTCGTCTGTAAGTCTGTGGGAAATTTATAGTGGTTTAAATACTTAATGTACATCAGCTAATTTATTCTCATCTGCAACATGCACAGGTTTGTTTTGTTTGTTAAAACACTTGTTAAAATGATTGTAACCTGAACTGTTCTTGATCAAAAGTAACTACATGTGTAGCTCAGTAACTTTTTTGTAAATAAGAGGAACTTGCACAGATCTGTGATAATGTATTTATTAAAAAAAAATTTTGTGCCATAGAGACATGATTGATTTGCAAAGGTGCATGTACTTGAAGTCATTTCTTTGATCTTTGTTATATATATATATAATTAATCCACAGGAATTTGACCTCGTATCATTTGGGATGAAATATGGCAAGAAAACGTAAACAAGTATTGTCGAGATTCACGAAAGAAATGAGCTAATAGATGTTCTACGTACTCATAGACATTTATTCTTTAAGATTATGACATCGATTCCTTTGTTAGATCCATATTTTTGCAACTGCGAAACTTTTTTTTAGACAGAAACACTTTCTTTACTTCCATAAATGTCCATGAATACATAGAACACTTACAATCCATGTTGTCAGTGTAAATTTCCAAAGCGAACTCAACAACAAAGGTAGGGGGTAGGAATAGTGTACTTTTGCATTCGACTCCTTCGCTCACTTCGTTTGCGACAGTACTTTTTTTCGTTTTGTGTCCATATTTCGCCAAAAGATATGGGATCAAATTCTTGTGGTTAATCAAAAGGTGTAGGAAATACAACCTGAAGTTTCTTTACAACAGCCATGATGATCACCCGGTGCCTTTTAAATAGATTTAATGACATTTCAAGCTGAACTACCTAATCTTAAATGAAAATACTCTTGAACTGTACACATGTATATAGAGTTGGTTACACATGTATAAAGAGTTGGTAGCATTTGGTTATTTTGGGATACAAGAAATTAATGAAAGTATATAGCCAATTTAAACATGGACAAGGGTGGCATTGTTATTTAGGAATCTTGACAAATAATAAGCTGCTGGAGGGATCAATCACAAATTTTTAACAGATGGGCATGTACCTGTATATAGTGTGAATTTTTGTATTAGTTTACAGGCGACACAAATGTTTTCCATAGAATACTAGCATCCTGCGATAAGTTAAAATACTCTATTATGGTTTACTTATTGTTATAATGTATAATTAATGACAGATCTGCGTCAACTTTTGTGTGATATTTCAATAGATTAAACTTAAACTTGTTTATCCATCATGTCCACTTTTTTTAATCAATGTCAAGACTTTGTGTAATGTGTTTTAGTAAAGTTAAAAATATTTGACTTAATCATGTTAATTGTTGGACAGGAATTCGAGTTCTATATTTTTAATGCCAAGTGATAGTTTTTCAGATCAATTATTACTAGTAGCAGGGGACTCAATCCAGTTCAAATATCCATGTTCAATCCAGTTTTTGCTTTGTACTGATTTTTATTCTCAACTCACTTTTCATAAGTACCTTTTCTAATGTCATAAGCTTTTAAAAAAATAGAGCATCAGACATATGGCACACTCCATGTAAAAATGCTTACAATTGAGGCAGGTCTTGAAGCCTTATGGACTTATTATTATTTAATGATTTGATTAAAAGTAGTTACTAGTAGTTCTTTCTTTTGAAATATTTTTCAACCTACAATTTAGGTATAAATTTGAAGAAAGAAACTGTTTTTAACATGTTTTTAAAATGTTTAAGTTTATAATTCATAGGTTAATGACATGTATTATATAATATATATTATATCAGCTAGTAGCTTGTTATTGAATCTACATTGTATATGAAATGTTTTATTTGTATTTACAAAAGTTTATGTGTACTTTTTGGGAATAAATAATGCCAAGGAAAGGGTTTTCTTTCAAGCCACCAACAGCATTAAGCCTCTTAGGTCATTGCCACTTGTTTTCTGTCGTTGTTGGGTCTGGACCTTTCAACCCATGTTTGTCTGAATCTTCTTAAGAGTGTCTGTTATAAAGTTTTGGATTTTTTGCCACCCACTCAAAATGGCCACTATGGTTAAAATAGGAACATATAAGTAAAGGTGCAAGTAATTTTCAAATATCATACTACGTGTAGTATGTAGAGAAAATCAGATAAGGACCAAAATGCTCCGATGTGGATCTATCATTCTACATTCATTTTGACCAAAATTGTTAGATGACTTCTTTAAGTAGTCATTGCCCTTAACTGACTTTTTCAGATTTTTTTTGGGTTGCATTTTTGGTTTTTATTTTGAAAACTATAATAGATTTAGAGGAACTGTAAACAGCTTATAAATTGACACACCAAGTATTGTCATCCTATTGATTGCTATAGAGGAAATAATAACAATAAATTTTAATGTCATGTAGTCACTGGACCATGAAGGTCAGGTAGACTGTCATGTACTATTTACCAGCAGCCTACTAGTATATTCCACATATTGTCATCCTGTCATGCATGATTAATTTGGATGTGCCCTTATTGAAAACTTTAACATTAAATTGAGTTCAAGGTCAGGTGAAACCTACCAGACTGTCATATGCAGTCAATATATAACACGCCTAGTAACAGAGGAACTGACATATCGAATAAACTTTAAAGTAGTCACTGGGCTGTAAAATTAAGGTCTAGGTCATGAACTGTTCATCTGCATCCTTTATACTAAGTATTATCATCCTACGATGTATGGTTTCTGAGGAACTGACCTTATCCAAAAACTAAAGCAGCCACTGGACCATACATTGTATATAATTGAGGTCAAGGTCAAGTGACCAACTGACAAGTACTCACCATATTCTACCACTGGACCAAAATTTATATATATATATGGCTAAAGCTAACAAATATGTGAAGTAAAATGTCAACACCGCTGTTGCAAGAAACCCATACATGTTTCACCTCCATCATCACAAGAATGACAAATATGTCTAAAACGACAGAATCTTTACGTTTTTTTTTCGCAATCTCAACACACAAATCTTTGATTCGGAAGTTATGGCAACAGGCAGGGCTTACATTATGGAATTATATTATACGATAGTTTAGGCCAAGCATGCCTAGGCAAAGTAGTGTGTCTTCTATTGGTCACATGGTCTGTCAACACAATGATTGCGGATTAGAGTCTCACAAACATTTTGGAATAACTTATAAGTTGATATATTTTTATAATAGTTCAGGAGAAGCTACTTCAATGTATTTAGATTTTTATCGCATGAAACAATTAGGGAAGGTGGAATACTGTAGATCATAGTTTAGCGTTACTGACACTGTTAATGGGAAGTATACATATTCTTATACTACTACTACTAATGATAATAATAATATAATAAAATAAATTCATTTTTAACAACATACTTCTATATTTGTTTCACTGTCTTTAAATAGCTTAAAATATAGTGTGTGTGTGTCTCAAGAAAGTATTCTATTGCAGATTGGGCTTATATAAGACTTCAAACATGTAACAATGTCCTAAAATTTTCTGTAGACCAGACAAATAATCCTTTGAAATCTTGTTTGACTTTGTTTAAGGAAGTACAATGTAACTCAAGTTAAAAGGAATAGCCTAACCCTAAAATTTCTTCTGCTGTCATTGAACATCTATCTTATTTTATGACTGTCAATGAAAAATATATATAAATGAAACACCAGAAAGCTTAGAGTATGCTTAGGGAGAATAGACACTCAAACACTATGGTGTAACAGGGTGTCATCGCACCAACAATTTAGAGTGGGGACCTCAAAATTCCCCCAAATTATCTCTACACAAATTGCAGAAAATAGTTATGCATAATCAATAATAATACATGTTTTGACATTCATAACTTACATTGGGTTATAATCATTGGTTTTATAAGTAAATCGGAATTTGCCGAAAACAGATTTTTAAAACACTTTTAAAAAAGATTTTTAATTTGAAAAAAACAATAATATATTACAAATATAACTGTAATTAGCATACCGCTGATTATAAGTTTTGTCCTTATTGTTTTATAACTATACACTTACCTTATTACAACTCCTACAGAGTGATCAGAACTTATTTTATTTTCATACAACCTATACATTTTGTTCAAACACCAATGCAATTACAAGTGTCTAGTGCCAAGTATATAGGTCATTTTGCTAATTTTGTTTTAACCCACTATTTCTTCTGAAATGCCAGTACCAAGTATAAAATGGTGGGTTAAAAAGTCAGAAACACATCAGTCTGCCACTCCCACTCATTAAGGAAAAGAGTATTTATAAATTATATTTAAATTACTACTTTGTATTTTCATATGTTCGATCTCTTCTTATTATCTCTTAATGATATATAATTGTTTTCGGGTAAATTTAGCAAAAAGGTAAAAACCATACTCTGCCATATAGTTCATGTTGAAAGTTATAAAAGGCTAATTTAATATTAAAGAAAATATTTCAAATACAGTTTTTTGTATTTGTTTAATCCTTCAAGCTTCAAATACATTTTTTTTGCCCTTATCTAATAAGAAGAAGTAAAGATTACATAATTGCATATTAATGCGCACTTCTCGGTAGTATGAAAAGATATTTCAATTTTTATTTTTGGATTATTTTACTATCTATAGGGTAAGCCTAGTATTTTTATTCATGCATTCTATTCTTGACATGATAAAATGTATATACTTGCGTTTCTTTTATTAATTAGTTATTTAATTTGATAAGAAAAAGGCATTTAAAAATTGTGTTACGTAATGTATTTCATCGCTTCAATTGTATTTCTTGGATTATTTCGTGATGAATATGTCAAGCTTCTTAATTTTTTATGCATTCTTATTTTAAAATGATAAAGTGTATATTTTTCGGTTTCTTTTATTAGTTACTTAGATAATTTGACAATAAAAGTGCATTTTTAGATTTCTGGATTATTTAATAATTTATAAGGTAGAAAATGGAACCTTTACGCAGAAAATTAGTCATCTTGAACATTAAATTTTATTTCCCTGGGTTTTGTTTATTGACGGTTTCGAAATCCCAAACTCTCGTGAACGATTCGTGTGTAGTAGTGGTGGTTTTAGGGAGGGCGCATAGACATTTCTGTGATGTAATTGTATATTAGATGTGCCTTGTTTATTTGCTAATTGGTTATTTATTACCTGACACTGAACTTTGATGAAAAAAAAAAAAAAAACTTTCTCTGTACCAATTGTATTATTGGCTGTGAGAATAAACTATATATATATACAAAATTAGATTTTCAAACAGGCATGTTATTTAAAAAAATTGATGTCTGAATCAGTGAAAAATGTGGTAGAAATTAGTAGGGAAAAGAAATTTCTCAATAATAAAAAAAGCACAAAAGATATAGATTTTTATTTTATTCAAGATTTAAAAATTTTGATGTAAAGATATTTTAACGAAGCAAGTTATATATATAATAATACAAAAGAACAAATTCAGTTACGTTCGAATGAAGGTCATCAACAGTTTATATTGTTGAAAATAATTGTAGAAGTTAATAATATCATCAATTGTTTTGCAAAATAAGACTCTTCTTCTAATTGTTTTTTTTTGTAAAGGGATGCAAATATAGACGATTGTGAAAGGCAAGAAATAATCATCTTGCTTATAATATCTCCACTTTGAGAAGAGTACTGTAATAAAAAAAGCAAAGTTTTGGAAGGGCAAATGTTTACCAATAAAAATACATTGACCATAGTCAAGTGGTTCGGGGGGGGGATGTGAATGTAAGATCGGCATTTATCGCGTCCTCGGGAAATCAAAGAAAACATACCGACAAGTTACAATTTCTATTGATTTAATTTTACTGTAATTAAAATTGTTTCAAAAGATTTGCAATGAATTGTATTTCAAACGTCAAACTAGCATTCATGTGCAAAAACATTGCTAAGAACTTTATAAAATTTTCAGAATTTAAAATATAAAAAAAACAATTAGAAGAAGAGTCTTATTTTGCAAAACAATTGATGAGGTGTAAGAGGTGTACTCTGTCCTCGATTTCGGTGTTGCACAGTAGGCATGTTGGATCTACTGTTATTTGGTTGAACTTGTGTTTGTGGCATTGCAGATTGTAGACATCAAGCTGCAGCAGCTTTATTTTTACACAGGCACGCTGTATTTCAAATTGATCATACCCTGCACTGGTCCAGATGTTGTGAGGTTGATTCACCTGGTATGAGCTAGCATTAAGATGCCTTAGAGTAGACTTTTCAGAGGTTGCACTAGTTATCTTAGCGACTCATATGTCGTTTACTGCTGTCAAGACCTGAGCTGTCCAGGAGCACTTCCCAGGCGGATTCTCTAGTAGATGCTGTGGTGATGGCAGGTTGTACTTGGCTAAGATGGATACTACGTGGACTACCCAACTTTTAGAGTTCTTATCTTTTACTGCTAATTGACGCAAGATTAAGGCATACTCCAAGGTGTTTTAATTTCTAATTATGTTTCTAAAGAAACATAGAGTCTTTTTGTCTAATTTAGCTTCCAGAGGGAGTTGACCGGTTAGAATGTAAATAGACGCATCTGCACTGTTTTCAGGAAGATGTTGAATACGTTTAATTAAGTAGTTGTTTGTAGTACTGTGATAGAGAGGTGACGTCTTTCACCAAGAGGCGAACAGATTCAAGTCCATAGAGAAGCCTTGGGAGAATAAAAATTCTTATGAGATGTACTGATACAGTGGGATTAAGACCGTTCAGGCCGTGAAGTCTGGCATCCATCAGAGCATAAGTCGCTTTTCTCGCAGATGAGATCCTTGAACTGGCTATTCCACGAGTTCCAAATTTTGAAGTGCTATCTCTCTCTATCCCAAGATGGCAAGATGGGTTGCAACGTCAGAAATAGAAACTAGACTGCCAGTCATTGTGAATCGCCTTTGTTCTTTGTCGTTCAAAATTAAGACTGTTGACTTGGATTCACTGATCTTATAATGTTCTCTATTAGCGTACAAGGATTGTATGTTAGCATAGTTTGAAGTTCTTCTGGATTGTCTGCCACAAAACACACGTCATCCGCGACAGTAGGTGTAGCACAGTACAAGTGTCCAATGTGGCTACCTAAGTCTCGGTTTTTAAGAAGTTCCAAGAGTGGGTCAATGTAAAGTTTGTAAACTGCTGGGGAAGTAACACCGCCTTGGCGTACACCCTGTAGCTCTTTGAACGTGTCTGACAGGCCACCATTCCATTTAACTTTGCAAGTGAGGTCTTTATACCATTCACTGAAGAGAAGCCATGTGTCGTCTTGTACGCCGCTGTGATGAACCTTTCTGATAGGGGAGTTGTGCCATACAATATCGAAGGCCTTCTGAGCATCCAGGAATGCTATGTAGAGCGGACTATGAGAGTCCCTTGCATTGGCAATGAGTTCGTTAAGAATAAGGGCTGCAGTCAGACTGGAAGTACTTTTTGTAAATCCTCTTTGAAGGAGGCTTTGTGTTGTTGTCCACTTTTCTTCGTACCTTTTAAGAAAGACTTTCTCAATAATCTTATTGATAATACTAGTAACCGTGATCTTCCTGTGTGATCCAGGATCTTCAATAGGTTGCCCTTTTCGCTTGTAGACTGGTGAAGCTATACCAAGTTTCAAGATGTTAGGAATAGAACAGGTTTTAAAAATCCTGTTAATAATTATTGTTAATGTTCTGATTACATCTCGCCCACTTAGTTTGAAGTGTTCAATTGTAAGGTTGCAGCAATCTGGAGATTTACCATTCATAAAAGTTTTTACAATTTTATAAATTTCATCTTCTGTTGTGACGATATGTGACAAGCCTGAATTCAGCTTGGAGATTTCTTCTATAATTATGCAGTCAAGATCTACCTGTTGATCGTACTCTTTTTTCTCGGTTTCCAAAGTCCTCTGTAGTTGATAGTTCCTGGAAGTAATTTGCCCAACCTTTCCTGATTTCATCAGGGTTTTCAAGGATTTTGTCCCCATACCGTAAACATGTGGAGTTTGATTGGTTTTTAGTTCTCTGTCTATTTACAAGTTTATAAAATAGTATCTGATCGTTTTCTTTGGCGCTCATAATGGTTTCATATTTCTCGTTTCTGGCGACCGCTTCTTTCTGGCACTGAAGAGACATCAATTGACGCTTAGAATTCTTCATATTTTGGAAAGTGTTATTTATGTCCCTTGAACGTCCTGCTTCTTTCCAGAGTTTAAAGTAGTGCTTACTATTTTGGACAGCAAATTTATGATCTGGTGTCCATTTTCTTGCCTTTAATTTCTGTGGTTTAATTATTTTCCTAGGTCCACACTGTTCGGCTGAAGAGGCTACGATTTTAATAAACATTTGAGTTACTAGCGGAAGACTGCATGTGTTCTCTTCTTCTAGAGTATTGTTAATTGTCTGCAAGTTGACTTGTAAGGTAGTTTGATAAAGTTGTAGGTCCACTTTATCCCATTTAATGCGAGGGCAGATAGAGATGGCCTTGTCAATTCTGGTTGTCAGAGCTAGCCTAGTAAGTATTGTTGTGACAAGAGGTACATGTTTTGAGGTGTTGAGATGGTCACGGTCTAGTGTGTTGGTTTCTATAGTGAGCCCGTCTCGACTTTGAAGAATGTAGTCAATTCTGGACGAACAGTGGCCCCCATGATGAAAATAGGTATCTGGGTCACTTCTTGATGGTTGAGTAAACCCAAGGGTATTAATAAAAGATAAAAACAGTTTGTCTCTCTTGCTGGGGATGGTCTTCATGATGGTTGCATTCATATCTCCCGCTAAAATAATATCACATACGGGGCTGAAGTTGTAAATGATTTCTGTAATCTCGTCTAAGGCTGCTGCAAAGTCGCTGTCAAGTGTTATTTCTTTACATTTAAGTTATTGCTTACCTGTTTACTCTAGACGTTTTTTTGGTATTGTACCTTTGAACATAAGTTCAAAGCAACAATGATGATTAATAATAGATCCATTTCAAGTTATTTTTCGCCAGAAAATATCAGATAATTAAAAAAACAGGAAATTTTAGCAAACAAAAATTAGTAAACGGACAGGTCAATAAAATCGAAAACCGTATTAAGTTCACTAAGTTTCCGTCAATATCAATCTTTATTAAAATTATATCTTTAACTTGCTCCCCCTTTTTGTTATGTTGCTGTACTGTCAGCAGCGGCCATAACAAAAAAAAGAGAAGCAAATTAAATTGTTTAAAATGTAAATAACATATGGACTCACAAGGCCTTTTATAATTGTCACAAAATATGCTGTTCCGTTCCGCAAATTACAAATAGCCTTATTAATTAAGTAAAAAACTGTTGAAGTAAAGATATAATAAAAATAAACTTGAATGTAAAGGAAAATTTCCAGAATATGTTTTCATCACACAAAATATTATCTGTAATAAAAATATATTTTCTAATTGTTAAAAATAACAATATTACATCACCAGTCTGATAATCCAATCGTCAAAGATTTACCTGCCAAGTTCTGATGCCAAATCAACAGTAGTATACATTTATGGATATTCACCAAAGATCACTATTTCAAAATGTGTTACATGTTAGTCTATTCCCTAAGGATTTACTTTATATTTGTGCAGACTTAAGTATGCCGGTGTCGTATTAAATTTTGCTACCATGACAATCAAGCTGCTTTTGAATGTTCGGAATACTTATTCGGTAAAACATCGATGTGTTCCGAAAGATCGTTATGAAAATCTGCTACCCAATAATAACGTGTTTGGATTATCGCCCTTCCACCAAGTTAAAATAACACAACCAATGCAAAAATATGAAATTTTCACGAGAGGGTTGGAGTTGGGGTACGGTAATATGGATGTGCAGCCCAAAAGGGTCTCGTTTTTTCCCTTCCAAATTATATGAAAAGGTTGCTCTTTTCATTGAATAATATATATATATTTGAGTAGTTGTAAATTATCTAAATATATCAATGCCCCTTATTTTCATCTAAAGCTGAGGTTAACCGCGGCAAATAAAAATGCTCTATTAACATCACTTGATTACATTTAATGTCTTTATGTCGTTAAATAAACCAATAAAACATGTTTCATGCAATGATAACAAATGGGTGTTAATGTGTATAGGAATGCCCACAGATGTTATAATTAGTTGCAATTCTCTGTCATTGTGTATACAATTGAGGAAATAAACACTAGGAGAATAAGTTCTAACAGACAAGAAACACAAATACATATTATTCTTTATATGTCATTTTAATTGTTATTGCTTTTGTTTTATAAATGGACTTTTTTCAAAGTGGAGGTACAGTAAAATACAATTAAATATAAGAATATTTTTTGTTTAAAAATTCTATATACGATGTAAGTCACCATTGTATAAATAACGCAACCTTTTGTTAAATGTGTTATTACAAAACATTTTCTTTTTTTAAACCTTCAATAACTCATAAAACTTTTACATTGTGTGAAAAGATAGATAAAGAATGTATTGCCGCTGTGGCGTAACCAACTCTCATATTTCGTTACAGATGTGTATGCTAATTAAATACTAATGGCCACAAAGTGATGGCGCTGTAACTCCAAAATTAGGAATTATTTATGATATCCTATTTGTGCCTGTAATCACTTAGGAATTGACAAGGAGTGCCAGTTTTACTACCGCAGGTCGGGGGTTTTCTCTACTCCGGCTTCATCCCCAATAAAAACTGGACGCCATGATATAGCTGAGCTGAAAATGGCGTTAAACACCATTGAAACAAACAAACAAACATTAACACTTAGGTTCGCGTTCTGGCCTAAAGTATTATGAGATGGTATGGCCGAACCTTATAATTGACAAGGATTTGCCTCTTTATTGTACATTTTTTAACTCGGAACTATGATATAGCTGTACAATTTCTGCAAGCGGGATTAAACCCCACTACACCAACCAAAAACTTATTAACAAAAAAGTCTTTGCTCTTATATAAATCAAGCGCGTAAATATATTGATTTTTGTTTGTTTGTGTTTAACGCCAATTTCAGCAATTGTTCAGCTATATCGTGGCGTCCAGTTTTTATTGTCCAGTTACACTGTCATAGTAACCCCCTCCCCATATCTTGCCAGATGATAAGATTGTCATATATCAACTGGAAAAAATGAAAATTAACGTATCTAAACATGTGATTTACATCGGACGTTTGCAATCCAGATTATTATTTTAATCATCCAAATCCATTTTACCAGTTAAATGTTGTCATTAAAATGATCTTAAAGAGAAAAGGACCAAAATACCTTTAATTTTTAATTTTTATCCTGGGGTCAAAACTTGAGCTTTGAAATGGCCCATAAAATATTTTTTTCATTATTATTTATCCTATATTGGTAAAATTGCTCTCCCTGGGGCTATACTATGATGGTTCCCAGTGTTCGAGCTACAGCACTTTTCCAGTAGAGGAAAGAAAGTTGTGAGGTATATAATACGACAAGTATTATCTTTCCTAAAAAACTAGCCGTCTCAAAGCTTTTATTCTTTGTGGACAAAAATATATGTACTGTTTTTTTTTAATGTTAAATGGCAGTATGTATTGTTATTATTTACATCACTTCATTATAAGTACACGATGTTTAAATAGCCAAATCAGGCAACCGCAAAATATAGGTGAGAGACAGCAATTGAAGCATGCATGCACTATACTAAGCATCTCTAGATGCATCATACGTGGTAAGATAGTTGATGTTAACATTGTCAGTAAGCAGGAAAATAATTAAAATTTGTCTTGTAACCGGAATCATTTGTCCATAAAATACAAATCAGAGGCAGTATCCAAGAATGAATTGTTAGTATCCTAGATGCATTATATTCACAAAAATAGTTGATATAGACCTGTTCGCAAAAATGTTACGCTTCGGAAATTTCCGTTTAAGTTTTATACACATTTTATGATAAACATACACAAATCAATGCACTTTTCCTTTTTAAAAAGTTTGATTTCAATCTAATTAAAATCATATTTTCACTTGACCCTTTTGCTATTGTCGTCGTGAAAATAGCAAAAGGGGGAGACAAGTGAAGATATAATTTTAATTAGATTGGTTTGATTCCCATTATCTTGCATATTTTTCCCCTTTTTCATTCATCGTAAGCGATTCTTGATTCCTCGGCTTTTCTCGAGTGGCATGAACTGCGGCCTGCCCATTATGATTGCTACCGCCCCGTAAAAATGCGGGGTTTTCATCCCTAACTTAGCTCTGCTTATTTGTTGGCCAATCGGCAGCTATCTCCCGATTTAGCAGCCAATCAAGACACAGCATTGTATATATGTTATCCTTGAAGTACAACCGGTTTCTGCAGTTTAGAATTTGATCATTTATCCTGTCTCATGCGAAAC
Source organism: Limnoperna fortunei (assembly GCA_944474755.1). Lineage (NCBI taxonomy): Eukaryota > Metazoa > Mollusca > Bivalvia > Mytilida > Modiolidae > Limnoperna > Limnoperna fortunei. The sequence continues at coordinate 76,857,883 of OX104116.1, forward strand.
GGGAAAAAACCGTAGTGGGTAAAGTGTTTGCGGAGTACTACGTTTCTTGCGCGATGAAGACCCCTTCCTTCTGTAGGCACTTTGCCCCCGCTATATTATGCTTAAAACTACGCGCCTCATAACTATTTCAGTGGAAGTCAAAATTCTGTTTCCGGTGGTCCATCACTTTTCTCATTATTTATTGATCATAAAAACAAACAATAAATCAGTCAATCAATCAATAAAATAGTTTTTAAGCTTGTCATGTTATATAATTATAAACTATCTATATTAAAACCATTGCTGTGACAGTCTTAAAAAAACATTATAACATTTCCCTACTGTCCAACACTAAAAATTCCCATGTGTTTATAACTTTTTCTATCTTTCTTTACCTATAATTATCAAAAGTGGGACAATCTGGAAGACACCCTAATGAACAAAGATTGTTTGTTTGTTTGATTGGGCTTTAACGCCACTTTCAGCAATTATTATGGCGTCCAGTTTTTATTGGGAGAGAAAGCCGGAGTACCTGGAGAAAACTCCCGACCTGCAGTAGGAAAACTGGCAATCCTTGTCAATTAAGATTGGAGTCGAGTACACCCTGCCAGCAGTGAGACTCGAACCCGCAACCTCAGTGTTGACAGACCACGTAATCAATAGTAGACGAACTATACCTTAACCACTCGACCAACGAGGCCCCCTGAAAAAAAAGACAAAAAATCTCAGTACATTCGGAATGTACGTATGTACGGTTGCCTACGAAAACAATGCTTTATAGTTGTTAAAGAAGCCGAACTAAACACTGGTATTGTTAAACAAAGAAATTCAATCTTCTTATGGTTTTGTCCAATCTAATTACAATTCGTCCTCTCATGGCTTCTGTACTTATTTTCGACGCGATGTATCAGCAAAACGTGAGAGATGAGGGATCGAATTTTAATTAAACAGATTGTTTTGCTCATAGAGCGGTTTGGGTCATAACCTTGACTCTGTTGTGACTAAAATACAGCAATGTATGTAATATTAACAATGTTCAGTTGTTTAAGTATTTTAGTTGTAAAAAGGGTGTTAACAGACTTGGTGGTCAGTAGTAGACGAACTAATTAACCAATCGTCCAACGAAATTTATTTGCTAAAAGTTTGATTTGGGCTAAGTATAAAAAAATGTACAGTGCGTTTGGTGTTTGACATTTTCGCTATGTTTGATATAAAAATAAAATATATTTGGGTATCAATATTTTGGAGATTTGGAATACTGCTTCGATCTCACTAGCCAATTCTGGAGAATCTTTTCCGATAACAATTTATCGCGAAACTTTAAAAATGAAATATTTCTTACTTTTTCCACTGCCTTTTTGGAAAAATGACAAACAAAAAGAGCAAAAATAGCAAAAGTGAGAAGGAATTTGGAAAGCAAGCGTCATATTGGAAAAAGTAAATAATAATAATAATAATTAAAAAAATAAAAATAATAATAATAATAATAATAATATTCACATCAATATTCTTGATCTAGTTCTAAAAATGCATGTAAAATATAGCAAGAATACACATCTTCTTAGTAGGTGAACATATTTATATCAAACCCCTTCATGAAATGTCTCCGTTTAAGAATGACATTAAAAATGTAGTTGATATCCACTTAAAATTTATCCTTAACAATAATTGTTCCTAAGTAAATATAAATAAAATGAATTATTTCATTTATGATTACTTTAATGTGGCAATTTTAATGTTAGATCAATTGTTGCTCTATTCAAATTAAGACGGCAGGTAGACAGATTAACTTGGACATATATTAGTATGATTATATATTGAACACTAAAACAAATTTAACTTAATTAAATCTATTAATGAAGGCAAAGTATCCCCTAGAGGTAGCTTCACTAGATGTGTAAGAATATATCTACATGTTTATAGCAGTAAACACATAAAATTGACATTATTAGTTTCAGTGTGCAACAGCCTAAAAGTAACTAATGCAGAAAACATTCAGATAAAATCTTGACCCTCTTCAAGATATTGTAAATGGCCGCCTTCAGATTTCATCACTGTTGGATAATTTGCTAGAACTATATCTATATGAGTCGTCAGAGAGGTACCTAGAGTCCAGTGAAATCTTGAACTTCTGGTAGATAGAATTGGCCACGTTAAGAAATTATAATAAAGTACCATTATATTTCATACATGTACCGGTATGTTAAACCGAGCAGTCCATTTGAAAACTATAGTAACTATGGACTTACTTATTACATCAAAGTGATACAGAGTAGAATTACTAAAATGGAACAACATGAATTAAGCATCATACCATTTGAAAAAAGGGGGGTGACATATGTAGTAAAATTCCTGTGAATAAATTTAACCGACAAGCTATTTAGGCTGATGTCGGCGAACGAAAAACTCACCCTGACTTATAACAGTTATGTAAGCTTAAATTACGTTGTTTCTCTTACAAAGTTGTTTTAGGTGCTAGTTAAAAGCAATTCGAAGAAAAGATGGAGATGGTTTTCCTTGAATACAAACATTTTATAAACATTTGTATTAATTTCTGCACATAATTTATCAGCATTTTCTGAAAAAAGATGGTATAGGTTCTAATTAATTTATAGTTTGCCCCAATCTAAACCTAACAATAGATAACTTTTGATCGTTTTAGTATCTTTCCCCCAGCCCCTTTCTTATAATCATTTTAAAAAGTATGACATATATATTGATGCGATCATTATATTGGATGCAGGATGGAAATTTGCCTTCGGATATTTTTTAGATCCACCGAGAACCTTAAGTGTTAATTAACAAATAATTCACGGAGGATGTGGTTTATCATTGTTTTACCACGGGGTGACCATTTATGTCGTATTATTTTATCCCGAGCGACAGCGAGGGATAAAATAACGACATAAACGGTCATCCCGTGGTAAAACAATGATAAATCACAGCCTCCGTGAATTATTTCTATTCTAAAAAGACAATTAGAGTACATTTATAATATTTTCGTACCTATAGAAAACATCATTTCCGCCATAAACTGGCTGTTCCGTCAATGTAACACTCAATACATTGCAACGGATAATTATAGCGCGTGTCGCTATTTATAAGATTTATACGTCATATGCAAAAGCTTTCCGGTGGGAGTTACAGTTTTGTAATTGGAACAGCCATTTAAAACACGCCCTTCTCAGCGCGTGTTGCTCATAGATAAATCATTTTTTTACCACAGTTTTGGTCTCAAAGCCTTTAAAGCACGTCATATTACAATATCAAATTCAAATTATTTAATTGGATAAAGCATAGTCATATTTACAATATTGCGTAATCTAATACAAAACAGATAGTACGTTTATCGACTTAAAAGTATACTGGTATGTATTCAATAATTATTATAGGATTAAACACTGGGTTTTAGGAAATTATCAATGTGTAAACTCCGGCGACTCACTCACAAACTAAATAAAGTCCGAAGGACTTTATGTCAAGTTTGTGAGGGAGTCGCCAGAGTTTACACATTGATAATTTCCTAAAACACAGTGTTTAATCCTTATAATTCTGTGAAATAATCGTTTCGATTTTTAAAACAGCAAAAACATTTACAGAAACCCATCCAGACCTCAAAACGTACCTATGCCGGAAAGCGTAGGGATATGCAAAACATAGTACCAAAGGAATCGCGGTTTTGTAGATATTGATAGGAGAAAACACAAAATGAAACACTAAATTGTATTTATATTATATTTTATTTGAAATCTCAATCGATTTAATCGGAAATCATTGGGGCAGAGAAAACACTGTCCCCCTCTCCCTGACGATACGCAGGAGGACGCCATCTTGTTTACATTGGATACTGAAAATAGTCCGCTCAGAGGAAATATCGATATGTAAATTATCTGAGAAGACGCCATTTAAGTGGTTTTATCCAATCAAAGCACCTAAATTAAGTAAATTACAGCATGAATAGAATTATAATGAAAATAATAGATAAAGTTTCTGTATTGTTTGACAATGTACACTAAGTGGCATTTTGCTGTCCAATATGATGAGAATTATTTTTTGAATAATTATACACATATATTTTTTCTAAAGATGTAAATCTCGTGTATAAGATTCTTTTAAATATAAACAAATATTCTTTAGTTCTTGTGTTGTATTTGGGTTAAGGAGACGATTGATAGTCTCCATAGGAGTCTCATATATATCTTTATTAAATAAATTTAAAAAATTATCTCTAATTTTGTTGTATAAGGGACAATCAATTAAAAATGAAAAACATTGGCAGAAGTTGTATTATTATTATTATAACTACCTGTTTCAATAGCTAAGCAATGTGCACTTAGTCTAAGTTTTGTCAAATATGATCTTAGATATTTATTAATATTAAACTTAAGATACTGTTGAAGTTCAAAATTTTAGATAATTTTGTTTTAGAATCTCAGTTCTCCTGAGTCACTATTTTTTATGTGATTTAAATGATTCCTAAGTCTATTTGAATAGTTAATGTTATATCTTTCTCGAATTGTAAATGAGAAAGTTCTAGCGTTTTCAGATTAAATAATGTTTTTAAATCTTCTACAGATTTCCCCCAATATTGAGAATTTTCAATTTTTAGTTTTTTATCTTCCTCAACGGCTGATCTTTGTGAGTCGTAAACATACTCATTAGATGATTATATCACCTTAAGTCTTTATTGTATTTAAATATATTTATAAACCTTAAAACATAAAATGGAAATTGTTCTTGCTCTGTTTGAATTGCAAGGTTGGAGGCTTTGTTATGCACTCGTAGTATATGGTTCATGATCATATTCTGTTTTTTTTAAATGAAAAATTGTTAAAATAATCTAGGCTTAAGTTTTGGTCAGCTAACCATATTTCTGAACCATAAGTTAGAATAGGAGAAATCATAGAATAATATAATTTAATCCAACTCTGTACAGATAAGTTTTCTGAAGATGGGATAAGCCAAAGAAAGCTTTTATTGCCTTTTTGGCAAGGATTTCAGGTGCATATTTTAATTGGACGTTATCAGTTAAGGTTTTACCAAGATATTTATATTGAGTAACAGATTCTAGTTGTTTACCATTAAATGTAAATAATTTAATTTGCTTTGTAAGCTGAAATCTGATTGGCCAATTCAAATGTAGAAACCCATATTATACCATATAACTTGCTTTGGTCACGCGCACTATTCTTACGAGGAGCCTTTACTATAGATGATGTTTGAATGTCAAAACTGAAATTTCGGGTTCGAGTCTCACTGCGGGCAAAGAGTACTCGACTCCTATCTTATTTTACAATTTACCAGGACTGCCAGGATTCCTACCAAAGGTCGGGGTTTTACGGGTACTCCGGCTTTTTTCCCTAATAAAAAAACTGGACGCCTTGATATAGCTGTTAAATTGATGAAAGTGCAAGTGTTAAACACCATTCAAACAAGCAAACAAATACGAGGTCATGTCATTGCATTATTATTGCCTACCATGTATCATTAGATTAATATTGTTTACCATATATCTAAGGTAACTGTTTTTAGAAATTGTATTGTTCTTGCAAAACTGTATATGTTCATGAACATAAAAAATCGAGGATCTCTCCTCCGATTGGTTTGAGTGTAGTGTTCACATTAGTTTTGAAATCTAATACCATATATACCTATTTTTTCTGTGACTATGTACTTTGTAGTTAATCAGAAATAAATGAAGGTAATAACAAAATACCGAACAAAAGAAACTCAAAAAAGACAATCCACAAATCAAACAATTTCCGAAACAGGGGCCACATATCTTCCTAAGTCAGAATTCATCTCTGCCACACAAGAAATTGAGACATGCCCATATTAATTGATTTATTAACCTCTATAAAATATGATTAAACAAAACAAACTGATAGACCAATTTCACAAGCTAAATAGTCTGTCATTCTTATTTAATACACGTATAAAGTTAACTAAACTGATTTAAATTATAAACATAGATAATCGTTTTCATGGCTGCCGAAAATTTTTCTATCAACGTTTAAATGTGAAAAATGTATGGTATGACGACAAACCTTTACGAAAGACAAAACTACTCAGATGAAGAAGAGCAATATAACTTTCAACGATAAAATTCCACATTTTCGCCAATTCAGAATTGAAAGCCGCCCGTCAAATTTAAGGATAACCACACGACAAGATAAAATCTTTTTAAAAGCGTCAACTGAAGCAGCATTTTCGCTAAACCGCGACAGTATATTAATATAGAGAAGAGTATTATTGAGGAGATACTTTGTTAAACTGGGCGATGACCCATTTTATTGCGAAATGGTCTGATTTTAAGGGCAAAACGGTTATTATAGTCAATGATGAAAAGTCGCTGTTTCAATGGAAGACCCCACCCACGAAGAATTAGACAAATAATTTTGAAAATTTTCCGTTGCAAATAAAAATCCACACAGGAGGACCACCAGTTTAACATACTTTTTAAATCAATATCCCAATAAAATGGAATTTCTTTATAACGTTGCCCAAAACTACGTTTTGGCGACATATTGTTTTTGCACCGTTTCTTCTGATATTATTCCGCTTTCCACTTTTCTACCTGTCCAAAAAAATTTCTCAGAGACGCCTTTATAGAACCAAACGCTCCCTTTGAAACATTTGAAAATAAAATGTTACATGTATGTACTTCAACACTTTTTGAATCATTTTTTCATTTTTGTAGTGTGTAGCACGTAATAGTTTTATACATCTTTAATATAATCTCTGGAAAGTTGCTTTTTTCAAGGAGAATAGTTCTTGTTCCCCCATAATACAATACAGAGATATAAGGTATCTTATTTTCATGGGTTATCTTTCTAATTCCTCTTTTGTACAATGTATAGATGTACGGTAGCTGATTGTTCATGGGTAATAGTTTTATTCATGTTTAATATAATCTACAGAGTAAAGTTGCTTTTTTCAAGGAGTATAGTTCTTGTTCCCCCATAATACAATACAGAGATATAAGGTATCTTATTTTCATGGATCATCTTTCTGATTCCTCTTTTGTACAATGTATAGATGTAAGGTAGCTGATTTTCATGGGTAATAGTTTTATACATGTTTAATATAATCTACAGGGTAAAGTTGCTTTTTTCAAGGAGTATAGTTCTTGTTCCCCCATAATAAAATACAGAGATATAAGGTATCTTATTTTCATGGATCATCTTTCTGATTCCTCTTTTGTACAATGTATAGATGTAAGGTAGCTGATTTTTCATGGGTAATAGTTTTATGTTTAATAAAAAATACAATACAGAAATTTCAGGTATCTTATTTTCATGGGACATACTGCTGATTCCTCTGTTATACAATGCAAAGATGTAAGGTAGCTGATTTTTCATTGGTAATAATTTTATGTATCTTTAATATATTCTACAGGGTAGCTTGCTTTTTCAAGGATTATATTTCTTATTCCTCTATCATACAGTACAGAAATTTCAGGTATCTTATTTTAATGGGTCATTTTTCTGATTGCTATATTGCAAAATGTATAGATGTAAAGTAGCTGGTATTTCATTGGTAATAGTTTTATTAAGCTTTAATATAATCTACCGGATAGCTTGCTTTTTCAAGGATTATATTTCGTATTCCTTTATCATACAATACAGAAATTTCAGGTATCTTATTTTCATGGGTCATCTTTCTGATTCCTCTTTTGTACAATGTATAGATGTAATGTAGCTGATTTTTCATGGGTAATAGTTTTATACATGTTTAATATAATCTACAGGGTAAGGTTGCTTTTTTTCAAGGAGTATAGCTCTTGGTCCCCCATAATACAATACAGAGATATAAGGTAATTATCTTATTTTCATGGGTTATCTTTCTAATTCCTCTTTTGTACAATATATAGATGTAAGGTAGCTGATTGTTCATGGGTAATAGTTTTATACATGTTTAATATAATCTACAGGGTAAGGTCGCTTTTTTCAAGGAGTATAGTTCTTGGTCCCCAATATAATACAATTCAGAGATGCTTTTTAAAGGATAATAGTTTTATACCTCTATCATACATTACATAGATATAAGGTATCTTATTTTCATGGGTCATCTTTCTGATTACTCACTTTTTTGTAATGCATAGATGAAATATTGCCGATTTTTCATAGGTAATAGTTTTATAGATGTTTATAAAAATCTACAGGGTAAGGTTACTTTTATTCGAGGATTATAATTCTTATTAACCCATCATGCAATACATAGCTGTAAGGTATCCTATTTTAATGGGTCATATTTCTGACATTTGTCATGCAGAAATAAACCGGTTTATTGTTAGGTAAATAATAACAATAAAGGTGACAGTGAAGTCATGGGAGAAAGTGAAAGGTAGCAAAAGTAAGAAAAGAGAATGTAAAGCAGAACTATGGAATAAATAAATAAACTAATGAAATAATCAATCTATTACTTTCACATTGACTTCACCTTCTTGAGGGCAACACTCAAATTTCTAAACCCGAACCCGAGGCAAACAACTTTAACATAGTTTACAAATATGAATGTCCCCCTCAATAAGAGAGGGTCGTACTTGTTTTATTTTATTGTACGCCAACACTAAACATGTACATGTACATTTTAATTTACTGAAATTTGTGTTGTTCTCATCTAAACTTCTGCATTGTTGACCTTTTTTATTTGTTTTTACCTTAAAGGTTATTTACCGGTGAATAATAGAGTTGTTTCCCTTTTGTTTTATTTCCCCGGGAACAATATCTTTCATTCCATTTAATAATGTCATAAAAGACAATATACACGAAAAAGTATAAAGTTGTTTTAGTTCCTTTATTATTTTGTAATAAACAACTTTGTCAGGATCGCATAATACGCCCGCCCGATGATAAGGAAGAGATCTACACACTTCATGTGTGTATTATACTGGGGGTAGGGGGGGGCTAGAGGGGGTCCATTAACAGGTTAACACTTTAATTTTTCTTAAAACAGATAACAGTAGATATAAAATAATGATAACAGATAACAGCAATTTACATGAGAAAACAGAAACAAGCGAGTTAAAAAAATCGAAAAAAAAACAGATAACAGCAGTATCTCATGATTATATACAGTAAACAGTTTTTTCATTTTCGTTATAACAGTTTACAACAATTTCAATTTTTAAGAAAACTGATAGCAGCTAATGGTTGAAAAACAGGTACCAGTTACTTTATTTACAGACGTGTAAAAATGACCAAAACACGTTAACAGAAATGATCTTCCCCCAAACTATCGACACTGATCATCTATCAATATCAACACTGTCTCAATATTTTAAGAAAATTTATGAAAGCTTTCCACAAACAAGTCCCATTAACTACCATTAAAAATCCGAATTTTACCACGAAAAAGGAAGCGCTCATCTATCAAATTAAAAATTCCCCAAAGATTCAAGAAAATTTGATGAAAACCAAAAGTTTTTGAGCAAGATTATGAAAACAAGCCCACCCCCTTTTCATGCACCATAAACAGGATTACCAACAAGTATACAGACTATGACACTAATACAATAAACAAACATGTGCAGTTTGTAAAACAAAATCTGTGAATCTTATTTGCAAGATACGAAGGATGGACATTTGTATACCATAATACGCACGAACGGGGTTCTGTCGTTGACAGGCATATAAAAATGAAAATGAAAAATGTTTAATTCCATTTTAAACTACATTTACGTAAAATTTAGGTGTAGCTAGCATTTAAAATTTAGGGTTTTTTTTTATTTCTTTGATCAATTAAAATGAATTAGTTGCTAAATTTATCTTTTGTAAATATGCGATAATTGGGAGATAGTCAAAAACATACCTGAAGACACAATTCCAACAATTATTTCGCTCACAAATGTTTTCAGAGCAAATCTACGGACTGTAGAACAAACGTTTAGTAAATTATTTAGTAACAGAACCCACTTTATACCGTTATGGCATTGTAGATAGTAAATAACATTATAAAAATAACAGTTTGTTTATTAAAATAAGTATTTTAATAGCTTACGCCTATCTAACTCCACCTTACGGTATAAGGGAGATAAATCTAATTAATTTATGTCATACGGTAGCTTGTTTACATGGGTAGACAATTTTTAATAGCTCCGCGGTATTAAAATTTACTACCGTAGCTAATTTTCATTGGTAGCTCGATATTAATACGACACCGGACCAGTGGATAGCGATGTATTCTCAAAGTTCAACAGTCTGTATTCAGTGATAAATTACTGGTGTGCTAACAACGTTCTTCAATGTTTTGAAGATCAAAGATCTTTGATTAGCTGTATACAGAGCTGCTATTTAGCTGTACAGAATTTCTCCTGCTATGTAACTGTACAGAGAGTCTCCTGCTATTTAGCTGTACAGAATGTCCCCTGCTATTTAGCTGTACAGAATGTCCCCTGCTATTTAGCTGTACAGAATGTCCCCTGCTATTTACCTGTACAGAATGTCCCCTGCTATTTAACTGTACAGAATGTCCCCTGCTATTTAGCTGTACAGAATGTCCCCTGCTATTTAACTGTACAGAGAGTCTCCTGCTATTTAGCTGTACAGAATGTCCCCTGCTATTTAGCTGTACAGAATGTCCCCTGCTATTTAGCTGTACAGAATGTCCCCTGCTATTTAGCTGTACATAATGTCCCCTGCTATTTAGCTGTACAGAGTGTCCCCTGCTATTTAGCTGTACAGAATGTCCCCTGCTATTTAGCTGTACAGAATGTCCCCTGCTATTTAGCTGTACATAATGTCCCCTGCTATTTAGCTGTACAGAATGTCCCCTGCAATTTAGCTGTACAGAATGTCCCCTGCTATTTAGCTGTACAGAATGTCCCCTGCTATTTAGCTGTACAGAATGTCCCCTGCTATTTAGCTGTACAGAATGTCCCCTGCTATGTAACTGTACAGAGAGTCTCCTGCTATTTAGCTGTACAGAATGTCCCCTGCAATTTAGCTGTACAGAATGTCCCCTGCTATTTAGCTGTACAGAATGTCCCCTGCTATTTAGCTGTACAGAATGTCCCCTGCTATTTAGCTGTACAGAATGTATCCTGCTATTTAGCTGTACATAATGTCCCCTGCTATTTAACTGTACAGAGAGTCTCCTGCTATTTAGCTGTACAGAATGTTCCCTGCTATTTAGCTGTACAGAATGTCCCCTGCTATTTAGCTGTACAGAATGTCTCCTGCTATTTAGCTGTACAGAATGTCCCCTGCTATTTAGCTGTACAGAATGTCCCCTGCTATGTAACTGTACAGAGAGTCTCCTGCTATTTAGCTGTACAGAATGTCCCCTGCAATTTAGCTGTACAGAATGTCCCCTGCTATTTAGCTGTACAGAATGTCCCCTGCTATTTAGCTGTACAGAATGTCTCCTGCTATTTAGCTGTACAGAATGTCCCCTGCTATTTAGCTGTACAGAATGTCTCCTGCCATTTAGCTGTACAGAATGTCCCCTGCAATTTAGCTGTACAGAATGTCCCCTGCAATTTAGCTGTACAGAATGTCCCCTGCTATTTAGCTGTACAGAATGTCCCCTGCAATTTAGCTGTACAGAATGTCCCCTGCTATTTAGCTGTACAGAATGTCCCCTGCTATTTAACTGTACAGAATGTCCCCTAGTATTCAAATATAAGCAGTCTATTCCCTAAGGATTTACTTTATATTTGTGCAGACTTAAGTATGCCGGACCAGTGGATAGAGATGTATTCTCAAAGTTCAACAGTCTGTATTCAGTGATAAATTACTGGTGTGCTAACAACGTTCTTCAATGTTTTGAAGATCAAAGATCTTTGATTAGCTGTATACAGAGCTGCTATTTAGCTGTACAGAATTTCTCCTGCTATGTAACTGTACAGAGAGTCTCCTGCTATTTAGCTGTACAGAATGTCACCTGCTATTTAGCTGTACAGAATGTCCCCTGCTATTTAGCTGTACAGAATGTCCCCTGCTATTTAGCTGTACAGAATGTCCCCTGCTATTTAGCTGTACAGAATGTCCCCTGCTATTTAGCTGTACAGATTGTCCCCTGCTATTTAGCTGTACAGAATGTCCCCTGCTATTTAGCTGTACATAATGTCCCCTGCTATTTAGCTGTACAGAATGTCCCTGCTATTTAGCTGTACAGAATGTTCCCTGCTATTTAGCTGTACAGAATGTCCCCTGCTATTTAGCTGTACAGAATGTCCCCTGCTATTTAGCTGTACAGAATGTCTCCTGCTATTTAGCTGTACAGAATGTCCCCTGCTATTTAGCTGTACAGAATGTCTCCTGCTATATGTAACTGTACAGAGAGTCTCCTGCTATTTAGCTGTACAGAATGTCCCCTGCAATTTAGCTGTACAGAATGTCCCCTGCTATTTAGCTGTACAGAATGTCCCCTGCTATTTAACTGTACAGAATGTCCCCTAGTATTCAAATATAAGCAGCTCAATAATATGTCCCAGTTAAAAGCACAAATATTAAACATACAGACAGCATAAATTGAATCAGAATACATAAGATTCAACATAATTTTATTTAATGCATCATCAAATCATATACCACAATACTTATGCAGGTTTACATAGAAACTAATTGAACAATTTTATATATACTGGTTGTTAAGTTTTCACAAATAAAAATAACTGAACACATGGATTTTCTGCTGTACCATGGAAAGGATTTTGATAGTGCTAGTGGATTTCCAGATAACATGTCCAATTCAGAATTAAGTATAATATTCTTACTCTAAAAGCAATTTACTTCACCACCTCTTTAATTTTGCATGTTTACATGTAGCAAATCTCTTGGCAGCAAGAAACAATTGGAAAGTTGTTATTTAATCTGGACATTAGACTTAACCATGATTTCCCAAACTTCAGCTGGCATGTAAACAATATCATAGCTGTTTTTCTGATACCTAAGTTATGATTGAATTTAAATACTGGTTTCTTGTTTTTATAAGGAGACCAGTACGGTTTAATTTAAGACTCTTATAACAAAATCTTGCTATTTAAGTTATTCTACAACAAATTATTTTGAATAAAACACATATATACTTTTTTCAGTTGATTTAACTACATATAGTATTTCAATGTTTCAGTGAACAAATTTATGAATTTTATATTCTATTGGATTAGAATATAAGTCATATTATATATCAATGATGCGCCTCAGATAATTATGTGTTGCATGATAAAACTCATGTATACATTTTTCATTTTCATGCATCCAACTTAGAATAATGTTCATATCTTGTCTTAATGTCTGTAATGATTCACAAACACAAGTAAATATTGTTCATCTCTGAATTGTTTTTAACTGGTCCTGAATATCATCAATGGTACTCATGCTGAAAAATATAATAATAAAACATTGTTATTTTGACTCTCACATAAAATAAGGAAATATAGAATTACGTCTTTAAATAGTGGCTACTACAATGATCATACTTCTTTTGAGATGTACAACAGATATCTTCAGAGTGAAAGAAGCAAGGGTGGCATATGCAGATTAATATGTTTTGTTTGTTTGAACGGTGTTTACAGCCACTTTCAGCAATTTTTCACCTATATCATGGCATCCAGTTTTTAATGGGGGAGGAAATTAAGCCGGAGTACCTGGAGAAAACCCCTGACCTGTGATAGGAAAACTGGCAATCCTTATCAATTATGATTGGAGTCGAGTACACCCTGCCTGCAATCTCAGCCGATTAATATGACATTTTTGTATTCTTTACAACACTTTCATAATGTTTTCAGGTGTTTCATATGGTTCAGGAAGATAGAGTACCTCTTGAGAGCCCTCAACATTGACATACTAGTTTCTGAAAGTCAATACTTTTGTTTGGCTAGGAACCAGAAAAATTATACCGACAATTTATGTAACCATGGCTTTACTTCCAATTGATAGGTCTTAATGCACTTATATAACAATACAATGTAGGAAATGCATGGTGTGGTTTAAATCAGATTGCTTATTCATACATCAGATCTCATCAAAAGTAATACACTTCATAAATGGAACCAACCAATTATATTTCTATGTAAGTAGGTACAAGGATAGGAAAATATCATACCTTCTCTCTATTGCAGACTGCCTGCAAAAAAAAAATAAAATACAAATCATTTACAGATACAAGAGGGATTAACTATAATGAACTGGGAGAAGCAGCAGAAGAGTAGATGAAATAAGGAATCATTTTGCTATTTCATTATTTCTTATTAGGGTCCTGGAACTACTGTATAATCCGAGACTTTCAGAAGTCTTTTTCTCTTCCTGATATCAAAAATGAACTTTGTAGAAGACTCTTAATTGAACATTCTTACACATATTGTTTTTAGAAGCTAAAAGTTATCTCTGATACTTGACATAATGTTTGGTATGTGTATTGATGTAAATGGTAAAAAACACCACTTTTTAAATTCATGGTTTATCTGAAATTTCAATCATTCTTTCTTATACTTTATTTTTTTAAATAATTTTCAGTTAAAAAACTGTCTTGGGAAAAATATAATATATAAATAGAATTTCATCTGTTTAAATTGTATCATCAGATTTTAAATAATAAATGGCTGAAATTTAAACTGATATTGAGGGTAACTTTTACAAATGTATTATTAGAAATAATAATTATACATGTACATTTCCAACAATGGCACAAAATTCTTAATAATTCTGTTTATTATACATTCTTCTTCATGCAAAACTCCTGCCTTTGTATTCAACAGACATGTGTTAATTTCTATCGATTCCGATTTTAGGCCCGTCCATTATAACAAAGGGTGTTAATTACTCGTGCTTTCCTTCCAAGGTTGTTATAAAAAAATTAACACCTGCTCAGACTGTAAAATTATCACCTGATCCAGATGAATTTTACGAGTGATATAAAAATTATCATCCGCTCAAAATGAAAATTGCCAACCCGGTGGAAAATGATCAGCTGCATCAGCTGAAATTTACTTACATGTCGTTTGTCTTTCTGTGCACACATGTCAAACACAAAAACAAATACATGAAAATGTACAATAATTGTTTAAACGAACAACTAGTAGACAAACAAAATCATTTCCCATTAAAAGTATAATTCAGTACAGTATCTCTATGGTACTGGTAGTTCACGTTTCTTCTTTAGATAAAAGGCATAATCTAATAAAAATCATACTGCCTTTGAACTCTGGTGTTGGGGTAGATTATCACATGAATAAAAAAATTATCACCCTCAACTTCTTCTCGGGTGATAATTTTTTCTTCATGTGCTAATCTACCATAACACTAGAGTTCAAAGGCAGTATGATTATAATATCAGCAGACTTGTGCATTACTAGTAATACACAAACTGTATTTAAATGTTAGACTAATATTTGGATGTTTTAACTTATTTAAATCTACTTACTGAAATCCTAGTTGTGTTGTTATGTTCTGCATCTTTATTAAAGACTGAAAAAGAGACAAAAATAAATGAAATAGAAAATCTAAGCAGAAATACCATCATTCAGTTACCAAAGAAAATGGGAATATTATTTCTCCCTCTTTTTAAAAAACACAAATGAATTCATGATGGTTTCTGTAACAAATAGTTTTTGACAGACCAGGACAGTTAGCTCTATGTCAACCATCCTACATGTCTGCCATCTCTAGAAGGTTACTAGAGTTTGAAATGGACACATATAAAAAAAACCAAGGATATCAGAACACGGATATCATATGTGTTAGAGTGCTAGTAACAAAACAAACAAAACCTAAAAAATTGAACATCATGATTCATGCCCCCATTCCAATTTTCTTGTCTAAATATGCATGATATACAGGCAGAATATAAGGCACAACCTATGGCACTAAACAGAACATTGACACAGCCTACTGCACCTGATAGGATGTATGGCACAAACTACAGCATTAGACAGAAAGTTTGAAAAAGCATATACAGTTCTAGAAAAAACATATGCTTAACAGTGAACGTATTTTAACTCTTACACAGGCAAAGCCTATGAAGCTAGAGACCATGTTGACAGCCTACAGCACAAGACATAACATAAGACAGCCTTCAGCGCTAAATAGGAAGTGTGACACAGCTTACGGACCTAACCATGACATTTAACAACAGAAACTTAACGGGTATAAAACGATTCAATTAATAACTCTGCTGTCATTGATTTCTTTCAGTTGAAAGTGTAATTAATATTTTAGGACTTTAAAATCATTTCCATAAACATTAAAAATGGCACTTAATATGGGTAAACTATTATTTTTGATCATAAATTTATAATGTTATGACGTAACATAATAACTGTGGCGTGGCATAACGTATATAGTTTAGCAGTCCAAATAAGACACATTTGTTATTTGTGTTTATGAGATTATGATTTGTCATGATTATGGAATAGAACATGTTTGTGGAACTAGACATGTTTCTGTTCTGAGTACTGCATATCTGCTCCGTTTTATTGTGCTGATTAAACAGGACAAGCAAGCTAGGAAACAAAATGCTACTAGTTATTCAAAAAAGATCTTCTAAAATGTCTACTTACATTTGATGAATTCTGAATAACTTGCTCTTGGCATGAGAAATTCTTGGCAGCTTGTGCAAGGAGCTACAATATGACATAATAAACAATAACTTTGCTGATTACACCAATAATAGACAAATTTAAATTATATGTTACATGTACATGCATATTATGCAGTTTTAAACAAATTAAATAGTTTTCATGCATCTAAGAATTCCAAGTAATTATTACATTTATTTGTATTATGTTCCTTTTTATTGTATCTATCCCATATTTTCAAATGTTAAACCTTTATACCCATAAAGAATAGAAGAACACACTACACTTTTATATACATATGTGCTGGGTTAAATTCTTAGGGCAATAATTAAAAAAAATTACAAAAGTTAAGCTACAAAGACTTGCAGCATTTGCACGGAAATTTTGGTTGTTATATGATAAACAAGTGGTCTGAAAAAGTAAACCTAACACAATGCTGCCGCTGCTTAATATATACATTGTTTGTATACAGTACAAGTAAAATAGCAGTCATATTGTTTGAGAACTGGCTTATTTGATGAAATTTGTATAGGTTTATTTTTTATTTTGGTCCATGCAATACTATTAGTGTTAAAGGTCAGGAGAAACGACAAAATTTCTCAGGTTCATCTGTATGAAGTTTGATTCAAATTTGACAAATGGTTTCAAAGAGGATTTAAAACTTATTTTTTTGTCAAAATTGGCCAAATATGAATACCTCATTTAAAAAACAACCTGGAATATATTTTAAACTATTGATCCTTAAATTTCAAATTTGAGCTGGTTTTACTGAAAAATGATTAGCAGCATTTGGCAGATAAAGGATTTTCAGTTTTCATTAGAAATAGTTATCTAAGTACTAGAACAAGCAACAAAACATGTATGGCTACAAGTACCTCACAAATGTGAAAAGGGACTACTCCTGTCCCACTCCAATTTTAGTTCCAATTTGTCCAGTTTTTTCACAGAAGAAGATAAAAATTTCATATTGCACACGCAGACAAAAAAGTCCCAAGACTAATATAAATTATATTATATGCCTCCTGACTTTCGGTAAACAGAACTAAAATATAAAAGCAATTCTGCTTCTATAAAATATGACAAATATTAATATGTAATTATGGTAATATACATGTTTGTAAAGCATGAAAAATCACTGGCACCGCTGCAGATCAATTACATCAGGCTCAGCAGTTTTTTGACTGCTCCAAGTACAGTTTGTACCAGTTTGTAGCCTAAAAGGGGTGCAGGTCAAAACGCCCCCAACCAAAATGCCCCCTTTTTCCAAAACGCCCCCACCAAAACACCCCCGTTTTCCGCTTTTGTTTAAAGAAGACAAATTCGATATATAAATTTGTGAATATACATTATAATAGTAAATATCAGATTCCGAGATGAATCAAATATCTTCATAATGTAATTTAAACAAGCATTCAAGCTTGTAACCTCAAAGAGGCGTTGTTTGTATTACTGTTCTGTGTTTCCTTACGATGAACACTGATTGCTCATCAACAAAACAAAAGGTTACTTAAATAGGTAGGTCACTGCTTTGATGATAATTAACACAACGGTATGCACCTATAAAATAATAATATGCAACAGATCGCGTTTTACTCAAGCCATACTGGGATACAAATAAGACAATAACAGAGTAGAATCTTAAAACAATAGAAATGTTATTAAAGCTTGGGAGGTTGGGAATATCTGTAAAACATTTTTTGATAGGTTAAATCAAAGTATTCCAATTGAAATAAATAATTATGATCAAAACCTTATATAAGAAAGTCCGTTTTCAATCATGGATTCTTCTTGTACTATATGTGACCGCTCTGTTCTGACTCGAACACATTCTTTGATTGTTAATACGTTGTGCTGCGACTTATGTGGATCTGTGACACAGAGGACATGTACTGGTAAGATTTAAGTAATTTTATAGCCATATTGTAAATAAAATTATAGTTGTATTACGATTACTTTTGTTTAAAGAAGCTTACTAAAATGTCATTTATAAGAAATATCGAACTATTTATTTAATATATCCCATTTGTTGAATTGTTTCATCATACTTTTTCTATAAATTTATTTGTAAAAATTTCACTTAATATTATCGGAACAAAAAACTCATGTATATAGCCCCCCAATGATATATGTATGCTTCTGAACTGAATATAGTTTAAGGCACTAAAGAATTAATTATTAATTTATTTATGGACTACCAACAGTTAATAAATAATCAATGCACGATCTTCTAGACTACTGATTGGCAGTGTACAGCACACAACAAGACAATCAACTGTACAGCAACAGTCAAGCAGAATGGTGACAATTAAAACATTTTGATATTTTCATATTGATGTATATATTTGTATTCTGCTATGTGTAAATATTTTCTTACGATCTTTTCTTGCTTTCATGAATGTATATAATTTGTCGTCTGCAATGTGTGAATGTTTTCTTACTATTAATGTATATTATTTGTATTCTGCTACATGTAAATAATTTCTTACTATCATGAATGTTTATATTTTGTATTCTGCTATATCTTAATATTCTCTTACTGTCATAAATGTATATATTTTGTATACTATACATGTATATTCTCCTACTGACTATTATCTCTTTCGGTAATGCTTGAACAAAATAATTTGAAATGTACATTCTTTGTAATTTTATATTCTGATCCTCAATAAAATTATTGAATATAACTTTGTTTTTTCTTTCCAATTTGTATTTTTTTAATTTGGAGCGTTTTGGTGGGGGCGTTTTTGAAAATGTGGGCGTTTTGGTTGGGGGCGTTTTGACTTGAATTCGCCTAAAAAATGCCAATAGACTACTGTTACATATGACAAACATTAAGTGGCAGGTCGGTTCTGGAGACAGGCTATAGTCTTTATTAATTCCGTATCAGCATGTTAGTTTTTAATGAATGCAAATAAGCTCAAATTAATTCTTATACATAATGTGCCTTGATAATTACAGTAGCTGAATGGTAGCAGGTCGTTCCGTCCCCAGGTCGATCCGGCCCCAGTCAATTCGGCCCCAGACGATCCGTCCCCTGGTCGATCCGTCCCCAATAAAAAATTTATAAGTAATTGATTTTAATTGGAAATTGTTTTAATTAAAATAAGTTAAATAATTAAATAAACCAAATATAGTGTTTTTAATTAATTAAATGATGATAACAGTTCTGATAGTGCACATAGGCGTAATTACCCTTTGATTTTTAAATTGTTTGCATAACAACTGTAGGCTATGCTTTGTATGATTAACTCTGCATCCAAGCTGACTTTAACATCAAGGTTACACAAAATATTACCTGCTTTATTTATTTTACCTACCATTGGTTCTACAATTACATGTCCACATAATGAAAAAAGTCTTTATAATATTCTTCAGAAGACTTTAAATTAAAGCAACCATTATCTGTATCATGGTCACAAAATTCGCATGCATACTCGGCATTCAAAATAGGGAATTCCAGTGTAATACCATATTTATCATACTAAGAAATACTACTTATGAATGTTTTTTTATATATTTTTCGTACCTTCTTTATTTATTTTACATACCTTTGGTTTTACTGGGCCGGATCGACCTTGGGACGGAACGACCAGGGGACGAATCGACCTGGGACGTATCGACTTGGGGACGGATCGACTAGGGGACGGATTGGTTTGGGGACGGATCGTCTAGAATTCTAGCTGAATCAGACAATAATACAATTGAGAATTACCTCGGTGGACCTTGACGACCTTACAAGTTGTCTTACTAAGGATCCCATGTCTAAGACGTTTGCTGTAACCTTTTCATTTAATTTTGATTTTGTTTCCTGATTCCACTGCATAGAAGACATCTCAACAAAAAACAACAAAACGAAAGTATGACTAAAAATAGAGTCTATAGGTGAAGGATGTGAAATGCATATATTCCGGAAATCTAAGTTCTTTTCTATTTATTTTGGTAAACTCACAGTTCTGTTGCTCTTTGGACGAATTGGTTAAAAAATATATATATAAAGTTTCATTTGCCTGCTTAAATTGCTAGACATTATTGTAAAACCATTAACTTACCTACCGGATTTACATCAAAACTTGACCAAGATGATTTTAGTTTATAGTATAGTATTTTTGTTTACAAATGGCGCCAGAAATGTGTCGTGACTTGAAGTGATATTTTGTTTTTGGTAGAGAAGTCCAATTTCAAATGTCTGATGTCTTCAAACAAATCAAGTAACCTATTTTCTAAGCTCAGGAAACAAGATGAGAAAGGCCAGATAGTTAAAACCAACCTGGCCGACATGACCAACAAAGAAAACTTGTTGACTGATATCAGTGCTCACCTTGCAGTGCATGCTGAAAGAATGAAACTGCTGAAGAGAGCCGAGGAAGGCTTAGAAAAACTATGTGCTGATCAATATATTTCTCATACAAATAATGTTGGAAATGAGTAGGTTTCGTATGTTTAGTACATGTTAGTGCCCTCCACCTAATCGGGGATTGGGATTCGCATGTACAATGTAAGCACATTTGCATTTGTACCTCCACCTGATATTCATATTATATAAGTATGTTACACCCCCATTTTTTAAATTATTCCCTATTTTACCTTTTTAATATGAATATAGGTGCAGCCTAAATGCAAGCATCACACATTGTTCATGACGCTACAGTACGCCCAGAGTTTGTGGTCACTCATACACTCAAATTAGAGAAATTTTATCGGAGAATCACAGTGTTTCAGAGTGTTGTTATCTATCACCACCTTAAAATTAATCCCCTTGATGTACCGACTTTCGGGTGTAACACAGTGTGAAACTGTGTTTTTCGGATTTTCAGGGTGTAGAAAATATATTGTGTCAATTGTTCATTGTAAGCAAAGAACCAACTAATGTCTTGCTTTTCTCATTACTACAAAATTAAAATGTGTTAAATCTTTGAACTTCACGATTTTTCTTTTGTTTTGCGCATGCAGAAATAATGTCGGTCTTTATCTATATGTCTATCTATATTTAAAAATTAATTATAAATAATTAGCATCTTTAGCGGTTTCAACCTGTTACAATTTGATTTATTGCAATCCTGGATGTCTGAGAGTGAGCTGTGCTAGTACAATTCACAGTTCAGCTTCTTTCACTTCACGAATTTATGCAATAGTGTGCATGCCTGGAAACCTATTTTTATTTATTTCTATTTCGGTCAGCATTGTACTTTCAAAAATATTTTACATGAATAAGATTTTTTGTTTTATTTCAACTATATTGAAGTTAAATGTAAAGCTTTATCCCCAATTATACTTTATGCAAAGCATGCTGTTTAACAGGTCAGTTGTGTGTATATGTACATGTTACACGTGGCTTTAGTCTAGAGTAGGAAGAAAAATATTTTAAGTGTATGCCTATTGTCAATTTATTGGACAAACGAAACTAAATTCGCATATTATTTAGTGAAAACATAATGAAATCAGAACCGGTACAGTTACTTGGCACATATACCAATCCATCTATTTTTATCTCTAATATGGGTCAATTTCAGTGTAAAAAAATTGACATTTTTAATGTGTATATGGATAATGTTTTTTAAATGAAACTTCTATTTTTATTTCACGGTTTTGGTACTTTAAAGAAAGATGTAAATGTATATTTGACCTTGAATACTTTCTGCACATCGCATGGTTAAACAGTTTTGTATTTATTTATGTCAGGTGCACCTTGTCTAGAGAAAAAGTTAACATTTGTGTATTGCCGGTAAAAAATGAATTGATATAGTGTATATGAAATAATAAGGACAAAACACATCATCACTGGTATACCATTTGTTGTTACTTGAACTAAGGACTGTATATTGTCTTTTTCCTTAATTATTGTATATCAAGTTGTTCTTAAAAAAATCTGTTCTAGTGCATGTTCCGAATTCACTTCCGATTTATTTATGAAAATTATTAAAAATTTTAAAGTTCTTAATTTCCTTGTATTGACATGACTTTACCAGTCTATCGCTACATCAAGGCTGTTGGTAATGTAAGAACAACAAATTGAATAAACAATTAATTTTTGCAATTTGGGGTTGAGATAATTTGTGGGTGATTTTGAGTGTCTACACTCAAAATTTTTGGTGTAACATCGTGAAAAACACTACACTATGTAGAGTGTTTGAGTGGCCATACACTCCTGGCATACTGTACTTCAGAACACTACTTCTGCATTCCATTGGTGACGGGACAGCGCTAATGTGTTAGTGACATTACAAAAAAGTGTCAATTTAAAATACTGCGTTTCAGAACACTGTCAACACTGAGATTGCTGGTTCGATTCTCACTGGAGGCAGAGTGTACTTGACTCCAATCTTACTTGACAAGGACTGCCAGTTTTTCTACTGCAGGTCAGTTTCTCTGGCTTTCTCCCCCAATAAAAACTGGGCACCATGATATTGCTGAAAAATTGCTGAAAGTGGTATTAAACACCATTCAAACAAACAAATACAAAATAGTTAATCTGTGGGTGCCTCTCATTAAAAAAAAAATAAAAAATTTCCTGTCATATGATAACACCTATAATTACTTAGTATTGACATGTTACAACAACATTTAATCAAGAGGATAAGTGAAATAAACAAAAAGTGCAAAAGTTATATGTAGGTTTTAAGCATATGTACAAATGTACCTGTAGTATTCTATTTATTAATTTTACAGTTTTACACTTCTAACAAGAGTAAGATCTTTTATATGAGTACAATTGACTAATAGTTAATTAATGGTTGTGAAAATTTAGCCTTCTCAGTTTGCTCATTAATAGATTGTTTATTATAAGATAGATCAAATAGAATAGCTGTAGCTGTTCAAATCGCCCAATAGTAAAATCACCCCCCCTCAAAAACGCCCCCACATAAAACAAAACTGCCCCACTTAACAAAATCTTCCCTGTCAAAAATGTTCCACCTTTTGCAAAATCATTGTACTTTACTTTTTCTTCGTTGTTCACTTCCGGTAATTAGTCACTGACTATAATTGTTTTTTTATCATAAAATTATTCATCTGAAATTGTTATTAGAACTAATTAGACTACACACACTTTTTGATATTTTGATTTTTATTCATTTTATTTTGTTATGAATAATTGTTCTGCCTCTAATGAGTCTCAATAATTGGATTGAATAAAATTTGTCATGGTCTGGTAAATAAACAAATGGCTTGTAATCTATTTGAAAGACGTAAATCGTTTGAAAAAATGTTTGATATGCATATTGTTGGCTGTTTTTCATTGGAATTACACATTTGCTGATAAATTGGTAGTCTGGGTGAATTACTTGTACCAGATGTACAAATATCTTCTGTGAACATTCGGGCGACTTAAAGGAAATAAAATGGCAACTTTGACTTAGCTTTTGAGGCGCCTTAGGGTGACTTTGTCACCCACTTCTCCCAGTGTGGTGAGCCTTGTTGGTACTTGTAACATGTTAAAAAAATTGTAAAAACTCAACGTCTGTGGTTATTAAACATCATTTCGAGTGCTGCAAAAAGTCCTAGGGTAAAGGAAATTGGGTAGAAATAACCCAGGGCAAACAGGTATTGGGCAAAACCACTCGTGTGTGATTGAGATTCATGGAGAACTAGTTCGATAATTGATAATTATTTCAGTCATATTTGTATTATAATTTATGTGCATGTAGTCACATGTAACATGTTTTTTTATATTGCCCACTATATACCATGGTCATGGATGTTTTTTTTCATTAAGAAATTCACCACCATACGCCAAGGTGGTATTAATTAAGAATGGGTATACTTTTTATACATTTGTCTGAGATATTTTATTAGAAATTAAGATACATGGTCTTGAAAATTTATTTGTTTTATTGGGTGCATCAGTTATTGTAACATCATTATACTAATTATTTTATTTGCGAATAAGGATACTTTATATATAATTCGGTATAGGAAATTACATAAATAATATAAAATGATTCATTAAGTAGTAAAAAATATGTACATGTATACATGTATATAATACACACAAATACATGTAACTACATGTAGGCTGTTTTATTTACCTACAATTTTTTTTCAATGTAGTTTTTAGTAAAAATCATCATTTACAATTCAGACTACTTGCATACCAAATTTGGTCTACATAAGTTTGGATCATTCCAAAGGCTGACTATCATAAAATAATTATTTATAACAACTTATAAGTTACCAAAGTGTTATTTGTGGCTTCTTATTCTTAATAAAGTTTCTGATCTTGGTGTTATTTGTTTATTCTCTGATTGGGTCATGTGGGTTGTTGACAGACTCAACATTGGGTTCTCAGATGTATAATTCAGGAGAAGAAGGATAAAGATTGAGTAGTACATTTAAAAGCAGAAGGTACTGTGTCTGAATACTGTGTATATTTACATGTTTTTGTAAAATCTAGTAATTCAGCTTCTATAACAATCTAAATATCTTAAATTGAAAGATAGAAATTTTGTGTCATTTTAAGAGTGAAGCAAAATGCAAAATTGTCTATCAGGAGTGCAAGATTGTTTGTTTGTTTGTTTAATGGAGTTTAACACCACTTTCAGCAATTTTTTAGCTATATCATGGCGTCCATTTTTTTGAGGGGAGGAAACTGGAGTACCCGGAGAAAACCCCCGACCTGCGGTAGGAAAACTGGTAATCCTTGTCAAAAAAGATTGGAGTCGAGTACACCCTGCCCGCAGTGAGAATCGAACCCGCAGTCTCAGTGTTGACAGACCACGTGATCAATAGTAGACGAACTACCTTGACCACTCGGCCACCGAGGCCCCTAGGAGTGAAAGATCACACAGGCTTTTCTATAAATGCATGAAAGTACCTATATTTTTACTAAACCATTGACTTTCATTCATGTATCATGATATCATATATGACTCTCCATTGTTTATTATCTGACATCCAATCAGAACGACAGAAACAAGAATGTTAAAAACATGTTCTTGTTTCATGAGTTCTGATTGGATGTCACAACTAGTAAAGATGAGTGTGCATGAACTCATCTCAACCTGAAATCAGCCAAATATGGAAGAAGAGATTTTCTTTTTTATTGCTATCTCAACATTTTTAAAGTACATATACATTTTGTAACAAAGCAATTAAACACTACAACTAGAATCTATATATCACTTCTTGTACTTTGAATGTTGATTTCAGAAAAGAAAAGTTGGCTATAACCCAAGTCCTTGAAACCAAAAAAGATGACATGAAGCAAGAGCTAGTGCATACAAAATCCAAACTACCAGTATCAGCTGCTAGACAACGTCGACGAGAAAAGCAGGATGGTGGAAAAAGTCAAATTCAAATTAAAAATTACAAACCCAGTTACACATGGAACAGAGGGGGAAGAGTCAAGGAATTAAGAATAAGGTTTTATATAAAAATTATATATACAATTTGTGATCTCATGACCTTTTATCACATCAATATCACTATGGTATAATATCTTGGGTGTCTGTGATAGTGTGAGGGTAATTGACTTGAATCAATTTCCCGATATATTGATAATCTGTATGGCAATTCAAGAGTTAATTCAGTTTTTTTTGTTTCCATTGTTTAGCCTTATTTTTTTCACTTTTAAATCAAAATTGACTAATTTTTCAAAATAAATACCTATAAATAACAAAATAGAGAAATATTTCATGCCTACTTGAGGAACTTGTTTAGACAAACACAGAAAAGCCAGTATCCGCGTGAAACCTGCAAAAATACAAATTCACCTACACAATCTTAAAAATGTAAAATATTCTGTATGTTTGTGTATTGGAACACCAGTCATAAAATATTCAAAAGGGTAATCTACAGCTTTATACAATGTGCCATTTACTATATAAATCATCTTTAAATTGTTACCATGTTCTTTTATGTTCATTATACATGTATGTGGAAATCATTTGTTTGTAGATGCCAGGTGTGTTAACCATATTTCTTAACATAATTATTTTACTGTTAACGGTTATTTTCAGGTGCTTAGCAAGAAAATTCCTGTATATTTGGAAACGAAAGGTGTTTGGAAGAGTTATGCCAAGTCAAGCAAGGTGATATGTCCATATGAAACATTGTGCATAGATCTCATCTTGTTACTTATTCTTTATTTCATTTAAAAAATTGTATTATTTCTTATCACCATAGAGAGCTGTACATACAAAGCTATTTTAATGACATTTCAGATTTTATTAACTTTTTATGGACATGATTTTACTTACCATAATTTTATTAAAAGTTGTTAAAAGATACTTTAGATGTTAAAAGGAAGTGAGATATTATAGAAACCTATGCATTTAATAGTTTTGGTGATCTTTTACAATCAGTATTTGTCCATTATAATATCTGTTATTTGTACATTTTCACATTCGACTCTCCAGCACTACTCTGCTAAAATCAATCAATCATGGCACAAATTATCCTTGGATTCAAAGGAAATGACACACCCACTTTTATGGGGAGATTATTTAGATTTTAAGTTGGGAAGTTAAAATAAGATATTCAAATTAAAATCTCTTCTTCTCAGGTACTATAATGCTAATTTCAATCCATACCCGCCACAAAATCCTAGAGTGAAGGGAATTTAAGTTTGTTCAGTTTAAAGGTTATAATTCTTACAATTGGGCTTTGTATAACTATGTGTTGTAAGTTAGCTTTGGGGCTCAGGGGGTCTTTTTTTGTGTTCATCCTGTGTAGAATATGCTTCTATGATAAACACCTGTGTATTTGTTAGGGAATTTTGCTGATAAGTGTGGAGAGGGCATATACATGTAGATCAGGTATGAAAATGGTTTCATCGTGGAAAAAGCCTTGACCAAATC
This sequence comes from Limnoperna fortunei, assembly GCA_944474755.1. Classification (NCBI taxonomy): domain Eukaryota; kingdom Metazoa; phylum Mollusca; class Bivalvia; order Mytilida; family Modiolidae; genus Limnoperna; species Limnoperna fortunei. Next base: position 76,885,177 of record OX104116.1, read on the forward strand.
ATTAGAAAATTTGAAAATGTTTTTTGGGGCCACTTAACACAGATAAAGATCAAATTTGACCAATATAACATTTGTCATTCTGGAGGATGGCCCCTTATAATGCAGCAAATAGCAATATGATTTTTAATCATGAAATGTTATTGAAATTCAGTCACATTTCAAAACGACGTTTAACTGTGGAAAATAATTGTTGATTTAAAAAAATAATATGAGATCTACAAAAGGACCATAAACACAACCAAGCGCAGTAAGCAGTTTTCCATTTTGTCAGGAAAAAACAGTCTGACGGAAATTGTAACGTTTACTTAAGTTGTTGTAATATCAATAATAACTGACATATAAATCATCAAGTGCTTAAAAGTTATGCACAATAATACATTGATAGTAGTAGAACAATAACTAACACAGATTGAGTTGAAAATTCACATACAGTATATTTATTTGCCTTAGGCTATGGCATCTGTGATCTAGGAACACAATCATATTTTTATTTTTATAATCCACCCCTATTTTTATAGTAACTATAGTAAACTGTAAAAACCCGGTCTGACGGGTTTTCCCTGACAAAATGGAATATGGCATTTCAAAACGATATTTAACTGTGGAAAATAATTGTTGATTTCAAAACATAATATGAGATCTACAGAAGGATCATAAACTCGACCAAGCGTGGTAAGCAGTTTTCCATTTTGTCAGGAAAAAACAGTCTGACAGAAACGGTAACGTTTACTATAGTTGTTGTAATATCAATAAATACTGACATAATATGGAGTAAGCATTGCCAAAATGGGAGCACACAATATAGTACCTTTATTATTTATATATAATGCGCTTTCATAATTGACGTTACTTCACAAATATCCTAAAAGTGCCTCAACTACATTCCAGTGATCATGTGATGTCCTTCTTTGAATGTGACGTCACATGAAATGTCTTATGATTGGCAGTTTTGAAAGATCGATTTAGAGAATACAAAAAAATAGTATGAAATTTTAGTTGTTATTTTTAAATATAACATTTATTTTTAATTGATGTCAACTTTATTTTTAAGTCATTCTTTGAAATTAATTTTAGCCCTTCTTCATTCACTTTGTTACAGTTTTTTTATTATATCAACTTCCGTACGAAAAAAAATCAATATCAGCATTAAGCAGATTTTGATCACGTGATTTCATTTTGACCACATGACACGTAATTGCCGTAGAGCTCAACGCTCTTCGCTGACAGCTATGCTGCCAGCTGCAAGCTGTGCTCGCTATAAATCATCAAGTGCTTAAAAGTTATGCATAATAATACATTGATAGAAGTAGTAGAACAGTGCTGGACTGAACAATGGTCCTTAATATTAACTCATTATATTATGTTATTTTAATTAATCTTTATTAATGACTTGCTTTAATTTTCTAGACACCATTATCACATACACATCATGAAGCAAGCATTTAATGAATGGTACGATCTGTGGTGGCATGTCAGGAAGGAATGGAGGTTAATGGTTAGAGCCGAGTGTCATTTTAGGTTTGTATGACAGCAAATTTCCTTTTTCTTTTACCCAATATATTTCCTTTTGATTTTAATATCTGGGCTTGTTAGGTGAAGCATTTTTAACTGACCGAGACCAAAAGGGAGCTAAAAATTTGTTTTATTGATCCTAAATCATCCACAAATAGCAGTTATTGTCTTAAATTACTTATTTCCTTTAGATTTGTTTGTTTATGTAAGGTTTATCAACTAGACAGGATCTATGAAAAAGTCTATAAACTGTCAATCAACTCATTGAATGAGTTTGTTTTGTTTCTTTGGGGTTTTATTGCCACTGTTAGCCCTTTTTCGTGGCATTCCATTTTTAATAAGCTACATGTATCAGTAGTGTTTCGACAAATTTTTATTTTTATCCTGTTAGTTCATTTATTGTTTGTATTATTTAAATTTTACAACTCCCTAATCAAAAGAATTTTCTGCAGTATGTCATCAAATTTTCCTCTGTCATTAGATTTGATTATATTTGGATTAATGGGGCAGCACTTTTGTTAGTTTCACATTAATGAAGAGACAAAGTACTTCCTAGAACTTGTATTATATTAAAAACTATTTTGGCTTGAATTGCTAAATCATGTTAACTTGCTAGGTTTTAGCAGGTGCTCTGTCGGTGGAGCCCCATGTTAAACAAATAAATATAAGTTTATTATTTCACTTAATTATTTCATTACAGATATTTGGCATGGACCAAACATTTTGAAGCATGGAAAGAATTTATCTCCTATAAAAAAGATCAGAAGAGAAAAATACAAATAGCCGTAAAGCATGGTATGTTAAATAAATGACTAGATTTAAATAATTATATGGTATTATTTTAGTGGTACAATGGTACAGTCAATATTTACAGAATATTATGCAGTTAGATGGGCTTTCTGTTTTGTCTATTTTGTTGAAATGATTGGTTGATTGATGAATGTTTGCTTAATGTAAAGCGAGCAATTTTTCAGCTATATATAGAGCAAGAGCAAATTAACAGTGGGAAATGGGATGGACCATCAGACAGAAAATTGTGACTGCCACTGTAAAAGTATGGAGTATTAGATATAGGTAGCCTTTGGCAGGTTTTGTTCAAGGAATGTGGCACTCTCCAATCACACTACCAACTATTGTCTTCGGTCAGATTTCAGTATTATAACATGAAAACCTCTTAACCAGTTGGCTTCTGCTGTCTGTACCTAGCTGAAATGCTAAGCAGCTCTGTGGGTCAAGCCCTAAGAATAGAATGTTTAACAGTAAACAGTAAACTTATTGGAACCACTGCTTTTAAAATTGAATGCCTTTCTGTAGTTTTATGAGTGTAAAAAAGTATGGGCTGAAGTATATTTTGTATAAAGGTCTGTAGTTCTTGGTCTATTAAAAATGTGTGCACTGTCCTTAAACTATTTTTGGTATAGGAAGATAAAATGTTTGTGTATCCTTTTTATTAAGATACAACAAAGACTCTGAAGAAATCATTTATGGAATGGAAGACATCTGTCTCATTACAAAAACAAAAGAAAAAAAGGTTGGACGAGGCAACCAAAATATATGAAAACAACCTCATAAAGTAAGTAGGTAATTACTAAATATTCCATATTCTTTTAAAAACATTACAGACATGATCAATGATCATAAGTCTTAAAACTATTTTTAAAGAATTGTGTTGGTTCTGATGACATTTGACTGTCTTTGTAATAACTACATCCAGTTTTTATACCGCCGGCTTGAAAAGTGGGGTTACATAGTGAAGAGGGTGTCCATCCATCTTTTACACTTGGAGCAATCTATTTCTTATCCTCTTCTCCTACACCACTGCATAGAATTTAATAAAGCTTTCAGAGAATCCATTCCACTTATAGTAAACTTTACCGTGTCTGTCCGATGGGATTTTGCCTGACAAAATTAAAAACTGCTACCACATTTGGTCCAGTTTATGGTCCTTTTGTAAATCGCATATTACACTTTTTGAAATCAACAATTTTTTTCCACAGCCGAACGGCGTTGTGAAATGCGGCTCAGCCATTTTTGTTTCTAAAGGGGTCTAATGTTGTTTACAAACGTTCGTCTGCTTTCGTAACGTACAATGGTAAAAGTGTAATCGGAGATTTACAAAAGGTTCATAAACTCGACCAAACGCGGTAGCAGTTTTCCATTTTTTCATGCAAACACCCGTCAGGAAGACACGGTAAAGTTTAATATAGTGCTATTGTGCACTTTATATTTTGCTCCTTGATCAGAATAATATGTTTGTCATTTCCCATATCAAAACATGGACTGACATTCTTCTATTTGTCCATTACACTTGGAAGTACCTATCTCTTATCCAAACCTGCTAGTACACAACTACATGCAAATCAATGAAACTTTCACAGAATTTGTATCACATAGTGTCATTGTGCACCTGATATTTTGATTGGAATGATGTTTGGGATTGGAAGCAAATGGTATCATTAGGTGAGGATTTCTCACAGTTTGTCTAGTTTTTTTTATTTGAACAAAATTCTAATCTGTAACACAGACATTTTTATAATGTACATGTTTATTTTAGAAAAACTTGGAATGAATGGAAAGACAGATTTGACATGAAACAGCACAGAAAAAATATAGGTGTTATTGCTCTGCAGTTTTGGGCATATCGACTTCAAGTTCAGGTTTGTACATTTATAAAGCAAATCATTCATTGTTTGTATCCATGAAAAACTTCCACAAATGTTTATTTTAAAAAAAGGAATTAATTTACTTGGCATGTGTTTCTATATTTTATTGCTTCTGTTTAAACTACAGACAATAAGTTAGCTTGTGTCTGAGCTGATTTTCTTAATACTTGTAACATTGTGTCAAATTTCCATTTTATTCTTTAGTTTTCATGTATTTGTATCATTTTAATTCAAGGCATAGAAATGTGGTCTTAGTTAAGACTGAAACATTATGTTTGTAAATTATGTGGCCCAAGTAAAGACTTTTCATAGATGTTACATACTATTAGGTCATAATAAAATTTAAAAAAAAACTACATTCTCATCCCTGCTTGCCCCAATTTTCACACCTGCCCCCAATTTTTATAAATTTCTAAAATCAAATTTTGGAATAATATCACATGAATTCTAGAAAATTCTGATATTTGATTTCCAGGTAACTTTTGGTTTTAAAAGATCTTTATATTAAAAAGGAAATATATTTGTGACTGTCATTTCCTTTAAAAATGGTCCAAAAGTAAAAATACAGTGCCCCCCCCCCCCCCCCCAAAAAAAAAGGTGTAATATTTACACATACAGGTAAACAATTGTTTTTTATTGTCACTGAACAATATGACAGAGGTTCTATAAGGGGTTTTACAACAAATGACACATACAAAATTTCATAAACAGAAAGATATCAAAATAAAAGCATAAATGTTGAAAGATGCAAACCAATTGTTGATATCTATTTTTGGCTGATTTTATTATCTTAATAAATTGAATAAATTTCATGTAATATACAAGCATGTAATATACCAGTCCAAGCGAAACATCGTCGGACCGTCGGTCATGTCCAGTAAATTTGTGCGAGGTCCGATAATTTTAGATAATTACCAGGACCTGCTGTCCTGTAATTTTTTTGTTGTTGGTTATTAAATATATATTTATGAAACAGGTAAAATGTGTGTTTGTCACTCTATGGCCCGTCCGATGACATAATGTTCTGTATAAACAATCGATCAGTTACTAAATCGCGGAATTCCCCTTTCCTATAAATTAAGATTCGTAAAAATAACAACCAATCAGAAGCCGTATAAAACCAGATGACCAATCAAAGCAGGGCTCACCACACTGGGCGAAGTCCTACAGCACCTCAAAAGCGAAGTCGAAGTCGCCATGTTATTTCCCTCAAGTCGCCCAATGGTTCACAGAAGATACTTGTATATGATCTGGTCCAAATAATTCACCCAGACTACCAATTTATCAGTAAATGTGTAATTCCAATAAAAAACGGCAAACAATATGCGTATTTAACATTTTTTCAAGGATTCACGTCTTTCAACTAGATTACGCGCCATTTGTTTATTTACCGGATGTGACTAATTACCGGAAATGAATAACGAAGAAAAGTAATGTACAACGGCCCATAATGAAAAATCTTAATTTTTTGATAAACAAACACTTTCAATTGGTTTCAAACTTCAGTTCTTTCAAAGTGTATTGTATTTTAACAATTTTCTTTGATAAATATATGAGCTGCACTTGAAAGAATAAAGATGTATAGTAATTATTGACCTCATGATAAGTTCTGTAGATGGGTGTCCCATGAAGCAATTTTGATCAGCACAACTTTGTCCAAGTGGAAGTGTGCTGAACAGAAGAATTATTTCTGGGTTTAATGTTATGTTATTCTATCCATCTTCTTTGAAAATTTTGCTCAGATAAACATGGCATGTTCATAACAAACTGTTAGAAATATAAATGTTATACAAGAACTTCATGAATGATGTTTATGTATACACCTATACAAATATTTTTAGTTGATCTATTTTTATTTGTGAATACCTTGTATGGTTACAAGTACTGAAGTAAATAGAAAAATAATCACTATATCTGTTGCCTTTTTTCACTGATTTTATAATGATAAAGGTTATGTGCTATTTGATATTGCATACCATGAATAATAATGAAAAAGAAGGAAAAAAAACTGAATCTAAGTGTGTTATGGTTTAAAAACACAAGAGAAATATTCCTGGAAGTCCACAATTAAAAAAAAAAGATATACATGTAAATAATGAAAAATGTATGTAACTACTGCGAAAATTAATTATTTGAAAATAAGGCCAAAAAATTGAAAGCTTGGCCACACAATGATAGGTCCTGTAAAAGTTATGCAGGTCCAGTAAAATACTAGTCTTTACTGGACCTATTGTCCTGTAAATAATTAGCAAGTTTCACTAGGTCTGTTATACAATTAACTCCTTTTATCCTGTATTTGTTAAAACACCACAAGTTCCAACTTTTAAATGCCAGAGACCATATAAAAAATGTGTTCAGTTAAACATGGTAGTTTTACAAAATGTGTAGACATTTCTGGTCCTGTTGTTTATGACAAATTTGCTACATTGAGCAGTAAAGGGTATACAGATAATACATGTTATTTACAATATATTGGAATTAAACAGCACTGGTTACTGTGGTGTGACGCCTATAAGAAAAGACAAGTTGTTCACAGTAAAGACAGATTAGCAGTAAGACATCACAAATTCTATACCATGCAGAGAGCATTAACAGCCTGGATTAATTATTGGAATATGATGAAAGAAAAAAAAGCTGTGAAAGGTATTGTATATTAATAAGTAATTGGTATAGCAAAAAAAATGAGCACACAAATATGTTCAGTATGTGTCAGAATGTATCAAATCTAATTTCCTTTGTGTTCTCTGTAACTACAAAAAATACCTCGTTATGTGCCTTTGAACAAGACATTTTTTATGGCTACAGCATATAAGTGCTTTCTGTGCTTGTAATGAATAAATTTGAAACTTGTCCAGTATCAACATTTATATAACACAGAATTCAAGTGAGACTGTCATACTGTCATACCTGTATATCACATGGAAAATTGACAAGCATGGCTGTTCTTGTTATTCTGTTGTAAGACATAGTATAAAGGCTTATTATTGATATCACATTGAGATACAATATGTATATTATAAACCAATATAAGATTTAACATGCATTGATTTTTTTTGCTGCACAATGTAGGTATTAACCAATGTTTTGCTCTGTATCTGTGTGGAACAGAATGATATGTTTGGCAAGCTTCCTATTTTAAAGCTAAAATTCATCTGTGGAAAATAAGTATTGTAACCATTACACTGACAGTAGAATTTAAATTTTCATATCATGAATACAAAATAACCGTTTGAGAATTTCTATTTTAATAAAATGTTAGTAATTTAAATATTGTTGTACTTGCAGAGTATGCACAGTCAGTGTACTTGAGGAGTGTTTTGGTGAGGAGTATGAGAACCTGGGTAAACCAGTACAATGGAAGGAGGATGCTACACAACCACCAGGCACATTTAGTGGATTTAGCCAATAGATTTACAATGAGACGCTATTTACAGAGATGGCTTCAATGTATCCTTTTACCTGCCACTTAAACTCCATATGCATGTATTAACTAAAAATGATTTACTTTTGGATTACACAATTTACTTTTTTAATTCTTATCTAGAAGAAGGTTTTTAAAGAACAATTTATTATCCTTTATTCAAATCAAACTTATGTCTGTTAGTGTACATATTGATAAATTGCTACAGGTAACCAACCATATTAGTGTCTATATCTGTATGCAAGATAAAAAATATAAACCCAGTACTTATTTAGTTTACCTCGACCAAAATGTCCACATAAGTTTTTGTACTCATTAGGCATCTATTTCTGTCAACTAGTCCATTGTTAAAAATTCTTCTCCGAACCACTTGACCAAATTTTCCAAACTGGACCAATCATACTTAGGGTACTTTGTTTCATATTTGTACGCGGCCAAGCTTGGCCACAAACATCCTTAGCGTACTTTGTTTCATATTTGTATCCGGTGTATTGATCCTTTGTCAAGCATGGGTACTGTTTCTAAATATATCATAGGGTAAACACATGGTTTTGGTAAATACCTAAAATATTATAACAGCTATAGAAAAAAAATGAGTTGACTCGCCACATGTGGACAGATATTACGGACCATGATTTCTGTATTGATGCAGGCAAATTGACAGCTACATGACAGTTATCTCCATTCTAATGCCACTGCAATAAGTCTGACTTGACTTTATTAAACAAAACATACATTTTTTACTGGAAATTTTTGCAACTGCATACACATTCAACTTCTTGACTTTAGTTATATGAATTGATGCCATTCCATTCAGAATACATGTATATTTATATCCAGTGTTGCTTTACAATCTCATCAGAATCTCAAACCATTAAGTTATAATGAATTGCTTATGAATTCCCTAACATTTCAACAGATGTCGAGTTAGAACATGACAAAGAAGAAAAACAAGAACTGGCCTCAGAACATTATACTAACAAACTTAAAGTAAGTACTATTTATTTGCTATTTATTTCGACTTTGCCTAAGGCTGTGTTCTTCCTTTGTGTGGTAAGTCTTTTGACATTTGACCTCGAAACTTTCACCTCAATGTCCGGACTTTTTTTTTCTTTTGAGGTATGCTTTTGATAATAAATATGTTCAGTATTTCAAGAGTAGTGTTGATATCAATTTGTTCTTACAATTTTCTAATCATGACATATTTACAGCAGGGCCCCCAGAGATACCATCTTGCTTATATGGGTTCTTTAAAAGCTGCAAAGGAGAAATGTAAGATTTCAAGAATAAAAAAACATTCAGAGTTATTCTTAATTTTGATAAAATCATTATATATGTATATCTATTTTTAGGTTCTTGGATTGTCAGCCTTTAGACTGTGTGTTGTTAAACAAAGAATGAAGGAAATGCAAACAACAATGGCTGACAACTTTTATGTTTCCATGGTAACATTATTTAAGTGTTAATGTTTGTAGAATAATATTACTCTAAAGATTTTCAGTAGCTCATGATGCTGGTGAGGTTTAGGGTATGTCATGAAATGTGTCAGAGTTTGAGATGATCTGTCTTCCCTGACATTTAACAAAGATTATCCAATAAGTAGTTTGATTACAGTGGAGTTAAACAATAATCTGTCCCTAGAATACAGTGAAAACCTAAAATGTTTGTTTGGAAGATATTCATATTTAGTTCCCATAGATTCAGGATGCAATGTTTAAATAGTGTGACTAAAAATTATTGATCTTTCTTGCCAATGTAAACAAACCTATATGTTGTTAACACACAGATTACATGTCATGTTATTTCTTTTGATAATTATTTTATCAAACGTGTTAGATCATTCATTTTGATTACCAAAATATTGTGCACAATGAGTGATGCCTAATAAAGGTAATATTTTAAAATGAATTTTAAAAGAATATAAAAAGAGAAAAAATGTATTATGTAGTAAATAGTTTCTGAAAGATTGCATGATAAACATATGTGTATTGACTTGACTTAAACACAATATAAGGACTCTGGACGAAAAGCCTTCTTATATATTGTGTTTATGTCAAGTCATATACAGGGATTTGATTAGACATATTTTGTAGTTTTATGAATATTTTATTACAGTATTGATGTCATTGCTTTTGTTGTAAGGTTGAGGCTTATTTAACAAAAACCAACTATTTTTAGTTAATAAATTCATGTAATTTATTTAAGAAATAATTCATGGCTGCCCCAATTTTATGGATTATTTAAATATGGGTAGGCATTATATTCATGAATATTTTGCCATGAGCGTTAGCGAATGGTAAAATATCATGAATATAATGCTTACCCATATTTAAATAATCCATAAAATTGGGGCAGCCATGAATTATATCGATTCTGATATGAAAATACAGAAATTTTACATTTCGCGACTACCTAGGTAAAGGTTTATTTTGGCTGTTCCAATTTCCGAGAACCTCCCTTGTGTCGAAATTATTATATTTCTCGTGTAAAACTTAGTAGAAAAAAACGAAGAAATATAAATGAAAAACAAACAAACATATTTATTAACATTTTAAATAAAATTTAACAATCAAAACAAAGAACGACAAAATTAAATGCTTCTTTACATCAATCGCCGTGTGGCGTGTCTGGGACTGTTCATGCGTTGCTGTGTTTGCGTGAGAAATGAAAACCGCTTACCGCATTTGGTCAATGTTATGCTCCTGTTTTAGATCCACAATGGTGCAAATTTAAATCGACAGTTATTTTCCACAATTAATCAACATTTTGAAATTCGGTTGCGTTTTCATTTTGATACGTAAATTCGTTTGTGGTGGGGGCGGGAAAAGTCTCGCGGTTTGCATTGAACGTCATTGTAAACAACGCAACGTCCTTTGAAAACACAACGTAGCTAAAGTCAAGGAAGACTTGTAACATATAAACAATAAAGGCATAGAATAGAAAATGGACTTGTTATCGTGAAAACATGTTATCTATTGGATTTTCTTACAAAGGTACAAAATAAAATAAATTTTAAAGCAAAAACATCAACACACGGGGGTTTTTGAAATGGCTGGAACAGCCGTATTTTGTTGAATATTTAAATAGAGGTGTGTTTCCAAAGCGTTTGAAGGACGTCATATTAGAATATATCCTAAACAACTGTATCCCTAATTATTCTCAAAAAATTACATTGTCATGGAATTAGTGAATTAAAAATTCTCAGCATGTTGGTCCAATAAAAATTAAAGGAGCCTTATATAGTCTTGTTGTGACCATATCTTCTTGTATATATTACTTACTGACATTACTTTATTGATAGCTTACAAGGAGACATTGGAATCGTTGGATGGCAAGATGTGAACACAATGAAGAACTGGCAATTCATAGTCTGACTGTCAAAGCAACAATGCATTACAGGTAAGTAGATAGTAGTAAATATAACCTATTAGAAAAGCGATTCAGATTTTAAATTATTATGTACATATTTATATTTTATTGTGCAGTCACACTACCTACTTCATGTTACCCACCATGCAGAAATATTTCATTGTAATTATGTATAATTTAATATTAAAAATTGCATGCTATTTACTTAGGGCTATTCCAGAAAAAAATGTCTCCTGGGGGCATTTGAAACTAAAGGTGTACCACCAATAGATTTAAATTAAAAATTTAACCCCCCCCCCCCCTACAATTTTCCTATATCAAATTATTATTATTATTTTTTTGACACCTCTCCCAACAAATTTCAATATGCAATTTTACCCCCCACCTACACATTATTTTATCGATGGCGTCCTGCCCCCGGGGTATTTTTTTTTTCTGGAATAGCCCCTACTGAAAGTGTAATATACATTTGTTAATTAATATGACTCAAAAGAAGTCATATCAGTATGTGTTTAGAGCTATAGTCACTCCACAAAATATTAAGATTTATGAATAAGCAAAGGCATGTAAAATCTACATTCAAACAAACAAACAAGGAACATGTCAGAATTGGTTTGTTTAAACAAGTACAAAAGATCACAAAATAATTGTAATTGAGTATCCACAAGGGAAGTTTTTTTGTGCTATTTTGGATTGTAAGATATGTGTATTGGAATAAAGATGTAGCTTCAACATTATTAGTAAAGATGCAATAAGTCTGGCAGAATATTACCCAAATAAAGTATACAACTTTCTTCAGACTTCGTTTTACTCTATTAAATGTTCAAACTGTTGCATTATATATTCTGAAAGATAAACCACATAAAGTTCTCCAGTGGACAAATGTTAACTTTGTGTTGTCTATCTAGGCTTTTCTGAATTAACACACTAAAATCATTTCATTCATCATTAAATTTAATTATTCCTTCCCATTAACTAAATCTTACAAACATAATTAATTACGAGTACGAATATGAAAGCTTTATTTTGATTCTGTGCATTTTTACAACAAAAACATAAGCTCTAGTAAACTTTTAACCTTATTTATACAAATTATTTCATAATAATAAATAATAATAATTATATATGTAACTTTTGTAAGACCAAACACACATGTTGTAAACTCTTTTGTTCAATCTGTTTTACAGAAGTTGCTTTTACATGATATTTTATATTCTTTTTTTGGAAATTTTGTCCATGAGAATATTTTGTCTTTCAGGATGGTAATTTGTAGAAAACTAATAGATGCTTGGATGGACTATGTTGAGTGGAGAAAACACAGACAGGTATTTCTATATGTGTACAGGGTTTTTCACATGGCCTTAGAGGATTAACCACCATGTGTAATGGATTTATCGGTGTATCAGCAACACCAATTCACTTACAAAGGACTTTTATGATATATTTGTGATTAAGTCGGTCTTGTTGATACATCGATTAATTTTAACAGCAAGAAGAAAAGTTTTAAATGTTAAAAATCAATAATGTCAATTCATCAAACAAATAATTAGTCCAATTAATCACTGTAGATATTAAATTGTGCCATCTTTGTTATACTGGTTACACTAAAAGAAGAAAGGTCATTGTCATTTATCTAAAAATAAATTTTGTCCACTTTATTTATCCAAAAATGAATTTCTTTGAAAACCTCTACCCGAGGAAGTAACCTCGGTCAAGTAAATAGACTTATTTATATATATATGTAAATCATATTAAAATTATAATAGGGTTCAACATTAAGGCACATCTGAACAACATTGTATTGTAAATTAAGGCTTCTGACTCGTATACATGCCCTATAGCTGGTCTTACTGGTCACACTGTTAAAATTAAACGGATAGCCATTTATTTTTTATGAATTTTCATTGGAAAAGGAAAAAATATCTTTGAGCATTTCAAGTTTTTACTACAGATTAACAACCCTGCATTGTTCCATGTTTAGACTGAATGACATATGAACTTCCCTAGATACTGAATATGCAAAAAAACGAACAAAAATAAAGTTAATGCCGAAAACTTAAAAAATGGGAAAAAACCTGGAATTACCTTTTTCGTTTGTGTTTGCTGAGAAAAGTCCAGGAATTTCATAAAAATGGAAATCCCTGGAGTTTTTTATATGTTGAACAGTGATATAGGTTTCCAGTTTGCCATACCCATATATTATACAAAGTTTTGCATTCTCATTGTTACTTTGAAATGGGCAAGACAATTTGCAACTAAGATTTGAATCAGGATACATATAAGAACTAAGTTGCTTTAAGTAACAGTATTATATTTCTGTTGGTTATTGAAAGTGGTTATTTCACACCCTTCAAGGGACCTTGGAAATACCTTGGAAAGTCTATGAAATTGAAATGAGAATCTTTGGGTGAACCCTGTGTAAAGTATTGGCATTTTTCTGCGCAGGATTCAACTATCGCTGATAATCCCTTTAGATTGCCAGATCAAACAAATATATTGAACCAAGTCCAATCAAATCCAGAAAAAAACACCATATTATTTTAAAATTCTACTAGACATCCTTATAATGCCAAATGATATATTACCAGATATATCACCCAATTTGCACACAGGCAATGCGACATAATATCACAAGCGGTTTTATTACAAAATTGACTGCTGAATTTTGAAGTTCTTATTACAATAAAAGTCAATAATTAGACATATCAAGGGCACGTATGTTATGGTAAAATTTTCAATAAATGTTTTGTTAAAGTGTATTTTGTCCACGTTACATTGCTGACTTGAAAGGATTTATTGACCAAAAATTGTATAAAAATTGCAGATAGATAATCATGGCCTATAGAGCCCGCTTGAATTAGAAAACACAGGAGAAAATCATGGCCTATAGAGCCCGCTTGAATCAGAAAACACAGGAGAAAATCATGGCCTATAGAGCCCGCTTGAATCAGAAAACACAGGAGAAAATCATGGCCTATAGAGCCCGCTTGAATCAGAAAACACAGGAGAAAATCATGGCCTATAGAGCCCGCTTGAATCAGAAAACACAGGAGAAAATCATGGCCTATAGAGCCCGCTTGAATCAGAAAACACAGGATTTTGTCATATTAGATTTGTAATAATTCTTTCTGGGTATGATGTTGTACTCATTTACATATGGGCTGGGGCTAAAAATAATTGAATATAAAGGCCCAGCCCATGTGTGAATAAGTACAACATCATACCCCTGATGAATTATTTCTTAAGGTAATTTATTACAATGAGTATATATAAAAAGGTGATTTAATTAATATAAATTTTTCATGGGTTATTGAATGCAATGGTCATTATAAAAGCCAGCTATAAATGAAATTATAACATAGATGATGTCATAGATTATTGATTGATATGGACATGCTGGGAAACTGACAATAATATATCGATTATTTTTAGCTACACAATACTGATTATCATTATTGTTTAACACTACAAGACAAAACCTTAATTTTCTATAAAAAGGCAATATTAAGTTTTAAATAACTACAAAGTACAAACAAGAAAAATATATATTCATCAATGTCATGTTGTTAGAAGTAAGACACAGGCCAATCATGACTTAATGTTACATTGTATATTTATAGGCCCAGTATGACAGGGCTGATGCATACTATTATGTCAGAGCTATGCCTGTGTTGTTACATTGTATATTTATAGGCCCAGTATGACAGGGCTGATGCATACTATTATGTCAGAGCTATGCCTGTGTTGTTACATTGTATATTTATAGGCCCAGTATGACAGGGCTGATGCATACTATTATGTCAGAGCTATGCCTGTGTTGTTACATTGTATATTTATAGGCCCAGTATGACAGGGCTGATGCATACTATTATGTCAGAGCTATGCCTGTGTTGTTACATTGTATATTTGTAGGCCCAGTATGACAGGGCTGATGCATACTATTATGTCAGAGCTATGCCTGTGTTGTTACATTGTATATTTGTAGGCCCAGTATGACAGGGCTGATGCATACTATTATGTCAGAGCTATGCCTGTGTTGTTACATTGTATATTTATAGGCCCAGTATGACAGGTCTGATGCATACTATTATGTCAGAGCTATGCCTGTGTTGTTACATTGTATATTTATAGGCCCAGTATGACAGGGCTGATGCATACTATTATGTCAGAGCTATGCCTGTGTTGTTACATTGTATATTTATAGGCCCAGTATGACAGGGCTGATGCATACTATTATGTCAGAGCTATGCCTGTGTTGTTACATTGTATATTTATAGGCCCAGTATGACAGGGCTGATGCATACTATTATGTCAGAGCTATGCCTGTGTTCTTAGAACACATCAAGGTACATGCTGAATTACAGAAGAGAAACAGAGAGTATGCCAAAATGGCTCTTCAATTTAGAAGGTATACATTTACACTCTATTTTATTGTAAGCATAGTAATATTTATGGTTTTTAATTTTCCTCTATTTGTGGATGAATAAAAACCTGTAAATTTTTGAAACTTTAGAAATTTATCCATAACTATGCTGTAAAACCTGACAAACTATCTATGAAAAAAATTAATTTTAAATTGGGAATTTTAAAATTAGGTAAATCTAACTCTACTTGAATGTGACATTCCTGAGAGATCGACATAATTTCACTGTTTTTGGCAAGAAATAGTCCACACTGTTCCATAAAAAATGTATGGTACCTCATTAATATTTGTGTAATCACCTGTAGAAATTATTATTGCTTTGGATGTTTTATTATTTGGATAAAATTTTCAACTACATTCACTGCAAAAAGTGTATTCTTATGTTTAATGGAAAAACCTTGAGAATTTATTGTCAGTGAAATATGTACATAAAAGCATTTCAGAATTTTATTGATAAACGAGTCATTTAGTAATATTAAAAATGTGTTCTTCATGTGATATGCAGTAAAGAAATTTTTTATAAATTTTTGACAAATTTGATCACTGGTAAACAGGGTTTTTGTCTCGCCTGCGACGAAAGTCGCTGGAGGCGAGACATATGTATGGGAATCCCGCGGCGGCGGCGTTAACACTTGACATCTTGCTTCATATATTTGTAAGCCCAAGCCCTAGGTCCATCAAATTTGGTCCAGAGGTAGCTTATGATGAGTACTTGCCAGTCAGTCACCTGTCACCTGACCTTGACCTCAATTTCACCGTCCAGCGACTACGTTAAAGTTTTTGGGTTACGACAGTTCCTCTGTAACTACGCATGATAGGATGACAATATTTGGTGTATAGGTTGCTGATGACTAGTACATGACTCTGGTAGGTGTCACCTGACCTTGACCTTAATTTCACGGTCCAGCGACTACGTTAAAGTTTTTGGGTTACGACAGTTCCTCTGTAACCACGCATGGTAGGATGACAATATTTGGTATATAGGTTGCTGATGACTAGTACATGACTGTCTTGTTGGTGTCACCTGACCTTGACCTCAATTTCACGGTCCAGTGACTACGTTAAAGTTTTTGGGTTACGGCAGTTACTCTGTTACCACGCATGGTAGGATGACAATATTTGGCATATAGGTTGCTAATGACTAGTACATGACTGTCTGGTATGTGTCACTTGACCTTGACCTCAATTTCACGGTCCAGCGACTACATTAAAGTTTTTGGGTTACGCCAGTTTCTCTGTAACTATGCATGGTAGGATGACAATATTTGGTATATAGATTGCTGATGAATAGTACATGACTGTCTATTAGTTTCCACCTGACCTTGACCTCAATTTCACGGTCCAGCGACTACGTTAAAGTTTTTGGGTTACGGCTGTTCCCCTGTAACTATGCATGGTATGGTGACAATATTTCGTATACAGGCCGCTGCTGATATTTAATGCTATTTACGTAATGCTTATGACAAAATTTATTTTCGTTACTGATGCGGAATGCAGGCGAGACATTTTTCTGTGTCCACACTTGTTTCATTCATCGTCTGTAATTAGAATTGACATAGGGAATAAATATTAACAAAATTTAAACATTATTTTTAAGAGATGTTTCACTGCTTCAGGATTGCTGTTTGTTTTATCCTTATTGAAAATGTCAATTTTCTCATACTGAGTTTGAATTTAGAAGTCAGTCATATGTTTTTCCTCAAAATCCTGTTGTATTTTTTTAATATCATAAAAGATTTGTTTTTAGGGAGAATCTGTCAGCTAGATTTTTCTATATGTGGTATAATAACTTTGAGCAAAGTCGGGAAGATAGGATGAATAACAGAATGGTAAGGCTTATCACTTGCAGAAGTCCTACTTGTTGAAAAATTAATTCATTTGAAATGATGTTTTTAATTTTGTGAAAGCATCTTATTCTTGTTAGAATATTTTTCATACATATTTTTTTACAGCTTTTTTTAAATTAACCCGTTTTAAAATATTTCAATTTGAGTTAATGTATATTTATTGCTAAATGCTTTTCTCATGAATATAACAATGAGATAAGACTACAATGTTTATGATGTACTTTATTTGGTTTGTAGTAGATAAAGTTGAAAGGTTGATCTTAATTATGAAAACACAGTGTAGTCAATATGTATAACCAGTCAGACATCATTCTACAAAGGTCAAGGGTTCTCTAGAATACCAGTATTTTCTAATTATATGCCCGCTTCGAAGGTGGTATACTGGTTTACTGGTTTATCTCAGTCCTCCGTCCTTCCATCCGCAACATAACCTTTAATTAAACAAATGATATTATGTGAAACTTGAAAAAATTCTTCATATAATTATATAAATTTCAAATAAATATAACAGATAGTGATATGTGTATTTTTAGGCTATTTTACATTATGAAGGTTGCACCCTTAAAAGATTCTTCAGGAACTGGAAGATCAAGTTTGAAGAGGAAATGGAAGATCATAAAAAAGAGGTGAAATATTTATTTGCTATGACACTTTAGCAATATTACTTTGTGTGAAATTTTCTGTGATTATGACAGAATAGATTTTAATATGTTCATTGAAATTAAAAAGTTATTAACAAATATTGTAACATTTTTTCAGACAGTTTTTCATGAGAACAGACATGTTTTGTATCCAACTATTTTCTTGGGATGAACAGACTAATTCTACATTAGATTTTATACATTAAAAGTGAATTTTCTATCACTCGCCACTTTCATCATTGCCGAAAGCATTTGAAAATTGACAATAGATTCCTAAGTCAATTTTGTCATTTGAAGTAAAAATATTTGATTGATACAAATCAATTCTACAAAGTTTAAAGGACATATTTATGACCCAAGCCAATTAACAGGAAATTACACAATTTGTCCTTGTTCCTTAATCGCATCAGGTGTCCATGTTTTTACAAGTAATCTGATTAAAGTGGTTCTCCTGGTCAATGATAATACGCCAAAAAAGTGTCAGAATGATGTGCACAGACTTCCATGTATTGATTAAATGTGTAATACAAATGAAAATTGCACAGATTTTAAGTAATTTACTAATTTTTGGTATGCTTTATTTGTTTCAAGTGGATTATGTGTTATTTGTTTACTCCCAAGATATGTCTAATTACTGACAGTAATAAATTAGAAGAGTACAATGACCATTTGAAACCAATTGATAAACGAATGCATTTAAGTTAGTTTTTAAAATTAAAGTTCTTCAAAGTTTATAAATATATTTGATTGTAATCACAGTCTCTGAGAAATATACAAGCTGCAATTGAAAGAATATACTTGTTATACTGTTAAGTTATATGTCGCCAGTATAATGGATGCTTCTGAGCAGATGTTTATTCAGCATGACTGCAAAAGTGTCTAAAGCCCTCAAAATCATGGAAAATGTCTCGGAATTAAAGCATTTTCTATTTTCTGCTTATATTTGACTTTTCAGTTGAGATTATATATGACATTTATTTTGAAAGGAACTAGCAGTTCAACATAATCATGCTGTATTGTGCAGAAAATACCTCCGAGCTTTAAAGCAGTATCTGGATGACTTAAAAACTGGGTAGGTTGGATAAAGCTTTAACTAACATTGTCATGTGTAGACTGAGAACAGATATAAAGCATTTAAAAATACTATACTAAAAGTCACACCCCTGAGGAATGCAGGTATTTTTATTGATTGGATTTTTTTTTATTATTCCATATTGTGTTTTATTTTTTTTTATTAAACAAATCAAATAGACAAATTATTCTATGATAACACATACATTTTTCATACAATGTCTCTATTTTCACATCTCATAAATCGTCCTTGACTTTTTCTACTGGTATTTTACTTTGTAAGTCAGCCATTTTTGTTTCTAACATCATCTTACATTGTTTACAAAGGTTTGTCTGCTTTGTAATATTCTATGGTATTCAGACTAAACCATGAAACATTGCCTGAAAGGTTTTGAATTAACAACAATCTAAAACTCCTAGGTTAAACTTTCTATTGAGCTATTGCCATCACTTGGCGTCCGTCATCGTCCGTCATTGTCGTCATTAACTTTTCTTTAAAAATCTTCTCCTCCAAAACCACTGAAGGGATTGCTTTAAAACTTTGCACACGTCATCAGTAAAATTTCCTCTACTTAGTTTGCACAAATCATGGCCTCAGACCAACCAACATGGTTACCATGGCTAAAGAACGGGGGTTTTGGCTTATAGTTCAAAAAGTATCACAGCTATTGAAAAACCGAAGAGACTTTCCTTCTTCAGCATCAAAAGATCAACACTCCATTGGATCAAAGTTGTATGATGACTCCTTGTAGGAGTTATTGCCCTTTAATTGTCGAAATTGATGATTTTTGCCATTTTTGCCTCATAATGTAGAAAATTATTAGAACTAGAGAAAATGTTAGCATTGCTTAATTGTTCTGCTCTATGAGAGTTACCAAAATGAATTTAAGGTCAAGATTGTCTAATGATCCCTTTAGGAATTATTCCCCTTGCACATTTTTTTAATGAGTTTTAATTGATTTTTTAAGAAATCTTCTCCACTTTAACCAATGAAAGGACTGCTTTGGAAAAAGCACACATCATCTTTAGGATGTCTTCTACCAAAATTGTGCAAATCATGGAAGTGAACCTTCCTCCTAAGCATCAAAAGCTCCTACTTATAGAGTTATTTCCCTCAAAAGGTCATAATAAATGATTTTTGCAGAGGTGTTGGGCAATTACTTATAGGAAAGAAAAGCTGGATAAAAAAGGGTTGCTTGGTTTCAGGTTCAGGTGAGTGATACAGACTCCTGGGAGCCTCTAATTTCTATTTGTATTCTCAGACAATATATGTAGTTATATGGAAACAACACTTTCAATAGTTTCTTTTTTTTCAGAGAGGTAAATGATGCCAAGGCAACCAAACATCACTACATCCATAAACTTACTGTTGTGTTCAGTGCATGGAAACAGGTAAATAATCATTCATATAACATGTATAGCTTGGTTGCTTAATTTCTGCTGTAGCCATGGTGACTTAGTGGTTAAAGTAGTTATTCATCTACTTTTGACCACTGATTTGTCAACAGTTAGGCTGCATGTTTGAGTGTTAGTGCTGGCAAGGTGTGCTTGACTTAACTGACGTAGATTGCCAGTTTTTCTTGCTAGGTCAGTGGTTTTCAATAAACACAGGTGGCTTTAATATAACTGACAAGTTGCTATAGTGGCGTTAAACCTCATTTCTAACAAACAAACAATAATTTAATGCTAATGAGCAAACAAACTCAAAATGACAAAATTCTGAAAATTATAGTAAATTGTTCACCCCAGTTTCATTGACTTTTAAATGATATCTTTATACATTGTATTTATTTGTTATTTGCATACAACTTTTAAATGATATTTTTTTGTTCATTGCTTACAACATGTTGGTACATTTTGGGGTCTTGGTAAAAATGAACACACTTATTTACCTTTGGAAGTTTAGGCAGTCCATAAAAAATAGTTTCTCTATTTTCTTACCCATAATTTGACAAAAGGTAGGTAGGTAGGCTATAAATTTTTCAAAATTTAAAAATGACACATTTTTTTTACCAAATATTGCTTCATACTTACATAATGTTTAAACATTTTTTATACCCCCAGCAAACTAGTTTGGGGGGGTATATAGGAATCACCCTGTCTGTCTGTCTGTCCACATTACTTGTAAGCGCTTCTCCTCCTAAACTGCTTGACAGATTTTGATGAAACTTTACATGAAGGAAGTACATCATATGTAGATGTGCATGAAGAATTTTCGTTGCTGTCAGATATTATTCAGGGGAGATAATTGGACTTAGACTTTAAAAATATAGTATTCAGTGCGGGACCTCGTAAGCGCAACTCCTCCTAAACCATTTGACAGATTTTGATGAAACTTTACATGAAGGAAGTACGTCATATGTAGATGTGCATGAAGAATTTTCGTCGCTGTCGGATTATTCAGGGGAGATAATTGGACTTTTGTGAGTGTGCTCACAGTCCACACTTGTTTAGTTGGGCAGAATTTTATGGGTTGGACATGAAATAACAAATTAACAATTTTTTATATTAGTTGTTCTTATGTAAAACTCGTGGCCTTGCAGAGTAAATAAATTTACATTATCTGTACATTTTCAGAAATATATATATATGTTGTGCGTTTATGTCTTAGAAATATGTAGAAATTAGAAGATCTGTCAGAATTTTTCGTCTGTTTTGCAGCAAGTACAAATGATATATTTTCTGAAAATCTATGGATAATTGTTTTAATCCTGTAATGATCGGAAATAATAGCCTAATAAAATTTTTAAAAAAAGTTTAAGTTTAATGAAGCAACAATTTATTTTCAAACATTTATTTTATAGCAAAGGTGATGATTGAAGGATACAAATATTGATATACTTGTTTTCTTTTTATATTTTCCTGTATAGTTTGTGACCTACAAAAAACAGCAGAAGTTAAAAAAGAAAAAAGCTGATATATTTTACAGACACCGTTTGTACCAACGTGTAATGAAGAGATTAAAAAATAATTTTATTCAAGGGAGACATTTTAAACAAATCGCAGATGTCCAACATAAAAATAAATGTCAACAGCTAGTCAGGTACTTTTGATTATGTTAATTTGTCACTTGTAGTATGTTTTTGCATAGTGATTTGTTGATAAGACTATCATTTATTTTTTCTTTAATCAATAAAACATTTGTTTTAGCTGTTTGATGTTTTTATCAAGTTTGTACTATTGAGTAACTTGTTGCAATGGGTTTTTCCATCTAGGAACACTATTGTCTTTTTTCAAGCTATTAATTGTTCTTTTATACATAAATTATAATACCTGCATTCCCCATAGGGAAGGGTATATTGTTTTTACTCTATCTCTATGTATGTCTGTTCTATCTTTATACCCCCTCCTCATAGGGAACATGGTATACTTTTTCTGTCTGTGTGTGTGTGTCCATCCATAACTATGTTTTGTCACATTTTCTGAGCAATGATAAATAATACAATATTGAAATTTTGTCAAATTTCAGCCATCCATAACCATTTGGGTCACTTTTTATCAGCAATGATAAAAGTTAAAATACTGATATTTTGTCTGCTGCTTTGAATTATCATGCCATATTTGTGATTCATTTTTGCTGACCTCTGCAACTTCTACATACTGTTTACTGACTTTTGTTACTGTAATTTTCTGTCAAAATTTTGTCAGCAATTAACTTAAGGTTTTATTGCAATCTTTATTGTTATGTATAAAGTTATAGATGGATTGGGTGGGGGGGGGGGGGGTGGGGTGGGTATCATCAAGGAGCATAGCTGATACATTTGGAAATTAACATGGTCTATTTTTGAATATATTTGGGTTCTGTCATCTTCCTGATAACTGTATTAAATACATACATGTAGGTAATACGGCAATTGCTGATGTGATGCTTACTAGCAGCAGTTAAGCAGAAACAGTAAATGACTTTATTACAATCAAATTAAAGATTGATGTCTGCAATTGTTTGAATACAATAATTGTGATCTATATTATGACCCAGCTGAAAATTAGGTAAGCAAAATGAAGAGTTCTAAATAATTTGAAATAATATCTTTGGTTGCTTCATTGTCTTACATCATAAAATTTTTGTCCAATTAAAATTGCTGTTACATGACATCTGAATGATTGTTATGCTTTCTCACAATGCTTTGGCCCATTCGTTGTGATGAAAGATAAAAAATTTAAAAAAAAATTAGATACATTGTCCGTGTTCCAACACATCTATGATAAAGTAAGTTTTCACAATTTAAGGGCTGAATTTGTTTTGTTTGTTTACTATTAACATGTTTCAAATTACTTCAATTTTACATTGTATTTCTCAGATGGGCTTTACAACAATGGAAGGAAAATTGTACGGAACAAAAAGAAGACAAAAAAGCTGAAGAAATGGCTGTATGTCACTACCATAGACGTCTTCTAAGCAAGGTAAAGTCTTTTATCCTGCAATCGTTACATTTGCTGTACAATAAAGGTAGCCGAATAAATTTTTGCTTTATTCGGCAGTGCCGAATAAAATTTCCTGGTACTCTTGACATCACTTCTTACGATATTTAGTATTCTGTTCTGGTTTACGACTTTTGTGATGTCAGTATCACTAGAATACTTGCATGAAATGTCAACTCGGAAATCGACTAGAAGCGAACCTTTTTCAGTAGACTAAAATGTATTTTAGGGTTACAGGATAAAAACAATATTAGTACATTGTCAGGAAATATAAAGTTTATTTATACTCACTGCGAAACAGGTGAGATATGCTCAGCAGAGCCTAGCATTCCTACCTGTTTCTAAGGATCATACAAATAAATTTTATATTTTCTGACAATGTACGAATATTGTATGTGTATTGTAATAAAAAGTGATGGCTGTATGTCAAAACACATGTACAAGCATATAAGACCAGAAACAAGTGTGTGTGTGTATATTTTGTATATTTATATTGTGGTATTTGATTACCCTTTACATTATTTGATGTTATACTGTAATAATCTCTTAACTATCACTACCACCACCTGTCATTGAGTTAATTTTCCATCATTTCTGAAGGGTTTTGTAGTTTAAGAAAGTTTTAAAAAATCAGTTTATTAGGCTCATATCTATAATAGACAACTGATTTTGCAGATAGTGACACCGTGGCACAGATATGCTGTCATACGTGCTTATAAGAAATCTGAGACTAGACAGTGGGTAGAAAATACGAGGAAAATACTTAATCAGAGTAAGTATTGTCCAAGCTCAGGCTAAGCATTGAGTAGAAAATACATGAAAATACTGTGTGATCGTAAGTCTCTTCAGACTAACCAGTGAGCTGAAAATAGAGAGAAAAGTTCTATGCCAAGTATTGTCAAGACTACTTTTAGTAAGTGTTATTAAACTGAGACTATTCACTGTTTTTTTTGGTGGTCTTTTTTAGGATTTCACACCACTTTGAGCAATTCGTCAATATGTCATGGTGTCCAGTTTTTAACCACTTGGCCACTGTGTGACCCCTAATTATTGAGTAAAAAACACTATAGGAAAATACTAGTGCAACTAGTGGTTATAGGAACATGTTTAGCTACATTTTACCCAAACAAAACTAATACAAAAATTTAAAAATCAAATATATGCAACAAATAATATCAAATATAACAAAAATATGAATGAGTTACTTTCCTTACATTCTGTATCCAGATTTTCTACAGGATCAGCTTATTTAGTGTTTAAAGGCCTACAATTTTTCTGTGCTAGCTTAAATTATGCAAATCACATATTGATATATAATGATGTTATAAGATGTAATTATAGATACAGACAATTGGTCAATGTGTAGTATACTCGAATGCATTGATGTATTATTTAAGCAGAAATTAAATAAAAATTAAATTACAGACAAACTTCAAAGATATTTCAACTTTTGGAAGAAAAATAGAGATGAATGTTTGTTGAACAGACTGAAAAGTGAACAAGCAATACAGCATTATAACAGGGTGTTATTACAGAACTTAATGATCCAATGGAAGAAGTTTGTACAGATATCAGTGAAAGAAAAGGTAAAGATCTTGTTTCTGTCATGGCCTTCAGTGTTTCAGTTAAGCTTTATCATTGATTAAATGAGCCACTTATTAGACAAACAATTATGATCACAGAAAATAAATAGTTCTTCCATTTTTGGGAGACCTTTAAATAATTATTGCTATTTTAATCATTGAATTGAAATATTAAGTTGTTGTAGAATGGCCAATGAAAATTTGAATTAGTGTAATAGGTTTCTTCTAACAAAAAGTTGCTCCTTTTTGTAAAAATATGACAAAATAGTTTCTTACAATATTTTGTTTGTTGAGAAAGGGTGTTCTGCTGATAAATTTCAATTTGAGTACTCATGTATAGGCTTTGTCAAATTTAAGCTCTTATTATTGGGAATTTGAAAATAGTGTTTTCATAGGAAAAATTAAAAACTGATTTAGATTTCTTGTTACTAAGAGTTTGTCAATACTAAAATGAGCATTAGGATTTTTTTAAACTTCAGGAATTTTACTTAAATTAGATATTTTTTCATAGTTATTAATAAAGCAGTGTGTTTGGTTTAATGATGTTCGGCTTAAATCTTGGACAATAACAGTATGGAAACAGGAGTATGCCAAAACACAGGAAACGGCCAGAAAATCGGCATTAGCTTTGTGGCATTGGAGCTTAACACTACAGAAACAGGTACAGTTAAATTTCACAATATTTTGGTTGCTTGAGAGGCTTTTTTCCATTCAATCCAATACATTTTATTGTTAAATGGGACTGCAGTAATAAACTCATGTACTAAATGGGCACCATTTATAGTACATGTACAGGCATTAGTATAAATTTATAGCTGATCGGCAATGCCCACTATATTCTACACACCACATACATGCAATACTAAAGCAGTCATATATTTTAATACTTAAATCAAGTCATAATGAACTCAAATTAGTTTATTTGACTCATGGTTATATTAATTTTTGTAACAGATATCAGTGATCATAATAAAAAAAAAAATCCATTCCATACCTTTTACATTAAGTTGAGTTACAATGACAGACTGTTTTCCACCACATCCATCTCTAAACCTTAAATTGGGCCTGAACACCTTGATATAAAAATCTATCCTTAAATGTTTATATACATAGGTATGAAACTGTTATTTGTAACGAAAATATCTACTTGTATATCTAGTGCTACAAGATAAGTTTGAATGATGTCATCTGTTAGAGTTAGAAAGATATCATACACAAACTTTCTTTACTGTTCCATAATAAATAATTTGGGTAACAATGCAGTGTTAGTAGGATAAATTTATATCATTTGAGTGACTTAAAATATAAAATTTTTGTGTCTGTCTCCTGTTTGTATGCATCACACAAAAAACATGATATTTTACGACAGAATTCATATTGTATTGGTTGGATTTCAAAAAGTACGTCAGGGCAGTTAAAAAATGGATTATATATCATGTTAAGATAAAAAAATTATATATCTTTTTGTTGAGTCATATTAAATAAACTTTGTAAAGTTTGTAAAGTAATCCTTAAGGACAATGGCAAGTATAATTTTTTTCAGGTCCTAGTTGAATGGTATATGTATACCCAAGACAGAAAAAGAAAGAAAAGCCGTATTAACCAAGCTTTAGAGAGGAGACGGACCAGACTAGTTCGGAATGGCATCACACAGTGGTTAAGTGTGTCTGGGGACCTGTCTGGTCTGAGGGCAAAGTTTGCAGCTCAGCAGCATGCTACAGTAAGTTCATCGTACAGGATTATGGTTTGAAATCTATATGTTTCAGGATCATTGTCTTTAGTTTTTTTCTAGGTCTGACAGTTTTGACGTTCATTTCTAAATCAAAGGAAATATTTAATGTTGCATATAACAATGTATTGTTGTGTCCTTTTTTCTTAAAATTGAAAGAAAATTTTTTAGCTATTTAAATATACTAACTTTCTGTGATATCATACTATAGTAATAATTATTGTCCCATATCACATAAATTATTGCCCTATTTCATGCGTGTCCAACATAATAATTTATTTTGTCATATGTGATATCAATACTGGGGATTAAGTGTTTTCAATCACAGATAAACAAATTGTTTGATTGAACAATTTTTGCAAAAATTCTCATTTTAGAAATGAATTAAAATTAAATTGGTGTTTAAATTGGTGTTTTTATTTTACTTAATTTAATTAAACAGAAAATCTGGCAGGATTATCATAGATATTTTGAATTATGTGTAGAAAATCATCCCGTCCTGAATATAGCTGAAATACTGCTCGCTGGACGTAAAACAGACATCCAATCAATCAATCATTAGAAGGTTACATACATGTATCTATTTTAACATTAGAAATTGTTTTTTTTTAATAAATTGTTATATTTTATGTTATTTGTTTTTTCTTTTTACTTACAGAAAGCATTTACCTTACATCAAATTGTACAGAAATGTGCTCTGTACTGGAGACATTGGGCTGCAAGACGAAAATCCCAGCATAGCTCAAAAACTGATAGATCAGTTTTTAAATCACAACTGAAAAGTAATGAGAGACCTGGCCCTAAAGTCCTAGACATGATTGAGCCACCTGTTATGCAGTTGGTTCCACTTTCGCTTATACCACATACAGAACTGGTACCAGAGAGATTGGTTCCATTGATGTCAGGTTCACCAGCAAGGTCAAAAGGACTGGTACCTGAAGTAATATCCAGTAAACGTGTTGAATTTAAGATAGACAGGTAAGATAACACTGGAAAATTTCCTCACGTGAATATACATGTTGTGTAAGTATTGTCCAGTTTGTAATATATTTTTCAAAGTATGGTCTGAGTAAATGCCTTTAAGTCGAGAATTAACCTGACTTATTTTGTGTGTTTAATGTACTTGTAAATAGTAGCAAAAACAAGATGAGGTTTAGATCTGCTCTTTATTTTTACTAATACACAGTTATTAAGGACTCTTAAATAAACACGATAAATAAATATCAATGGAAAAGAGTTGAATGAATGATGGATGAACAGCATGGTTGAGAGTTAATATTTGCTCCATTCCATCTGGTAACACTTTGTTTAGTATGACCCCTGTAACACATGATATTAGTTGTCCTTAATTGCTGCAATCTGACAGCCATATAAAACACATTTAGACATTCACTTAAGACTTGTTGAAATAAGATCTAGTCTGATAAATGTTTGTTTTTAATGTTGGGTCTCAAATACATGCAATAAGAAATCACATTTTCTGTACCATTTACTATTTGTAAGCAAGAGCCAATAGACTTAATCTCAAACACCAATAAGTGGATTATTATCTTTATATTAATATCTTTGATATCTTTACAAAAAATTATTTAAACAGAATAAAAAAATGTAAAATGCAAGAATCTTGAAAAGATGGTTTCATTTGATCATGTGTCCTGTAATAGCCAGCATTGCAGATACCCTATACGTCTACATGCACGTTTTCAAACAAGTGATCTGATCAATATGAACAAACCCATTTCAGATGGTAGCTGAGCTATCTGAAGAAAATATTGTAGAAGAGCACTAAAATAAATTTAAAAGTAGACAAACAAAATTTTGACACTGATAAAATTGAAGTGTTAGTTTTTTAAATAACAACTAAAATGTCAGACAGATTTTTTTGCGATCTCTGAAACAGACATTTTTTTGAAGTTACCAACACATCAGAAAAACACATCATGTTACCAATGGAATGCAGAGGAACTGTTAAATGCTCTGAAATAATGTCATGAACCATAAAATGGATGGGTGTTTTTAGACTGTGCCTATATTCAATATCGCAACATTGATAAACGTTGTGGTAGAGATCACGAGTCTAGTGTTACAGATCATGGGAGGGAGCAGATGTGCAGTCTGTGTCAGAGGTTGTTAGTGGGATGACTCTTATTATAGAGGAGTGTATAACAAGTAAATACTGTATAGTGGTCTTCAGTAATGTGAGGCATCTATTTGTGACAGAAAATTGACATTTATTCTAACAGGTTTTACATTTGATTTGCTGAATGTAAGCTTGTTATTTGATTTGCTGAATATAAGCTTGTTACTAACCAATCATAAGTATTTAGAAATTAAGATTAAGAAGGGTTAGTTATGTGTCTTAAACCTTTAGTCCAGAGTTCACAGAATGATGAATCATAAGTTATTCACATGCAGTAGTAACAATATAACTGTGATTTCAGGCATATTCCATCAAGGAGAAAACCGAGACATCCATCTTTCCTGGCTGAATCTTTGAAGAAAGCAGGATTGTTTTCGGCAGAACAAGAGTATGTTTCATTTAAATTATGTCTCCCCCACTTTGGTGGGGAGGCATATTGTTTTAACCTGTCTGTTCATGCTTCAAACATTTTGTCCGAGCAACTCCTCTGAAACTACTTAGCATAATTGTATGAACCCTTGTATATATTTAGGGTAAAACCTGTTGTGGTGCCTATTACAATAGTTTTTTTATCCAGGAAATTTTGTGCGAGTTACCTATTTCACATTATATACCACCAAATGTGCTGGGCAGTACATCCATTGTCATGGAGACACATTCTCTTGTTTGATATAACTTTCATTGTTTACATACATTTTCCTTCTATAGAAAATTTTGGGTATGAGGGGAGACAAAAACAATCCGTAATTTGTAAATAAAATTCATAATAAATGAGGTTTTAAACAGGATATAAACAATTGAATGGATTTAATGCTATTTTCAGCAATTTTTAACAGTATACCACTTTGATACCAGTTTATTGTGAGAGGAATATGAATTATCAGCAGTTGTTAGAAAGAGTTAATGATTGTCTAAAGCATGTGTATTAAACAAACCACTATTATGTCTGAAAACTTGTTGAAAAGTCTAGTTTGTATTAGTAAAACACATGGATTTGATAAAAAAAATCTGTCAGATTTTGATAAACTGGAAGTTTTTAACGGAAAACTGAAACAAAATAAAGTTATTCGGAAACATTTATTCGGAAAGGACGATTTCCAAACATTAATTATCCATTAAACTATCAGATATTAATAGGAACATAATTCAGATTACTTTAGTGCTATGACCTTTCAAGCAGATAAAGAATGTTTAACTTCAGCAACTGATGTCTGACATGATCTTTTTATGCTTTGAAATTTTACATTAAATGTTTTTTCTTAGCTCAGAAAACACATTTGATAGACTGATGGACAAACATTCACCTGGCATTCTTTCTGAACTGCAACCTGCCAACTTGGAAACTAGTCCAAAAGCCCCAATGAGCACTACAGAGACACAAATTGCAATATTGCCAGACATTAATTATAAAGAATTGTCATCAGACGGAAGAAAGGATGATACGACATCAGGATTAGTTGGTGCAGGGTATTCAGGTCAAAGTTCAGGGTTGATAGGCTCTGCCAGTACTCTTCAAGTTAGAGGATTTTGTGATAAATCATCAGATAAATTTCCTTCTGAAACAGAAAATTTTACTCAATCTTCAGACAAAGCATTCTCTTTTGTAACATCAGATGTCAATGTAGACAAAAATTACAACATTCAAAAAAGAGACTATAAAACATTTGAAAATAAATTGCTTACTCCTGCTGACTTCTTAACTACAAAAATGACAAGTACTTTAACAAACGATATTCTTGGTGTTCTACCAACTGTTGGAATATCTCCTCGAGGAGGAGAAAGAATTGATGGAATTTCATCTATTAATAGTACATTAAAAACGAAAGAATCAGCTGACTTCATGTCAACAGGCAACGAATCTTCAAAATTCAAGGAGAGTTCTGGATTTGTTAAGTCTACTGATGATACCACTCCACGTAGTGCAGATTCATTATTTCCAGTCAATATAGAGAGTCCTAGAGCAGAGAAAAAGGGAACTGTTTTGGCCAATCAAATTACAGATATCAGGGATAGGCTAAAAGGATTTAATGAAAAAAAGAAAAGATTAAGGTAAAACAATTGCAAAAGAGGATTTCTGCATCATTATATTTATTATACATGTGAGAAGTAATGATATTTGTAATAGATAGATTAAGTGGGTGGCCAATCACTATGTTCACCTGCAGACTTTCTGTATTATTATCTATAAGCCCCCTTATAGCATCATCCACCTCTCACATAGGCATGCACTCGGCAGTTCTGTTAGTCTAGTCCTATTCAACCATCCCAAAATCCAGTTTTAAAAATCATAAATAACATTTTATTGACTTCCTTAACTGAAGTTTTACTGAGGAAAATGTTTTTACAATTTATGTCATATTTAAAGAGTTCAACTTGTTCTTTTTGTCTGTCGTCCAATTAGTTATGGCTTCTAAATATTGTTACATTTATTTGTCTGTGTTTGCAATGAATGAAATGTTTTATATTATTAACTGAAAAAATAATATAATTTGTGTTTGTTTAGAAAACTTCAGAAACAACATGTACATCTCTCTGATTGGCTGGAACAAGAGGTTAAAAAGAGCGAAGAAGTTGAAACTGATGATATAAAGAAAGAAATTGTTGAGGTATAAAATCAGTAATTTAATTTTATATGAATATTGTTGCAGTGGTGACATCATCTATGTCATACAATAGTAAATTTTCAATAGAGTGTTTTAGAGATTGTGAAAATTTGCTTAAAATTTTGTTGCTTTATTTAAACAAAACACTTTATATCTTATATCATTGTCATTTTCATTGTCAATTTTATTGAAGTCTACCTTTAAAATTAATTTTTATGCTCTGCTTCGATATTTTCTTTGAAGAAAAAATTTGTTTTGTGATGTTAGCAACATCCTGACAAAAAAATTAATGTCAACGTAGGCAGATTTCGATTACATGATACATAATGCTGTAGAGCTCAATGCTCTTCACTAGCAGCTTTACAGCCTAATACAAGCTGTGTTTGTTGTAAAGAATATATGAGGTAAATGGTGTGGTGTTACAGAGTCTGTTAAGTAAAAACTTGACTAATAACATTGATCTCTCCAGTGATTACTTATTTATATAGTATCAGGTAGCCAAATCTTATCTAAAGTTGTCACCATTACTGTTACATTGGACAAGATATTTTTGTAAGGGCATTCGGCTACATTTTTATCAAAGTATACATATCTTGGAACTGAAACATATACATTACATGTACAGAAAAAATATTATAAATATATTGTTCTAAATAATTTTGTTAGAAGTATCAAATTTCATTTTATATCTAAAATACCTGATGGTCTGATTTATTATTTTACTGCATATATATTTTGTATTTTCATTGTTCATTTCCACACAATTTCATATTTTTTTAACCTGTAATTAACAAAAGTGGATCAATAGACAGATGCCTTTGTTGTTACTTAATGTTTCTATTTTTACTGAAAACAACATAAAAAAATAATGCTAGGACTACCGGTAGATGAGACGAAAACAGTAACTATGTTTTTATGTTGTTTTCAGCAAAATAGATAAATTGTATCAGTTTAATAAATCAGATTGAGTTGTCTACCACTGTTTATGCATGAGGTAAATTGGATATAACGAGATGAATGGATTTTCTTAATAAACAAAAAATTGAGGTTAATGTGGATGTTATTGGTTAGGACATTTTCAATTTATAATCTTGTTAAACTGCCATATACAGGGGTCACCACATTCTAAAAAAGTAGGGAGAAGTGACTTCTCCCTGGTAGCCAAACAGGGAGAAGTCAGGCACCGATAGGGAGAAGTCAGGGGAACCCTACAAATAACTAATTTCGCAGTAGTTAAACAATGTGTTTTTAAACCATAACACACTTAGATTCAGTTTTTTTCTTACTTTTTCATTATTATTCATGGTATGCAATATCAAACAGCTCATAACTATTATTATTAATCAATGAAAAAAGCACCAGATATAGGGACTATTTTTCTGTCTACTTCAGTACTTGTAGCCATACAAGGTATTCACAAATAAAAATAAATCAACAAAAATATTTGTGTACGTGTAGACATAAACTTCATTCATAAGTTCTTGTATATCATAATATTCCTAACAGTTTGGTATGAACATGCCATGTTTATCTGAGCAAAATTTCCAAAGAAGATAGATAGAATAATGTTACATTAAACCCAGAAATAATTCTTCTGTTCAGCACACTTCCACTTGGACAAAGTTAAGCTGACACAAATTGCTTCATGGGACACCCATCTACAGAACTTATCATGATGTCAATAATTACTATACATCATTATTCTTTCAAGTGCAGCTCATAACTTTATCAAAGAAAATTGTTCAAGTACAATACACTTTGAAAGAACTGAAGTTAAAAGTGTTTGTTTAAAAAAAAAATTATGATTTTTCATCATGGGTCTTTGTACATTACTTTTTTCGTTGTTCACTTCTGGTAATTAGTCACTTGGGTAAATAAACAAATGACGCCTAATACATTTGAAAGTCGTAAATCGTTTGAAAATATGTTAAATACACATATTGTTTGCCCTTTTTTTCTTAGAATGACACATTTACTGATAAATTGGTAGTCTGGGTGAAGTATTTGGACTGGATTTACAAGTATCTTATGTGAACCATCGGGTGACTTAAGGGAAATGACAGGGCGACATCGACTTCACTTTTGAGGTGCCTTAGGGCAACTTCAGGTCCTAGTAGGGCGACTTGTCGCCCACTTCGCCCAGTGTGGTGAGCCCTGCATATACCATTTAACATGATCTACTATTATTATAATTATTCAGAGGTTCTTAAGTCATTCTACATGGCTAATCTATTTTTTTTATTATTTAGATTGAAGAGGAAATGAAAAAACTGAATCAGGAGATTGATATAGAGAAGCCAATGTGTGCCAGATTGGTGTCAGAGGTCCAGATATTAGTGAAACTTCTGAATGGTAGTGAAAAAAGCTGATGTCTGGATTAAATAGACTTTTATGGAATGGCTCTTTGAATTTACATATTTGTTATAATAATTTATATTATCAATTTAATGATAAGGTGTCTATCTTTTCTGTTGTTTCTTTTTAACTTTGAAACATTATTTAAAACTTTGCTAAAGGCCAGTGAATCTTTCTATGTAGTGTTCACTACTATGTTGCTATAGTAGTACATGTGCAGCATGTCATTATAGATACCTTATAATTAATTAGTGACTGTTTGATACATGATCATGTTCATTAATTGTAGACCGTATTATTACATTAGTTAAGAAATTATTCATTGGGAATAAATATATACTGATTTACGATTGGTTGGCCCTAATTATGTTTAATATATTACCCCAGAGGCATAAAGGGCAATCTTGTGGTAAAATCAGTATATATTCTTGAGCCACTTAATTATTTCGATTCTAATAGGACATTTATATTAACTTTTTGTAACAATGTAACCTTTGAGTTAAAGAATTTTATGGCGAATTAGGACACAAATTTGATGGTGACATCGTTCAAATATGTGAAAAATCTTACTATGACGTAGCAATACAGTGTTGATCGTTTTGAGATTGATTAGGAATATATACTCCTTTTACATCGGGTGTGCACTCAAAGCATTTAAAGCAGGTCATAGAATAATACATAATAAAGGATTACAGCATGATCATTGGGAAATATTCTCCCTAGCAGATGTCAGATTGCATAAGCTTGCGAGTGCAATTTGACAACCTGCGAGGGACCATATTTCTCAGTATTCTTTTTATGATAAAGTAATGTTTCTTTTTTAGTTCCTGATCATGCATGTTAGAGCTATTCCCACCAGCTTTAAGAATAGGCAGTTATCCTCCTGCATCTTTGTTTACCAGACAAAATGTCAAAAATAAATTAGTCGTTCCAATTGCGCCTATTTTTTTCACTTTATTTATCAAGATCAATGTGAGAATATACTGCCCAATGTTTCTAAATGGATCAAATAGAATAACAACTATTACTATATAAAAATGATGAATTATTTTTGAAAATCATTTAAAATCTTTCACAGATTTATAATAACTTAAATAATACACCAGCTTTTGACAATAGCTTAATATTTATATTACATAGTCTGGTGTCAAGCTTCTGTTGGAGATTTATTGTCAATATTTTGTGTTTTATTTATTTATTTATGTTTTTAAGAGCCTGTCTACGAGAAAACCATGCAAAGTGGTCCATGTGACACTTTTAAAAACTGTCCGATACTTATGTTTACTTAAAAGGAATATGCATAGAAAGTTGTTAAACAACCATAAAAAATGTCTGCACTGTTTCTATTTTTAGAAATGGGAATACTATTTTTAGCATCGTTTTGTGAGATTTTCTGATTTTCAATCTAAAAGTATCCACTTTTCTTGGTGTCATTCTGGAATAATTTGAATAGTTAATGTTGTCATATAATATAAAGATAATCAATAGACCACCTTTTGCAAAAATATTTGCTGAACAATGTACATTCATAGAAATTGGCACCTTGCCAAGAATTAAAAAAAACCCATTCCAAATCTTGGATATAGCTTGATTGCTTATCTTTGGCGGTCTATTCGTTCAAAGTGAACGCCTAAATTTAATTAAATTTATTAATTTCTTGTTGTACTTGAATAAAATAAATAATATATGAATGGGCTAGCTTTGCAGATAACAGGTTAGGATTTTACAGCCTTTGAAAGATTGCCTAGTTATGTTAAGATTTGCTTGATTTTACCAGTGAATGTAATGTGTATTTGCATTTCTTTTTCTGGTGTCAATATCTATAGGTAGATGTTGGTCACACATAGTCTTAACACCCACTGAATTCATTTAGTCAATGATTTGCTTTTCAAGGTCAAATTTCAATTAAAAAATGTTGAAAAATCTTTCACTCAGAGGCCCTTCTTGGTACCCACCCCCCCCCCCCCAACCAACCGCAACTTATGTTTCACTATGTTTTTGTTTATCTTGGCTTCTAGTGGTTTTTCTTATGACATAACACAAATTACAAGTTTTTGTATATATGCCATCTCCATTTAGGGTCCTTTCTCCATGTACTTGTGCCATGGGCATATCTTGAGGATTTTCCATATTGGTATTGAAATGACAAGACACAACTTTTTAAAATGATTTATTCATACTTTCACCCAAAGCTCTGCCTGTTTATTTAAGTCATGTCTAGAATAGTAAAACTGAAAGAGAACTTATGCAGAGTTGTTTTATAGGTATCAAATGCATGAGATATGGGCACAGCCATTTTATGAGCAAAAAGTAAAGCGTGAAAAAACTGTCAGGTTAAACACGATTGGTCAATAATGATTGTTAAAGTAAATATATTTTGGAAAGAAATGCAATCTTCGGTATGAAAATATACAAAAAAAGGAGTTTTAAACACATTTTGGAGGAAGGAATAAAATTTCGAATATGTAGGGGCACCTCGAGTAAATTTGAAAAAAATGAGACTCCCCCTTTTTGACTCTTATTTTTTCAGTCAGAAAAGCAATGTGAACCTATATTTTCAATAACACCAAATGAACCCCCTATTCTTAAACATAAATAATCTCTCTTAATTTAACATTAAATTAACTTTGTCTTTCAACGAAATAATATTCGAAAAGGGGTACTCCATATGGAAAATAACATTGAAAGGCCATTGGTCCATTCCATTCTGTACCCCAATTATTCATATGTAAACATAATAGAGAGTACAGACAAGGGAGATAATTTCCGTAATATGTAGAAATGGGGTTCCAAAGAGGATATCTAAAGTAAAACATTTAATTTAGAAAATAACAGATAAAACTTTGGATTGTTTATTTAAATTTACCTGTTTCTGATTTAAATAAGCTATTATCAAAGTATTGATGTATACAATAACAACTTTCTGACTTTGATTAGTTAGTTTTTGTTTGAAATAAGTATAAAATGTTTCAATCTTCAGTCTCAAATTTAACCATCTTTAAGCAACACTAACTAGCAATTTGCAAAGCTAGATAATTAAAAGCATGAGAATTAAATCAAAGATGGACTGATTTCAGTAAAATACAGATACTTTTAGGTGTTCACTTTCAGAATATTGCTCAAGGAAAAAGGGGGTCTAGTTAAATCCATTTCAAGTGCTTGGCACACTGCAAATTTCTTTGAATTTTATTAAATTGATGTTTAGACAGTTTTATATAACTCAAAACTGCAGTTCAATAAGATTTATGTCAAAATATATACTATATTTCTTGAGAAAGGCTACAGAAAATGGTGATTTTTGCAGTATGGAATCCATGTTTTGATGGGAAAATTTATTCTAAAAATAGAAAGCCTTGATTCTAAAAATAGAACAGTCCAAAGAGTTTTTTTGATGTGGCTTATTACTTTTTATGTAGATATCTTTCAAATACATAACATATTTTGTCACTTTAAAAAAGTTGCTCCTGGACAAAATTTAGATTTTTGTATGGTTTTCTCATAGACTATATCTTAAGTTGTTATATATTAAATGCTAGATCATTATAAATAAAAAAAGAAATATTTTAATATTACAAAATATTTCAAATGCCAGTTGTATGGTTGTAGGAAAAAAAGACACAAAACCCTTTGTATCTAGCCTGACCCAGTTATCTTTAAAAGCACTTGCCCAATGTGAACCAAACACGGCAGGAATGTGTATTGGGTTGTTATTAACAAAGTTTGAGTTTTTGGTGCTTATCAAGTGTTCCACATGGCCGCCAGGACAATTAATGCATTCTGATTGCCTGAATTTCAAAAATCTTTTCACAAACAGCTTGGCAAATTGATTTGAAACATTGCAGAAATGTACCTAAGATGGTTCTCTATAAAGATTTAGTTTTTAGTGCTGATCCAGAATCCAAGATGGCCACCATCGCAGGACTTTTTTAGCTCATCTGACACTAACTGTCATGTGAGCTATTGCCATCACTTGGCGTCTGTCGTCGTCGTTAACTTTTCTTTAAAAATCTTGTCCTCCAAAACCACTGAAGGGATTGCTTTGAAACTTTGCACACATCATCAGTAAAATGTCCTCTGCCAAGTTTACACAAATCATGGCCTCAGACCAACCAACATGGCCGCCATGGCTAAAAATAGAACAGGGGGTCAAAATACAGTTTTTGGCTTATAGTTCTAAAAGTATAACAGATACAGGAAAACTAAAGCGACTTTCTTTCTTCAGCATCAAAAGCTCTACAAAACACTCCATTGGGTCAAAGTTGTCTGACGACTACTTGTAGGAGTTATTGCCCTTTAATTGTCGAAATTGATGATTTTTGCCTTAAAATCTTGAAAATTATTAGAACTAGAGAAAAAGTAAGCATTGCTTAATTGTTCTGCTCTATGTGGGCTACAAAATTGGCTTTAGAGTCAAGATTGTCTGATTAACCGTTTAAGAGTTATTCCCCTTGAACTGTTTATTTAAATCGGTTTTAATTGATTTTTTAAAATCTCCTCTGAAACCACTGAAAGTACTGCTTTGAAATTTTGTACACATCATCCGTCAAATGTCCTCAACCAAGTTTGCACCAACCATGGCTGCAGATTAACCAACATGGCCGCCATGGCTAAAAGTAGAATGGAGGGGGGGGGGGTAAAATACAGTTTTTGGCTTATATTTAAAAAAGTGTAACAGATACAGGAAAACCGAAGAGACATGCCTTCATCTGCATCAAAAGCTCTACGAAACACTCCATTGGGTTAAAGCTGTATGAGGACTCCTTATAGGAGTTATTGCCCTTTAATTGTCAAAATTGAGTATTTTTGACATTTTTGCCTCAAAATCTTGAAAATTATTAGAACTAGAGAAAATGTTAGATTGTTTAATTGTTCTGCTCTATGAGGGCTACAAAAATGACTTAGGGTCAAGATTGTCTGATGAACCGTTTAGGAATTATTCTCCTTGAACATTTTTTAATCAATTTTACTTGATATTAAAAAATCTTCTCCTCTTTAACCCATTAAAGGACTGCTTTGAAACATTGCACACATCATCTTTAGGACGTCCTCTACCAAAATTGTGCAAATCATGACACCTGACTACCTACATAGCTACGTTGGCTTAAAATAGAAAATGGGGGGAGGGGGTAGTCAAGAGAGTTTTCGACTGATAGTTAAAAAAGTATAACAGGTACAGAAAATTTGAAGTGAACCTCCTTTCTCCCTCGAAGCATCAAAAGCTCCTCCTTATAGGAATATATTTCCCTTAAAAGGTCAAAATTAATGACTTTTGCAGAAGTGTTGGGCAATTCCTTATAGCAAAGAAAAGCTGGATAAAAAAGGGTTGTTTGGTTTCAGGTTCAGGTGAGCGATACAGGCTCCTGGGAGCCTCTAGTTAAAAATAGGACTCAATGAGAAAAACATGCAAACACCTCCTCTCTAAATCTGTTCAACAAAATAATGCAGAAATGAAGCTTGTATCTTACATAATCTTCTTCAAAGTTTGAGTGTTTTGTGCAGGTCTTAAATCTTAGATGGCTGACACAGTTGCACAGAGCTTAAAATACAACTGAATGGAAAAAACAAAAACAGAATAAAGCCGAGACAATTCTCTTATAATTTTGAGCTTTTGCTGCGATTTGGAAATTCAAAATGGCAACATACATAGAAAAGCATCTTTCAGAAATGGTCTCCCTTTAGCATTTAATATTAGTTTATTTGGCAAGTCAGGTGAGCATAACAAATTCTTGAGGGAATATAGTTTGACAAAAAAATTAATGGCAGGACACACATTATACAAGTTTATATTTTTAAAGGAAATTTCTCTGAAACCTTTATGACTGTTTTTAAGCTCACCTGACCCAAAAGGGTCAGTGAGAGCTATTCTCATCATTTGGCGTCCGTCGTCAATGTCGTTGTCATACATAAACTTTTCAGATTTCAACCTTCTTCTCCAAAACTACTTGTCCAATTGGAACCAAACTTGGGAGAAATGTTTATTGGGTAGTTCTAAACAAAGTTTGAGTTTTTGGTGCAGATTAAATATAAACATGGCTGACAGGGTCATTAATGCTTTCTGATTTGCTGAATTTTAAGTCTTTTTCTTATAAACCGCTTGGCAGATTAATTTGAAATGTACATTAGATTGTCCTCTACAAAGATTGAGTTTTTTGTGCCGATCCAAATATCCAAGATGGTCGCCATCGCAGGACTTATTTTAACATAGGACCCTATGGGAAAAACATACAAACAACTTCTAGGAAATTGTTACACACAATGAAGCCAAATTATGAAGGTTGGATTATGTAGTTCTGTTAGTTTAAGTTTTTCGAGCCAATTGCAAATTCAATATGCGGCTTCCAGGGCCACTAATGCGTTCTTATTTGCTGATTGATTTGAAATATTGTAGAAATGTACCTTAGATGGTCCTCTACAAAGTTTGAGGTTTTTGTACGGATCCAAAATCCATGATGGCCGCCATCGCAGGACTTAGTTTAACATAGGACCCTATTGAAAAACATACAACCAACTTCTCGGAAACTGTGAACCACAATGAAGCCAAATTATTATGAAATAAAGGTTGGATAGTTTGGGGGTATATAGGAATCACCCTGTCTGTCCGTCTGTCCACATCCTTTGTAAGCGCTTCTCATAAACCGCTTTTGATGAAACTTAATATGAAGAAAGTACATCATATGTAGATGTGTATGAAGAATTTTCGTCGCTGTCCGATATTATTCAGGGGAGATAATTGGACTTAGACTTTTAAAATATAGTATTCAGTGCGGGACCTCGTAAGCGCATCTCCTCCTAAACCGTTTGACAGATTGTGATGAAACTTTACATGAAGGAAGTACATCATATGTAGATGTGCAAGAAGAATTTTCGTCGCTGTCGGATATTATTCAGGGGAGAAAGTTGTGCTCACAGTCCACACTTGTTATTTTGAGGTTTTCGAGCCAATTTCAAATTCAAAATGGTTTCCAGGGCCACTATGCGTTCTCCTTCTATGAAACTACTCCACACAATTAAACAAAATAATGCGGAAATAAATCTTGGATAGTAATTTTATTATTTTAATTTTTTCGCGCCGATATAAAATTCAACATTGCTGCCAGAGTCTAATGCGTTCTAATTAGCTGAAAAATTAAACGTTTCCTCACACACATCTTGGCAGAAGGAATTGTGATATTGTATATATACCTCAGATGGTCCCCTACTAATTTTGAGTTTTTCGATCCAAAAGACATGATTGCTGCAACCATAGAACATTACTTAATATAGTAACCTATGACAAAAACAAAACAGCTTCTCAGAAACTGTCCAACAAACTGCTGCTGTTTGAAAATTTAACATAGCAACATTCACAGAAACATCATCTTTACATACACTATTTAGCATTTAAAATTTAAATTTTCAAAAGTCTCTTAAAAAGTTTTTTTTAAGTCAGGTGAGCGATACAAGCTCTTAAAAACTAGTTATTTGTTCAGGCAAGCTATCATAGAGCAAAAAGGTATTTATTTATTTATGTAATTGATTGTTAAATACAATACGAGGTGTTCCGTTTAAGTCACAGGAAGGAAAAGCAAGGGATTATATTTTTGACAATTGTTACGCGTTAGTAGTGGTCATTTATTTCAGAAACAAAAAAAACTCATCTTGATATATAGACTATGGTAATCCCATCCTACATTTTAACAGTCTTTTAAATGGAATTGCAATTAAAAACATTCATAACTGCATTGTTTGATAGGTAATTCAACAATAACAACTAACTTTACTTAAAATAAACTTCATGAAAATCAATCCAAAAACATGTTCAAATTTTGTTAATATGTCAGCAACTAAGTGTTTAAAACAAAACACTGCAAACTAAATAATACAGGAACGGTTGAATCATTTAAAACCAAGCACAACAATCCTGAGCACTACGTGAACAAAGTAAAACCATCTGTGAATACAAGCAAACCAATTATAGACACAGCCAAGAATACAGCACAAATCCTGTGAAGGCAGATATAAACACAATGTAAACCAAGTAAATACAAAAATCACAATACAGTAAAATACAAGTAACGACAACAATAATGAAAACATTACAGATAAGGCAAGCATTATATAGACTAATATCAAGCAAAGACAACAACCATGTTCAAAGTATAAACCAAAAAAAACTGCATACAAACAGCAATGTTTACAGTACAAACTAATAAAAGAGAACAAACACGGACCTTGAAAACAACCACAAATACACGATAAACCTTCAGTACAGTGAAGACAATAACACAGAATACAGTTCAAACCAGGAAAAAACAACCATTTATTTAGTACAAACTAGGTAAAGACAATAACCACGATAATGAATAAACGAAAAAAAGTTA
Source organism: Limnoperna fortunei (assembly GCA_944474755.1). Lineage (NCBI taxonomy): Eukaryota > Metazoa > Mollusca > Bivalvia > Mytilida > Modiolidae > Limnoperna > Limnoperna fortunei. Next base: position 76,927,316 of record OX104116.1, read on the forward strand.
AATACAATATTAACCAAAATAGCAGTGAATACTGTACAAACCACGTAAATAATATATAGGCAAACCAAGGGTAAGACAACAGCACTGGAAACATTACAAACCATGTGCAAGACAACAATTTATATAGTATAATGAAGACAATTTATAACCACGAATACTTTACAAGACAACAATTGTGCATTTTATACAAACCACATAAGGACAGCGAAGTCATTTTGTATGATTAAATAAAACAGATAACAAAATTGAACTGTCCTATTTCATATAGATAAGTTTAAGCCATATATATAAAGAAAAAGGCTTTAAATTTATATGATTGTATAAGAGTAGTAATTTATAGGTACAATAAAATACAACTATTACATATTTACAATGAACAACAAATTATGTTATGTTATTAACCAAATAAACCGGTTTATATCAAGGAATATCATCAAAAAATTTTGGGACTAGTTGAAATTAACAGATACCAAATATGCACTAAGTCAACTCCTCTATAGCTGAATGCAATGAATAAAACGTGTAACAACTGAAACGTTAGAAACCAAATATTGGTACTTAAAAATTGTTTGAAATTTCCTGTAACTTGCGTAAAACGCAACATGCAAATGGAATTGTTTGATCGATGCTTTTGGTTGTGAGTTTAATTATAGCAAGCACATATTCTACTATAATATCACTGACGTCAGTTAAACGTAGTCAAATCAGAACAATATGTCTTAGTTTAAACATATTTTATTTGCTCAAATATGCAAAAAGGATAAGACACAAGTTAAACAAACTTATGAAGTCTTCTCCAAATATACAATATATTACAATAAGAACGTTCGTGGAGCATGCATACAATTAAATATAATTTATAGTATATCATACGTGTAGAGTAAAATATGTACAAGGAGAAAGAGAGAATGTATAAGGAAAGAAAAAAATATTACAGATATTAGAAAAAATAAAGAATAAGGATGATGTGATGATATGATATGTGTGATTCGAAAACCTTGTGTTTAATGCATTAGACAATATGGAATCTTTCTGACCCTTTAATATATTCATATACATGTTTAAAAACCTGTTCGTTCTGTTCGGTGGACAATAACGGGTTGCCAGATGTTAAAAGTTCTAGATTTACTGGACAGTAATTTGGTAGCCAGGCAAGGTTATCAAATAATCTGTCTCTAATATTAGTATATTTAGAACATGCAAAGAAATAATGATACGAATCTTCACGGTTAGACCCACAACGACAGGATGGATCAGAAATAATATTAACTTTGTACAGATCATAGTTTAAAAATGTAGCAAAGCATCTAAGTTGTGTTAGGACAATATTAAATTTACGCTGTCCATATTCATAATGCTTCGGGACTTTTCGATGTGGGTTCAGGTTTTTCAATTCGGATTTAAATTTAGAGATAGATTCGACATTACGGATTGACATATCTAAGCTGTTCCACTGTCGAATAGTTGACGGTATGAAAGATTCGTTAGTCAGGGACAATCTACAATAAGGGGTCATTATGTTTTTACCGTTACGCAAGGGATACACGGACGTGCTTTGTATAGTTGGTGGTATTAAATTACAAAGATATGCTGGTGCAGAACTATGCTGTATATTATAAAACATTTGTAGTTTCCTACGTTTTCTACGCTCAGCCAAAGGCTCCCACCCCGTTTCGGTATAAATATTAATTGAATTGGTAAAATTTGGTAGGCCTGTGACGATTCGAGCCGCCTCTAGCTGCAATTGCTCAAGTTTATTGCAGTAACCCACACCAACGTTATCCCAAACTACACAGGCATACTCAAAAAGTGGTCTTATGAAGACCAAATATAGTTTTTCTAAATTTTTTCTTTTTAATTTATATTTAAGTTTCCTGAGTACGTTCAGGTGCCTAGAAACACTACGTATTATATTTTCTACATGTATGTTCCACTTAGCATCACTGCTAAAAGTGACTCCTAGATGTTTATGAAAAGTAGTAACTGGAATATCTGTGTCGTTTAGTGTAAATCTTATATCTGGTGGTAATATATTTGAGAATAACATAATTTCAGTTTTGTCAGGGTTAAACGACATTAACCATTTTCGTGACCAATCGTTCAGCTCTCTCAAATCGTGATCAATCACAGATTGTATCTGTGAAACATCACGGCTAGCATAGCTGAACGACGTGTCGTCAGCAAAAAGTCTGCAAAGAGAAACAAGATTTTTACCTATATCATTAATATATATAATAAATAATAATGGTCCTAGTACCGATCCTTGAGGAACACCAGCATATACATTGCAAAGCTCCGACGACGATTGCTTGATAACTACTCTCTGTTGCCTATTATTTAAATAGCTTTTAAACCATTCTAATAAATTTTCGCCAACACCATAGGATTTTACTTTATATACTAATCCTTTATGCCAAACTTTGTCGAATGCTTTGGAAAAGTCACAGAAAACAAAACAGTTTATTTCTTTCTTCTCGAGTGAATTTAAAATACAATTATATATTTCTAACAACTGATGGACAGTGGAACAGTTAGGAAGAAAGCCAGACTGATATTTATATATTAGATTATTTTTTTGCATGTGATTATAAACATATTTATAAATAACCCGTTCCATTATCTTCCCTACGCAGCTAATGAGGGATATTGGTCTATAATTAGACGGTATTGAGCTGTCGCCCTTTTTGAATATTGCAATAACATTTGCAATTTTCCAACTGGATGGATATTTGCATTGGTACAGTGATTTATTTAAAAATTAATTGAAGTGGTATTGCTATTTTTTCGGGACACAATTTGAACATTTTGTGGCTTATTATGTCTGGCCCTGAAGCTTTATTAGGTTCTAAAATTGTTATTATGTCAACAATTTCTTCTGTACTAATTACAATATTATTTAAATTTATATTTGTTCGAAGTTTAAAATCCGGGAGAGTGACATTTTCATCCTCTAATGAGGAAATTTTGCTAAAATACTTATTCAATAAATTACATTTCTCGTCGTCCCCATAGACTACATCTCCTAAACTATGATCTTGAATAATATTTTGAAGTGGGGGTATATTAGAACATCCTTTATTTGATTTGATAAGCATTTTCATAATTTTCCAGTATGTTTTAGAGTTTGTAGCATTATCTAATATAATGTTATCAAGATTCTTTTCAAAATTTTCCTTTGCAGCCTTTTTTAAGTTATTAACTTTATTTCTTTGTTTCTTATACTTTATTAGATCTGCTGGTTTTTTAGACTTAAATGCTGTTTTTCTAAATCGATCTCTTCTACGAATTTCTTTCCTAAGTTCATTATTGAACCATGGCTTATCATTATTTCGTATGGTAATTATTTTAGATGGAATACTTTCCCTAGCGATGTCAAGAAACGTGTTGGTAAATATACTACACATTTCGTCGATGTCCTCGACATCAGAAAGAAGTCCAATCCAATTTGTCGAGCACTTTTTATGGGAAAATTTTTCAATATCTGTTTTGTCATATATCCATATTTCACGTTGAAATGAATTTGATAGATATCTAGGACAATCTAAGAAAATTATTGTTGCATCATGATCACTTACATCAGGTGGTACTTTAAAAACGTCCGAAAATATATAATTGATTGAGTCACTTATAATAATTGGATCAAGCAGTGTACTGCTATGATCCGTCACGCGGGTGGGCTTATCGATTACATTCGTTAAATTGTATAAGTTCATTGTTTCAATTAATTTATTATTGTGAGCATTAAAATCACCTGTAATCACAATGTTTTCATTACTCTCATAGCCTAATCCTATTGCATGATTAAGTCGTGTCCAGTACTCATTGTCCGTCCATTCGGGTCGATAAGTACAACAAAGTAAAAAAAGTTTACCTTTACCTTTAATTTCTACCCAAAGCGATTCATCAGTTTGGTTTTCGAGTGCACCTTTCCGAGTAATTGAAAAATCATCCTTTACATAGATTAGCAAGCCACCGCCAGATTTGTTGCGATCCTTACGGATTATAGTTTTTGAAAATGAATCAAGATGCAAGTCTTCGTTACTTATAGCTGAATCTAGATGGGTTTCCGTTATAGTAACTATATCAAACTCCTCCGTGGAGTTTTCGAGAAAGGGGAGTTTGTTTCTTATACTACGAATATTCAAATTACATATTGAGATTGGATTCTCGGAGATATTGGATATAGGATTACTAATATTATTTACTGTAGGGCCAGGATTTTTATCAATATTTCCTATGACAAGGATAAAATGTAAAACAAACAATAGAAAAACAGCATTTATATTTGGATTTAAACTTTGAAGTAGGGAGAGAGAAACGACGAGTAATGAACACTTTAAATTGGTGAGTAGAATATCTTTGTATGAATTTACATGATAATTGACATTGACATTTTTGTGGGTGCAGTGTATACGTAAATAAAATAGCCCGATGGCCGCCCTGTACATTTCAATGCAATTATCCATTGGGTTTCAGCATGAAAATGGTGTTTAACAGGCAGCCTATCAGGAAGCACAAAGTCGAATCACACAAATCATCACTTAATGGAAGAAAGAAGGAGTAAGAACAAAATAAAAAAAAAATAGATATGAGCAGAGCATGAGTAAAGATGTAACATTCAATTTTGGGAAAGGGATTTTTACAATTATTTATCATGCACAAAACTGCTAGGTCTATACATTAATACATTAAAAGTTCACACAAGATGGTCTACATGGACTGTGGCTTCATATACATATATACATCAATGACATAAACATTATCAAACAAAAACATTTAAAAATAGACAGATAAACGAAAAACATATCAGTCAATAGAATGTATACAATGACTAGACAAACATACATTGGTAGCATTTTAAGTAAAAAAAAAGTCAACAACTCAAAGCACACATAAAGATGGGCACATTTGTTTATATGTTACACAATATAGTTATATCAGAGGCATATTAATGATACACCTCTACATGTGTGGTTCATGGGGAATACGAGTATTGTTTGAGGATTGTTACGACAGCTGCAGAATTTTTACTGAACATTGCGCATTGTATAAAAGGTGTATTATATTCAGGAATTGAAAGCAAATCTCATATCCTTAATAAATGTTATAACTACGTTACTAGTAAATAAGATTAAATCGGTGTACGAAACACGTGATACGTTTTCATTACAAAGATCTTTATCTAGTTTTTAGCGTATATAGACAAAAATAAGATTGTTTAGATACTTTACTTATATTCGTAGTTATAAACAATTGCGAAACATACTGAAGTTATCGGGTGAACCAACGATATAGCAATGTAATATTTGAGAATGATACAGGCATATTGCGCAATGTTTTGTTTTCAAACACGATATCTTTTCCTGTTGTACATTGAAAGTATTGAAAAAAAATCTAACGGCTAAATTAGCAGATAAAAATCATGGGTGTTATTTTCAAATGTTTGACTGTAAGTCCAAAGCGACTCTTTGAACGGTGATTAGACAGGAATGGGTAGGTTTGTTATTAAAAAAGCAACAATCATGTTAGTGTACAGTTTTGTTGTACGTGTTTGTGACAATATGTCTTATATAGTATGTTCTTTATATATATAAAAATCTGTGATTGTTGCAACAGAAAAAAAAATGTTTCTTAGATAACAAATAGTAAATATTTGTATTCGGGGGAAAAAGGTAGATTTTGTCCGTACTAACAGCGAAAATGAGCCAAACGTAACAATTATTGCTAATGCTTTCTGTTCTTTATAGAAAACATCTACACGAGCCTTCCTCCGCTTATATACATACAACTGTATCCTGATAGCATTTAGTATAAAAAAACATTAATTCAAAACAACGTAATGTTTGGTTAATTTATTAAAAAAATTAATGTTTACTCCATCATTTTTAGTACATGTAAGTTTTTACCCGCGTGGCCACAACCTATCAACAATTTTTCATCTTTTGTAATGTTCATTGAGAATGGATGTGAAATACCAAAATTCAATACGCTCAATTGTCTCAAACATTTGCCGTCTGAATCTAACACAATTAAAACACGTTTACACGCTTCAAATAAGATCACATGCGACATGACTGTTGAAACCATATCTCCAACAACAACGGAGTTGCTATCATCACCATAAATCCACTTTACCTTGCCTGAACAATCCAAAGTCACAAGTCTACCCGAGTATTCCGAGATTGAATCTGCTACACATATGCAATCGGCAACAGTTATTATTTTGTCCGGAAAGCAGAACAAATCCTTGTTATAGTCTAAGGTAGATAAGCGCTCACTGTTTGCGGCTAGAATAACTATTCTGATTTTACGTAAATCTCCACTAGGAAACATGTCTCCCCCGGAATCCATTGTACTTACAACGACAGTGTTTTCTCGTGTTACATGTAGAGCTGTTGGTACATGTGGTGTGGAATCGAAAAATATCTTTGCAGTTTCTAACCTGTTTTCCTCGGTTTTGTTTTCTCTCTTATCGTTACCGGGGAGTAGTAAAATTTGGGATTTATCGGAAAAAAACAACAAAATATCACCAGACCCTAGAAGTGCCATACCTTTCACGTCTGCTTTCCATTTGTCTAGTTCGACAACCTTGCTTTTTTCTATTTTAATTTTTCTAATCATTCCTGAATCCCAGTTCTTCAAATACAGTGTACCACTCCTGCCTGAAACAATCTTATCAACAGTCGGCATTCCCGTGTCAATCGACTCCACCAGTTGCAACACGAAAACGGCTTCGGATTTAAGACTTCCTAACAACGATACCGTATTTAAAGGCGTTTCCTCCAGCAGGAAAAAATGAGTTCGTGCTTTTAATCTATGCATTTTAACTTTGCTGATAATTGAAGCTGTCATACGCTCTAGATCAATTGCTTCTGTAAGTTCAACATTTTCAGTGGTGTCGTTGATTCGTTTACGTATTTCATCCACTTTACTTTTCATATCATTAACTTCTGATATTTGTGGCAAAATTTTTTCATTAATTTTTTTCATATTTTTATCAATTTCTTGAAAGAATTCCTGACTTTGTTGGTCCACGCCATTTTTAACTGCGTCTTTTAAATACTGTCCCCATTCATTGATTCTTGATTTTGTCTTGTCTGCTTTCTGTGCATGGTATTTCAGAAGATCATTCAATTTGTCTTTTTTTAAAGTTAAATCGGGCAGAACAATTTCTTCAAGTTCAACTAGGTAATCTTGTAGAACTGCAACTTTATCGGAAACGATTGCTTTTAGATCTCCCATCGCGTGTTTCTGGTGCACTGTAAACACGCACATAGTACATACAGGTTGTCTGCATTCTTGACAGTACATGATATAGTTCTGGTCTTTGTGTAATGTACATCGGATCGCAGTAACTCTGGTCTGACTTAACGTATTGTCTCCAATAACCTTCTCATCCTTTATACTTATGATTTTGTGAACTTCTAGCGTTTTCACCTTTTCATGAAATTTTCGGCATCGTTCGCACAATAAAAAATTGCAATCTAAACATTTGTACTTTATTTCAGTTTTTTCCTCGCACATATGACAACATTGTGGCACTTGTGCCTTCGTGTCGCAAATAACGTCCACCATTTCATCAAGGAAGTTTGTAAGGATTCGTAGTATGCACACTTATGCAAGGTGGTGCATACCATATAATCGGGTAAACATACAGGTAAATTTTAAAGCTGATAAAATTTTTAATTTACAAGGTCAATGTCAACCAGGTAGAAATAACAAAACAATCAACATAAAATCTTTTATCTTTTGATTTGCAAGCTATTGCTAGTTTTTTTCAGACATTGTTGATTTGACTGCCCTTGTGTAGTTACAAATTATTCCAGCTAAATTTATAGGAATTTATGTTCCCACAATTTTAGCACCAATTTATTGTGTTCGGATAATGACATTGACATGACTGCTTAAATTGCAAAATTTGTTTAACTCCATTCGGCACATGTGCATAAGGTTAAACAATACACATTTTACCCACTTGCACTTTTGGTAAGGAGAATATGCAACTAACACTTATCTACCATACACACTTTGTATTTGTGTCATAGCGTTTTGGAAAATTTGGCGATGTTATTTGACACTTCCTGTACAGGTAATAGGTCTACAATTCCACCACAATCTGACAATGAAAGTGTATCTTTGCACTGCATATTTTTTAAAATAGTTATTGCATGTGGATTAAATCATATCGACATCATTTCAAAATAAAGAATAGGTGCAAAATTGCAAAAAATAATCATTTTGCCATAAAGAGGAAAGCCGGAACCGTAATGTGATACTATGTAATCTTAATAAAGCAAACACAACTGTTATTGTTATAAAGAACAACTCAACACAACGTTTACAACAATACTTATAACAATCTTACCATTTTGGCTCCGAATATCTGTAGCAGATTTTCTGATTTGTTTAATGTAATATAAGTTTAATGCAAAAATTTATAATTAGCAAATTAGAAAATTATGTTAAGTAGACAAAGGTAAAAACTATTTTTAGTAAATTTAGCACTTGTTTAATTCGTCAATCCTCTTCTCCAATTTTTCGTATGTTTGTTAAAATGGTTTTTGTCCTAAAAAGATAAAGCACTGCTCGATTGGCATTATTCGTACACACATTTAATCAATCATAGAGCTTGCTTGAATGATTGGATGATTTCAGCTAAACCCAGGACTAAAAGACAGACAGCAATCAATAATAGATATCCAAAAACCTCTGTGTAATCCTCTCCGAATAAATTAGATTGATATATTGCCATGAAATAGCTGTTGAAAGATTGCTCAAAGTGACATAAAACATCATTCGAATAAACAAACAAACAAGTCTAATACGGTGGCCAATATTGAAAAATGTGCAGGGTTAAGATCATATGTTAGTTTTAGTGTGCAATATTCATCGTATCTGAAGAATAAAATGTCATCAAAGATACCAAGATAACTAGAATTTACTATGCCAGACGAACGTTTCGTCTAATCAATACTCATCAGTGGCGCTCAAACCCAAACACTATTTAAAGTTTAAATGATTTAGATTGTAGACCTTTTATCACCAAAAATCCTAAACATTTTACCAATTTCGGCTAAGGCAATCTACGCATTGAAAATAGAAAAAAAACAATAGAAATAAAATAATTGTCGAAATTTCGGGGCAGTTAATTTAGACAATTACTATAGCACTATAAAAGAATAAGCAACTCCTACTGATGGATAAAAACACTATATGGCTGTGTAAAGTTTAAGCTATTATCGAAACATAAAATATATTTACTTTCCAAAAGCTTACAAACAGTAGTATAACTTATTTTCAGACTATATAACGCTACAGGCTATATACTGTTAATATCAGACGTTCAAAAGCTATGGCAGCTTAACAAGATAATAATTTCTCTTTACACTGTAAACACGCAGGTAAAACATAGGCTGAGATTTATTGCTTATTTCAGTGAATAAGTATAATGAACAGAAGATGATTACTCTCTGAATACAACTTAAAGCAAGAATTTATTTTTTATTGTAAACGACATGTTCCAAAACATATTTTAGCATAATTTTATGCACCTTCATATAGTTTAACATCTGACCAGTGTGAGTAAACAATACTTCGCAATTAAGAGAGCTTGTTTTCAGACGTTCCTGTACTTACACATCACGCATTGCTTTGATTTAAACAAATATGAGGCAATCTTTAAAAATAACAGACCAAAAAAGAAAATAACATAATTTCAAAGTGTTGACAATGATAGTGCTAATGTATTTTTGATTTTTTTCTCCGTACTTTCTTTAATATTTTTAAACGTGTAGTGTTACCAATACACTTGTGCAGTTCATGCTTAAATAATGACATGAATAAATACTGATACAGGGTCAAAACAAAGTTGCGCAGCGTGCAGAGTTGACAATACAAACAAAAAATGAACGACATTTGTAATGTTTTCAATATTTCTTGATTTCCTTACATTTTAATTAATGAGGCTCATTTAACTGCAATTGAAGCTGCATACGCTGCTAGTATCTCAGATCTCGTTAAGTTCAACGAAAGTTTGCCATCACTTTAATTTATACCAAAGAGTAATTTCAAAATTATGGAAACAATTCCAACAGACTGTTAATGTTGCAGAGAGAAAGATCAAGATCAGGATGTCCGAGGACGACAACGGCCACAGAGGACTGTTATCTCTCCAAAATTGCGAAGCAGCAAAGATTACGGAGTAATGTTAAACTTAAATCCAACTTTCTTACAGCTATAGAAGTGTGTGTTCATCATCCCACCAGTCAGAAATAGACTTTATACGGATTATTTCTGAGCTTTCCGACTGATGCTTTCTAAATATTAGTTTATCTTTTCGGTAGATTTTTTTATGGACGCATTTGTGTTTTGGCGCATGACAGGTAAAAGCTAAATGGACTGCTGTGTAACTAAACACGACCGTTTTACTGATGGTTCTGTGATGGCTTCGGCTTAAATCCGTATGATAAGAAATACTTAAATTGAATAGCTTTTCTAGATCTGGCACATATTTGTATTTCACTGATTTGAGGTGTAAGATACGGCTAAGGTTATGGCATCAATACCATTGTCCATTATTTAAAAACGATAGTTTAAGAAAAGGGTCATTTTTCTTTGTTATCTTTTCTAACATTAATGACTAAAATCAATTAACCAATTAAATTAACTTTTTTGTAACTTGCTAGTTTTTCCTTTTGTTCGTGACGTCACACTAATTGCGACCATAAGTAACACGACGAGTGTCAATAGTGAAGTATAACATTTGAGAACATTTTATGTTACCTATTTGTACATATGGGTCACTGTTGCCTATTTTTGTCTTGTTGTGTTGGTGTGAAATATTATGTTTTAATAAATAAATAAATAAATAGTTTTATAATAAATTTGGTTTTCTTTATTTATGATTCATTTCTGTCCATACTTTTAAACAACAGAAACCGGGATAATATCCACTGCTTATCAGTAGGAATTGTGTTATTTCTGTCTTCATCTAGTTGCTCAAAAATTTAGATTTGTCATAGTGAATTGTTTGTGTACCCACGCATTATTTGTGATAAACTAGTTTATACACACCTGGGTCTCGAACATTTTACGAGGACATTACAAATCATTTCAAGAATGGTGCGCCAAAGAACATTTCAACAAAAAAATGCTGTTCTGAAGTTCTGTTGTGTGTGTACTGTGTATTGTATGTTGGTTTTCTTTTAGTTTGATACGTTTCTGCACCTCTATGCTGTTGAAGAGAGTTGTGTGATCATTGTATAAAGTGCAATCCCGCCACGTCTGCACCAAGCTAGGAAGCTAATACCGTTTTATTGTTCTAACCAAGTAAAGCAATATGTTTGTTTTTAAGTGTTTTTGTGTGATCTTTCAATATTGTTGCGTTATAAATAGCGGGAGGGTTTGGGGTCCGATTTAAGTCCTTAACATAATGTTTATTGTGAATGTTTGAAGCCAGTAGATTATACCCATATATTTGTTAAGTCTATTATTTTTTTAGATTTTTTTAATTTTTGCTGACTTGTTGTTTTGTCTTTTAATTACTAACTAACTTAGTAATTAGGATTATGGTGGTTTTGATTTGCCCTTCTATTCATAATTTATTTAGAATTGTAACATAATTGGAAACCCAGAATATTGCGGTAGCAATCTGTAATCACAACGTTTTGATTCTACATGATTGGGATGTACATTTTTGATTTCAGATAAATAGTATGAGACAGGGCTGAGCGTATTTATGCATGTCGCAGGTTTTATATTAAGATTTTATCCCAAATGGAAGCGAGAGGAATTTGACATCTCAACAAATACAAAGATCTGATTAAATGAGCCCAAGTTTATAAATCCAATCAATTATCGCCATTCTAAATGAACACATACGTATAATGATTGAAAGATATTTACATATTTGTGATTGATTTATTGATTGTTGTTTGTGAAATGAATGATGAATTTATGACTGTTACGACTTCTAATTGTGAATTCTAACAAAATTTAGTTACTAGTTTCATTTTGATTCTTTTACTGTAATATTTCTACGTTAAACATTAAAACTGAGTTACACATGTTGAAACGTTAATACATTTATTTGTTAATAATTTTATTTTACGCAGAGTAAATTACTAAGTTTCAGCTAAAGCTGAATGTATGAATTATTATGTTGTGTTCCGATACAAGAATTCATGTTATATTTCATAATAAAATGACATTGGGATTACAAATGTGATGTGATTTTTTTAATAGATCCGATTTCAAAGTAATATTATATAGATTATGTAGAAAATTAATTTTATGACTTAATCTAATTGCTGACATAATTTTTTGCAAAATTAAAATGTTCTTCATTTATTTATTAAATAAGTAATTAAAAAGCCCTTTTCATAACTTATTTATGAATCATTTACGATTAGATGTGGAAATGTTAGTTGTATATTAAAACGACCTTCAAAGATGCTTATTCTTTATTGGAAAAACTGGTTCCACTGCAATCTGGATATTCACGACAAATTCTGAAAGAAAAAGAAAACATTTTGTAATTGTTGATTAAGTTAATTTAGTAAGCAAAACAGAGGCTATATGTAGTAATTAGTTACATATTTAGAATTATATATCATGTTTGTAGAGCGAATCTTTCAAAAGACTGTGTGTAAATTGTGTTCCTCTCTACACTGACTTGTTTATATGTATGTATACCTATGCGGCTAATTTTCTCGAAGTCCTATTATAGAAAAACAAACAGACGTTGACCCAGACTTTCAATTCGCCTTTCGCTAAATATAAGTCTTGCCACTAATGACTAAACAAATCTAATATCGTGACTACGTTTTTCTATCCTAAGTAAGCTTAAGGACAAAAGCGTCAATCAAGTATACCTCTTAACTAGATCTTTCTCTCAGAATAAACTCGATTGGAAAACTATAAATAAAACTACAAGCGCGATGACCTCAACTTCCCAATTATCAACATTCAATGATACCAATATCCATCAGCATCCGCATATGATTTTTTATTTTCGCAAACTCATACGTTGTGCTAGGTCTTGAGGCCGGTGTTCCAATTTTCTTGACCACACCCGGCTTTTGAGCTAATTTGTTGCACTAAGGTTCCTAGCCTCTCTTCAGTAGTTATTTATTCGTCATCATGACTTTCTTGATTGTTAGGGAAAATTCATCTACCAAATGCGATCAGTTACTTTACTTAACCATATGAAGGTTTTCCTTACCTAGAGTTTACGTTTTCACGGACATGTCTATGAGCAACTCGGCAAGTATCTATATATACTGGAACTTTATTTTGTGTGAAAGCAACAGATGATATACTTTTTCACATTTATCTAAACATGTAAAATTAAACTTTTGCTTTATTTATATACTGGAACTTTATTGTGTGAAAGCAACAGATGATACTACTTTTTAACATTTATCTAAACATGTAAAATTAAACTTTTGCTTTATTTATATATATATATATATATATTTATTATTTATTTTATTATGTTTTCTTAAGGCTGATATTAAACTATATCAGTACAATCCTAAGATCAGGTATGACGAGTATAATCTTGGCTTGTAAAATGTTACCAATGCTGTAACTGAAAACATTTCTATTACACTTGATAGGTAGACATATTATAAACTTTTCGGGATGTCTAATAGTTGTGATTTGAATAAAAAATAAAGCTAGGCTCATTTACACATTATGATAGGAAACAGTACAAGCCTTCTCTAGTCTCCCTTTATTTGCAATTTGTGATCCAATAGGTTTATGTTTCATGTATTATTTATTACCTTGTTTTGAACATAAGCAGTGATATGAAGTCGATAATATACATTAAATATAAAAGAATATCATTTGCCTGTCATTTTACTATTTTAATACACTAATGATATTATTATTTCAATACTAACAGTGTTTAAATAATAACAAAGCCGGTTGGTTACAAGATTTCGTATGAAAAACTTACTTTTGTTAACATCGTGGGATATCACAGTAATCCCACTTAAGGTTTGGATCCATGGTATAACACCACGGAAATTTCGCCTCATTATAGGGATTTCTGCAATAGTCATCCTGGTCAACCATATATCCGTAGCTATGGGGATGGGGTGTTTGTTCAGACCATTTCTGACAGGGTATACCTCCTACTGTCCGTCGAACACTGCCAAAGTAATCAAAACCATTTTCCGATTGGACACATTCTTTTGCTGGTGTAGCTATATAAAATTTCAAAGGATTTTCAAAGAAACTGATAACTTATCAGAAAATGAACAGAAAATTAACCATCAAGACAGTTTTAAAAGAAACCAAGCAGTAAAACGTGTAACAAATTTCAAACGAGATATGTTTCCTGTAATGTCGAATGTGTAATATAACAATAGGCAATTCTTCCATGGAATGAACGGTAAAGATAGACTGGCTATTATCCGTTTCGAAAATTTATGTAGATTTGAAAAAGGTAACGCGAGAATAAAATTGTGAAATTGCGATTTACTCCTAGTAACGTTTAACTTTTCATTTAGGATACATGTGCTACTTACTACAAAATGGGACATCACAATATTCGAAGCGTTTATTTGGATCAGTAGTAAAACACCAAGGTCCACCTGAGTCCTTGCTGGGATTTCTACAATAATTTTCGCCGTCTACATAATTATAATTGTGATCCTGAGGTGTATCTAACGCCCATCTCTGACAGGTCCTTTTACCGACAGTAGTACTGATCATCCATTATACTCATAACCACTCTTAGATCGTTTACAGTCCTCATTTCTTACTTGAAAACAAAAAAAAAAAACTTTTCAACTAAACCGTTACAGCCTGCTTTCTAATGATGCTTCTATATTCTTAAAGAGTTTGCATGCTACTGTTATTAAACTGTATTGATCTTTAAGACATTTTTATGGGTTTCTAAATTCTTGTATGGCTAGTTATGCTCATGCTTTAACTTACCGATTTAAAAGCCTACATGTGATTACAGTAGGATTAAACAATGCACAACTGATTTATTCAAATTTTTGTAAAAATATGTAATGGCTGATATCCGGAATTATAACATAATTTCTAACGTATTAGAGCACGTAGCATCGACAATTATTACAAAAGAATCATACTTTGGATTGCAGACACGCTTGAACAGAACGTGATACTAATAAATAAAAATGACTATCTTTGTTTGGACATGCATGTTACAAAATTATTCAAAGTCGTTTATTAAAGCTTCTTCAGAGAGTTCGCGAGATTATAATTTTATAAAATAACGCCTTACTTACCTCTTGTTTCGAAGGTTATACCAGCATACCCCAGTTGACATGTACACTTGAAGCCACCAGATACCTCCTCACATCTTCCGCCATTCAAACAAGGATTAGACAGGCACTTAAGAACCTCTTAGAAGAAGAAAACGTTCAAAATAAGCACTTTACTTTGTACACGTTTTGCTATAATTAACTATATATTAACGTTTAATTGGACTTAACTCTGGTTCTTTAGCATTAGCTACAAAAAAGAGTATTGAACAGTTTAAAACCAATTTAAAGTTTAATTTGAATGTAGCGGTTTTAAATTTATATTTTTAAATTCATTAAACATCATTATTTGGAAAAAAAATATTCTGCCTGTTTTTATTTTACTTACAAACTATGCTTAAATCGGAAACAAACTCAAATGACTGATGTCTAATTAATGGATGAAATCATGTAAAAAGAAAACGTTCTTAGTTATAATCAACAAAACATACCACAGAGTGGAATATCGCATAATTCATAATTTATATTAGGATCAGTTGTGTAACACCATGGAGCAGATTCTCCATTGGGGTTTCTGCAGTAATTTGCTTCATCTCCATAGCCCAAAATTCGTGTTGATGGGGCTCTTGCTTTGCCCATGCTTGACAGGTCTTTCCAGACTTTGTTTTACTAACCATGCCAAAATAATCCATTCCGTTTGCTCTCGTAAGACACTCTTTAGGTTTGGATGCTGCAAAGATCCGGATTTTGTGTGTTCAGTTAAGTTTTTTTATAGAAAAATATACAGCTAAAGCTTGAAAAAACATGAGGGAATATAAAGACATTACTACAGATTACTGATAACGAATATCTAAAAACAGACAGCAAATATAAAAGGATGAAAATTAACCACCACACCCATAAAAGTATGTAAAAGTAAGTGTTTAAGACAAACTGAACTTAAGAGGCTTTGAATGATAATGATCAACGGCAAAAATTAACCGTTGATCAGTTAAGTCAGCTTGTCTCGCCTGGTAGAACGTTTATAAGGTTCGTCAAAATTTAAAGAAATTATACTTTAACTTGAAAACACTTGTGTTACAATCGCACCTTTTAGACATGCAAATAATTGCATTTCTTAGTATATAATATAGATGTTTGTTTGTTGTTAATATAACTTTGTTATAAAATTTAGTAGGTCAATGTTTTTTATTTTCTGTTTTCGTCTCGATGATCTATATATTTTAAAGTCGCGCTTTTAAGATATGAATTGAGATACAATATTATTGGAACATTGCCATGATTGGATAATATTTGTATGTATTAGTTTAAAATCAAAGATTTGTCAATTAATTTTTGGTAAGAAAATATAATTGAAATTAATGTAGGACAGAATTTTTACCTTTTCGAAGGTATTACTTACTACATTTTGGAAGGACGCAAGTATCCCATACCACGTTGGGGTCAACGGTGTAACACCACGGTGCTAGATCATTTGCCTTCGCTCTACACGCGTTTGTTCCGTCAGATCTAGTGGAACACCTCTTACCCATAGATGTTATATTTTTACTTCCCATATACTCGTACCCATTTTTAGACCGGAGACACTCTTCTACCTCTAAAACAAAGACATATTTTAAGTTCAGTGGTTTATATATATATGACACTGAGGGCCATATGGCAGTATATGGACCGGTTGGTGGCCCCAAAAATTTATATGGACCGAAGCGCACCAACCGGTCCATATACTGCCATATGACCCGAAGTGACATGAACTATTTGTTATATTATACTTTACTTTTTGTAAGCTTCTATGCTCATTTATTTGCTCCATATGCACAACATGTACTGTCATGACTGATCATTTTAGGTTATTTGTGTTCTGAAAACTCATTGTGCATATCAGTTACCTGTCGTAAATAATCTTCACTGAGATAACTAATCACATATTTGATTATTTGTGTTTTTCCAACAGATGTGTAAATCCAATGCACATTTTAACCACAGCCGGTCCATATACATTATATGGACCGGTCCATATACTCCGGTCGGTCTATATACGATTATATGGACCGTTTATGCTTACAAAGAAATCATTGAAAAATAAATCTTCAAAGTATAATATATATATATATATATATATATATATATATATATATATATATATATATATATATAATCGACAAAAAATAGATTTGTATACAGAAGAATATATTTAATACAATAAGTCCAACATGATCGAACAAACACAATTTAGTCACTAGTACTTTCATGCCTTCTGGCAATCTTCAGGTGAACTAACATCGTAAATGTTTTTTACGTTACTAACGGTAACGATAACGGTAACGTTTATATGACGTTACAATAGGTATAAGGGGAGTTAATACAAATTAAAATATATTAAAATTAATATTAATATTATAGTTGTCCATTAAGATATGGTTTAAATTTGTCTATAAAGCGTTTTTCCTTTACTTTTCTCAGATCCTCGTTGGCAGTTTTCATTTTATAAAATGGGAATATTTTAAAAATCCCGCCTGCGCATGTGTCTAGGTGAGCGCTCAATGGTATCTTCCGATACGCGGGTTCTCTAATATGTTGTCTGTGTACACGCATCCGGTCAAATACGTGGTCACCAGTTTGGCCAATGTATATTTCATTGCAATTTCCACATTGTATACAATAAACGAGGTTTTGGGTCTTGCAATTCATGTGGGCGTTTGCAAAGATAGTAGTCCCATTTGGTGTCGTTATTGAGTGGCCGGTTTGTATATATATAATCACAAGTTCCACAACGTTTGTCATTACATTTTGTGACTAAAAATACTTCATCTGGGGCAAATCTAGCTTTCGTTAGGAGTCTTTTTAGATTCTTCGGCTGTCTTTTACTTTGGATTAAAGTTTTTCCATTTATACGTTTTTTCATTATATCACTTCTGGATATGATAGGAAGATTCGATTTCGCTATATGAAAGATATTCGGGTTTCGAGGGTTATGAGTAACAACAAATGGAATTAAAGAGTTATTCGATTCTTCTCTAGAGTGTACAGTACGCAGTGTCTGTTGTGGTATTTCTTTAGCTCGCTGGATTCCGTTTTCAATTAGTAATTTAGGATAGTTCTGAGTTCGTAAAAAACTTGATAACTCTTGTAAACGTCTATTCCGTGTTTCAATATCAGTGACTACTGCACATATTTTACGGGCTAAACAGTAAGGGATGTTTCTTTTCGTATGTGATGGGTGACATGATTTAAAATCAAGGTATTGATGAGTATCAGTACTTTTATAGAAAATATCGGTAGAAATAATTCCGTTGTTATTAATGATTAAAATATCCAAGAATGAAAGATTCGTTCTACTCATTTCACGGGTAAACTTAATGGCGCTGTGGAGATGGTTTAGAATGTTTGTGAATTTCTCTAACATGTCTTCTGAAAAGTTCCAAATGATAAAGCAATCATCAAGAAAGCGTTTCCATGAATTTTGTAAGTAATTTGAAAAGATAGGACTGAATTCATCTTCAACTTTGTGATATAGATTTTGCTCCAGATAACCCATTACTAATGTTGCGTATGTAGGCGCGAATTTAGTACCCATTGCGGTTCCTCTAATTTGTAAATAATATTTCCCGTCAAAAAAGAACGAATTGTTTTCTAAAATTAGTTTTACTGCGTCCAATATAAAGTCTAATGAAAATCGATCTGGGATAACATGTCTATGTTTTTCAACCCAGTAGCGGATAGCCGTTAATCCAAGGTCATGAGGGATATTTGTATACAAGCTAGTAACATCAAAACTAACAAGAATCGAATTAGGTTCAATAGAATTAGGTAGGTGGTTAAGAAAATCAATATCATCACGTACATAGCTGGGAACGAAAGGACAAAGCGGTTTTAAGATTATGTCAATAATTTTACTTAGACGGTGTGTAGGACATACGGGTCCAGCAATGATCGGTCTTATAGTTAAATCAGATGGTGACTCCAGTTGAATATATTGACTATTTTGTTCCTTGACTGCTGTTTGTATTTGTTTCGATTTATGAACCTTCGGCAAACCATAAAAATTACTGTTGATGTACTCAAAGTTTGTAAGACAATCTGTTTATTTGTCAGTTACGCATGCATTATGAGTAGCTACTAAGTTGTTTATTTTCCGCATTACCTTATAGTCTATATTTGCGGGAATTTCCGAGTAAAAAGATTCATCGTTTAGTAACGTATATACGAGGTTTCTGTAGTATTCAGTATCCATAATCGTGATAGCACCTCCTTTGTCAGCTTCTTTTATAATTATGGATTTATCAGACTGTAAACGCTTTAATGCTGCCAACTCCATCTTCGATAAATTTTGTTTTACATTTTCATTTTCTTGTAAAGGGAATTGAGATAATGTATTGATATATTGTTCAAGTTGCGGTTTTTCTTTGGAATAAAGTTTGACTTATTTCGAATAAGCGAATCTTCTTCCTCCATTTCTTTGTCCGCAAAGTATTCTATTAGTCTCAGTTTACGACAAAATTTATTTATATCACTGTGTAATTCATCTATGTTAGCTGATGGAGTCGGCGTAAATTTTAATCCTCTTAGAAGTAATTTAATTTCATCTTTATTCAAGTGTCTTTTTGACAGGTTTATTACTTTCGGGTCTATTCTGAAATTTCCTTCGGAAAAGTCTCTTGATTTTTCTCCCTCTCGGGAGTGGTTTGTCCCGACTCTAAAAAATGAGTTAATCCTCTATTTCCAGAGTTCTTTTGTTGTGGTGCCGATGAACTGGTTTCATTATTTATTGGATTGGTATTCCTGTTTGGAATGTAGTTAAACGACATTTGACTTCGTTGACCATTTCTTAGGACATCAGAATAAAGTGGTCTATTATTCAATCTATTTGTAGATCTAGAACTAGAATAATGCCTGTTTGGTGTTCTGAATCGTCTTCGTTGCAAGTTTAAACGGTTTATTCCGCGTTCAGTTGTTTGAACTTGTTTGGAAAGTCTATCTCTTTGATTATTGTTCCGTTTTTGGTTTCCACGGCGATTTTGTCCATTACCTTTCCTTTGTTGTCTAAAAGTATTTTTGGTTCGTCTATTATCAGAATTGTTCGAGGTAGCATTTTTAATCTTTTGTCGTTTTGTTCTGTGATCGGCTCCTGTTTCTAAACCATAGGAATTCGCATAGTCTACTAGAAATGAAGCTTTTTTTCTCCATAAATTCTGCGATTTTTCTTCCTCTCTAGAAATATCTTCAATCCATATTTCTTTAATTCTTTCGGCAATTGCTCCCGTAGAAACTTTCGATATTTCTTCTATTATTTGTTTATCAATCTCTTCGTATTTCGCTTTATAACGGGATTGTTTGTTTTGAATTATTGATATGTCTGTTTGGAATTTAGCTAGAGCTAAATTCCATCTGAGTTTCGTTTCTTCTTCGGGTTCACCACTAATTTCTTTGATTAGATATTTTTGGGGAAGGATCGGTGATTCCAAGGAAATCCAATGTTTATACGTTTCTGCATATCGTTCACATTTTAAAGAGTTCCAATAGTGTTGTTTCCTAATGTTTAATAATTTTCTCCATAAATTCCACATACCTTTTCTCTTGTGGTAAGCTTCCTTTTCCAACTTATATATATACTCTGCTTACTAACACATCTATTTTAATCCTGCGAAAACTAAGTGTTAAAAATGCTTAAAAAGACTATCCCTAGCTTATATTATGAGAACGCACAATACATCTATATTTATTCACGTATTAAGAAAAATAGCAAGGACACTGACCGAACACGAAGAGCTAAAAAGTCCAGCAAGCAATATTACAGAATCATTCATGACGTCATCAATATAGGAATAAATCATAAAACATTATATGTTTGCCTTTATCTTAATATATCAACAATGGTACAGTTCGTACCGGAAATTTTAAATTTATTATGTAATCAGCTCACCACAACGGGGAACAGTGCAGTAATCCCATCTTAAGTCTGGATTAGTTGTAAAGCACCAAGGTCTTTCCGCATCACCCCGAGTATTACGACAGTAATTTTCATTTTTGTCGTAGTCATGATAAGAGTGTTGATGTGGAGTATTACTGTCCCACCTCTGACACGTTTGTCCTCCACTTGTCGTGTGTATGGAACCAATGTAATCTGTACCTTTGATTGTTGTCATACAATTCAAGGGTTTTGGTTTTTCTGCAGCAAAAATCATTAAGAGCAATACATTTCACTTTTTGGTTGATTGTAAATAAAGAGAACTTACATATATGATATTTAAGAAATAAATGCACTCTTTTGAAGTGCATTGATGTATGAAAGCGTTTGTTTCATTGAGAAATGCAACGAAAGAACGATTCCTCGTTGTCTGTAACAGTTTGAACCAATGTAAATTGAAAACATTGATGAAAGACATAAATATTATAAATATTTTGAAATAAAATTAAAATAAGTAAGTGAATTTTAAAGAAGATAATAATAGAATATTGTCACAATATAGTTTCCCTAAGAATATTACGATCATAGATATTTTATGATAAACCTGGTTTATACATCTACTTAATACCTACCACATAGCCCAGGAGAAATTTTAATGTCATCCAAGGCGACATCACTTTCCCAGTTATTCCCTCTTTTTGCTTCAAAACGAACCTAAAATAATATTTTTAATTTCGGATAAAGTGTATATTGTTAAAAAATGCCCATTCCATATGATATGGGTTGTTTACATGCATTGTAGACGAAAAATACAAGAAGCAATTATTACTTATACGCACCTTTGTGTTTATCGCTATAGACATTTCTACACTTCCTTGAATCCAATTTGACCCTTGATTACCAGAATTTGCCCATAATTGGCGGTCTCCATTAGAATCTTTTGCCGCAACAGTTAGAGATCCCATATCAGCACCAAACATATTGTAGTAGAATGTTAGGCAATAATCGCCAGCTAAAAATATTATATTGCTGTATACCACAAAGTTCAGTTAAACAAACAATATTGAGTACGTATTTAAGAATAAAAACAAATACAGACAAAACATCAATACCTTATTTCATCGTGTTTAAAACACTTTGAAGTAACCAAATATCACCTTACTTTACTTTAGATTATTGAAGTTAAAGAGCATATGATTAGCTTATATGACTTAATCCCTTTTTCAAACAGTAATAAAATATATTCCCAATCAAAATGTTGTTGTTATAATTACAGACATAGTTTGAATGATTGGAATAGTTGCTTAACGTTCAGCAAACTCTCGGAATGATATAAGTGTATCGGGTTGTTATGGGATGTGAGCAGAATTCCAGCAATATTAAGGACACAAACATGTCAACCAACACTCGGTCTATTTAATGGGCTAAAGAGCAGACGATTTTTAATGACACTGTAAAGTATGTGATATTAGATTGGGCGGACAATAAAGTACAACGATACTTATCTTATCGACAAAAGAGTATTTGTCGTGCAAAACGCATGGAATTATGCAAATATGATTCCTACAATGTTCTTTAGCAGACATGTTTTTCATATAATGACTTAACACTCCCTCCCCAAAGAGAATCTCATATACGACTTCAAGGGCAGCGACCGGCAGCTTTGTTGTGTAGTATAGTCCCATCAAGGAGTATTTGAAATTCTGCAAATATGTTTCCTACAATGTTCTTCAGCGCCATGTTTTTCATATTATGACTTAACACTCCCTCCGCAAAGAGTATCTCCTATTTAAGGACAGCGAACGGCAGCTATGTTGGGGCGACCTTTAGAACCTTCATTGTATAGTCCCAGCAAGCATATTTAACAATCAACTTTATTCAGTACACTGAAAATTAAGTCAACTGATAAAACAGCTAATATATTTGTCGCACAGTACATACCTGGAAAATTTAAATCGGTTTCTAACACAGCTTTATCATTTGGTTTCCGTGGATATGACCCCTCGGCATATATGTAGTTTTCACCACTATGTGCTGTATCTGGTCCTGTTAACTCTGACATTGTTGGACCCTTTTAGTGATATATTAATGTTGATAATCAGAGGTACTGAATTACTTATTATCCCCATATGCTATACACAACTTATTCACTTAACTTAAACAAACTTTGTGTACCATATATAATTCAGTGGACTGGATTTTCGAGTACATTCATAGACATAATAAGCCAATAAAAATACCTATTTATTAATTATTTTATAAATTAATATTGATTATTGTCACTGAAGAATATATTGATTACTTGGTGTCATTGGTAAAAAATAACTCACAGAATACACAATCCAATCAAAATCATCTCCCTGTACGTTTCTCATAAAGCATTCCTGGCAGATTCAAATGTACATTCAAATGTCGCAGATGCTGCAATTATGTATGAATATATGATTCAGTGAATAAACACCGACAAAAACAAAAACATTATAGTGTAACATTAGATTAACCATATGACTGTAGCACTTCAAAGAAATTCATTTGGGCTTTATATGGACTTTTTTTAAATATGCAACACTTTCAAACTTGTCTTTTCCTTAAAACCTCTCAAGTTGACGTTAGTCCTCGTCGAATTACGTCCGTCCAAATACCTTACGCTGAAACTTATCCGATTAGTGCCGCTGAATCATGTCGTCATGTGTCTCTTGTACGTCAAAATGTGTTCAACTATGACTGCCAATCCAACTGTTCAAAGTTGCCACTTGAAAAAGTTTATTAGTTTCTTAGTTGATTTTTGTATCATAATTTCGTTATATTCGTTTTCTTCAAGTCACATTCTCATTTATTTTACATTGTCGTAATGTTATATTGGTCAACTGGTTTCAGGTGAAAGAAATAGTAAAATACCACACTAAACGACAATCAACAAGTCCAATAGACCGGCAAACTCGAGAACCAACAACCAAAAATAGAGCATCTACAGCAATGGGGCTGACTGGTACAGGTATTTCAAACGAAATAGTGGGTTAAACCAGGCCTTACTTCAGCATGTTTATGGCGTCATCTAGGTATGTATGTTGATTTAGTATTTAATTTTATCAACCTCTCGGCTATTGCTGTACATTTGTATTGTTTGTATTGTATTTTCTCACATTGTTACTCTACTAACTAAGTCTTGGGTATCTCCCCAAAACAAACATACGTGTTTTATTGGCTCTCAAGAACAATCTTTTATATACTACATCGTAAGCAAAATGTATTACATCTTTCGTTATCGATTTTACATTTGTATCAAAATTGTATGGCATTGTATATTGTTTATCAAAATTTTCATGCAGTTGTTTATATACAGGATCTTACATTGGTACGAGTGGATTATCGGATTTCTCCAATCGAGATAGTTAAATTATGGAATTTTAAGTCCGAGCCTTGGCGAGGACTTAAAATTCCATATAATCCAAGAGTACTAATGTAAGATTCTGTTTCTCTAATTTTAAAAAGTAGTAAATTCGCGAAACGAAGTACAAACTCTCCCAACCCCATTTTACGTTCATGACTTGAAAACGCGGTAAATGTAAGGTGTTTTGTTTATGACGTCATGAGTTCTTATTGTGACGTTATTATTTTTAACCAATCAACTGCTGAGAACAACAAATTCACTAGTGACGAGAAATATTTTTTCCACACCGGTCAAGCGGTTGAAATATTACGCAAAAATTAGAGAAATTTGTATATTAAATGTCTTCTGTAATAAATGGTTGTTTTTTTCTATTTCTACCGTATTTACGGCGATAACAAAGATATATCAACATAAATATTCTTCTTAATCCCGTGTCAATAAATGATTTAAGCATGCTAGACAGCCATTAGGTCTAAAATAAACATAAAAATATATCTATAAATGCATCGTTCCTTCCAAAGTATCGCAAAGTTTCCCTTCAAATCCAGGATCACATACACATTTAAAGGTTCCATCTGCACAGTCTTTGCACACACCTTTTATACAAGGGTTAGGGATACAACCTGTATTATAAGCACGATATAAGTTACAAGAAGTAAAACGCCGTTTCGTTGGACTGAATGAGACGTGCTTGTGCACGTTTTGAATGTATCATATCGTAAGCGAGTGTGCGTTTCGCCTTGTATTTCCGAATTACAGAAAATGTTGTCTTAAAACTTTAATTTCTTATCTTTATCCCAAGAATAGATATACATTGCCTAGAGGTGATAATGGGACACCTACATAGTGGGTTCTTGTTGGTACAGAAAGTGTTATTTTGTGTGCAAAGATTAATGGGTGACGTGTTTTGAGAGTGCACTCCTCTTTTGTTTGTTACAAGACCCTTTTTTACCAAAAATAGTAGGCGCTTATTTGTTACCAAATGCTGAATTTCGTTAAAGTTGCCCAAATATTAACCTTAAAACACCAGCGTTTAAAAAAAGCGAGGTTGTGTTCTCTCGTGTAACAAGAATATAATAAAATGGAAAGTTGTAAAATACCTTTATTGATGGTTCTTGCTCTCAAGGAAAATCCCTTTTCAGCATTATGTTGTTTTCCGAAGACGCTGTCAAAAATTAAGAGCATGAGGTTTTGTTCTCCCCATTGGGATGTTACCCAGGTGTCGCCAGAAGTTGTACCACATTTCCTGCAGTTTTAAACATTTTGAAGACATTTTACGATGTGTAAAATTAGAAATAATTATATTTTCTTTAAAACGTATTGAAATAAGCTTGAGGCCATAACCCTACATCAACTGTATTTAAACTACAAACGCACTTAAAGGGAAACTTCGCGAAAAAAATGAAAATTTGATATGTTATTCTTCAACTAAAAAGAAACACTTTTGCCTCTTGATGTTTTATTATATTTTCAGTGGTTAAGTTTCTGCATGGAATTTACCGTGTAAAAATGCACTTATCGAGGTCCGCCATCTTGTCACCATCTCGTCACTAGATGGCGATACTAGACATCCAAGTACCTTAAAAGTCGTCGTATGATAATAACACGAAACGGCCTATAACAGAAGGTTGTACTAGAAGACAAGGTTGTGGAAAGATTACGTTTCGTATTCATGATATATATATATATATATATATATATATATATATATATATATATATATATATATATATATATATAAGCAAAAAAACCGACTTGTGGAACAAGTAGTTAACCAATTTAAAAACTTCTACTTAAGACTATTTCCACAGCAGCAACAACGGCACGGTAAACGGAAAGAAAGTCACAGTTTTGATGGAAAAAAAATCCATGTTAATTAAATTGAAAATTATTCGTATTATTATTTTCAACTTAATCAGATCAAGCAACTTATTGAACGAAACTTTTTTATACAAAATATTTGCGAAGTTGACTATTTGAGAAATAACGGTCATTAAATGAAATATTTATAAATTAAATTTTAAATTTCACTTCACGTTTAGTACATTTATAATTATTATTATTGTAATTATTATAATTATTATTACTGGTAACATTTAATGTGCGTGTTCCTAACACATTTTCCAAAATTTTACATGGTGTGTATATTTGAGTTAACGTGTAAGTTTTCTTACACTTCGGTGTATTCAAATCATACCTGTCCTTGGCAGGAGGGGGTGTGCCTTTTCTAATTTCGAATTACATGATCAACCTTTAATCTGGTTAGCTTTTGTAAAGTCCGAATATTCATACTTCAAAGTCGGCGTCAAACGATCTAGTAATTACAATAAACATCCTGTTTGTTTACCTGCTAATTCTGTTAATAACCTTCATAAACGATGATTTAGGTGTGTTCCCCGAACGCCTACTGGATAAAAACAACACCTCATTAGGTATGGGGATTATGGGGTCTGTTAAGGGGAATGCAATAATTAGTTTACCTGTTTTTACCTCTATTTACCTTGAAAATTATAATAAAGCATAGTAGACATTGGAAACTGAATTGACAAGAAAAATAGAAAAAAAACAAAATAAAATTAAAAAAAAGAATGGATAGTTTCAAGTTAATTAAAATAAAATTAAAAACTTAAGCTGCAATATATAAAATAAACTTGTCTTCAAAATGTCCCAAGCCAATTTTTTAAGCTGTAGATTGAGATGATGAGCTTGTACCATTCCCAATTAATAGTGTTCACATTTAAAACCTGTGAACATTGCAAGCTAAGAAATAGTATATAAATGGGTGAAAAGTACAAACACCTCATTCTAATCCAATATGGCTAATGCTCAGCTGAATGTGAAATTCATCACTAACAGACGTGGAGGCCAAAATATTAGTCTCGATGGCTTTATATACAGAGTTAACCGTAGGAACTCCGACAAGGTCTTCTGGAGATGCGTCGTACCTGGATGTTCAGCATCATTGTCTACAGAGAACAACATACCAACTGGTTTTGGCAGACAACAACACACACATGCACCAAACCACACAGAAGTAGTTGCTAAGCAAATAATGAACGCCGTTACCAAATGCTGCTTAGAAGAAGTCCGACCGATACCGACTATTTATGCAGAAGAACTTAACAAATTACGTGACAGCGAATGGGATGACACCAGTAGAGAAGTAGTTGAACAGCTGCCGACATTCAACTCAGCAAAGTCTTCACTTTACAGAGCCAGACGCAAGCAGACTCCACCACTTCCAAAGACTCAGACAGACATCACACTCGAAGGAAAATGGACAGAGACATCAACAGGAGACAGATTCTTACTATTCAACGACACATACCAAACTCGAAGAATGATAGCCTACGCATCAACAGACAACCTTCGCGACTTAGCTGCTGCTGACAAGTTCTTTTGTGATGGAACCTTTTACACTTGCCCTACTCTATTCCACCAGATTTACAGCATACACATAAAGATAGACGATGTCATGACACCAATGGTATATGCGTTTCTTCCAGGAAAGAGTCAAGCCATTTACACCAGATTCTTTACTTTACTTCAAGACAAGATGACAGACCTTGGACTCGACTTCATTCCAACCACAGCTGTACTCGACTTCGAAGTAGCAACTCACAATGCACTCAAGGAAGTGTTTCCAAGACTTGAAACCAAGGGGTGTTTTTTCCACTACACTCAAGCCATCTGGAGAAAGACTCAAGCACTAGGACTACAGATCCCATAAGAGACAACGACGACGTGAAGACCCTAGTTAGACGAGCAGCAATCCTCCCACTCATACCTATGGAAGCAATAGAAGACGTATGGTTCCAGGCCCTCGAAGACCGTGACGCTGCAGACTTAACTCAACTTACACAGACATTTGCAGACTACGTGACAGAGCAGTGGGTAGAAGGAGACAGAACCGTGTGGAACCACTTTGGAACTCAAGGACCCAGGACTACCAACAACATAGAGGGCTGGCACAGCAAACTGAAGAAGATGACACAGCACGCACATCCCAGATATACAGAACCACAACGACATTATCCGGATACAGAGACAGGCTGGTGGAACCACTCGACCCCGTGCAAAGAAATACTGCAACATCGACCGCAGACTGATGACACTTAAGGAACGTTACCAGACAGGCATCATCGACTTAATGACATACGCCGACTCAGCATCAGAACTCCTACATCTAGAATAAGTGACAAAATGACTCTAGTGCTCTGTTTTTGTTTAAAATTTTTTGTTACCTAGTTATTATTATTATATTAGATGTATAGTGCTATATCATGAAAAAGAAATGCTCTTATTTTTTTGTGTGGCTTTTTTGCTTTTTTTTTTGTTACTTAGTTATTATTATTATATTAGATGTATAGTGCTATATCATGAAATAGATGTAATGAATATGATTTAATTTATTAAAATGCTCTATTTTTTTTTTTTTTTTTTTTTTTTGCTTTTTTTTACTTAGTTATTATTATTATTATATAGATGTAATGAATATCATTTAATGTATTAAAATGTATGATCAAAGTATTTTCTTTAGATTGACTTTGTTTTCAACCTTATATTTTCTGCTACAATATTAACTATAAAAATTTACACTAATTTAAACACCCCTTAGAAGGCCCCATAATCCCATACATTAATTAGATGTTTATTTAATCCAGTAGGCATTCGGGGAACAAACTTTTTCACGTCCAGGTACAACTGCCGTTTCAAGACGTGCAAAATTATCCACGGAATTTTATTTTATATATAAAAATAATCATATAAATATATCCTTCATTCCAATTATTATTTAGGTAAATTATATCTGAGTTAAATAAAGACAGGTTAAAATTTGTGTCTAAAAATACTTTTATTAAAACAAAGATCATTAAAACATTAAGACGTATTTGGTAATCTTATGTTGTCAGCCGGTCATTAGTCATCGCCACAGTTTATATATTCTTCAAAGAGCTAAGGCAGAAAAACATATTTTTAAACTGGATTATTTATCATATTTACTGAATAATTACATTTATCACGTCACAAACGCAGTCACGTGATAAAATACTGTTAATATGACGTCCCCCATAAACAAAATTTTACCACCTTTAATCCACTCTAGAAGCGTAACGGTAAAGAATACAATAAAACATCAAAAGGCAATTATATTTCTTTTTATTTGAAGAATAACAGACGATAGAATAGAGACGATAATGAAATATAAGATTAGTCCATGTAACTGGTTTTTTTCTTTACCTTTTATGATATGCCATATGTGTTTTATAACAAACGATATATGTCAACATATGCAATTCATTACATAAGCGTAGGTAAAAAATTGCCCGTTATATATATATACTTACCTTATACCTGTCTGACCAACTAAATTATATCGAACTTCTAACCAATGGTAACAACGGTTATTGCTTTCCACAACAGGTAAATGAAAAACGTCGACATCTACTCGTACTCTAAAATCTTTCGGTGCCTTATGAACACAGAAGAAAATGAAAACTAAAGAATAGAAATACCAAATTTGCCAGTTCATGCAAATTGGAACATTAACAATCATGATTTATTTAATAAAACAGTTTAAGTTTCAAATAGTTTGGTCTATAATCTTTGCTTCTCGTGGTGCCATATATTCAAATGAATACAAATATACTGGTATCATAGATCTGATGATCAAACTTTGAAAAAAAACTAGCAATGATTGAATTTGAAGATTATGATACGTTTATTTTAGCATATGTAAATTTGGTCTTGAAAGATAAATTTACCCACTATTAACTAAGTTAACTTGGACTTACCCGAAGTAACCATACACACTTTGTACCTGTAGCATAACTATTTGGGAAATTTGGTGATGTTATAGTTATTTCTTTTCCAAGAATGAGGTTAACTATTCCACCGCAAACTGACAATAAAACATCAATTTAATGCTGATTTGTATATCTATTAGAAGGTCGCGGAAGTAATTAACTTATTATTAAATTGAGTAGTAAATTGGAGGAATAAAACTTATAAAATTGTATATATTCTTATTATTCACTAAAAATACCCGAAATAGAGAAAAACGATAACCAGTCCACCATTATTTGAATCAGTGTAGGGGGTATTGTTTGGGGCTTCTTTCGGTGGAATTTTTGCATTAGGGGTGACAAGTGGCTCAAGGAATTTAGTCATCAACTATTGATTACATGATTGTAAACATCGAGGATGCTAGTTTTACCAGACTTTAAGAGCGTATACACTACTATACTTTTTGACAAGGTTTGCAAGCTTTTCTACTTGAGGTCGATGATTAATTTACTCAATTAATTTAAACGCTATAGTATAAATGTAAAAAAGTTGAAAATGTGGTTATACCCAATTAAAACTTTTTAGCATTGGGATATCGTTTTAAAAGTGATATGATTGTATTAACTAAAGAGACCAAACTTTACAACTTATCTAAGTTAGTTATGTTCGTTGTGCATACTTGCAAGTATAAACATTTTTAATCAATGCTAAATTTTAGCAAAAAACTCTTCATTACAAATATTGCTGCAATCTACAATTTGTGGCTTTATCATTTTCATTTTATAATTTCATTTCATTTTGAATTTATAATTTCGTTATTTATTCAGATGTTTCGAGTACTTCTAAATCGACCGTGTATATTTTAAAGTCTTATTATTGGCCAAAAATGCAAGAACCTTGTCTTCAAGTTGAATACGTACTTCGATCTTATATATTTTGTTAGAAATGTTATATCAATAAGGAGAGTTTTATTTCATTACCTAGGATCTACGTCAATAAGAAACAATAATTTCTAAAGATGCTATTTAAGGCAACATGAAATCTCTGCCAATTGCCAATAAAATAAATTGCGCAAAGTGCATACCGTGTTGCATAAAAAATAAACACCGGAAATCTGTAGTGATCAAGTCCTTCCAAAGACACATAATAAAACATGTAATTTGGCAATAATCTATATGCTATCAGATTTGTTAGTCTAATTTGGTCTTTGTTATAATTCTCTTACCTTCCGCGTTCTCTACGCTTTCGCAAGTCTTGCCAGTAAGTCCTCTCGGGCAAAAACATTCACATTTGAAATTTAAAAATCCACCATTTTCACATTTTGGAGGATTTATGCATTTTTCTGTTGAAAAGTACAAATGTCAAAGACATAAAGTAATAAATGACAACTATACATGACAATAATTGCAAATACAATTTACAGCAATATTGTTGGTTTTAAGTTTGTAATATGGTTGTTTAAATGTTAATAAACTGTACATGTATGAATATTTCTGATAAAATACTTTTTCTCAACATGTATTTAAACAGGAATATTTGTAGCTTTAATGAATGACAAATGCAAGCACATTAAGGAGGATAATTAAAACATAAAGTCGAAACTTTATAACATATTATTTTAACTTTAAAAAAAATTAAACTAATCTTAATTTGGAAAAGACAAATCACTTCCTACCAGAACACACAACGTATTGCTATCGTGCAAATTAATATTTGAGTCAAACTTCAAAAATGTGTGTCCTGTTTTCAATACACAATGCAAATAAGTTAAAAACAACATTTACCTGTGCATCTGTAAGCAGTGGTAATTTGGGCTATATCATAGAATGACAAATTGTTGGTGGCATCACGTGTTAGAAATTCTAATTCTGGCTGGAGTACTTCTCATCCATCCTGTTAAGAGAAACAAAACTCGTAAAGGCTGTAATATCTCCTTTACTCACGTTATAGCATCTAAATTGCGCCGTAAAGATCAAAGTTGCTGTTCATGCTTTTTACAAGTAACGCGATGCTTTTAGCAAGTAACGCGATGCTTTTTACAAGTAACGCGATGCTTTTAACAAGTATCGCGGTAGAAAAACGCAAGCCGGAAGAAACATCACAATTGTGTAAGGTAGATGAAAAAACAAGCCGATGCATTTTAAAAGTAAGCCGATACTTTTTTAATCAGTGGCTGTTCATGTCACAATTGTGATGTTTCTATTTGCTTGCATTTTTCTATCTCGATAGATGGTAGAAAAAAGCAACAGAATAAGGTAACTGTTAACTGAGAATGTATTAAAACTCTATATACACAATTCAATGCCAACACATGCTGCATGTACTTTATGCGCGTTTTATACAGGTTACAAGACAGGGCTATAGTCAATAATATGTAATAGTAGTTAAACATTTTAAACCCAGAATATTGTAAAGAGCAATATTTTAACAGAATATTGTACTGAACGATGCAAAAGCAAGCGTTAGCCTCACTTCAGTACTATGAATTAATATTGTAGCAAAATTCTTCAAAGTAAACAAACTAATAAAAGATTTAACTTACCTCTGTTCGGTACTGCATAATAGATTCATAGTCATATGGCCTGTAATCTCTGGTTTCAAACTTTCCATAATCTACTCCATTTTGTTCTTTAGTGCCTAATATATCCCATTTCAAGTTAACATGATAATCTCTGTCTGTCCTGCTCTGTTCATGCCATTGACCTATGGTATGTCATATTTCATGGAGAGCTGTTCCTACCTATGAATAGACCCAAATGTTTTCATTTGTTAGCATACCATGTTAACACGATTCGCCAAGCCTACATATTTATTACTCTACTCATATTTTTAAGTGAACAAAATAACAATTTTTTAAAACAAAATTCTTTGTTTATTTTCAGTAATTTTCCTTAGTGTTTAATATATAAATATTACATAACAAACACCTTTCAGACAATTATATCGTTTCTAACTTCTTTAACATTGCTATGAAAAATGAAACTTACCCCTAGGCATCCTGGTTGCTTTAAACTTAAAGATTGCCCACTTTGTTTCATTCCAACAGAGGATGAGCATCCACTAATAAATAAAGTAATTTAGTTTTTAGTTTTTATATATTACAATAAATAAAGTACACATTGAAGGTACACATTTAAAATATTATAATTAATTTTTATTTAAAATAATACTAGTAATAGAAGAGGTATAAATTAATAAAGCACTCAATGAAAACTAAAGTAAATATAACTTCAGATCGATAACTCTAGTTCCAAGTGTGTCTTAATTTCAAAGTTAGATGTCAGAGTATTGTTGCAAAAAAAAAGAACTTAGTAATTCATTCAAAACAACTCATTGCATAATAATAAGCGATCAGACCGGTGTTTAGAGCCTCTACCCCGGCGGCTTATTTCATTGTATGTTTTATTTTTCATTCATCAATAATTTTGTCTTTTCATTGGTCGATCTTAATTGATGCTTCAATTATTTTAGCCAATAAGGGAATGTTACAATAGGCTGATCGCATACACGTATTTATTAAAACAGAGATTTTTTATGTATCAAAATACATGCGATTAATTGTTAAATGAGAAATGCAGTATAATCGACAACGTGTTGGACACGAGCAGTTTTCGAACAGAAATATTGGTTAAATAAATTGAATGGAAGGGTTGCATTACATGACAGGAACCAAAACGTGGCAAAGTTGTTGGTAGTACACATTTAAAATTTAGTTGTAGACAAAACATTTCTATCGATAAATGGACTTGAAAACTATAGTAGGGTTGTATTTGTCGTGCCCTAAAAACAAATGTAAAAACTTTTTACCAGCTGTCACAAATAAGTATACAAATGCATTTTTGTTCACTCTAGTTAGATAAATATTCAAACAACATCTGGGAGCCTGTAATTATTTCTGAAAATGTTCCATAATAAAAGGTTCCCGAATATATTTTCTGAAGAAAAACGTTTCGTAAAATGAAGGAAGAGTTTTAATAAGATAAATGAAAAAACATTACTGAAAATGGGACTACTATCTTTGATTTCGTCATGAATGTTTCGAATGTATCCATGTCCAATATGTTTTTAATATTTTGTATAAAGTTTGAAGACTCTTTGTTGAAGACTATCAGACTTGATACATGTAACACAAAATAGTTACCCTTGATAAAGAACGTTTCTGAAAGCGAACGACTTAGTAGTATCAGGGTGATATGTCTCAAAAGTCTATAGAAGGATATGCACATTGTCTAATGTATATACTAATATTCTGCGCAAAAAGCACCATAGAAAAAGCATGTTTATGAAAACCGACAATCTGAGAAAAACTCGAGAAAAAAACTATTTCAAATGTATCCATATTGGAAATGCACATGTTCAGTATAGCAACATTCAAAGGTTATAGGCAATTTTCGAAGGAGTGAGTACACTAAATGCGTACCCCGCTATCTCGCCAACGTTAGCCAATTTGCATCATGTGAACAGATTATAAATGCCTTTATGATTATGACTGTTATTTTTATGACTCATCTAATGTAATTACTTACCTCCCACTATAAAATCTTACGAAGTTAGTATGCCCGACTTTTGTCTCTAATTCAGGGGTATGTGGAAGGAATTGGACACAAGTTGTACTATTGAAAATTTCAATGGCTTGTTTTATTACTGGTATAGCTGTCGGGTCAGCTATAGAAATATAAACGAAGTCATATGTATTAATATAAGATACAACTGTTTGTCTTTTATAATAAAAGTACCATTTTCGACCACCTATATTTACCTTGTCAAGGTTTTTATAAATAACTATATAATGGGAATCTTAAAAGTTTTGGGTGTACAACTCATATTTTAAGTACAGGTTTTCTAAACAACAATTATAATGGAGATTTATGCTTAAAACAATAAATTTCAGAAATCAGATTTTAATGTAATTTTAAAATTATTGCCATAAGCTGATACCAACTATTACCCACCATATATCAGAAACGAGTGTATTACATTTGAAGATTTGTCGGCATCAATTGGTGATCGTCGAACATAGTTTACTGGCGGACAGTAAGCGGAGCTAGTAAATGAATATTTGTGACATCAAATCCTAAATTAATACCGCAAACTCTTGCATCTTTATTCTATTACAACGCATTATATTTTTTACTCAACAAACTAAATGAAAATATTTTTTTTATTTTACCGGTGGGGTTGCGTTGACATCTGACGTATACTCGATGCCTTAAGATTATTCACATTCAATCAGAATCAACGCTACATCAAGTGTCAATCTAATTAAAATTTAATCTTTTACAAGCTCCCTTTTTTGTTATTGTCACTGCATGTCAGATTTAACAGCATTCCATTCAGAATTTTTTATTGAAATTAGATTGATCCAGCGTTCTGTTAGAATGACTTTTGTTTGGTTCTAAAAATATCTGTACTTACGCTCTAAAGTAGTGATTGCAGTCAAAAGTTACACATCGGTACACATATATGTATTGATTAAATGATTGATACATTATACATACAAAGCACATACTTTTGACATCAGCAGTGTAACTCAGACATGGGAAACAGGTTTATAGTTTAGAACAAGTCGTCTGTTATCCTTTTCGGTAAGACTTTGGTATAATAATAGTAACCTGCAAACCTTTACCACCAATACATGCAAGCCATTCTA
This sequence comes from Limnoperna fortunei, assembly GCA_944474755.1. NCBI lineage: Eukaryota > Metazoa > Mollusca > Bivalvia > Mytilida > Modiolidae > Limnoperna > Limnoperna fortunei. The sequence goes on from OX104116.1 coordinate 76,963,297, forward strand.
TTTTGACATCAACAATGGAATTCACATGTGGTTGTAAGTGTTCGAAAACGTCACCTGTTATCGTTACCGGTAAGGCTTCGTTATAATAACAGCAATCTGCGAACCTAGAGAACAAACGTGATGTGCATGGAACCTTACCCAGTATAAACTAAACAGAAATACCGAATGTTCTAATAATTTCAGCACACATATTTAAACTTCTATTCCATTTATTTTTTAATTTACCTAATATTTCAAATAAAATACATACTTAACGATGTAGTATCGATTTCATATGGAACGATTCCTTTTGGCCAAAGTACGTTTTCGACTGTGAAAGCTGCTTTTTTAGAAACAGACCCGTGGCCTTCATCTTCCTGCACGAAACAAATTATAAGAACGTAGAACGTGGATGTTTCAGTGTTTATTCCTCATAGCTTCAGTTTTAAATTCATCTGATATTTTTAATATGCATTTGTAATATTTTCAAATACCCTCAAATACTTACTGATTGACATTCAATAGAGAGCATGCTGAACTATTAACAAGTATTTTTTTTTAAACTATTCACTTTTTTCTATCTTATTTATGTTTCTTTAATGTTAACAAATCAAATGTTTTCGTTAATGTTATATGTGTGTATACTGCATCGTACCTTTTCCGATTCCAACCCAAGCTCTACTTTCTGTTGATGTGTCAAAAAATGTGTATCTTGCTTCTGTGCTTTTACCTGGTCACTGTCTTCAGGATGTAAGTCGTTAGGCTGGAACAGTATAAAATAGTTATTGAAATCTATATAATATTAACACGAAAAGAAATTATTAACATAGAATACGATCAAAATATCCACATGATTTGTAGATATTCACTTTCGCCAATACCTCATATTTACTATCCAGATTGAGTAATGTTTTTGCGTCATTTTTTCTTTTCATATTTTACATATACATGATTGATTATCTCACTTGTGTTATAAATTGACTGACAGTTTATGTTTGTCCACTTTAAATATGACTTGGATGTTTTAGTTCTTAAGTTTGAGAAGGAACTGGTGCTATTTAATACAACTATAATATATGAAGTTAGGTGATGATTATTTTATATAAAGTACCATTTTAAAAATTAATCCTAAATATAAGCACCTTACTTCAGCATTGGCGACACTTTTTCTGTGCAGACAACTTTCTGAATGTTAATCAAATAGATATATGTCATATATGCAATTCATACTGGTATTTTTAAACTGAATTAATGCTGGAAGAAGAACAAGTGACTGCTTAAACAACAAAATTGTTTTTGGATAAAAGATAGATATACAATTCTTCTAATTAAAATGATTGCTGCAACTACTACAGTTGTGTCTATGTACCAAGGTTGGCTTACCTATCTATACTAAGGGAAAATGCCATGATCGTTGTTAATGATATTGAAACTTACGACATCATGTTTTTACTCCGGATTTAAATATGATATAGGCGGGTTTTTTTGTTTTAAAGTGTAATCTAATACCTTATATTTCCTGCCATATTAAAACTAGCTTTTTTAAAGAATAAACAAAACTTAGTGTGATATTGTTCTTCTTTAAACAGAAAAGCTAACATGGCATGTATTGTCCTTATAATTGACATATTTCAAACGGAACATATTCGCATCGTCTTAGACATATGACATGAATCAAACATGAAGAGAAAACGTTCATATTAACATAGGAGAACGAAATCAATCGGTATATTTATAAGCGACCCTAGTGTTGGAATCGAAATCTAGTAATATGTAAATGAAATGAATAATATCTTAAATAATAACATAATGACTGTTTTGCATTATTTGTGTATATTACAATGTAGATGTACTTTTAATTGAATAAATATGTGTAGGAAGCATTAGGTTTAAAGTATGCGATTGTCTTTAACTTTAAACTAAAAACAAAACAACAGAACATAATACATATAACATGAAATACAAATGCACACAACATCCCACATATTAAGCTTAAGAGGTCCCATTTCCAATACTGATCTTATTTAAATGTTTTACTGATTATTACAAACCATAACTTTCATTTGCCTCACTTTCTGCTTCCTGCTTTTAAAAGGGTTTTTGTCAGTCTACACTTGGAGGTGCTTACACTTTGATTTTAGAAACATGTTTATTCCTAGTGCAGCTTTATTTGTTTTTGTAATGTTTCTTCTATTTTCTAAATCACCACAAACCTTCTCTTAAAATTTACATGGTAAATAAACATGATCTACGCTTAACAATAAATAAACATAAAATTTAATATATTCAGTGTCCCTTAAATGGTAATCGTTAGACATCTTGTGTCGCTTTCATATATACTTACTCTGATTTTCTCACCATATCTAAGAACCTGAAAGCTATCGGCCAGTTCCATAAATTTTGAGTTTGGATCAACAACCTAGAGAATATGTAAACTTTTGAAAATACAATTAGTATGAAAATAAAATGGAATACAAGTATAGGTTAAGTAAGGTAAAGTAAATATTGTCTTTGGCTTTTTGCATCCTATTAAATAATCGTTAACTTAAAGTAAATCCAGCCCGTACTACTATTAACAATTTGCATTCTATAGACTGCATTATGCATGGAATTTAATTTATGATACTGAGGTCTAATGTTTTCATAATTAATCTATACTAAAAGTCACACCCCCGTGCACTTAGTTTATTGCTTGCATTTATTACTATTATTATTATATTGTATCTTTGTATATTCAATAGAAAAAAATACCAGTTCATATTTTACTATGCCTTTATTGTTGACATATCACAAATCGTCCTTGACTTTTGCCACGGGAATTTTAAATAGTAATTTGTAAATAGTAAGTCAGCCATTTTTGTTTCCAAGGGGACCATGCGTTGTTTACAAAAGTTTGCTTTCAATGGTATTTAGACAAACTACGAGACTTTTCCCGCCTTTACTGCAGACGACATTATTTAAAGGATGTCGAAAAGAGAACATTAGACAGTTCCTCACTTCCGTTCTAAATTTGGTCAAAAATTATTGTAGAAAATCTTCCTATCAAAATGAAAAAACCGCCGCATTTCAAAACGCTAATTAGGTGTGGAAAAAATAATTTTGATTTCAATATGTACAATTTTGGATCAACATGAGGAGCATAAGCTCGGCCAAACGCGTTAGGCAGTTTTTTTATTTGTCAGGAAAAAACCTCCGCACAGACATGGTGACTTTTAGTATACATGCAGTCACACGACTTTTGTATTACCCTTTACATAAACCTAGGAAATGCTTGGTTTATGGTTTTTAGGACAAATCGTTTATTATACCTAGATTGAATAGTTTAGCTCTATCAAAGTTGATTACGGACAGGATCAGAATATAATCCCTAATTTACACAACATATAAAACTTACATCACTTTCTAATTTTTGAATATGAATGGTCGATTCTTTATCATTTGATTCTTTAGCGTCCTGAAAGATAAGAAGGTTTTAAACTTTATGGAGCATAGACCGTTAAAATATACAACCATTTTTTATTGAATTTGTCAATATTTTATAAATTATTAGTTCATTAGTATTTTAAAATATTTTCATTTATATTTGTATTACTTATTTGAAATGATATAATGTTTTCGTTTGTATTTTATATTCTAAACAAAAAGTTTTACAATTAATATTTGGTCATGCTAGTTAATTAAATATGTACACCTGTCTCTCTCAATAGACCGGGGCCTCGGTGGCCGAGTGGTCAAGGTAGTTCGTCTACTATTGATCACGTAGTCTGTCAACACTGAGATTGCGGGTTCGATTCTCACTGCAGGCAGGGTGTACTCGACTCCAATCTTAATTGACAAGGATAGCCAGTTTTCCTACCGCAGGTCGGGGGTTCTCTCCGGGTACTCCCAATAAAAACCGGACGCCATGAAATATCTGAAAAATTGCTTAAAGTGGCGTTAAAACACCATTCAAACAAACAACAAACAAACAATAGGTATACCGGAACCAATTCCGAAAATTTTAATTTGTGCCATTTTTATTATATTATTAAACAGACCAGTAAAACGGTTTGATGTATCTAGGTTTATGTTATTTCTCTGGAAAATATATATGGCCGTCATTAAGACTAAATTGATCGTTTATGAAAATCCACTACTATCAGGCGATTTCGCTGGGTGATATGTAGTTTTTCCTATTTCGGATTTGACTTTTTCCCAGACATGTCAATGAGTAACTCGACAGGTGTCTAATTAGAGGTATGCAGTGCTTACTCATTCTGTACACTAAAGTGCGTTCATGATTTAATTGAGTTCGGGTTTTTAACTTTCTGTAATTTTTTTTGTGGTCCGTATTGTATATGTTTTGTTATTCCACATTAGAAATCGTCCCTTGCCTTTTGACGCATGTGCTCGGTCGGTTTCATTGTTATTTTTCGTGTTAACAGTTATTACTGTAGGTATCATAGGTAAAATTGCTAATAATTTAAAATGAAACTATAATACTAAATCGCATGGGGATTATTTTATCATAACATTAAATCAATTAAATGGCTTCAAAATGTTCCAAACTTGTGTCTATGATAAAAATAGATTTTGTTTGGTTTGTTTGAATGATGTTTTTATGGGGGGAGTCGGAATAACCGGAGAAAACCTCCGACCTTTGGTACGAAAGCTGGAAATCCTTGTTAATTAAGATTGGACTTGAGTACACCCTGCCCGTAGTGAGACTCGAACCCGCAACCTCAGTGATGACAACAGACCCCGTGATCAATAGTAGACGAACTACATTAACCACTCGGCCACCGAGGCCACATTAATAAAAATCAAATTGGCATTGGTAAAAATTAATCACATAGGTTTACAGATTATAGCAATGAGGACGGACGCGACTTTGTTATTTACATTCGGCCTTAGTTGGAGAATTACAACAAAATACATAGATTAACTATTTAATACTTTTATTATACGCGCTTTTATTGGTAATATATTTCTACACCATTATGTCCTTTTAACTGCCTCTTGTATGCTCTTTGAATATTGGGATTTCAAATTATTTCCAGATATTGATAGAAAACGCACGTATATTGAAATATACGTAAATCTATGGACTTTATTTCATTGAAATATTCTGCGTAATACAACTGTTACTGAATAATGTTTGATATTCAAAACTTACCGATTCTCTTGAGTTCATGTTTCCTTTTCTCTGGAAATTATTTCCCTTGGCCCTGTCATTATATTCCTAGAGGAGAAGTCGTATAATGCCAATAAAGCTGCTTTGTTTGACAGGCAAACATTATAAAGTGACGATTTGTATAAATTCACTTATTTTAGCTGTACGTATTTTAGGTTAGTATTCTTTATTTTATTGATAAGTCAACGTTAATTCTGATTAACTTAACGTTTAAAGTCTTCTAAAAAATTGATACGTTCCAAGTTTTGCGTTGGGTCGAACCGCTTGACAGGTTTGTTAAAACAGTTCTCATCACTAATGAAATGTGGTTCACATCTGTTGATGGATTTAAAATAATAATGCTATACACAGAAAAAAATAACGTAAAAAACCAAATAACTTTCATTTTCCGAATATTCATGTCCATAAAATTAAGGTTGTGAGAATTTGTATTTCGAAAATCTACTTTTTTTAAATTAGAGAAACAGAATCCTACATTAGTACCCTTGGATTGTAGGTTTTCGCCGATCTCGATAGTTCAATTATGGAATTTTTAAGTCCTCGCTTAGGCTCGGTCTTAAATACCACAATTTAATCTCGATTGTAGAAACCCAATAATCCACTAGTACCAGTAAAGAAATGTGGTTTAAACGTAAAGATATAATATTTTCACTTGTTATAAAGTATACATCATCACATTGCCAACACGGGGGGCTTCGGTGGCCGAGTGGTCAAGGTAGTTCGCTTACTATTGATCACGTGGTCTGTCAACACTGAGATTGCGGGTTCGATTCTCACTGCAGGCAGGGTGTACTCGACTCCAATCTTAATTGACAAGGATTGCCAGTTTTCCTACCGCAGGTCGGGGGTTCTCTCCGGGTACTCCGGCTCCCTCCCCCAATAAAAACTGGACGCCATGAAATAGCTGAAAAATTGCTGAAAGTGGCGTTAAAACACCATTCAAACAAACAAAAACAAAAAGCCAACACGATATATATCTAATAATATAGTCTCACAGTTTTGGCTTTAAATGTCTGTAGCAGATTTCTGATCCGTGCTTCAACATTGTTATCTGTAAATTTAATACATGTACAAATAACTTATAGTTATAGACTTGTGTCTAGCAGACACAAATATAAAAAAAATTAAGTTGATTTAAAATTACGATTTAATATATGTGTATTCTACCATTTAAGTATGATTAAACTTATTCGACTCATAATGTATTTTGTGATTTTATAAACATTTAAATCGTAGTATAAGCATTACCAATGCCTTAAAAGATTTGACTGATCCGAACCGAAAATCGCAATGTTTTATATAGACTGTCCCACTGTCGTATTTATAACTCGTAGCCTCGTACATCGCAAAGGATCACGGGAACCAGATTATGTTTTATAGTATTATTTTTTTTATTAACTCGAACTCGTTTAAGGTCATGTATTTGTTGTTATTAAACTTGGGAATTATCGGTCGTCTTTATATTTTGCTTCTATAATTTTAACGTTTGACTGAACAACAACAACAACACACAATAATAATAATAATAATAATAATAATAATAATAATAATAATAATAATAATAATAATAATAAATTTAACTTTATCATTACCTGTAAATAGATGCGTTGCACACGTTATTGCCAACGTAAGCAAAATTAATACTACCAACAACTTCATTTCTGTACGATTCTAGAAAGATACAAGTTTATATTAACATTGGACTTTTATAGTATGATTATAACTGACCTCAATGTAACACTAGTTTTCTTTCTTTTTGGCTGGGTAAATAGAGATAACATACTATAATATTGTAATAACAATAATAAATAAAAGTTTTTTTTGTGTACTATATATCTATCTTGTGTCAATTCAAAATAATTCCATTAAGTTACAAATGTTTATTAAAATAGTATTTGTCCAAATGGGATTTTAAAAGATTCGGTACATTTATTTTATCTAGCTAGTATCAGTTACCTTAGGGGTTTAAAATAATAAGCATATTTTTGTCAGTGAATCATGATATTTTATAACATTAAATAAAGGTCATATAAAAATACCGAACATCAGGGAAAATGTCAAAACAGACAATTCACAAATAAAAGTCCTAGAACTAAAAATATAGCAGCTACAGCATTAGTTCTGACAGCACAGGCATTTCAAAAGAAATGGTGGGTTAAACAAGGTTTTATGGCCATGCAAAACCTATCTGTTCCATTACTGTAGTTTTTGTTTGATAAAAATAGATGGGTATCATATGCCTCGGTGGCCGAGTGGTTAAGGTAGTTCGTCTACTGATGATCACGTGGTCTGTCAACACTGAGGTTGCGGGTTCGAGTCTCACTGCGGGCACTGTGTACTCGACTCCAATCTTAACTGACAAGGAATTCCAGTTTTTCAACCGAAGGTCGGGTGTTCTGTTCGGGTACTCCGGCTTCCTACCCCCCCCCCAAAAAAAAAAAAACAAAAACAAAACTGGACGATGAAATAGCTGAAAAATGGCTAAAATTGGCGTTAAACATGAAACAAACAAACTACGGGTTGCTTGTTACAGTATGCAAATTAGCACGATTATACAATTATACTAGAATTAGGTCACATTATCCATATACTGTTAAATAATCAACATAGCATTTGTCACGTGCATCTTAAAGAACGAAAAAGGAAATTTCATCAATAAAGATCGTTTCCTGTTATTTTCGCAATGTCAGAAGCTTTAATAACGTAAAGAAGACGAATACTATGTTCGAATTGTGTATTAATAGACCGAATTTATAATTGTTTTTGCTACATTACGAGCAATATGACTAAATTCTGTCCTTAATCCGACAAATTTCAAATTAACTTCCGATTATAACGGCAGTAAAATTCGGCCTAATTGAGGGTTGTTAATTGAAATGACATTCTCAATATATCATTATTTAAAATTAAATTGAATGAGCTAGTTTATGCTATCTTCTTGTCATTTATAAGAGATTGAAGAAAATTTTTAATACACTACAGGAACAATCGGCAAGAAGGGCACAGTTTGTACCCATTTGAATTCCGACTGCCTATTGAAAAAATATCCTCCAACAGTTACAAATATGTTGTCGATTAGAAAATCTATCATACCATAAACCTGAAGCATAATTTGCCTATTAGTTCTTTAGTAAGTACGCATTGTTGTAACTTTAAACTACATATTTATAAGCATATGTGGAAGCGAAGGTTTTATGTATCATTTCTTTAAGACGGGATTTTAGTTTCTCGCAAGGCAAGGTGGTATAAAGAGTTGATTAGTCAGGGTTCTAACAGATGAAATTTTAGATATCGATTGTCTACATGTATTTTAAGTTATTTTTAATGTTTAAGAATCCACATATGGTTGATATTACTCTGCATATAAACATAGTATAATTGCTAGTAGATGAGTCGGCTATGTACGTCTTCTTGTCAGGATTTTTATTTAAATTTGGAATCCAATACAAGTATGGTAGGTCAGGCAGGACTTATGGAGAGTTATCTTGAATAAGGCTTTCATAGTAATGTGACACACATACAAACACAATGTTGTCAGAAGCCTGTATTCAGGGATAACAACATATATGCGATGACGGGCAATGAGGCACCGCATAGCATTCTCGACTTTGAATACGAATTTAGGTCAATCATAATGCAACGTCTCTGATTCAAAGACGTTCTTACCAAGTTACATGTAGACAGTGCATCTAGTTCTGGGTCTTGTTTCATTTCTCTCTTAATCCACTATGGCATAGTTTTCGTCTGCATCCATAATAGTTTTTAAATTTAACTTCCAATATAATGGTTGAGATTCTCTGAATTTTGGACCATGAGAAGTAATGTTTCCGAGATTCTCGTGGTCAATGGTTTTCAGATCAATGACATGACCAGAGGGATTGTACATGAAAGGAGAATGAGAACAGGTCCATTTGGTAGGTTGTTTGAGGTTTGTTTCAATGTCTTGGTCCGGCAATGCTTGTTTGTAATTGAAGATTTTGCGGGCAATGATGTTAAAATATTTACAAAGTTTAGGGATTTCATGTAAAGGATTTTTTTTATTCTCATCAAAAATGTCCGCATAGGTTTGAAAAGATAGAAGGAATCTATATGATTTTTAGAAAGTTCTATTATCAAACATAGAAAAATATAGAAGATATCTATTTTAATAAGCTGCATAAACAAGAAGTCTTATGAAATACTACATCTGTACTAGTAGTATACATGTAGAAGTACAATTTAGTTTTTATTTCTTTTGACTATTCAGGCTACAGGCTATGTAGTTTAAATGTCAGAAGTTCACGAACTGTTACTTTAATTACTTAGATAAATATCTTTATTTTCCACTGTAAATTAACATGTTATTTGGTATGGAAAACATTATCATATATTTTGCCAGAAAAAGTGCACATGTGACAGTACATTTATTGCTATGACGACTATTCGAAGAAATAAGCATTTTTCATACTCATACAAGTGCAAAACTGTGGCCTTTTCTTTTAATTTTTTATCAGTGAAATATTTGAATAATATTATTGGTGATAAAACGATGAATGGTATCACGAACAAGGGGTAATTACCTTGTAATTGCAATACATCGTACGTCTTCCTTGCTCCGATTTGTAAAATATTGATCATGATCATGCACTGCAAGCTTTATTATATAATGAAGGTATTCTATTTATTTTCTTAAAGTTTTTTCTTAAAACTAAACTGTATTCAATTATACGCATTTGTGTTAGTTACACAAGGACTTGTTTTATTAAAACAATACAATGTAACTGAATGATTACTTTATGCCATAAATCACTGTACGATTTAACATACATTTCTCAGAGCATAACAATATGTAACGTTAAAGCGGTACACAAAGTTTGATGTAATCTGAACAAATAAGATTCTGTTTTAATACATTAGAATTGAAATACTAGTTCAGCAAGTTAAGGCCCCTACCTAAATTTTTATAAATTTGTTGAGCGTTAAGGGGTACCTGGCAAACAAATGATGCTGATAACTTTGCAATCTCTCCACTCGTTCTTGACCGCAAACCGATATTGACGACGAGTAACACGTCAGGTTTTGATAGTAAAAAACCATGCACTATTCAGGGAACCTGTTTTAGAAGTTCCCGTGATTCATAACACATTTACTGTGACTTGTTTCAATATATATTCAAAGTGATGTAATCTGAACAAATGAGATACTCTTCGAATATATTGGCATTAAAAGGCTAGTTAAGCAAGTTGAGGTCCCTGCGTAATTGTCTTGTCGCTATGATAAATTTGTTGAGCGTTAAGGGGTATCTAGCAACAAATGATTCTGATAACTTTGCAATCTCTTCACTCGTTCTTGACCGCAAACCAATTTTGACGACAAGTAACACGTCAGGTTTACTAGTAAAGCGTGATATCCTTACCCTTTCGGAACACCTACTATTTTCCTTCGTTGGTTTACTAGTGAAAGGTGATATCCTTACCATTTCGGAACACCTACTATTTTTCTTCGTTGGTTTACTAGTGAAGCGTGATATCCTTACCCTTTCGGAACACATGCTATAAACCTTTGTTGGTTTACTAGTGAAGCGTGATATCCTTACCCTTTCGGAACACATGCTATAAACCTTTGTTGGTTTACTAGTGAAGCGTGATATCCTTACCCTTTCGGAACACCTACTATTTTCCTTCGTTGGTTTACTAGTGAAGCGTGATATCCTTACCCTTTCGGAACACATGCTATTATCCTTTTTTGGTTTACTAGTGAAGCGTGATATTCTTGTCATTTCAGAACACATGCTATTATCCTTTGTTGGTTTACTAGTGAAGCGTGATATTCTTTTCATTTCGGAACACCTACTATTATCCTTTGTTGGTTTACTAGTGAAGCGTGAAATACATACCATTTTTTTTAACAACGACTGGTCATTATACTATTATCCTTTGTTCATACGCGCTGAGTTACTGGATTGTTGTATGTTTGGCATAGTTGTTTTATCTTGTGTTTCTGAGCCCTTTCTGCAAATAATCTTAATCCTTTTCATATGTTCGATCTCTTCTTATTATCTCTTAATGATATATAATTGTTTTCGGGTACGATTGACACTTTATCGCTTTTCAGGTAAAACACCATACTCTACAATATTGTTCATGTTGTAAGTGATAAAATGGCTAATTTAATATTAAAGAAAATATTTCATTCACAGTTTTTCGTATTTAAATCCTTCAAGCTTTAAAATACATTGTTTGTCCTGATCTAATAAGAAGAAGTAAATATGTACAAAATTGCATATTAATGCACGCTTTACCAGTGTCTATCTCGGTAGTAAGGAATGATCGCTTCAATTTTATTTCTGGATTATTTTACTATCTTTAGGATAAGCCTAGTATTTTTATTTATGCATTCTATTCTTGACATTATAAAATGTATATACTTGCGTTGGTGTCTGGTCAATTGGTCCCACATGCAAATTGGTCCCAGCCAATTCGTCCCAAGTCTTTGCCAGTTGGTCCCACTTTTGAACAATTGGTCCCAACACTTTTAAAATTGGTCCCGACACTTTTAAAAAGTATAATTTAGAACAATTGTTGGTTTTGTATAGAAATTAATAATAAGTTATTGAAATTTAAGAAGATCACAATACAAAACAAATTATAATAATGTCTTATGATAGATCAGTTATAGAAAAACCAATCAAATTTAGTCATTAAATGAAAAAAATATAAAAGAAAAAGGTGTAGCTCTAAAATCACTTTATTCGACATCATGTTTCTGAATGTGTAATCTGCACCTGACCTCGAGTGAAACACCATGCCTTTACCGTTCAGGCTTTGTGTTGTGGGTTATGCAATTCTTGGACACACAGGAGATGCAGTTCTGGTATAAGACTTATTTATTTATTTTTTATACTTGATTCCATATTTCACATTCCTTAATCGTAATCATTAACATGATTAATAAACTTAAATGTTGTACAATAAGATTATCTGACAGAATACCTTATTGGTGATTACATTTATGTCTTGTGTATTCTTACATCACTATAAAAATTCATTTTTTTTTTGTAAATTACTTATTAGATTTAAAATAACTGAAGACTTGGTCAGCAATTAAACTAGCAGTATTAAAAAAAAGGTAAAAAACCTATTTGTCTTCAAAGTCTGTTAATCATAATTAAATTAACAAAGATGTCAGTGGCATGCGCCACTGTTTAATTGGCTAATTTGAATACCTCAATTTTATTGCCTTTGAATTGGAAATTTAAATGATTTCATTGAACAAAACATAACCGATGACTTTTTTTACAGAAAACATTATAGATATAAATGATTTTAATGATGTTAAAAATTTAGAAGAATTAAACGTTCCGCTATATAGAAACAGCCCAGACCTAACTATTAACGGTCTTGGAAAAAAATTTATTGATTTCTGTAGAAATAATAATTTCTATATTTTTAATGGTAGAGTTGGAAAGGACCGTCAAGGAAAACCAACTACCAAAAATAATACTGTTATCGATTATGTTATTAGTACTACAAATGTATTTCCTTTTGTAAAGGATTTTGAAATTTTGGATATCAGTTCATTAATGTCTGATGTTCATGCCCCTTTATCAATCATATTTTTTACCCTTCTCAATAAAACAACCCCCAAATACTTTACTTAAGCCGAAGATAAGAAAATGGAAACCAGAGGCTAGAAATGTTTTTGAAAACAAATTGTGCTTAGATAGAATTGATACTTTATATACCAACTTATTACTTTCGTCCGTAAATATTGATCAAGTTAATAATACTGATGTTAACAATTATATACAAGAAATTGTAACTATTCTGTTAAAATCTGCTGAAGATACATTTGGTCTTTCAGAACAAACAACAATTAAAGGTTTAAATGAAAATAAGGACCATAGAAAACTATGGTTTAATCATGAATGTAAACTCGCTAGAAAAAATTTTAGAAGAGCACAAAGATTATATAAAAAATATGGTTCTAATTTATTCGAAACTAGACTTAAACTGGCTGAATCTAATTATAAGAAAGTAATGAACAATAATATAACCAGGTTTAACAGAGAAATGCAAGAAAAAATGAGAACCATGAGACTTAAAAGACCATTAGATTTTTGGAGAATTTTCCCTCAACGAAAAAGAGAAAATACTACTATTTCTATGGATACATTATTTAATTTCTTCAAAGATATTAATAAAAACCATTATGAAATTTGCAATGATTTTAATATTCTGCATGAAACTAACAGAGAAGAAGATGATTCAAATGACATTTTAAATGTTACAATAACAAAAGAAGAAATATGTAAGGCTATAAGGTATGCAAAAAATAATAAAGCGCCCGGGGATGATAATATTATAAATGAGTATATAAGCGCAGCATTTAATCGTATGAGTGACATATTTGTTTTGATATTTAATTTAATCTTTGATACTGGAATTGTACCCGAAGCATGGTTAACTGGTATAGTAGTTCCTATTTATACACAAAAAGGGGATAAACTAGAGCCAAAAAATTATAGACCAATAACGTTGCTTTCTTGTATAGGAAAAATTTTCACCTCAATTCTGAATAATAGATTAAATAGTTTTCTAGATAATTCTTTCTTACTTCATCAAAACCAAGCTGGTTTTAGAAATGGCTTTTCTACTAATGATCACATTTTTTCGCTATACTCATTAATAGAACTTCTTAATTTACGAAAAAAGAAACTCCATTGTGTTTTTATTGATTTCGAAAAAGCTTTCGACTTTGTACATAGAAATTCACTGTTTTACAAACTACTTGGATATAAAATAAAACGAAAGTTTTTACGTATTATACAGAACATGTATGAAGATGTTAAATCATATATTAGACATAATAATGAGTCTTCTGGTCTTTTTAAGTGTGAACTTGGAGTAAGACAGGGAGAAAACCTTTCACCGTTACTATTTTCATTATACCTTAATGATTTACAAGCATACCTAGAGGAATTGAACATAAAAGGAATCGAGTCTGTCAGTCAAGATGTGGAAGCTGAACTTAACATTTTTAAATTTTTTTTACTGTTTTTGTATGCCGACGATACAATATTATTAGCGGAATCAAGTGAAGACCTACAATTAATGCTTGATCATTTTGCCTACTATTGTGATAACTGGAAGCTTAAGATAAATATTGAAAAAACCAAAATTCTTATTTTTTCAAAGTGTAGACATTATAGAAACCTTAAGTTTTACTTATATGGTAAAGAGATTGAAATTGTCAAAAGTTCTAAATATTTAGGTGTATATTTTGCTAGAAGTGGTTCTTTTTTAACCACATGTAAATATCTTAAAGAACAAGCTACTAAAGCTATGTATGGACTGTTACAAAATTGTAGAAGAAATAATTTATCTATAGATTGCCAACTAGACATGTTTGATAGAATGATTTTACCTATATTATTATATGGGTCAGAAATCTGGGGCTTTGAAAATATTGATATTCTAGAAACAGTTCATCTGCTTTTTTGTAAGACTATTCTCAAGCTGAAAAATACAACACCAAACAGTATAATCTATGGAGAATTAGGCAGATTTCCAATAGCGCTTCCAGTTAAAATACGAATGGTAAAATTTTGGTGTAGACTTATGAATGACAATAAAAACAAAGTTTCTTCAATTTTATGTAAGTTAGTAAATATTCATTTTAACAACTATGGTCATGAAAGCAAGTGGGTATTATTTGTTAAAAACATTTTGGATAATTGTGGCTTATCGAATTTATGGAGAGATCCAAATCAATATCCAACAGAATGGATAGAAAAATGTGTCGAGTTAAGGTTAAAAGACCAATTTGTACAAGAGTGGTCTTCAGACATTTTTAATTCGTCAAAAACAGCTTGCTATAGGATATTTAAAACTAAATTTGAGTTCGAAAAATACCTTTCACTTTTACCATCAAATTTAATGTTTAGTTTATGCAAATTTAGATGTTGCTCTCATAGGCTACCAATTGAAGTAGGCCGATGGAAAAACGTGCCAAGACAAGAACGAACTTGTAATTTATGTATCTCAGGTGAAATTGGAGATGAATATCATTATATTATGTCATTTAACTCTTTTAGTAAAGAACGAAATCAGTATTTGCCAAAATTTTGTCAAATAAGACCAAATGTTATGAAATTTAATTCATTATTCTCATCAATGGACATTACAGTTCTCGTGAAATTAGCCAAATTTACACAAATTGTCATGTCAAAGGTCGTCAATCCTGGTTAGCTGAGTAAAAGAATATTGTAACTTGATTTGTATCACACATGCATTGTTTGTTATGAATTTATTTGTAAATTCTCTGTAACAAAATGTTTATGAGAAATAAAGTATTCGTATTCGTATTCGAATTGCTTATTATAATGAAACATATTTACTTTTATTTATTCAGTTGTATTATACACACTTTCCAATGAATATATTAAGGACTACTTTTTCCTAAAAAATAAAATGATTTCAGCCTTAATAGTTGTCATATAGAAAATATTAATTTCAAATGTTTGTTTTTGATGTATCGCATTATTAAGTTGTTGTTAATAACAGCTTGTCTGTAAGTTCTATCTGTAGCAGCATTAACAGGTAAAGACGTTGCCTTTAGAATGATTTTGGAGGCTGGCACCAGCGCCTAAACAGTTAAGCTAAGGGACGGTCTCTTCAACTGCTTGTGATGGTGAAAGTACTTAGTGAAGAAGCCAGGTATATTATAATTATACTTAAAAAATAGAGTGATTAAAGGTAAAAAAACAAATGAAAAATACATAAAGTAGTTCTCAATTTGCCTACAAAATACGAAATATGACTAATTTAAGATATTCAACTCTTTAATTCTGTACAAGTTACTTTAGAATTATCATCAAGTATGTCAAAAATGTACATGTATTCATCTCTTCTATCTTCAGGTATGTTCCCATGCAGATCCAGTTGGTATCTGAACAGAAACTAACCTTGGCAAAGAGATCTGCAACAAGAAGTTGCCAGTCAAAGATTTTTCAACTATAGGAGAGCTACTGCAAAGAAGATAAAACTCCTTCTACCTTCTAAAGTCAGTTGGACTTTTGGTGGCACTGAAGACTGTGTAAAGACTTAAAATGGACAATATTCTTAATGTTGTGCTTTTGTGCTTTGCTTTCTTATGTTGTGCTTTTATATATTCATGAATAAAGTTGGGAGTTTGTGGAAGTGTTTTGTGTTTTGAGTTATTAACATGTGTATGACGTGTATTTTTTTAAATGTTTTCTATAAGTTAAGATAATCGTCAGTGTGAGAACGAATGTGTGAAAAGTCATCTTTGTAGGGTGAAAGTAGTATGAAAGTAGCAAGTGAGAAAAGTAAGAAAGACAGTTTGAATGCCAAATGAATGGGTAGAATTAGTGCTTGAAATATATGTTAAAATAATAGAATAGTGCTATAAAACTCAATAAAGAACATAAACTTGTTTTGTTGTCTCTTCTGTTGCTAATATTTTAACATATTATGTTAACTAAGAGCATACATTTTATAATAAATGTTAAATCAAAAGCATAAATATACATCAATATGTTGAAATAATCCCTTAAATAATCTCTTAAACAAAACAAAAAAACATTTTAAATGCAAGTTGGGACCAATTGACTTGGGACAAATTGGAAATGGGAGAAATTGACCAAATTTGGGACCAATTGACTTGGGACGATTTGGAATTGGGACCAATTGACCTGTATCCCGTGCTTTTTTGTATTAATTAGTTATTTTTTAGTAAAAATTTTGTTAAGTTACATTATGTAATGTATTTTATCGTTTTGTATTTCTTGGATTTTTTCATGTTTTATATGGTAAGCTTTGTAATTTCTATTTCCTTGTTGCCTATGTAGTTACGTTGGGATTCCTCTTCTTACAGCCATGATAATGAGATTTAAAATAAGAGTGAAAATTTGATCTACTTCTGTGAAAGAAACGTACTGTATAAAATAAATCAAAATATATGGTGTCGATTGGTTCGTCTATCAGTTGGTTTAGGTTGAACTACGTTAACAGGTACCTAATTTTGTTCGAGCAATTCACTTAATTAAGATTAAAATCGCCAGTGGCTATTTAGAATTAAGGTATCCGTACCACAATTGACCATGTGATCATAGCTGGTGTCGCGGATGTCCATTGATTTTTTATGGAGCAGACGTCGGTATTATTTGGTTAACATCGGAGATACTGTTTTAGTAACTATTGTTTTACTCAAAACTGTCAACATTGACTCAAAGTAAAACAATATATTTGATTTGTATTAATTATTAGCAATACACCGATTGAATACAGCTGTATTTCTTGGTAGAAAAATTAAATTAAACGGTAACTTCAATTATGGGTCCGGGATACCTTAACATGATTTTTTTTGTTTTGCATGTTTAGACACAGGCCCAGAAAAACACATTGGTGCGGGAATAAGTAAAGCAAAAAAAGTTTGCTAAACGAAATAAGATAATCAGATCCTATTAATACAAAAATTAAAACTGACGGAAACTGACTCAAAGAATAAGATGAAATCACGTGACAAAACAAATCGTGCATTAATAAGTAAAGACAAACACGACCCTACAAAAACCCAACAATAAGTAAAACAACGGTAGAAAACTAGCACATAACAAAAAGATAAGCAACACGAATCCTTTAAAACAATGAAGGTAATTCACGAGCTCTGAAAGAGGAAATATTTGTTGTAAGCAAGCAAGTTTTTTTTATGAGGCACGAAAGACGAACAGAGATGATGGCATTATATAGAGATGTCCATTGACAGCTGTTCTGTCAACCTAAACCATGCTAACAACTTCAATTTAACGGCATACGTATTGATAAGTTTTGTTCTTTGTATACACTTTATAAAATATTTAAAAAAAAAGATGACTGTCCACCGCCCACAAGAGAAAGGTATTTTTAGGTGGACAACCAATAATTATAGTGCAAAAGAAACATTGAAAGGCATCGTTGGTGCACAAAAATGAAGAAAAAACAGACAAGAACGGAGGTATTTGATTAAAGTTTATTATATAAGGGTAAGGGGGGGGGGGGTGTTTCCAAAAATCAACGCTTATGTTTAAACAAATTCTTTTACTTTACGTGAAATGCATCTGCAGTAGAATCTTCTGTTCACAAGAGACACGGAATTATTTTATCCACATATCACAAACTCACGCGGTTTATGGCGATATGTATACGAGATATTAAGCCCATTACATCTCATAATATAATGACCGTTTGTTGCAACTGATGTTCAAGCTTAAGCCAATGAACTGAAAATATAAAAATACTGTGGTAGTCTTTCAAATGCAATCGTAATAATTGCATGTAAAAAAATTATTTATTTGCCAATAATTTTTTGAAGAGGCGCGCTTGTCTACAGTTTTATAGCAGTTTGCCTAAAGAAGCGTTGTCACTTTTATATCGATCTTGTACGAACAATATACCACCTAACCATTCACAAAGAAGTTGTACACTAGGACAATATACCACCTAACCATTTACAAAGCAGTTGTACACAAGAACAATATATCCCACACCATTCACAAAATAGTTGTACACTAGGACAATATACCACCTAACCATTCACACAGCAGTTGTACACAAGAACAATATATCCCACACCATTCACAAAGAAGTTGTACACTAGGACAATATACCACCTAACCATTCACAAAGCAGTTGTACACAAGAACAATATATCCCACACCATTCACAAAATAGTTGTACACTAGGACAATATATCACCCAACCGTTCACAAAGCAGTTGTACATTAGGACAATATACCACCTAACCATTCACAAAGCAGTTGTACACAAGAACAATATATCCCCACACCATTCACAAAGAAGTTGTACACTAGGACAATATACCACCTAACCATTCACAAAGCAGTTGTACACAAGAACCCACACCATTCACAAAGCAGTTGTACACTAGGGCAATATACTACCACACCATTCACAAAGCAGTTGTACACAAGGACAATATATCACCCAACCGTTCACAAAATAGTTGTACACTAGGACAACATATAACCCAACCATTCACAAAATAGTTGTACACTAGGACAACATACCACCTAACCATTCACAAAGCAGTTGTACACTAGGACAATATATAACCCAACCATTCACAAAATAGTTGTACACTAGGACAACATACCATCTAACCATTCACAAAGCAGTTGTACACAAGAACAATATATCCCACACCATTCACAAAGCAGTTGTACACTAGGGCAATATACTACCACACCATTCACAAAGCAGTTGTACACAAGGACAATATATCACCCAACCGTTCACAAAGCAGTTGTACACTAGGACAATACATCACCCAACCGTTCACAAAGCAGCTGGACACTAGGTCAAAATATCACCCAACTGTTCACAAAGCAGTTGTACACTAGGGCAATATACCACCCAACCGTTCACAAAGCAGTTGTACACAAGAACAATATATCCCAACACCATTCACAAAGCAGTTGTACACTAGGGCAATATACTACCACACCATTCACAAAGCAGTTGTACACAAGGACAATATATCACCCAACCGTTCATAAAGCAGTTGTACACTAGGACAATATATCACCCAACCGTTCACAAAGCAGTTGGACACTAGGACAAAATATCACCCAACCGTTCACAAAGCAGTTGTACACTAGGGCAATAAACCACCCAACCGTTCACAAAACAGTTGTACACAAGGACAATATATCCTCACACCATTCACAAAGCAGTTGTACACTAGGACAATATACCACCCAACCGTTCACAAAGCAGTTGTACACTAGGACAATAAATCACCCAACCATTCACAAAATAGTTGTACACTAGAACAATATATAACCCAACCATTCCCAAAGCAGTTGTACACTAGGACAAAATCACCCAACCATTCACAAAGCAGTTGTACACTAGGACAATATATCACCCAACCATTCACAAAATAGTTGTACACTAGAACAATATATAACCCAACCATTCACAAAGCAGTTGTACCCTAGGACAATATACCACCCAACCATTCACAAAGCAGTTGTACACTAGGACAATATATCACCCAACCATTCACAAAATAGTTGTACACTAGAACAATATATCACCCAACCGTTCACAAAGCAGTTGTACACTAGGACAATATATCACCCAACCGTTCATAAAATAGTTGTACACTTGAACAATATATAACCCAACCATTCACAAAGCAGTTGTACACAAGGACAATATATCCCCACACCATTCTCAAAGCAGTTGTACACTAGGACAATATATCACCCAACCGTTCACAAAATAGTTGTACACTAGAACAATATATCACCCAACCATTCACAAAATAGTTGTACACTAGAACAATATATCACCCAACCGTTCACAAAGCAGTTGTACACTAGGACAATATATCACCCAACCGTTTACAAAGCAGTTGCACACTAGGGCAATATATCACCTAACCATTCACAAAGCAGTTGGACACTAGGACAAATATCACCCAACCGTTCACAAAGCAGTTGTACACAAGGACAATATATCCCCACACCATTCACAAAGCAGTTGTACACTAGGACAATATATCACCCAACCGTTCACAAAGCAGTTGTACACTAGGACAATATATCACCCAACCGTTCACAAAGCAGTTGTACACAAGGACAATATATCCCCTCACCATTCACAAAGCAGTTGTACACTAGGACAATATATCCCCACACCATTCACAAAGCAGTTGTACACTAGGACAATATATCACCCAACCGTTCACAAAGCAGTTGTACACTAGGACAATATATCACCTAACTGTTCACAAAGCAGTTGTACACAAGGACAATATATCCCCACACCATTCACAAAGCAGTTGTACACTAGGACAATATATCACCCAACCGTTCACAAAATAGTTGTACACTAGAACAATATGTAACCCAACCATTCGCAAAGCAGTTGTACACAAGAACAATATATCCCCACACCATTCACAAAGCAGTTGTACACTAGGACAATATATAACCCAACCATTCACAAAATAGTTGTACACTAGGACAACATACCATCTAACCATTCACAAAGCAGTTGTACACAAGAACAATATATCCCACACCATTCACAAAGCAGTTGTACACTAGGGCAATATACTACCACACCATTCACAAAGCAGTTGTACACAAGGACAATTTATCACCCAACCGTTCACAAAGCAGTTGTACACTAGGACAATACATCACCCAACCGTTCACAAAGCAGCTGGACACTAGGTCAAAATATCACCCAACTGTTCACAAAGCAGTTGTACACTAGGGCAATATACCACCCAACCGTTCACAAAGCAGTTGTACACAAGAACAATATATCCCAACACCATTCACAAAGCAGTTGTACACTAGGGCAATATACTACCACACCATTCACAAAGCAGTTGTACACAGGGACAATATATCACCCAACCGTTCATAAAGCAGTTGTACACTAGGACAATATATCACCCAACCGTTCACAAAGCAGTTGGACACTAGGACAAAATATCACCCAACCGTTCACAAAGCAGTTGTACACTAGGGCAATAAACCACCCAACCGTTCACAAAACAGTTGTACACAAGGACAATATACTACCACACCATTCACAAAGCAGTTGTACACAGGGACAATATATCACCCAACCGTTCATAAAGCAGTTGTACACTAGGACAATATATCACCCAACCGTTCACAAAGCAGTTGGACACTAGGACAAAATATCACCCAACCGTTCACAAAGCAGTTGTACACTAGGGCAATAAACCACCCAACCGTTCACAAAACAGTTGTACACAAGGACAATATATCCTCACACCATTCACAAAGCAGTTGTACACTAGGACAATATATCACCTAACTGTTCACAAAGCAGTTGTACACAAGGACAATATATCCCCACACCATTCACAAAGCAGTTGTACACTAGGACAATATATCACCCAACCGTTCACAAAATAGTTGTACACTAGAACAATATGTAACCCAACCATTCGCAAAGCAGTTGTACACAAGAACAATATATCCCCACACCATTCACAAAGCATTTGTACACTAGGACAATATATAACCCAACCATTCACAAAATAGTTGTACACTAGGACAACATACCATCTAACCATTCACAAAGCAGTTGTACACAAGAACAATATATCCCACACCATTCACAAAGCAGTTGTACACTAGGGCAATATACTACCACACCATTCACAAAGCAGTTGTACACAAGGACAATTTATCACCCAACCGTTCACAAAGCAGTTGTACACTAGGACAATACATCACCCAACCGTTCACAAAGCAGCTGGACACTAGGTCAAAATATCACCCAACTGTTCACAAAGCAGTTGTACACTAGGGCAATATACCACCCAACCGTTCACAAAGCAGTTGTACACAAGAACAATATATCCCAACACCATTCACAAAGCAGTTGTACACTAGGGCAATATACTACCACACCATTCACAAAGCAGTTGTACACAGGGACAATATATCACCCAACCGTTCATAAAGCAGTTGTACACTAGGACAATATATCACCCAACCGTTCACAAAGCAGTTGGACACTAGGACAAAATATCACCCAACCGTTCACAAAGCAGTTGTACACTAGGGCAATAAACCACCCAACCGTTCACAAAACAGTTGTACACAAGGACAATATATCCTCACACCATTCACAAAGCAGTTGTACACTAGGACAATATACCACCCAACCGTTCACAAAGCAGTTGTACACTAGGACAATAAATCACCCAACCATTCACAAAATAGTTGTACACTAGAACAATATATAACCCAACCATTCCCAAAGCAGTTGTACACTAGGACAAAATCACCCAACCATTCACAAAGCAGTTGTACACTAGGACAATATATCACCCAACCATTCACAAAATAGTTGTACACTAGAACAATATATAACCCAACCATTCACAAAGCAGTTGTACCCTAGGACAATATACCACCCAACCATTCACAAAGCAGTTGTACACTAGAACAATATATCACCCAACCATTCACAAAATAGTTGTACACTAGAACAATATATCACCCAACCATTCACAAAGCAGTTGTACACTAGGACAATATATCACCCAACCGTTTACAAAGCAGTTGCACACTAGGGCAATATATCACCTAACCATTCACAAAGCAGTTGGACACTAGGACAAATATCACCCAACCGTTCACAAAGCAGTTGTACACAAGGACAATATATCCCCACACCATTCACAAAGCAGTTGTACACTAGGACAATATATCACCCAACCGTTCACAAAGCAGTTGTACACTAGGACAATATATCACCCAACCGTTCACAAAGCAGTTGTACACAAGGACAATATATCCCCTCACCATTCACAAAGCAGTTGTACACTAGGACAATATATCCCCACACCATTCACAAAGCAGTTGTACACTAGGACAATATATCACCCAACCGTTCACAAAGCAGTTGTACACTAGGACAATATATCACCTAACTGTTCACAAAGCAGTTGTACACAAGGACAATATATCCCCACACCATTCACAAAGCAGTTGTACACTAGGACAATATATCACCCAACCGTTCACAAAATAGTTGTACACTAGAACAATATGTAACCCAACCATTCGCAAAGCAGTTGTACACAAGAACAATATATCCCCACACCATTCACAAAGCAGTTGTACACTAGGACAATATATAACCCAACCATTCACAAAGCAGTTGTACACTAGGACAATATATCACCCAACCGTTCACAAAGCAGTTGTACACAAGGACAATATATTCCAACACAATTCACAAAATAGTTGTACACTAGGACAATATATCACCTAACCATTCACATAGCAGTTGTACACAAGGACAATATATCCCAACACAATTCACAAAATAGTTGTCCACAAGGACAATATATCACCCAACCGTTCACAAAGCAGTTGTTCACTTGGACAATATATCACCTAACTGTTCACAAAGCAGTTGTACACAAGAACAATATATCCCCACACTGTTCACAAAGCAGTTGTACACTAGGACAATATACTACCACACCATTCACAAAGCAGTTGTACACTAGGACAATATATCACCCAACCATTCACAAAATAGTTGTACACTAGGACAATATACCCCTACACCATTCACAAAGCAGTTGTACACTAGGACAATATACCCCCAAACCATTCACAAAGCAGTTGTACACAAGAACAATATATCCCCACACCGTTCACAAAGCAGTTGTACACTAGGACAATATATCACCCAAACCATTCACAAAGCAGTTGTACACAAGAACAATATATCCCCACACCGTTCACAAAGCAGTTGTACACTAGGACAATATATCACCTAACTGTTCACAAAGCAGTTGTACACTAGGCCAATATACCACCCAACCGTTCACAAAGCAGTTGTAAACTAGGATAATAACCGTTCACAAAATAGTTGTTCACTAGAACAATATATAACCCAACCATTCACAAAGCAGTTGTACACAAGAACAATATATCCCCACACCGTTCACAAAGCAGTTGTACACTAGGACGATATACTACCACACCATTCACAAAGCAGTTGTACACAAGGACAATATACCACCCAACCATTCGCAAAGCAGTTGTACAATAGGACAATATACTACCAAACCATTCACAAAGCAGTAAGTTGTACACTAGGACAATATACTACCACACCATTCACAAAGCAGTTGTACACAAGGACAATATACCACCCAACCATTCGCAGAGCAGTTGTACAATAGGACAATATATCCCTTCACCATTCACAAAGCAGTTGTACACAAGGACAATATATCCCCTCACCATTCACAAAGCAGTTGTACACAAGGACAATATATCCCCTCACCGTTCACAAAGCAGTTGTACACTAGGACAATATATCACCCAACTGTTCACAAAGCAGTTGTAAACTAGGACAATATACTACCACTCCGTTCACAAAGCAGTTGTACACAAGGTCAATATATCCCCACACCATTCACAAAGTTGTACACAAGGACAATATATAACCCAACCGTTCACAAAGCAGTTGTACACTAGGACAATATTATATATCACCCAACTGTTCACAAAGCAGTTGTACACAAGAACAATATATCCCCACACCATTCACAAAGCAGTTGTACACAAGGACAATATATATCCCACACCATTCACAAAGCAGTTGTACACAAGGTCAATATATCCCCACACCATTCACAAAGCAGTTGTACACAAGGACAATATATATCCCACACCATTCACAAAGCAGTTGTACACAAGGTCAATATATCCCCACACCATTCACAAAGCAGTTGTACACTAGGACAATATATTACCCAACCGTTCACAATGCAGTTGTACACTAGGACAATATACCACCCAACCATTCACAAAGCAGTTGTACACTAGGACAATATATCACCCAACCGTTCACAAAGCAGTTGTACACTAGGACAATATACCACCCAACCATTCACAAAGCAGTTGTACACTAGGGCAATATATAACCCAACCATTCACAAAGCAGTTGTACACAAGGGCAATATATCCCCACACCATTTACAAAGCAGTTGTACACTAGGACAATATACTACTACACTGTTCACAAAGCAGTTGTACACTAGGAAATTATACACTACACCGTTCACAAAGCATTTGTACCGTAAGCAAAAATACCACCCCACCATACATAAAGCAGTTGTACACTAGGAAATTATACACCACCACCTGTTCACAAGAGGAAAATTTACCCAGAAAGAATTGATAAAACTGGGACAACATACTAAGCCAACATTAACAAGCATCTGCATAACTAGGACAACATGTCAGGACACTATTCAGTAAGAAGTCTTAAACATAGAACAATTTCATAAAACATCAAAATAGAGGATTTCCTAATTTTTTTTCAACTCAAATATTGACATATCAGATTGCTTCAAAATCTAAATTTGAGGAAAAACTAAAAGCTCTTAAGGAAAATCTCATTAAAAAAGTTTTATGAAACTGTGCCAGTCTTCTGTTCACAAAGCAATCAAAACTCTAGAACAATCTTTAAACTAGGACAATATACCAGGCATCGGTCAACAAAGCAGTTGTTTTAACTTGTGTACACTAGCATGGTTTTATTGGGTTCCAGTTACTATCTGTTTTTGTGATTTTGGTTTTTGTGTAGAGCTGTGTATGTTTGTCTATATCTGGATTTGTAACTGTGCCTTGATGTTTGGCTCTAGTTGTTCAGTCAATTTTCTATTTTTCTTACATCAACTATCAGTGTACAGCTTGCTACACCAGTGGTAAAATGTGGGTACTATTGTCACATAGTAAACACATATAAAATCTGCCATATAAAATAACAATTCCAGCAAATAAATAAATTTATTTTGTTCATTGGAATGGTAAAAATATCTTTTTAACTGTAAAAATCAACAAAAATTCACCATAACATTTATAAATTTACAATAACAATTTCAAGCAAATAAAAACACAAAAGTAGCTGTAGCTAGTGTCACGACATTTTTATGTCTAATTCCTTTAGATGTTTGCTAGGGTATGATTTAGTATTGACTAGAAATGTCTTCAACTGGGTGTCAATCAGTTGTAATTTTACACTGTACATATAAAAAAAGTCCAGTAACCATTTTAGAAAATTTTTCAGTTCTATTTCTGAAATTGTTCCAGAAATAATTTTCCGGAAGAGCCAATCTATATCAATGGCCGATTTACTAAATACAAACGTTGCATTAAACCATTACACAAATTGGCTCTGCAAATTAATTAACATGATATGGAACAGAAATAATGTAAATGTTACATACATGTATATTTAAATACCATATTCTTACATTTTTCTGACAATAGGTTAAGCTTTATTATTTCATCTTGATGTCTTTTCCATTATAAATAATAAGGCATATCAGAAAATATGGTAATTTCAAATCTGCAACATATACAAGAATATGTAAAATAAATTATTTGAACTTCTCAGTAAATATATACTGGCTCTAATAAATGCCTACTTCTTTGTAATCAATATTTGTTGACTACTATTGACAATGTAAAATATCATGCCTAGCTAAAACATTTAGCAGTAGTGTGTATGGCCAGGAAGTCAATATAAAGCAAGAGTTGGCACCGACTTGATAATAATTGGGAATCACTTTCATAAAATATGTTATGAACATTTACCTCGCTAAATAAAATAGCATTTTTATATTCTGATCTCATTCATTCAAGCAGATTATTCATACCACACAACATGTAAAAAATTGTCATTGGAAACAATACTCTACAAACACATTTCAAATCTGTAAAACATGTTTTAATTTCTAAATAATCTCTACTGACCAGATATGCATTTTCTTTGAGATCTTTGTGAAGACTAAAATGTCATTTTCTTTCACCTGACAAAATAGTTAGGTAATCTAATATTTCACATTTTAAAACAAAATATTGCTCATCTTTTTAGGTATACATATACTGAAAGCAAAGTCCATGTTTTTTGTTGATATTTCGATAGCTCTACCATTAATAAGTAATATCCGTTTTAAATGTCCATGTTTGATTTACTCCTATAGGAAGGAGGTTTGACTTCTGCTCATTTACGAGTAAATTTTGCTGATAATCGTTTGAGAGTTGATCCTGATTGTGAGGAAGGACTGCTCTGCCAGACAGCTGAACCTGTAAATTAAATAAGAATGAATAATTGATACATGAATTTAAAAGGAGAAATGTATGAGAACCAAACCGTTAAAAAGAATAAAAAACCATAGAACAGTGACAAATTCCAGATTGTGACTAAGACATAAGACATAAAAAACAAAAAAAAAAACAAAAAAAAGCTTCAAATCAAAACGTAAACCTGAGGCGGAAGGAACCAATGAACAGACAAAGGAACAGAATTTCAAATCTCCTAAATTTTTTGTTGCTTTAATAAATAATTTCCCTATTTATCTAACATTGTACTGCTTTGTATAAAGGAGGTGTTTCAAACAAGATATCATTTAAGATCTATATTGAAATCGAACACATACTGGTTTCTGAATTGTCTGGAGACTGCGATTTGGTTGATTTCTTCTTGGGTTGTACTTTACTGGTACTTCCTTTTGTGGATCCATATTTTGATGAACCCTTCTTTTTTCTTTCCATCTGTGAACAAATATAATGTTATGTGATGAACAAACAGATTTTTGTAATATATTTCATAATTCACATATCATATCATTGTTGTAAAACTCTGAAATTTTAAGAATTTGTATTTTTAGCTGGTGGTTTCCAAAACATCAAAGTTGGGATTAGAATGTCATGAACTACAGAATTCATGCAAAGTTTGGTTTTTATATTGTAACTTGACTGTAAATTAAGGACTTTGATACATTTCAATCTCAAATGTTGTCTTTAATAGCATTATATATATATATATATATATATATATATATATATATATATATATATATATATATAATCATAGTCTCTTTAAGAATAAATATAAAAACTCTGTTAAATTTTCCGAACGTTTCGGCCTCACGGCCTTCCTCAGCGGAATTTTATTGCATAGTCTTATTGCGGAATTTTATTGCGGAATTTTATTGACTATGCAATAAAATTCCGCTGAGGAAGGCCGTGAGGCCGAAACGTTCGGAAAATTTAACAGAGTTTTTATATATATATATATATATATAATATATATTAAAAAGTCTAATGTAACGAGAATTTA
Source organism: Limnoperna fortunei (assembly GCA_944474755.1). Classification (NCBI taxonomy): domain Eukaryota; kingdom Metazoa; phylum Mollusca; class Bivalvia; order Mytilida; family Modiolidae; genus Limnoperna; species Limnoperna fortunei. The sequence continues at coordinate 76,992,166 of OX104116.1, forward strand.
CATTTCTATTTTCTCAAGTGCTTTCATGTATCATTACAATCTTCAGGAGAATGTTATGGTAAAACTATTGGTAACATTACTGTGATGTTACATTTGTTATTAAAAGGGAGATAACTTATAAGATAAAAATATAAAAAATAAAAGACTGTGGTACATTTTAACCTCAATGTCTTTAATAGCATTTTATATATATTAAATATAATCAAATTACATGAACAATATCATGTTCAGCTTGACTTCTATCCATGATGGTAAATTTGCCGTTGGTTTTCCATTCTTTCTGTGCTAAGTAAACATTCTCATCATCATCTAGAATACGTTTTTCTGGGTGATCCGAACTCTGCCGTCTGGCATGTGGACTCTGTGTCTCACAGCTTGAGCCTTCCACTTCTTCAACAAGAACAAAATTCCTCAAATTTTCAGGGTCTGATCGGTGGGCTTTCATCATTGCCTATAGAGGATAAGCAGACTAAATTGTTTGGAAAATAAAAAGTTACAATCGAATAATTGTCTAGATTAAGCTTAATTTACAAGCTTCCTGTAATTTCTTTTTATTTTAAAAAATTCTTGTGAGGAATTTTCTCCTGTAAAAGGGGGTTTTTAATACATAAAAAGTATTATACAGACTTTACAAGGACATAAATTGCTTAGTATTAACCGAATTTTTACCATTACAAGGAAAAACAAAGAGTTAAGAGTATTATGAGAAGTTGAAATAATTAATTAAACTGTGTATTTTTGGTAATCAGCAATCAATTCATTTGTATTGGCAAAACATCTTGCTTCTAATGTTTTTTCTGTACCTGTGTAATAATATCCTGAGCTGTGCTAGAAATCGGTGCCTTGAATATAGTATAGGGCTGATCTGGAGCCACATTGTGAACACACACCATAAACACTTGTTCTACACTCTCCCAGTCACCTGCAGCATTCTCACATTTAATTCTCTGTAATTCAAAATATACAACATTAAATGGAAGATCCTATTGATATTTTTTTTCAAAATTAAAGTAATGTCATTAACAAAAACATTTGAAATACTGAGTTTTTTTTTGTTTCAAACAGACCAAAAAATTTAAACTTCAAAAGATTTTTCATGTCCTATCCTGAAATTAGCAATATTATCTTTCTTATAAAGTATAAAGTAACAAGATTTACAAATTACAATAAAATACTTACTTGTCGTTCCCTTGACAACATGGTAGTTACCCAAGCACGACTACTGGGATCCTACAATAAAGCCATGTTTGTTGTGATTAATAGTTTCACTCTCACATTGAAGAAGGTGCATTTGCTAATGCTGTGTCGATTAAAACTAGATCTGATGATTTGATAAATTTTTATAAAATATATCACACGTGTATGAAAATATCTTGGGTAATTCATTACAAATCTAATCAAATTTTTGTATTATTGGAGAAACTGCTTTTATATTTTATATTTTACTGTGACTTACAGATACAAATAAATTATAAGCTACTTACATCGCTAACTTTCCTCAATATAAACTTGCCAGCCCCGGTCCATCTATTCTGAGCCTGTAACACCTTCTCTGTCATTTCTAGTATTCTCTGTTCACTAGCCCTCTCTTGTTCCTTTTTCTCCCAGCTACTTTGTACATCCTCAACTAATACATAGTTGGAAACGATGTCATCTACTTTCCCTGCTTTACTTAGTGCCTATTACAAACAGACAACATTACTTTAAAGCCCATTTTATATCAAATAACTGCACATCCCCAACTTATTCCAATCAGTTTTGTGTTACAATACCCACAGACTATGTTTTCAAATTGTTTTGTACTGATCAGTCTAATACCATCAGACCAGTTTTGTACCAATCAGTCTTATACCATCAGACCAGTTTTGTACCAATCAGTCTAATACCATCAGACCAGTTTTGTACCAATCAGTCTAATACCATCAGACCAGTTTTGTACCAATCAGTCTAATACCATCAGACCTGTTTTTATTCATTTCTAGTGATTTTAATAAATTAAATAAAAAATAGTGCAGTCTCATAGCGTCTATTTTGATCCTTGTGAAAATGGATACTCCTACATTTCGAAACCAAAACAATTTGTCAACTTTCATTTATCAATGAAAACAAAGAAAACAAAAAGATTACACGTTTTATTTTAATCCCTTAATGATTGCAATCAAAACATCGATCTTCAAACATTTGAGGTTATATAACAACACCATTTGCATTGTACACAATATAGGTTTCACATCCTCTATTTTCGTATCCGTTTTAATTTGTATTGGTCCTATATAATTATTATAATATTACTAACAATAATTTAAGTAAAAATTAATATCATTACAACGTATTAATATGGAAGTTTAAAAGAATCATGTTAGAATAGTATGAAAATACCGCATATAATACAACAACAAATTGGCGGCCGTCATTGACAACAATCAATGGGTCGAAACAAACTCTATCGAGTCTGTTTTTAGGTATAATCGCACCATTCCTTTCCAACTTAGATAAAAAGAAAAAGCATGTGGACAATACGACCCTAATTACGGTAATTGTTTACTGAAACTCATGCTGTCTTAATACACTACTTTTACAAAGCCACAGTGCTGACCAATATGATAATAAAGTCTATGTGACAAATGTTTACCTGAACAATAGAATCATAAACTGATGTTTCTTGTGTGACCTTCAAAATGACATATTCATCTGGATCATTAACTCCGTACACACTGATAAAGAACATCCTTCTCTTTACTCTGGCACCTAGTGGAACTAACAACTACAAAAGACAGAAGGAGAGATAAATTGGAATGTAATTAAATCTTTCCCTTTAGTCCCATATATTTCTACTGAAGGTGTGTGGAAGTTTTAATCTAAACCCATTTCAGTCATATTCTAGTCACCACATTTCACGTGACTTTAAAGACCAAGCAAATGGTCGCTTTTGGAATTAAAGATTTGTATAATGAGGGGTGATAACTAGTTGCCAATTTATTTATTAAAATTGTTTATGTCATCTTGACTCTACGAACTGTTCTCTTCCTAAGAAAAGTTAGGTCAGCCCCAGGCTTCTTTGATGGGGTCTAACTTTTCAAGGGCAAACACACAGTCAAGTTATAGTTAATTGTTAAATGACATCAATTATCTGAGTTGCCGACAACAGAAAAGTGTATTTCTATGATGTTTTAGATATACACCCAGTGACAGTAAGCCAAATCACCTCTTCTTTTAGGATATCTTCAACTGTAGCATATTTGTTTAACATTTAATTTATTGTTTATTTGTTTGAATAGAGCTTAATGCCACTTTCAGCAATATTTCAGCTATATCATGGCAGTTGTTTATTGGGGGAGGAAACCAGAGTACCTGGAGAAAACCCTGGACCTTCGGTAGGAAAACTGGCAATTCTTATTAAGTAAGGTTGGAGTCGAATGCACCCTGCTGGCAGTGAGACTCAAACCCGCAATCTCAGTGGTGACAGACTGCATGATCAATAGTAAACGAACTACCTTAACCACTTGGCCACCGAGGACCCCCATTTAATTCAAATTTGAAAACAACCAGATCCCTTGTAATCATTAAAATTAATGTTAACAACACAGTTTTACACTAAGACTCCAACATGTTGTCATGTCTATTCAAAAGAGGATTTTGTTTTAAATTATTTATTCCAGAATCAAATTATCTTTACAGTACGTAAGTAAAATATGACTATGAAAAGTTTTGATCAATTTTATGCTTCTCCAAATGGTCAAAGTATACAAAAACAATATATATATAGTTGCAAATAACAAAAACATAATGTCATAATGATGATATTACACAAAAAATTTAAAAAAAATATTTGTATTATAAAGTGGAAAGTACTTTTTTTTTTATAAAACCTACATCTCTGCCACTTTCTGATGAATCCTTAACCTTGGCAAATGACCTTCGTTTGACTGAAGTACTGTCCAAATAATTATTGTTGTCCTCGGAACTACACATATCTAATAGTTCTTCTTCTCGTTTGGAGTAGATAAACAATGTAGCTAGTTCTAAAGGTTTGTTAGTGGCATTCCTCAGTCTGACATGACGATAGCCTGAAACATCACAAACACAAAAGTCAGAACAAAACGATATCCTTTCATATACTGTATATGACAAACCAATCCAACAATGATAGTGGCCTCTGCATATAGAACTAGGAAAAAAATGATATCATGCAAGGCTTATCATACCTAGAGCTCTTCATGGCAACACAGAAGGGAATCTGTTACTGAGTTCTTAATTACATAACATATTGTACAAAGTATAGACAATGTTGTTAATGTGGAATATTTCTTAATGCAAAAATAGTGAAAGCTAATAAGCCAATGACTTGAATAATCCTTTTAATTATATAGATAGAGATGAAACATCGAATTTTCCCAGTGACAGAAATCACGGTAAATCACATGTGAAAATTATCGTTTATTTTCACTCTCGGGTTTTTTCCCGTGGAAACATCACTATGGTTTTGTACTATACAAATATTCATCCGCCATTCATAAAATTTAGAATTAGGCATTAAAATTTTACGAAAACAATTTTGATCTATATAATAAATAGGATAATCAATCGGGCATCGTGAATATCCAAAATATGATCACTCGTGCCGCATAAAGCATTAGATTAAACTCGTGCGCGGAAACAAGTTCCGCGCACTCGTTTAATCAGATGCGTAATGCAGCACTCGTGATCATATTTTGGATATTCACTCCGCCCAATTAATTATCCTATAAATATACTGCAGTAATAGGAAACCTGTATGGATCCTGATTATGGTATGGCACAGTGATTTTGTTGGAATTTTTCAAAACTGCCCCTGCCTTTTTTATTGGGAAAATATGCATAATTTTATGAGAATTGGGAAAATTAAAATAAAGTTTTCTTTATATAAAATCTTGAGTTTTAGGTAAATATTTTTAATCTTATGAAGAACTGGGAAGAAAATAAATAACAAACTATAGATACCAATCATATAGCAAGCTAACATATCATATACCATTTTTCTGCTTCAAATTTTATCTTTTGGGAAATTTAAATCCTCATTTGGGAAAAATTTAAGCCATTTTTTGGACATTTAGGGAAACTTTCTCTAGGGAAAAGGCCTTATTTCTGAGGTAAATATAGGCAAACAAAATCACTGTGGCAGTACAGCTATTTACACGAATGACAAGTTCAAATACATGTATAACACAGGAAAATTGACCTATTTATCAAAACAATATGCACAGTTATCACCTTGTTCTTTTTATCAGTGTCTAAAGCAACCTAATTACACTATAACAGGTAACCATACCTGGTCTTAGACATTTGAGTGGAATAATTCTCTGAGACAGGATATGATTGGTGCTGGCATCAATGACAACAAATCTAATGAAGGCCAAGTCATGGAACATCACCTATGTAAACAAAAAGGAATAACTGACTACATAAATGATAACTGATTATGATAATACACCAACCAATTCAATAATAATTTGTTTTATACGGTTAAAGAACTAATAATGAAAAATTATAGGCTATCAATAATGAACTTTCATTTTTTTCACATATCCTAAGAATTAAAAGGATTGCTTGATTGAATGTTTGCTGACTGTTCAGGAAGTAATATTTTAATTAAATTATTTGATTATTGAAATGTGGTTTGATATCACATTGGAAAATTTTTCAGCTACATGCATGCATTTTTTATTTGTGAGAAAGCCAGAAGACCAGACAAAAACCCTTGACATATGGCAGGAAATTTCATCTTTTCACTTTATGTTCCCATTATAGTGATGAAAAATTCCACGATATGTTACCTGAAATGTGAACACATCATTCCAGATTGGATTGAGTGAGTTTCTGGAGACCACCTTGGTTTTGTGTTTAGCACTGTCCACTTGTATACCAATAATTTCTACCTCTACATAGGTACTGGCTGTGTGTGTATTGCTAATGTACTGACCGGATATTACCTGAAAATACAAACATGTATTTGGTTTATACAGTTTCAAATAAAGGAGGGGAAATTAGCTAGCTTCCTCTTAAACAGCAGATTGTTATCGCATTAGTATGTAATTGTGTGTGTGATTATGATAATCTAAATGGTAAATTGTTCATATAGTAAAAGCCCATATATCAGTGTAGAAAATTGTTGATGATGTGCAATGACACGTCCTGTGGCTTACATCCTCCTAAATGAGGTTTCCTAATATGTCTGCCAATATGGTAGACAAAAAAAAGAACATTCAGTGCACAAATATAATAGTACCTATCACATAAGGTTCATATGAAATGAGTAATCCTCATATGTTTTAACTCAAATATTCCCCTAACCATAGACCACCACTTTTCTAATACCCCATTTTTCAAGAAAAAGGATGGCTTGACAAGACAGGAACTTCTTGAATAGGTTATGCTTGTTGTACTTTCAGCTCATGTCAGATTTCTCTAAGGAACAAGATCTACATAAACCTTACATGTAGAGTAAGCAGTGTTGCATGTAATCCATCAAATTCTTTGTCCCAGGGATTAAAATGATTGTACATCATGTGACTTTTGTCCCACATTACAGCTGGTTTCAGGACATATCCACTCTGTCCATTCTGTTCAAACATTGCTGTATTCAAAGCCATATTAGTATCTGAAGTTAAAAAATTATTTAGTGTGAGTGTGATCACAAAAATGCACATATCAAATGGTGAAATGTGGAAAAAGTGAAATAAAAATTTGGTTAATCAGCTTCAATGAGTGAGAATAAAAATGTGAAGCTCTGAAAGATATATATATAAATCAATTTTCTTCTCATGACAAATCTAGCATAAAACTTACCATCTGTTTGATAATTAAGAGCTGCCATTTGTATACCAAAAGCCCAAAATATGACAGGATTGAAGTTGGAGGAGTCAATCTTCATTGCAGATGGATAAGTTCTCATCAACTGTTTCTCTGTATGAGTGCGACAGGTTAAGGAATATGTTGTTTACAAATAATTCATGTTTCTAAGTATACCATTGATTACATTTACCATAAAAATTGTGACACAAGAACAAACTACTGAATGTAGTTTATAATTACAGCATCTATCTTAAAATAGTAGTATTTAAATATTTGGACATGTATACAGAAATTATGCTTGACAATGCATCAATGTTTCTCCTGACAGATGATGGGTATTTTTGGGCATGATGCAGGCCTGTCAACTTTTAAAAATCTCCATGGGGGTTTTTTATGCGCCAAAAAAAAAATTGCGCGCGAAAGTCTTTTCTTTTACAGATACATGGTTCTTTGTGTGACTGGCAGTAGCTGCATGCTTTGCAACATCATTAATACCCCCATGATCAACTTTGAAATCTTTATTACATAATTTACAATATGCATGTGAGTCACCCTGATGGGATTTACTCAGCCACGTACTGTACTTAGAATCGTTCAACCATTTCTCTAGAAAACGGCACGAGGACCGTTTTTTCTTACTCGGAGGAGTGACAACCATGCTTAATTGAACTCATCTAAAACTGATGATATTTTGTGAAATGCCCATATATATATACGAATCAGAAAAAATGAATACATTTCACGGTATCAAAACAGCATCCAAGCAGACTTCTTTAAACCCGTTCCGCCCATTCAAGTTTTTTTCATTAACCCTTTTGATCTTTTTGATTGAGTAATTAAAAACCCCAATTAGGAATGTAGTTAATAATGGTTAAAATTAATTATTTTTTACCAAAGACTAATAAAATTACCGTAATCCCATTACGACAACAACACCCAAGCTCCGAATTTCAATTTAACTAATCATCTTATTAGGAACAAATTACTCATAATTATGTATCACTCGACTTTTGGATACAACAAGAAAAACAATAAAAATGTCAAATTTATGGCTTTAATTAACTCTATGCCACCAGGTCAATTGGTCTTTAGATGAAGCGTAAAATTAGCCGACATCGTTATGAAACGAATAATTTGATTGGATGTTGTGGACAGTTGCTTCCCATGGTTGAAAATCGTGATTTTCCAAATTTTATCGGTAGGCATTGTTCAAAATCAGGTTTTTCATCCATTTTAGAAACCCAATATCGGGTTTCGGGTTTTCACAAAATCAAGACCCGAAAATCGGGAAAACCCGCGAAAATCGGGAAAGTTGACAGGCCTGATGATGGGTTTTTTTGGGCATGATGGGTTTTTTTGGGCATGATCCAACCTCTATTTAACTATGTTTGTTTGTTTATAGAAATACAAGTCAATATGACAGGAAATTTTAGTAAACTGATATGTGGAATTGTCTTTATTTACAACATCAAATTCAAGCGTTTGGAATCTTTTGTAAAAGGATATTTAATAACTCCTATGGGACTACGACGACACAACTGTTTTGCTTTGTTTTCATTGAGTGATGATACTTGGTAACATGCTGGAACACTGTCTGGCCTTCGCTGTCGGACTATATTGGACGATACACTAACTTCACTTTTGTCAGACAGGATCGTAGGAGTACTGGGGTTACTGGTCAGTATACCACTCCGTCTGATGCCCTTCTTCTTCAGGGAGGTATTAGGACTTATGGTTAAACCTAGTAGAATAGTACAATAATTATAATTATTCTTATTGTTCAAATAATTACTGTAAAACCTAAAATATATTACTATGGAACCCCAAATTTTTTTCATAATCAAAACATGTTTGATTAATATTTAGCCATGTTTAGCAGTGTATGCAACCAAAGACATAAAAAGTATTGCTGATAGTAATATAAATCAGACACCAATCTGCAAGACCATAACATCATTAGGTTTAGATGAGAAATTCAAATCAACTTGGCAGTTTATAATCCTCGATTAATAAGTAATATGATTTAAAAAATCAACTAATTTTTAAATAAAGACATCTACATAACTATTAGAGTCTCTGAATTTAATTAGTACAATAATAAAAGATAATAAATTAAGCAAATATGCCTCTTAAAGCAATAGTTTGTCTTATGTGACCTCAATATTATATGTTAGTCTGTAGTGCAGTTCATAGTAATTAAACATATTAGTGTCTGCCTGTCTTCTGTAATCCTATTTCAATGTTTCCTTGAAAGGTCATAAAGGCATAAAAAAAATACAATATATTAAATACCTCGAAACTTGATTGCCTGGAAATATACAACTAGATCAGACAACTCTTTAGCAATCTGACTTGTTTTCTTGTTCTGTTTGGATTTAATTGGGGTTTTGTCTATAGGCTCATCTTCAAAATGCCAGTCATCCGACTGAATTCTAGAACCTCGTCCAGTCCTATCACTGAATGATCCAGATGAAGGTCTAGAAAAAAACAACAAATTTACTGATAAAAATAAAATACATTTACCTTGTTATACAGTAAATATAGAAACTTTTGTGTGGGGTTTATTTTTACTTTTAGGTGATCATTGTATATGCTTGAAATTACACCACAACAGTTTAGAGATTAATAATACAAACGAGATATGTGTCTCCATCATGAATATTTGCACCACACAAACAGGACAAGGAAATAGAGAAAATAACCATGTTTACAGTATATGTATGTGATTTGTTTCATGGTCGATTATATTCTATTTAAAAACAAGTTTGTAATCAGTCAGTTGTAATAATTTGTAGACCGCTCATTAACTGATCATTTAACTGTGCTACTTTCTTGATAATCAGAGAGTCTTCATACCTCAATTTATTTTGGTTTCTTGTAACAACCTTTTTTCTTCTTCAATGCCACTAATTAATGGCGTACCAAAACAACTTTTTCTTACAATCCGTGATAATCATATGAATAGTATTGTATACCTAACAGCTGAATTAACTCCCCTGATGATCATTTGAATAGTATTGCATACCTGAGAGCTGAATTAACTCCCCTGATAATCATATGAATAGTATTGTATACCTAAGAGCTGAATTAACTCCCCTGATAATCATATGAATAGTATTGTATACCTAAAAGCTGAATTAACTCCCCTGATGATCATATGAATAGTATTGCATACCTGAGAGCTGAATTAACTCCCCTGATAATCATATGAATAGTATTGTATACCTAAGAGCTGAATTAACTCCCCTGATAATCATATGAATAGTATTGTATACCTAAGAGCTGAATTAACTCCCCTGATAATTATATGAATAGTATTGTATACCTAAGAGCTGAATCAACTCCACTGATAATCATATGTATAGTATTGTATACCTGAGAGCTGAATTAACTCCCAGATTATCATATGACAGTACTTAGTCCAAATCCATGACAGTTAACTTACCTTTCTTGGTATCATATGACATATTACTCAATCTATGCGACTTACCTTCCCTGATAATCTGATGGTGTGCTGCTACGTCCACGTTCATCTTGATCCACAGTCTGGCTGTCTTGACTGTCAACAGAGGTGCGAAGCTGTTCTTTGACTGTAAAATAAAGTATTGTCTGAGGAAACAAAACACTGGGGTCATTAAATAATTTTGAGCTAGAAAAACAAAAAAAATATTTGGGCTGTACAATTTTTTCCATCTAATACCAATATTTTATTCGCTACACATTAACATTTTCAGCTTATATATATATAAAAACATTGTATTTCTACAAATTCTTCTTCACAAAATACAGAATAGTGTAAACTGATAATAATGCATGTGTAATATGAGCCAGTCACAGCTGCGTTTTAGTATTCCTAGAAAAAAATCATTATTTCTTGTACATATGCACATCTATATATAATGTCCTTATTAATTACAAAATTTAATGAAATTCTGTTTTTTAGAGAAGTAGTGCTGACATAGTTTCAGTACCATAATTTAGTAGAAATTCTATATTCAAAGGGACATAACTCATAAAAAACTATGATGAGGTATCATTAAAAAAAGAAATCAGCTGAAATCTACCAATTGTGGACATCATTTAGTCCCAAATATTTTACATAGTGAAATCTGCATTAACCATAACTATGGTACAGAAACTTGTGTTGGGAATAGGGTCAATTTATAATGAATTTAAAAAATCTGATAAAATTGTGCTCTGTTTATACCGGATTCCAATTTATTCAGGGATTGTTCCGATAGGTTTCCCTGCACTTTCCCAAGATTTAAATTTAGTATTCTGAAAAATCTATACCATACGTATAATAATAATATTCTAGTTATATGATATTTATTTAAAGTCAACTAATATTGTCTAAATAAACAAACTAGCCATTTGATGAGCACCCATTGTGATATAATTATAGAGAATTACCATCAGTTAATTCATCATCATCCTCTTCGTCATCATCGTCTTCCTCAAAGTCAGTAGACACCATACTGTTAGTACGTGGACATGAAGGAACCTATCAAAGTACAAGTTATATTGCTTCTAAAGTTAAAATAATAAAAGTGAGGTCAAATTTGCTCAAATAAAATCAGCTGACTTGGATATAAATGAAAAATGGGCAAGAGGCAAATTTTGTTTGGCCTTCAACGAGATGAACTAATTTTTTAACACATGCTTACAACATGCAATTTCATTCATTTAGAATAGAGATTAAAAACCACTACAAGACTTGATGAGTGATTGTACATTTTTCTTGGAAATTTTGTATTGTTCACCATGTATTCACTGTTTGTTCTAATTTTAATATTTAGAGTGTTCTCTTTTTGTCTTATTTTGTCCTATGGGAACATGTTAAAAGATTACATTTCCAGCCATTAATGGGCGATTCAGAAAACTCTTCAGAAGTCTCTGACAGACATTTCTTACCTTTTTCAAAGAATATCCTTCCTGGTCCCTGGCCTTTTTGTACTTAATGAGTATTTTGTATTTCAGTTGGTTGGGGGATGGTAACTGAGGATCTTCACAGAAGTCACTCTCAAACAGGAAACTTGTCACAAGTTTATCTCCAAACACACTCTAAAAAAATCAATGTGGGTTTTTATTTATTTTTAACATATAAATGATAAATCATAAGAAACTATGCTATGAACATAAGAATTTTGAAGAGATTTCCTTGTTATCACTATACATTTAATAGTTCAGTATCTGGTCCTCATAATATCAAAGACTGTGATTGTCATCTCTTTATCTGAGTCTCTATGAATTTCTACATGAAATAAAAGTAATTCTGAATCCGAATTACTAACCAATGTTTCAATCCACACATAATTTTGATTAACTACATACGATAACTAGACAGCGAAATCACTTTTTATACATTTACTGGTACTAGCCATGCATATTTTATACCTACCATTATTTCTGTTTTATACCTATAATACATTTTGGCCATATACTATACATGTTTGGCCATTTCTTCAGTGTTCTATTTTTCTATTTTTATACTTGCTAGACATTTATATTACCATATTTCTGTTACAAAATATTTTTGCCATTCTTTCTATTTTTGTAACTAATTAATTGTTTGGCTATTGTTTTGTTTTTATGCTTATATTACAACCATTTTTGTCTGTTTTATAATTACAATATATTTGTAGACATGTTTTTATACTTTTAATCAAATTTTGTGCGTTTTTTCTGTACTTATACTTACACTGAATATTTGAGCCATTTTCTGTTGTTGGGGAACAGAACAGTGATTTTCTATAGACAGTATCACTGGGTATGGTGATGTGACAAAGGCACTTTTATTTATGGCCTCAACTGCAGACTGAAAAGAAAGTTGCCTGATAAATAAATCATCTCTAAATACAGAATTAAATCACCTATCATATATTTTCTTTTTAAAAAGTAGTACAGTACATACTCACACATAAGTAGGGAAATTGGGAGTTAAAATTTGGTTTTAGAGAAGGGTTACGACTTATAAGCGAGTCATACCACAAGAGGAAAGAATTCCGGTCGAAGTTTGAAGGCCATACATAGATCACCAACTATAAAGATATAGACAGATATGTGATTAGTTATGCTAAATAAAGTATATTAAAGACATTAATAAAGATTGTTTTTACTTGTGTATTGTTTATTTTATCCAGTTTCCATATTTCCATTCGTATTTACCACTGTTTACACATATCAATTTATTTGTATATATTGCATAATACCTCCGTTGATGTCATGATACAACTAAAAACCGAAAATCAAGATAAACTAACTAATACATATATGCTACAGAATTCGTTTTTTCATCAATGAATATTTTAATTTACAAACCATATTCCTTCATATTTTGTATTTTAGCTGTCATTTATTTTAAAAACTCTGCTTTAACTATTAAATAATTACCAAAATGAATATTTGTATATCTACTTGTGTTTGTCATTTTTATGGCAAATTCAGGGAGATAATTACGTTTACATTTTCAAAACAGGTGTACACTAGTGTAAACAAACCACTTACGATAAATGACAGGCGATATTTAACTCATAAAACACAAGAAACAAATAACAAACAAGAAGTCTTACTGATATAATGATTTTTATTTACAAATTTGGAATGTTTATTTGATTCTGACCTGATGTCAACACGTCTGTCTTCCGACCGACTTGTACGAGGGTAAACAGCAAAATACCAGATTTCAAGGCCCAAAAAGACCCCCAGACTTATATGGAGACAGACTTTTAAGGGAGCATCTACGATAAATTTGTGAAATAAAATACAAATTCTCCTAACAACATATTACGGTCATGACTTGAATACATGGTATATGCAAGTTGTTTTTTTATGACATCATTATTTTTATTTTAACCAATCAACTGCTGAGAACACACATATTCACTAGTGAAGAGAAATATTTTTCCCCAATCGGTCAAGTGGTTTGAATATTACATAAAAATGAGATTTTATATATTGGAAATAATACAGTGTATACCCATTACTTCCAGTGAATATATGCTTGCATGTCACATAAATGTGATTTTGTTCAAACATATCTATTGTTTATACATATTTCTTACAAATTTCTGATTCATTCTAATTAAATGTGGTTGATTATCTTACTTGAACTTGTCCACCCAAATAAGGCTACCTAATTCTCTTACACACAGCATTAAGGAGCATATATAGACTCCTGACACAGAATTAGAAAATGTGGTAACATGTCTAACTGTATGTATACAGTTACTCCAGTATGTCAGATGGGACACAGATGCCCCGGCTAAATGAAGTCCCAAACAGGAAGTAGTTGTCCGACAGGTCTGAAAGTCGCTTAGGACGTATAACTTGTGATACTGAACAACCCTGCCAAAATTCAAATTGTTCTCATGAATGGTTTCTGAGAAAAGCTTGACGTAAATTTGTATGGACGGACGTACATACATACCTACAATTAAAATCCTGCTTACATTTTGGTTTGCTACACTGAAGAGAAAGTATGCATAACAACATCAAACTGTCCCCATGTTATGGCTGAAAGTTTGGTAACATCCATTCACTCTATCCTTCAAACTTACTTTAAATGAAATCTTTGTTGTGAGTGTATGTCCATGGTAAATGATAGGATTTCCATCGTCACCATCCCAACAGTCTAATTCTACACAGCGACAGCCCAGCAGTAAAACCTGAAATAAGTAAACAGGTGTACCACTTTATCTAAATATACAGAATATTGGGAAAAAAAAAACATTTTGGCAACTCAAATTACTAGTGTGAGCATTACGCCTTATCATTGAGGTCAATGTAAAAGTCACATCCACATAACGAGACTATCGAGAATAATGATTATAATAACAAAATATTTATTCACATTACATAGTAATACAAACCTGGCTGTATAGTTCCGAGGAGGACTCTCCAGTCAGCTGGTGGTTTGTTAGATATGTATTGTGGGATGATGCTATGTAATAATGAGACAGGGGTTGTTCCATGTCCTAAAAAAGTCAACATAATATAAGGCAAAATACAAAACTGAACATAAGCATGTATTCTATTCAAATAGAACAATAAAAAGTCGACATGAAATAATATGGAAATAGTGTGGATAGTATTCTATTGAAAAATAAAATAGGGTCATAATTTCATAAAAAAATACATAGGACAAGAAGGAAATCAAATTTGATCTGTAGTTCATCACTGTTGACTCACATACTAAAAATCAAATCAATATCAACAGGCATTTGAAACTGGAAAACTGTTATTTGTAAGAAATTTTCAAGGGTCAAAAATCATCGAAACAGAACAATATTAAAACTTGATCTGCGACTCATAATGGTTAACTCACATACCAAATATCAGCTCAATATCTGCAAGCATTTGTAAAAAGTAAGAAAAACTGTTATTTAAAAGAAATCTTCCATCCAAGGGCCATTTTAGGATTTCAAATTATAAACTAGATATCAGTGAAATGGTATCCAACTCTATGGGCCCTGCCGATCTTGAGGTCATCAACCATTGGTATGTGACACATCTATACCCAAATAACAAATATCAAAAGCCTACCTCAAAAGTTAAAAAAAAGTTATAGCTCAACGTGATTAGTTTTATATGGACAGACAGACAGACTGATCACTATTAGGGCGTCCGCCACGGCAGGGCCCTAATTATGCTAATACAGACAGACAGACTGATCCCTATAGGGCATCCGCCACTAAGTGGCAGGGCCCTAATTATGCGAATAAAAAAAAATAAAAATTTATTAAATAGTATAGAACTGATTTACATGAACACAGAATTAGAAAAGTTTTTTTGCTCTTAAGTACCAGCTTTTTTAAGACTAAGGGTAGTTTCCAGTATAATTTGATAATGAGATAGTCATGTGGAACTTGCAAATACCAGGACAACATTCTTGCTATATGCAGCATTTTTCAGCACCTTTTAAACAACTATTAATAATTATTACATGAATAGAATTTTGTGTGTTTTTGATTGGTCTAAAAACTTCTTTTGGGTCAAGTTTAATCACAACAGTACTAAAATCACATCAAAATATATTTATTTTTGTCTGCTGCACAGTTATATGCCAAAAAAGACTACAAGCAGTCAAGCAGAATAATAAATTAACCTATTTTACCCTCAACATAGATAGAAAAGTACATGTATGTGTTTATAACCTGTATATGTCTATATAACCTGTATGGGTTTTTAACAAAAATCACTTCAATACAATTGACACATCTGCTGCTAAAAGATTTGCTATGATATGTGAGGATATGTTAGTAATAAAAGCAATTACTGAATGATATACAATCACAATTATACAGTTACTGACTTAACTTTAGATTGCTATGGGGCAATCTCTACCAGAGAAAATGTTATATTCACAGAGCCCTGGGCTTTGTCAATATCTCTTTTAACTGTTCAAAAACATGATATTGCACGCACTGAGCTGCCATAATTGTAAAGGTATAATATTACATTTTCTCAGAGTTAGAAATCTCTTTTATGACCTTTATCAATGTCAACTAGAAAATCTGTGGGCAATGCTTACTAACTAATTCAGTGGTGTAGGTGGAGTTGCGATCGGAGATGGGCACCCCCTTATTTCTATGACAAATGTTTTTCTATTGAAAACCCCAATTATCATTCCCATCAAAATGTTTAATCAGGTGCACAATGGCACTATGTGACAAAGATTCTGTGAAAGTTGATCAAACTCCATTCAGTGGGGTAGGTGGAGTTGCAGATCAGAGATGGGTAGCCTTTTAAGTAAATGACAAAGTCCATGTTCTGTTATGGGAAACCCCAAATATCATTCCGATCAAAAGGTTGAATATTAGGTTCTCAATAGGACTATGTGACAAAGGTTCTGTGTAAGATTCCTCAAATTCATTTCAGTAGTGTAGGAGCAACTGCACATAAGAAAAAGTGCAACAAATGGAAAGACGGATGGACTGATAAAAACGGATGGAAACCTCCATCACTATATAATAATAATTGTATAATATTAAGCATTAAACGAGAGTTTCCAAAAATAAAAAAAGATCCAAAACATGTTCTGTACAATTTTTGAAAAAAATGATCTGTAGTCCAAGACTTTCTACGAGCTGGCCATACCTATGATAGCCTGGATATGTCTGTAAGATTATGTTTATATCACAAATAAATCTATATGTTTAAAAGTATGTTACCATGGAAAATAAAAAAACTTACTACCATTACCTCATCATTGTGTTTGGTTTTCTCATAGATATAAGCATAATTATCCTTGTCCATTAAAAACCGGGAAAATCCTTCAAATGACAGACAATTGTTGTTACGCAATACTGGATCAGGTTCATGTCGCTACAATACAATTAAATAAATATCAGCTGTTGCTGCATCTAATGGACTTTTGAGGTTTCATTCCACATTAAGCAATTTTTAAGCTTTATAATGACATAAGGATACCCTAGTACCAGTGAGAACCACGGGTAATTGTAAGAAAAATTGACAACACTTTTGAATATACACTGTGAAAATTCTAGGGAACTGTCTTTATCATACAAAGAAATATGATTTTAAAGAATAGTATAAGTAAACAAACAATACATACAACAGTTAATTTCCATTAAAATTATAAACCATAACAAATTATATTTTTACAATATTACTTATAAAGGTCTCCGGACCACAGTTGACCACGTGATCATATTTGGTGTACTGGATGACCATTGTTTTTCAATGAAGCAGACCTTGGTAATTTTCGACAAACATCAGAAATACTATTTAAGTAACTAACTGTTTTTGTTCAAAACTGTTGACATTGACTCAAAGTAAAACAATATATTTAATTTGTATCATTAATTAGCAATTAATTGATTTAATAAAGCTGTATTTCATGGTCGAAAAATAAAATTAAAAGGCGACTTCAATTATGGATCGTATACCTAATTGAGATTTTTTCTAATTTGCTACAATACCTGAATCAGATGAATAATTTCCTCATCATGGAGATGTTGGTCTTGATATTCTTCCAGGAATTCCTTAAACTCCTTCAGACCAAGACATCGGTTCTGTATGCTTTCAACTCCAGCACAGTTTGTAACAATACTAGCTACAGCGATGGCATCACAAATCTTATGTCTTTGTATGTTATCTTGTGACAACTCATACAAACTATTCCTTGTTATTACACCTACAAAGAAGAAATAATACAATTAAAATTCTCTTCACAATTCTAAAGTGTTTATACTATTTCAATGGATCTTCTGGAATCACACTACCCGTAGAGAAAAGTGACCAATCACATTTAATTAAATACACTGACCATCAAAATACAAAAATCTTGTAACATAATTTATTGCTTTCCCAAAAAATTCTCAATATTATTTTGTTTACCATGTCTATATTAATATTTCTATTCACTACAATAAAAATGCACTGCATTATGCAGATTTATGATACAACTTAACTACTATAGACAAGTTTTTTCAATTATCCCCCTTAGTTAAGATAGCCGCCGCTGAAGATCGTCGTTATCGCGGCCGCCATTACATTCATGAAAGATGACATTTCTCAGTGGGATATACATGTTTACAAATAATGTATATATTAACTAAATTACCATAAAGTCGCCATAGCAGGTGACTTTCAGTTAGATACTAATTAAAAGGATAATAATTATAATTTATTTAATTTGTTTTTTCTCAATTTTTAAACTTCTGTCTTATGCACTTGTAATACAAGTGCAACTGGTATAATACAAGTGCAACTTGTATTCCACATTTTCCGTCATGCTAGTACTGTTTTACACTCATATTACAATTATTGTTGTTTTCAACCAATTATGTTGACATATTTAAAATGAAATACAGTAATAATAAACAAGTACTATCTTTAAAAAAGATAACCGACGCAGTAAAGATATAAATTGAGTTATGCATTGAACTACGAATCGCCTTTATTGTCATACAAATTCCCCGTTTCAATAGACCAGAAATGTTTGATGGAAATTTTTTGGGGGAAGTACTGACGGACAATTATTACTACGTGAATGAAATCATGAACCTATAAATTAACACTAGTCCCAGATGAAACGAGTTTGAAATTATTCATTTATACATGTGTGCCCCCTTTTATTTACGTGTTTTCGATATTAACAGATTTACCAAGCATACAGTTAACCTAAAATTGATAATGTACATACAACTACATGTACTTTGCTGTACATGTACATGTATTCCAGAAAGTTTATTGCTATTATGTATTGAAACCCAATGCCTAAGATATAGAAATGAAGTTTTTCTGCGAGCACCAAAGCAGTTATACAATAATGTAAACAAATTGAATATTAGAATTTTTTAAATAAAATGTTTATAGTTTAAAATTTACTGAATAAGCAAAGTATACTTTACAATTAGAGCCACAACTCTCTATCTATGTGTGTACTACGACGGACGCCCAAGAACAATAATACATTTAATTTAATATCAACATGAATATAAAATGATTGTTAATTTGTATTTAGAAATTAATTAAAATTTCGTCTCTTCGTCTTTTTAATCCTCCATAAAAGCCCGCTAAAATCCAGCGTGTTAATATGCATTTAATTTGCGCTGTACTTCAAATAAAAAATATTTAACATTATTGTACAAGTTGTTTGATATAAAATTTTACAAACTGCAGCCCATCTCTATCGTTCTTTATACTTAAATTGCACTATGAAATAATTTTATAAACAAACAGACGGTAAAATCTAATAATAATAGTACACAATTTGAAAGGTGAATTACCACCCTGTTCCGAGCCCCTGTCCAATTTACTACCCTGTTCCGAACCCCCGTCCAATTGGTTTTTAACCAATCAAGAAACAGAATTACGAGAGGTGAAGTGTCATGAGGTCAAAGGGTAAAAAAACTAGACATTCAACAATATTTAATTATTCACACATCTACATCTCTTATCAATTAAGTCACCAGGTAAATTGACTATTTAAAAACAAATTACTAAAATGTCGTCGAAATGTTTTAAAGAAGAAACGAGCACTGTTACACTTAATATTTTATAAACTTTCGGTGTTCTTATAGATCTTTTTACATGTATCATAAAATGGTCGATTCAATTACTTTACTAAATGAAAACAACAACTTCGAATGAAGATGTCATATCTTCATTCGAAGTTGTTGTTTTCATTTAGTAAATGAAGGAATATTTAGCTTAACTAAGCGAGGGAAAAGTAAATCGTCAATTGTAAACCTCCTATCTGCCATGACCTTGTCGCAGGGTAGTAGGTAATCTAAAACACTCTTTGCAACAATAAATTTGTCACTTTCCCGTCCCTTGAATGCTATGGAAACTCTGTTCATGGGTACTATTATTACAAGATATTTTTGCGGTAATGTGCGATTTGTAGTTGCTAAAAGTTTCGGCTCTAGTTTTTAAGTTGGAAGGTCTTGGAATAAATGTTTCAACACAATCTATGATAACAAAAATACTGGGATAATTCTCCCTACAAGATTCAGGGCAACAAAATCGAATTGTAACCATGAAACTAAGTTCGTCAATTTCTGTGCAAGTACAGATGTATCCAATAATTGAAGATTTTACTGGCTAAATAAATACCATACCTACGGGCTAAATCATAAAACAACAAGTTTAGTCTTAGTCGCATCAAACTAAATATTTTTAATCAGCTATACATCCATCTGAAACGAATGTCATAGCTTCTGTTAATGTGAAAAACAAATCCTTTGTCACCCCGGCCCTGTGTACACGAGCGAGTCACTGTCAGTTTGTATGCTGCCAAGTGCAGTCGTACCCGTTTCTGTTTTAACCTAAGCTATTTTTTCGGTCGTAAGTGTGAGATTTGTCTGCGGACAAACAACATGTTTTTGTTGATTTTAACAAACTCGCGTACGTTTTCTATGCAAGTAGATGCATTTATTTCGAAATCTTTTTTTTCATGTCCGTTTCCATAGAGGAACATGCTTCATCATCTAATCTACGTCGTTTGCGCGGCACTTTTCAATGTTTGCGTCGGGGGCGCCGTCTAAGAAACCCACAAATACTGTTTTCGTTTTTTTCTGTTTAATGCCTTTGTCCAATGAAGCCTGTTTTCATTGTTTCGGGCATGATATGCAATTTGTATGGAACCAAATAAGCACAGTCTTCATGTTTTAACGCTTTTAGATTTTGCTGGTCCCACGCTGCCAAAAAAGTCTAAAAAAAGCGTTGGACGGCAGCGGATTCTCTGACATGTTTTTGTCCATGTAAATTACACAACGATAGCTTCCATTCGTTTAATTTACGGCGATTATTTGTACAACTATTAACGGCACAAGATCCACCATCACCATCACTATCCTTGTAATTTCCTAAATTAGACATTTTAAAAACAAAAATATATAAATATATTATATACTTTTACTTATGTTTGTTATTGATAATCAATATAGCACCAGCAATTTATTCATGAATACTATGGCTGACGCACCACGTGACTCATTAATGGCAGCGCACATGCAGCGAGAGATAAGCGATTGATAAACCCGTCTATAAAATCCCATGAAACCTAATAAATCTGGTCAAGGTCAGTATACTGACCACTATTATTCATTACTTGCATGTTTTCTTTTTACAATTAACCTCAGTATTCTTCCCCTCCCCATGTTAAAACAGGCAAATATTTTTATCCATGTGGCAGCATGTTTAAATGTTTCCTGAATGTTACTGATCTTCAGCCTTTTCATTACACAAGCACCACAAGTCCCTACCCACTAACCAGCAAATACAAAATTTCTCATATAGTTACATTGCAACCACTTTTAATATCCATACTGGTTAACAATACTTACAATAATCTGCACAAGGTGGGACATATCCCTGGGGTTGGACTACAGCTGTATCTTTGGTACTAGGTTTACAAGACAAGGCAAACTGTTCAAATAAGTCTTTCAAGTCTCGTCGACATCTCAGGCTAAATGCTTTAAATAAATCAATAAAATCCAGGAATGTCAACTGCGTGGAATGTGTGATTGAGCTGGTTTTGTTGTCCATTGAACGAATTCCAAGTGACATTCGCCTCCGTTTAGAACGGTAACAGTTTGTAAAACTAAAGGTAAGGCTTCGTGGTCTTTCTCCAGACCCATTTTTTAATAATTGCTCCAAGTTAGGATCACTTGTATTGAGAGATTTTTGTAAATCATATGCTTTAGACATCCCTGAGTGTTTATCGTTTATTGCACTGCTTCCTGGAAGTTTTGGACTAGATTCCTGAAAGACAATGTCAAACTCAATCATTATTATATATCAATTTTATACTTCTTATCCTGTAAATTAATTACCACACACAGATTTATATCTCCACATAGGAAATAACCAAGTGGAAAAGATTTTTTTATTATATATAAGTTTTTAAAGCAGCAAAAAAACTAAGTGTAAAAAAATCATTTACGGGTAGTAACTCCTATAAAATTTCAACTGATAATTATAAATCTGAATCTGAATTGGACCATATATGCTATGCACATTTACATTGATGAGAGACTACTGATAAAGGAGAAAATTGTAAAAAACTAAAGACAAAAGTTTGTAATTTTAAAATACATTAATTAATTTGGTCTTTTAATTTTAAAATTCTTACATCAATCTACCAGAAGAAATAAAGCTACTTTAATAATTTCAATAATTTTGTTAAGTTCAAAAAGATGAACATTATAATTCAGACAGTACGACTTTGAGAAACATTTTTTTTTAAGAAGACACGTATATCAAGTCTGGTTTTATTTTGCATGACTGTTTTCAAATGTTTCTGTTAGACTACTTTTTTGACAAATAAGCCCCTTTCAGATTAAAACTGAGGTTTGTTTTTTCTTTGAATGTTATTTCATGGCACTTTCCACAAGTATCCCTGTATATCATGCCATTCAATTTGTATTGCAGTACCTCATAAGAACCCCTAACTTTTGGCAGGAAAACTGGCAATTATTGTCAGTAAAAGTAGAAAAAGAGTCAAGCACAACCTGCCAGATACTCTTTGTTTGTTTGTTTGTTTAATGCCACTTTCAGCATTTTTTCAGCTATATTATTGCTTCCAGTATTCATTGTGAGAGGAAATACGAGTACCCAGAAAAAACCTCCAATCTTTGGTAGAAACACAACCTGCCCGATGTGAAACTCTAAACTTGCAACCAAGTGAATGTAGCTAATTTTCCTAATTTATGATGCAATTGTTATTTTAAAGAACAATTTTGATATTACACTTAATGCAAGAAAAATATCTCACAAAGTTTGACCAAAACGAATATAAGGAATGAACAACGATATTTCAAAGGGTGCAACAAGAAAAACTTTGTTTATTTAATATTTTTTGTGTTCTATTAGACAACACTTTCTAATTTAGAAATGGAATACTGAGTGTGAAATCTGCTTTCGCCCAATTGAAGAACAAGTTGGAAAATCATAAAGTTGAATTTTAAGAAAAACTTACCTTTGAAGTTGTTATATATCCACTAGATCTCCTAGAACCTTGGCCATCTAACTCAACACTCTGAAAAAAAACCCACAAATTTTTAATTTTCAATTCTTTAGTCATTTATTGCCAATAAATGTCTCCTTTTCCCTGCAAGTAAAAATGATGTGTTATCAAAATTTTTAATATTTACATTTATGTCTTTAAGAACTTTAGTTTCTGTTAGACTGATTATAAGCTTACCCTCTTTATATTTGACCTTAAACTAGAGAATCCTGAGAAATTCAGAAATGCCATATTTTATCACTATCTGTGACAGCACATCAAAATTACTTCCTACAGCAAGGAGTAATATGCGCTATTTGTTTGCTTGTAAAAGATGAAATAGAAACATCAGAGGACTTTATAATCCATGAAATATGATCCGACTCCTTGGCCATATGTTTGTCTAAAGGAACATAAGTCTAATTTGATTCCTGTTTGTTCAAGACAGTACACAGTGTACTGATATTAATCCACCCACATGGTACATGTATAAGTAATTAAGTAAATAACTTATTATTATTATTTTACTATTATTTGTATTTTGTTACAAAATTAACAATATATATTAATTTTCTGGTAGCAAGTACTTATAATATCTGGTCTAGAAAGCCTTAATTTATCTATTTGAAAACAACTCAAACATTTTAGGGATAACAATATTGGGTGTGATTGTAGAATCATAATTAATATTATATAACTGAAATCCAATTAATAGTCACATTATGTAATTATACGTTTGATTAACTAATCCATTACTGGGTACTGTAACAGACATACATATACACCAATATAATTTTCATGACATGAAATAAAACACGTGCCACATTGTTTGGTCTTAGTACTGGTACATTCTTGTACATCCTCTTTATCACTTTGCAATAAAACAATAAAGTACTACCGGTAAATAGTGACAAAATTACACATTTAAATTCTTAATCAAAGGCAGCAAAGGCACTCGCAAATTTTATTGAAAAATCCCAAAAGTATCCATTATCTATCTCTGTGACAATAATGCTGTTTTTGTAAAGTGACTTTTTTTAGCACCTAACATCTCTTGCTGGGAGTTACAAATCTTATGCTTTGTATAAAAGGAAGCATTGAATTCACAACCTGACGTGAGTAAGTTATCTCTCCTGCATTGCTGGTTCACTCTAGCCCATGTCTACCAATACACCTGCCATAACATAAGGGTGTTAACAAAATCCATCGACTGTATTTATAATAGAACACAAAGTCTAACATCATTCCAAAGATCTGTATCTGGGATAAATTGTGTGCAGGTAATTAATTAAGAAAATTATAGAATTAAATAACATGACACACTAACAGTAAACAACAAACCTTTGAAGAAGAAAAACTGCTGCTATTTTTCTTCTTAAATGGTCCAACAATGTTTGGAGTCCACTTGGATGATGATGGAGTAAGGTCCTGTGACCCAGATGTTTGTGGTCCAGCTGACCAACGACGTCCACCAAAAACCTAGAAAAAGTAATTAACCAATGCAATTAACTTTTAATACATGTATGTATATGTAATAGCGAGCACATGCAGCACTGACTTGAGCTACAGTGGTACCATACAGCCAAACACACATGGAGGCAGCACTGACTTGAGCTACAGTGGTACCATACAGCCAAACACACATGGAGGCAGCACTGACTTGAGCTACAGTGGTACCATACAGCCAAACACACATGGAGGCAGCACTGACTTGAGCTACAGTGGTACCATACAGCCAAACACACATGGAGGCAGCACTGACTTGAGCTACAGTGGTACCATACAGCCAAACACACATGGAGGCAGCACTGACTTGAGCTACAGTGGTACCATACAGCCAAACACACATGGAGGCAGCACTGACTTGAGCTACAGTGGTACCATACAGCCAAACACACATGGAGGCAGCACTGACTTGAGCTACAGTGGTACCATACAGCCAAACACACATGGAGGCAGCACTGACTTGAGCTACAGTGGTACCATACAGCCAAACACACATGGAGGCAGCACTGACTTGAGCTACAGTGGTACCATACAGCCAAACACACATGGAGGCAGCACTGACTTGAGCTACAGTGGTACCATACAGCCAAACACACATGGAGGCAGCACTGACTTGAGCTACAGTGGTACCATACAGCCAAACACACATGGAGGCAGCACTGACTTGAGCTACAGTGGTACCATACAGCCAAACACACATGGAGGCAGCACTGACCTGAGCTACAGTGGTACCATACAGCCAAACACACATGGAGGCAGCACTGACCTGAGCTACAGTGGTACCATACAGCCAAACACACATGGAGGCAGCACTGACTTGAGCTACAGTGGTACCATACAGCCAAACACACATGG
Source organism: Limnoperna fortunei (assembly GCA_944474755.1). Taxonomy (NCBI): domain Eukaryota; kingdom Metazoa; phylum Mollusca; class Bivalvia; order Mytilida; family Modiolidae; genus Limnoperna; species Limnoperna fortunei. Next base: position 77,017,835 of record OX104116.1, read on the forward strand.
AGGCAGCCATGTTTATTGAGCTACAGTGGTACCATACAGCCAAACACACATGGAGGCAGCACTGACCTGAGCTACAGTGGTACCATACAGCCAAACACACATGGAGGCAGCACTGACCTGAGCTACAGTGGTACCATACAGCCAAACACACATGGAGGCAGCCATGTTTATTGAGCTACAGTGGTACCATACAGCCAAACACACATGGAGGCAGCCATGTTTATTGAGCTACAGTGGTACCATACAGCCAAACACACATGGAGGCAGCACTGACTTGAGCTACAGTGGTACCATACAGCCAAACACACATGGAGGCAGCACTGACCTGAGCTACAGTGGTACCATACAGCCAAACACACATGGAGGCAGCACTGTTTAGCATAGTGTTACTGAGTATGGAATGGAACAGATGTTTTTGCTAGTTAATTTGTTTGAATGGTGTTTAATGCCACATTCAGCAATTTTTTAATCGTGTTGTCCAGTTTTTTTGGGTGAGTTAGCTGTAGTGCCTGGATAAAACCTGTCACCTTTGGTCAGAAACTGGCCTTGTCAAAATTTATGTGGAATTTGCATTGATTGGATGCATATATAATATTTTATTCTGCAACTACCCTAGGAATAAAGCAAAGCTTTATTTGTAAGTAATGACATCAGCTTCTGGTACCCTTTTCTAAACTTCTAATGATATTTAGTATTCTGTTCTGGTTTACCGCTAGTTGTCAAATAGGATATTTGTTTGTGACCTCAGGCTATCACTCGAATACGTGCCAAAAATTCAAGTAAAAAATCCGCTAAAAGTGCACTTTTTTCATGTTTTCCAATAGTATTAAAGGTATTTTCTGTTTGCAGAATAAAAAAAATATTCCTACATTGTCAGAAAATATAAAAGTTTATTTGTACTCGCCGCAAAACAGGTACCTGTTTCTAAGGCTCGTACATAATAAACTATATTTTATGACAATGTACTAACGTTGTATATGACGTTCCAGTTTTAAGAGTTAACTGCAAAAAATATTTTCTCCATCCAGGGATAACAGTTTTGCACACTGTATAAACCCTGACATGTGCACATGGGAAATTTTGTTATAGCTCGATGGAGAAAATATTTTGTGTAGTAAATACTTATAAATAAAATTAACATTAGAATAAACTCAACAATTTTATTTGTGTAATTTTTACATTTCTGAAAACTAGATACTGTGAAATACTTTTTATTAATGGGGTATCAATTTTCGTGGTTTTCATGGAGGTCTAAGACCACAAAATTAAAAATGCAATGAAGAATAAAACTTCATGAACAGATTGGAACTTGGGAACAACAATCTGAAAATGTCTGAGATTGGAGACAGTGGAGTGATGGTATTGACACAGTGGACTGATGATAGAGACACAGTGGAGTGATGTAGACACAGTGGACTGATGGCAGAGCACAGTCGACTGATGGTAGAGACACAGTGGAGTGATGATAGAGACACAGTGGACTGATGGCAGACACAGTGGAGTGATGGTAGAGACATAGTGGATTGATGGTAGAGACACAGTGGAGTAATGGTAGAGACACAGTAGATTGATGGTAGAGACACAGTAGAGTGATGGTAGAGACACAGTGGAGTGATGACAGAGACACAGTGGAGTGAATTAAGGTAGAGACACAGTGGAGTGATGGCAGAGACACAGTGGAGTGATGATAGAGACACAGTGGATTGATGGCAGAGACACAGTGGAGTGATGGCAGAGACACAGTGGAGTGATGGCAGAGACACAGTGGAGTGAATTAAGGTAGAGAAACAGTGGAGTGATGGCAGAGACACAGTGGAGTGATGGCAGACAACACAGTGGAGTGATGGTAGATAAACAGTTGAGTGATGGCAGAGACACAGTGGAGTGATGGTAGAGACACAGTGGAGTGATGATAGAGACACAGTGGATTGATGGCAGACACAGTGGAGTGATGGTAGAGACACAGTGAACTGATGATAGAGACACAGTGGATTGATGGTAGAGACACAGTGGAGTGATGATAGAGACACAGTGGAGTGATGATAGAGACACAGTGGAGTGATAGCAGAGACACAGTGGAGTGATGGTAGAGACACAGTGGAGTGATGGTAGAGACACAGTGGAGTGATGGCAGAGACACAGTGGAGTGATGGCAGAGACACAGTGGAGTGATGATAGAGACACAGTGGATTGATGGCAGAGACACAGTGGAGTAATGGCAGAGACACAGTGGAGTGAATTAAGGTAGAGAAACAGTGGAGTGATGGCAGAGACACAGTGAAGTGAATTAAGGTAGAGACACAGTGGAGTGATGGCAGAGACACAGTGGAGTGATGATAGAGACACGGTGGATTGATGGCAGAGACACAGTGGAGTGATGGCAGAGACACAGTGGAGTGATGGTAGATAAACAGTTGAGTGATGGCAGAGACACAGTGGAGTGATGGTAGAGACACAGTGGAGTGATGATAGAGACACAGTGGATTGATGGCAGACACAGTGGAGTGATGGTAGAGACATAGTGGATTGATGGTAGAGACACAGTGGAGTAATGGTAGAGACACAGTGGAGTGATGGTAGAGAAACAGTGAACTGATGATAGAGACACAGTGGAGTGAATTAAGGTAGAGACACAGTGGACTGATGGCAGACACAGTGGAGTGATGATAGAGACACAGTGGAGTAATGGTAGAGACACAGTGGAGTGATGGTAGAGAAACAGTGAACTGATGATAGAGACACAGTGGATTGATGGTAGAGACACAGTGGACTGATGGCAGACACAGTGGAGTGAATTAAGGTAGAGACACAGTGGAGTGATGGTAGAGACACAGTGGAGTGATGATAGAGACACAGTGGATTGATGGCAGACACAGTGGATTGATGGCAGACACAGTGGAGTGATGGTAGAGAAACAGTGAACTGATGATAGAGACACAGTGGATTGATGGTAGAGACACAGTGGACTGATGGCAGACACAGTGGAGTGTATTAAGGTAGAGACACAGTGGAGTGATGGTAGAGACACAGTGGAGTGATGATAGAGACACAGTGGATTGATGGCAGACACAGTGGATTGATGGTAGAGACACAGTGGAGTGATGATAGAGACACAGTGGAGTGATGATAGAGATACAGTGGACTGATGGCAGAGCACAGTGGACTGATGGTACAGACATGGTTCAGGACAGTTATGTTCTTCCCATTATGAGTGGGACATTCACTGGGCTCTATGGTTATAAATATTGTCCTGGTGATGATGTAGGTGACAAATTACTTGTTCTACACTCACAACTACGACAAATCTTATAAATTTGATTGCCTCATAGGAGTATAGATTGTGATGAAGTAGTTTTCAATCATCCAGAAAATCATTGTCAAAACAGACAATGATGGATGTGGGAATTTTATTGTTCAATTATATAAGTGTCAAATACATTGAATATGATGTAGGTTTAAGGCCAAACCAACATTTATTAAACAAAATTATCATGTAAAAACCTTCAATAAAACACAAATTATACGGAATATGACAAAACTTGGCATCTGTTCTAAGGTCAAGTTGGCATAAGATCCATCATATATTCTCGGTTTTGCCATATTTTTGTAGTTTAAATCCTAATTTAAAGCTCTTAAAAGTAACTGCATTCGGAAAAAAAAGATATCAGCTTGATATAAAAATACATCAATATAAAATTTACTGAAGCAAATATCTGTTTTAATGATGGAGGAAATGCATTGCCACGACAACCTAATTTGGAACAGTAAAACTTCAGATTGATGATAGTACATATTGAAATGCAAAACATTTTACCCCTAAATGTGTTTGGGTCAGTTTTGTGTAATCTATCACCTTATTATGCGAGGGAAATCTTCACTGGAAGATAAACATTTTACATTTTTTTTAACATTAAATTGCAGTTACATTTAATCATTCATTTATATAAATGTAATAGTTCTTCAATCTTATTATAGACAATGAGTCCATCATGACACAATTACTCATAGGAAGCCTTATAGAGACAGATGTTTCATGCAAGCATAAATATTTTGATTTTTTGCCAAGAAAGGAAATTAAAGGCTTGAAACCATTTAATTCCCAGCCTTTCATCTGTTCACAATAACATGAATTTACTTCATGATACAGCTTTCCATTGGATAAAATGATCCCAATAGAAATGATTAGAGAATAATAAAATTGAACAGAAGGATGTAATCACAGTCTACTGGAGATAAGGAAAATAGAATAAAGTCATCTTTGATTCACAGCCCGACTTCATAGAAATAAAGACAATCCAATAAACTAATATTTTAAAATCTGAAATTTCAAACCAGATGAAGCAAGTATAAAAATAAACATGACTTTCCTATTTGGTAATAAATAGTAATAATCAATATGATCTAGTCATAATGAATTAAAAACCTGTTGATGTTAATACTACCAAACCCATACCAAAATAGGACGTAACAATAGACCTACCAACACCCCTTTCTGTCAACTGATTACACATTAATGGGCACATCAATATTACTTACATTACAGTTTTATTTTTAGTTCAAATATTTCCAACTTAGCGACATGGTCAATAAAAAGATACGAGAACCAGCATCAACAGTATCTTTGCGACATAATAGACACTCTCTTGTCCCTACACAGATCCTGTTGTTAGGTTCGACTGAACTTAGTGTCGAGGATAATTTCTGGGCAGTTTATACCAATATTTTAATTACAATACCATTCATAGGTTCGTCATGAACATGACTCCTAGTTACAGCGCACACACCCTTTATCTAAAATATCACAACTGTAACTTGTTTTTTTTTGTTTTTAAGTTTATCAAGAACTAAGCCAATTGTTTAGTTCTACTGTATGAACTGCAAATACTTATGGGTTATTTGCTTGTGACATGAAGAGAGATTTACAAAAGCACTTAACTTGTTTCTGAATCCATATTTTTATTATTTATCTGGCCAACTATTCCATCCACTTTGCTACCTGTCAACAACAAAACAGACCAACTATTCCATCCACTTTGCTACCTGTCAACAACAAAACAGACCAACTATTCCTTCCACTTTGCTACCTGTCAATAACAAAACAGACCTTCTATTCCATCCAATCTGCCACCTGTCAACAACAAAACAGACCAACTAAATTCCATCCACTCTACTACCTGTCAACAACAAAACAGACCAACTATTCCATCCACTCTGCTACCTGTCAACAACAAACCATTCCATTCAATCTACCACCTTGTCAACAACAAAACAGACCAACTAAATTCCGTTCACTATGCTACCTGTCAACAACATAGCAGAAATTTACATTTGTAGCCAACTGTGCTGACATCATACTTAAAGAGAACAATTTCCTGGAATCTTGGGGGAATTAATCATTGTTAATTAGAAACTGAATTACAAACATCACTTTCTAAGATTTTACTTTCACTCACACTCTCTTTTGTTCTGGAGTTCTTTATAAATGACTGGTTAAGAAGTAAATCAGATATACTTAACTCAAAAATGCTTTGGCTTTTAGTTAACCCTGATAAGTATGCTAATGTAATAAGGGTCAGTAGGAAGGTTTGGTTGAATGGCGATAATGTATGTGTCTAGTGGTGCAAGATGACTCATGATTTTCTATTCATCAAGGTTCCCATCAATATTTAATTTTTTAAAACTAAATTTCCTAGTTTTCAATACAATGCGTCATTTTCCCCCTTCTTTAGTATTTTGTGTTGCGTGATGCCATTTTGAACATTACTGTAGGGTTAGGCTTCATTCCATATATATTCCTCAGGCTTATTCCTTTCTAGACAAGGCTATTTAAACCAAATATTAAGAAATGTTGTTAATTGCTCTATACAATTATTTTTTGATACAACTGAACAAAATTCCACACTTACAAAATCAGTGTTTATTTTTCGTACTGGAATACATGTATTGTTATAAAACAAGCAAGCTCCAATATAAAACTGGTTGCTGTTATGATTAAAAATAGATACCCGGAACAGTTATTATAAACCAAAGTTCGCAAAGTAATCAGCGTTTGGCATCTTTGTAATATTTTGGCCTTGCCAGATTGAATTTATTTTTAGAACCGGGATTACAAAACCTGCTGAATTGGGAATATTCTTATATATAATTGGGAAAAAAATTAAGGTTTTTGAAATTGGGAATAGGGCCAAATATTAGCCCCAAAATAAAGGCAGGAAAATCACTGTTAAAGCAGCTAAAATGTTAATAATAATGTCAACATTGTATTAATGGCAGTACACAATTACCAGATTGGAATTAATTGTCAGGAAACCATGACACTGATGTCCGGCTTGGCATATTGGTAAACACCCCCCCCTTTTTTATTCCAAGTTCATTCAAGCATGAAATATTTGGGACAACCCTACAGAAATTTGCCAGTAAAGAGATCTCATGTCATAACTGTGTACTAAGTTTCAAGATGATGTGAAGTCATCGTCATATAAATAAAGCTTCAATGCAAAGGTTAACCTGAGGTGGGATGGAGAGAGAGACCAATGAATGGACAAACAGACCGAAAATCTATCTGCCCAAAATTTTGTTGGCAGGACATAAAAATATTGATCATATCAATAAATAGTATTAAGACGTTGTTAATCTGGTGCTGTTGTATCTACTAACATTTATACATGTACTTACTTTGATGGCTTCAGCAGGGGTGGGACCAAGACATTTCTCATTCTCATAAAACAACTGTAAATATTGAACTTTTAAAAACTGAACACGTTTATCGGTCTGCCAAGAAAGTTTCCTAGCAGCTCGAACCAGTTTTATTAATCCTGAATACCACATTTTGAATGTAAGTTTTGGAATAACGAAATAAAGTTTACGGTTTTCTGCATAATTAATACCATATAAAATTGATATGACATTTTTCTGAGGATCTAAATTTTCCATTCTATGTCTTTTCATAATTACACCAAGATCAATTTCACAGTCACTTCCACGGGAAACTTCTTTGACTAGTCGTAAATCTATAAATCCCTCCTCTAATGTCTCATACCGATCTTCATCTCCAGAGTATCTCATGCACAAAACCTGTGTTGAACTCGAGTCAGATTCTCCTTTCAAAGCAAAATCTGGAGATGTTGATGAACTGGCACTGAGAGAACTCCATGACTGTTTTCTCCATGTTAGTGTGGCATTGTCAATTTCAAGTTTGAGGTAGCACATGCAAGATCTATTACTGTCTTCTTCCACCCTGACTACGGTTGATCCATGATGTAAACATTGAAGTGTTTGAGAGTCAATTTTTGCCATTTTCCTAGTGATTAACATAAATTCATGATCTGCTGAAATTTCCTTGATTGGTTGATATGAATCCAGGTCAAGGTCATAGTCACTTTCGCTATCATTATCATAGTCTTCATCCTCTTCGAAACTGAGAATAAAAAACAAGTCTGTAAGAACATGTCAATTACTCATTACAATATATTAATTATCTGGTTTGATTATAATTTTTGATATTTCATTTATATGAAAAATAGTATTTGCTTGCTTCGTGTATATACTTTCAGTTAAATAAAGTGGTTAAAGTTGCCTCTTAAAAGATTTTACTTAGAACTAAATGAAAGTTTTAGTTACAGATTTTTCAACATTTTTATATGCTACAACAGGAATATCAAGATAAATTCTTGAATTATGACAGTGGAATATTCAAGTGGCATACTCATCATTTGTATTTAATACCCAAGTTCCCTGTCATCTAACTTCCTCTGACTTAAGCTAAATCTGCAAGGACTTGTAACCTTCCTAACTTCCTGTCTGACACACGTGGTTCTCCTGAGAGTACCAGAATAGAGCAGCTATATCACTGAAAACTACATGTTACCCTACCCTGCATTTTGCCACTATATATACTCCTGCTTTACCTGTGGTCCTCTTCCTCTCGCCTCCTCTGACCATGACTATGGAACAGTGCTATGTCACTAAGGACAACATGAGCTTGTTTAAGTTTATCCATGTTTAACAGTCCTCCAACACCGATTCTGGTCATAAATCTATCTTCACCATTGTAGTCAGATATGAACTGTAAAAATGGACAAATTTATAAGATTCTCATGTATGCAGATTTGAAATATTATGTACTCAAAACAAAACCATAACAACATATAAAATTCACATTAAAATATTTTAATTATTAAATTTATGCATGCTTTATGCAAAAAGTACACTGGAGCCAGAACTCACGATTTTATCCTCAATAAAGACGTGTACATATTAAATTCTCATATACGTAGATATCCCACTTTCTATCTAATGTGCTGTTGTTTCTTCATAGCAGTCAGAAAAGTCCTGACTGTTGTCATATCTAAAATGAAGAAACATACAGCCTCTTTCTCTCAACATAATTATATCATGTGGAAAGGTATGTATTACTATGTACCACAGCACTTCTGAAATAAATGAATGTGTGTTTTTGTGATTATTTTACCTCGAGTGACTGATTTTCATCAGATGGTAGCACTATAACACTGGGAAGTGTATTGAACAATGCTTTGAGATCTTTTAAAAAACCACCAAAGTATGGAACAACTCTACATTCTGGAATATCTAGTGCTCTACTTAGGCCTTCCTTGTATTCATTGGTCATTGGTCTGGGCAGGAGAGCCGCTGACAGAAAGTGAAGGGTCGATAAATCTTCGTCTGATATTGACAACCAAAATGGTTTCAGTTTCTCTGATCTAGACAGAAAAATGGAAATATGATATTAAACTGTATTAACTTTTCTCCAATAATTATATCCAGAGAAGTCTGTAAATTATCAGAACTCTATTAATTATGTGAATAAAGCTTAAATTGGTAAACTAATTCCAGTACATGCAAATATACTGATAATTACATCTCTTTAGCATATAAATTAATTAAATTTTTTTTATATACATATATTTTGTAGATTTTTGCAATAGATAACTAGAAAAATATCCAATTAACAGTCTGTTGTTCTAATGATTCAAATAAAAATATCAGAGAGCAAATGAAAGAAAAATATTTGCTGGCTTTACTAAATATGGAATTATATATATATATATATATATATATATATATATATATATATACGTCTACAAATTAAGCCCAACACTGTTTGAATTAGATTTTTAACACTGTCAAATTTTTGCTTTCCCTCAGCGGGATTCGAACTCACACCGTTGTGACACTGTGGCACCAATTCGCCTGCACTATGTCCAGCGGTCTAGACCCCTCGGCCAAATCCGCTATATAATAAAATATAGCTTCATTAACCGGGGTGAATCTTAGACATAGACATAGTACATGTGTACTAGCGTGTGACGATGGAATTTTCGTAACCAATACGTATTAATCTGACAGTAATCTAATTCAGCATTTTTGTATATATTATATAGGATGACAAAGTTACTTGTCATGCAGTCACAGTAAGTAAATTATATACAAACGTCTAAGTATTGTGACAACCATATAATATATCTATCCAGCGGATTTCTGAAACATCAGAAATACAGGGTTAATATCAAATATTTATATATACGTCTACAAATTAAGCCCAACACTGTTTGAATTAGATTTATATATATATATATAAACTTCTTTAAAATTCTAGACTTGTAGACTCTTTAGACTTTTATATATATATATATATATATATATATATATATATATAAAAGTCTAGAAGACAAGAAACACCGTCATTTGTATCGTTGCATAATCTTCTAGACTTTTATATTATTATTTTTTGTTTATGCTGTATCGTCAGGTTTGTCGATCCGATACTAAATAAGTGTACTGGTTCAGCAGTTTTCTTTTAGACACTTTATATAATATTTTGAACTGCCTGTATTGTGTATTTACACGATCCCAGTGGACTTATATTATTCAATCTACCAATGAAAAAACAACATTCCATCCCTAAATGAAGAATATCTTAAACATTTAGAGTTAAACGCCACTGATGAGTCTTAAGTAGACGAAACGCGCGTCTGGCGTAATGAATTTGTCACCTTGATAATTTTGATTACATCTTGTTGGAATATTTGAGCAAACGTAGTAACAGCACGGCACGTCCGCGGTTAGCGGACTGAGAAGCAACTATAAAAAAGTTTTGGGTTAAGTTGAAAAGAGAAAGTTTAAGATCAATATGTTATGATTGTTTACGTTATTTATTTATATTGACACTCAATGACTAAGGCCATTCGTTGGTCAGTCTGTGTCTAAATTTTTGACAAGAAACACCGTCATTTGTATCGTTGCATAATCTTCTAGACTTTTATATTATTATTTTTTGTTTATGCTGTATCGTCAGGTTTGTCGATCCGATACTAAATAAGTGTACTGGTTCAGCAGTTTTCTTTTAGACACTTTATATATATATATATATATATATGAGATATAGAATTATGTGAATAATATATATATATTATGGAATTATATATATATATATATATATATACATATATATATTTGATGGAATACAAATTCTAGTAACTGATGATATTTTTATATCACAATATAGCTTAATTGTGTTGGAGATCTGAAGGAATTTTTACAAATCAGTTATAATATAATTTCAGCTTCAATTAATCAGGATAATTCTGTGAATTGGTCAAAGTGCTTTAAATTATGACTTGGATCTGATATATAACAACAGTAAGCAGGAAGCCATTATAGCAACTGCTCTTTAAAACATTCATGGCATGTTATATAAATCATCAAGTGAATGTTATCTTATCATAATTATCAATTTATTAACTACCGGTATTCATTTGTGTCCAAGAATTGTATTATATTTGTGTGAACCAGATTTTGACAGACTGGGTTTTGATTGTATGTATTTGACAAACAAAAGATTAAGACCAAAATGACAAAAATCAATTTCTTTTAATTATGACATATAAATACAAACTTGAGTCCTGCTACTATTTCCATTGTGGTATTGAAGTTTCCAATACACCAGCAGTAGAAAGCCAGTCTAAGGATACAGGATAGAATGGCCTTTCTGTCCTCAAATGTAGGCTGGGTTATAATCAGTTGTGTTACCCAGAAACTAACCTATAAGATAGATCAAGGTTTTTTAGTCAAAAAGCACAACTACTACAATTGATCATCAAAATAATCTGACAAGAATTAAAGAAAACCAACCTTAAAATAGTAAGAGTTATTCCCCTTTCAATAGAGACTATCTGTTGAAGCCATTTTGAAAAACTTTTAAGACCTTGCATCATTAAGCTGTAACAAAACAGGATCTGAAGGACCTTTTAAATATAGCCTAAAAGTTGTTCTTACAAAGGAACATGCTCTCCTTTAAATTTCTTTTATCTATTTTATGTAAGGATTGTGTAGCATTAGATAAGAATTTAAGCAGTCTTCATTAAATTGACCATCAAAGAATTTTAATTACACAGATCATTAACATGACGGACCTTGACCTTAGTACCCTTAACATTAAATGTAAAGAATAATAAGCAACCACATAAATATGCATTTAACATGCCTAAATGGAGGTTAGTACATGTCTAAATGAAGGCCAGAACATGCCTAAAATTGTTACCCTTTATTTCTATTATAAAAAGCAATGCTATAGTTGAAATGTAATGCAACTAAAAATTGTGATTAGTGCAAGTAACCTAAGAGTTGGACTACATACCAAAATTTACATTTTCCATCTGGCAAATACAATATTTAATAAAATAAATAATGAATAATGCAGAAAATTTTCAATGTGTACATACTTCATTAAACCTCTGAAAGAGGTCCTCCACATTTGAGTTCTTTCTGTACACCGTTGACCCTCTGGTCAGATCTGTTGTCACCTGTCTGATATAATGGGAAGGTTGTATACTGTTAAACAAGGCATGTTCTACATTGGTCAACATGATTGCTACTTCCTCTGGAAAATGAAGTCTCTTTTCAAGATTCTCCAGTTCTTTCGAATAACGGGATCCTCCATGGATGGTTGATCTTAGAAGAGAAGGTTTACAATGGAAATCTGAAATGTCAAAAGATGATGAGAGACTTCCATTCTTAATTTATGTATTGTGACGTGCTGCAAAATTAGATGTTGCATAAAATATTTTTAATTAAAAACAATGCAATGATACTTGAAGCTGTAAAAAAAATTTCCAAGAAAGAAACAATGCCTTTCAATTAATAATCATGTATCCCATGCTACAAGAACATCTTCATTAATTCGGTACCAGGACTTCTTCATTAATTGGATACTAGGATGTCTTCATTAATCCAGTACCAGGACGTCTTCATTAATTCGGTACCAGGACATCTCCATTAATTCGATACCAGGATGTCTTCATTAATCCAGTACCAGGACGTCTTCATTAATTCGATCCTAGGATGTCTTCATTAATCCGGTACCAGGACATCTTCATTAATTCGGTACCAGGACATTTCCAATAATTCGGTACCAGGAGGTCTTCATTAATTAGGTACCAGGACGTCTTCATTAATTCGATACCAGGACGTCTTCATTATTTGGTACCAGGATGTCTTCATTAATTCGGTACCAGGACATCTTCATTAATTCGGTACCAGGACGTCTTCATTAATTTGGTGCCAGGACATCTTCATTAATTCGGTACCAGGACATCTTCATTAATTCGGTACCAGGACATCTTCATTAATTCAGTACTAGGACATCTCCATTAAATCTGTACCAGGAGGTCTTCATTAATTCGGTACCAGGACATCTTCATTAATTCAGTACCAGGACATCTTCATTACTTCGGTACCAGGATGTCTTCATTAATTGGGTACCAGGTCGTCTTCATTAATTCGGTACCAGGACGTCTTCATTAATTCGGTACCAGTAGATCTTCATTAATTCGGTACCAGGACGTCTTAATTAATTTGGTACCAGGACATCTTCATTTATAACAAATACCACCAGTATGAACTTGTAAAATTCTTGTTTTTAGTACAGAATTATTATCAAGTCTAATGTAATCTGTCAATGTTATTGATTAGTATTATATGGATGCATTGAAAACTTCATTGCAACAAGTTAATCACATTTCTGCAACATACAATGTCATTTGCATGACAATCAGATGCAATTTCCTGATTGTATTGTGGTCTACTCAATCACTCTAGTTTTCCTAATTACAGCAAGTTACTGTAATCACAAAACTTCTGTTCTTCAAGCTTAACAAAACAAAAATAACATTTTGCAGGGAAAAAAAATCAAACAAAAACCAATTAATTTTTTTAAGAGTATCAAATGAAACATTCAGAGGTAAAATAAGTTTGAAGAAAAAGCAATATGAATCTAATGCCAGTCATTTTTCTTTCTATTTTAGATAAATAGCAGCAGTAATGGTGCATTACCAGATACACTAGAAAATTAATTCCATTAAGCACAATTTGAAAGGGGATCACTAAAGGGGCAGGTAAGTTTACAAATCTGCAGAATGAAAATAAGTATTTTCAACAGGGTTCAAGGTAAATTATTTGTCCTGGTGACAGCCATTTCGATACTGATAAAGTTTTCAGCTAATTTGTTTAAAAACAAAAGCAGTGTTCACTTAAAAAAAATTTCTATTAAGTAATGGCATCCATATTTGATAGATGCTTTAGGTTAATGGATAGTATTTCTGCCAGTGGTTTCTGAGGACAATGGTTTCAATTAACATTTTGTGGAAATAAACCAAATCCAAATATTAAGTAAAACTGGCAAATAATCGATATTAAAAAATATGTAGTTATGAACAACAAGTGGACAGACAGAATGGTGACAGAAAAAAGGCGATGGTAATAGCTCACCAAAGGAATTTAATCAGCTAAAGATCCAAATACAGTTGTATTAACTGGATTTCAGTTCTATCTAGTATGAACACTTCAGTACCAGCCAGAGTTAAATTTCTTTTTTTGTAATGAAGTATACTGATACTTTTGGCAATTTTCAGCTATATCACGACATTCAGGAGGAAAATGTATTACCTGAAATAAAATCCAACCTTTGGTGGGAAAACAGACAACCCTTGTCAATTAAGATTAGAGTCAGGCCCACCTTGTTTGCATTGAGACTTGAACCTCAGTGTTGACAGGCATGTGATTAATAGTTTGTTTGTTTGAATGATGTTTAACGCCATTTTCAGCAATTTTTCAGCTATATAATAGCATCCATTTTTTATTGGGGGAGGAAGCTGGAGTATGCAGAAAAACCCCCCTAACCAACCTTTGGTATGAAAACTGGCAATTCTTGTCAATTAGAATTTGAGTCTAGCTCACCCTGCTTCCAATGAGGCTCGAATATGCAATCTCAGTTGTGACAGTCAACATGATTAATACCAGACAAAATACCTCGGCCACTGTGTTAAGGCCCTGTGATCAATAGTAAATAACCACCTTAACTACTCTGCCACCCACCCCCCTCCATGGTTAACTACTCTGCCACCCACGCCCCTCCATGGTTAACTACTCTGCCACCCACGCCCCCTCCATGGTTAACTACTCTGCCACCCACGCCCTCCATGGTTAACTACTCTGCCTCCCACCCCCCTCCATGGTTAACTACTCTGCCACCCACCCCCTCCATGGTTAACTACTCTGCCCCCCACATGGTTAACTACTCTGCCACCCACCCCCCTCCATGGTTAACTACTCTGCCCCCCACATGGTTAACTACTCTGCCACCCACGCCCCTCCATGGTTAACTACTCTGCCACCCACGCCCCTCAATGGTTAACTACTCTGCCACCCACCCCCTCCATGGTTAACTACTCTGCCATCCACGCCCCTCCATGGTTAACTACTCTGCCACCCACGCCCCTCCAAGGTTAACTACTCTGCCACCCACCCCCTCCATGGTTAACTACTCTGCCACCCACCCCCTCCATGGTTAACTACTCTGCCACCCACCCCCCTCCATGGTTAATGGATCAATGAATATAAACATAACATTATATACTGCCAGAACATGTTGCTGGGAAAATAAGTACCAAATATTTCTGTTTCTTTGTTAATAATACAAAATGACTACAAATAATGCTAACCAATCATCCTGTATTTGATTTTGCCTAGATAAAGTTTGAAGTCATAAATACAATTTTCTAAACTTGAAAAAATGTCCACCTATAAACAAAGCACTGCAATACACATGACAGTGGCAAGAAGAGGGTCTATAAACTTTATAATGGAAGCACAAATATCTACATTATATTTATCACATAAAACTCAAACACCCTTCAAAATATTAAGTGGTTAAAATATGGCCTTGTTCTATTGCTTTTAACTTAAAAAATGCAATAAACAGAACTATTATCAGTACAAAATATTTAGAGACACTTAGTAGTTGACAGTTTTCTCTTCAAATTTGTATAGATAGCAAGTACTTCAAATTTATGTATGTTAGATTTTATTTGTACAACCTTAAGGTCAAAAAGTTCAGTTGCAAACATACAAACAAGAAGGATGATCTGTAAATATAACTGAATTTAATAACAAAGATTTTTGGTATTTGTACTTTAAATTTCAAGTTTTTAGAACTGTTTCAAAAGGAGGAAAGAATAAATCATGATGTCAGTTTTACTAACTTAGGTTAAAGTCATAACTGTTCTTTTATCCACATTTTTGTTATTTCCAAGTACTTACAAAAACTCTCTTAACAGGTACTCACAATAACTTCTTTTTCAGGTACTTACAATACCTTTCCGGCAATTACATTTATCGAAAGTCTTAAAAACTTTTAAAGAATAATTCTTTTGATCAAAATATCATTTCCTTAATTGGTTCCAGTTCTAAAGGATTTGTCTTTCCCTTCTCTACTCTATTATCCTCAATGCCTGCTGCTTACCCTCTTTAGTTCACTTTTAGTGACAACCTCAATATCCAACAATACCACGTCTATGATCAAAACTAACTAAACGGTACACCAAGTTTAAAGTTTTATATGGTTTTGTAAAGTTTACAAAACAATGACACAATTACAGCTAGTTTCAGTTGTCAGATTGGCAGAAACAGGTGCAAATCTGTGAAGTTTCATACATACACTTAACTAAAATTAATAACTTTTGATTCATTTCATTTCTAAATTGCTTATACATCACATAAACAAAATCATTTAGAAATACAAATTTTATGCAAAGTGAAAGTAGAAATACTTTGTTTCTTTTAAGCACTAATTAAGATTGTGGCCTTAACTTACCCTGATGAAATGCCTGCCATATTTAAATGTTATTCAATAACATGAACATAAAGTCATTGTTAAAACTGTTAGGTATTCATTTCACACTTTGTTCATTTGATCTATAAATTTGCTTGCCCATCTCATTATCAAACCTTTTTATATTTTGAATTTGCTTGTCTCCAGTTATTATTAATATAAACAAACATCAAAATTATGTAGAAAATTACACTTTCCTTAATTTTAGCATTATATTCAACAGCTTGACCGGTGTGGAAAAAAAAGTTCTCGTCACTAATGAAAATGCGGTTCTCAGCATTTGATTGGTTTAATACTCTTGGTTTATCAGATTTCTCCAATCGTGATAGCTTGATTGGAAAATCTGATTCTCTATTTTTTGCGTTATATTCAAACCGTTTGACTAGTGTGGAAAAAATAGTTGTCGTCACTAGTGAAAATGCTGTTCTCAGCAGTTGATTGGTTTAAAATAATAACATCATAATAAGAACTGATGATGTCATCAAGTAAAATTCTTCTATTTAGTGTGCATTCAAGTGTTAAACGTAAAAATGGGGTTGGGAAAATTTGTACTTCTTTTCGCATATTTACTTCTTTTGGAAAAATAAAGAAACAGCATCTTACATTATAGTACTATTAGATAATCTGATTTCTCCAATCAATACTTAAATTATAGAAATTAAACTATCTTGATTGGAGAAATCCAATAATCCACTCGTACCAATATAAGATCCTATATTTCTCTAATTTTGACATTATATTTCAACCGCTTGACTGGTGTGGAAAAAATATTTCTCATCACTTGCGAATTTGTTGTTCTCAGCAGTTGATTGGTTAAAAATAATAACGTCACAATAAGAACTCGTGACGTCATAAACAAAACACCTTCCGTTTACCGCATATTCAAGTCATGAACTTAAAATTGGGGTTGAGAGAATTTGAACTTCGTTTCGCAAATTTACTATCTCGATAGTTAAATTATGGAAATTTAAGTCCTCGCCAAGGCTTGGACTTAAAATTCCATCATTTAACTATCTCGATTGGAGAAATCCGATAATCCACTCGTACCAATGTAAGATCCTATATTTCTGAATTTTTATATGACTTACACCTACAATATTGTGTTATTGTTAATGCATAAAAAGACAGGTGGAATACATTTCTGTAAACTGTTCACTTATTAACAAAGTATTTTAACAAAATATAAATACTTTTATCCTGACTTGTTGATAAAAGGGTTGCCAACATAAACAATATAGATCCAAATACTCGTATTGGTTACGTACAAGGTTCAGACTCAGTTATTTATAGACTAAATGTTTTAGTCTTGTTCATTTGATATAGGTAAAAAAAATGGCAAACTTAGTTCATATTTAGTGCTTGTCAACATGAACTTACTCAATTACTGATAAAATCTGATATTTTTTTCTATAATGAATATATTTACCAAAATCAAAACTATCTCTGCGTAATGTCCCATTGTTGAGAAATCTACCATCCATATCAAAAGCATCCCACAATACTGCTGTGACTGACTTGAGATTGTCCTGCGATGACATTGTCAGGTTCCAAGGCTTACTTCCCCTGAATTCTAAAACCAATCCATCATGGTATTTTCCACACCCTGTATTCCATTCTTCTAAATCTTTAATACTATGTGATTTGGCAAGGATTTTTGATTTATTGTCCAGAAGTACAACCTTGTCACTACAGACTCCGAAAAGACGAGTAATCTGCAATAACATAACCAATAGACAAAAAAATGTTAATGTTTTTACTTAAAAAATACTCCAGTTTCTAGCCAATACCAATTCAATCAACCATAATTTTCAACATAGGATAGAAAATTGCTTAAAATCTTAAAAATAAAAGCATCCAGATATGCAAAAATTTGAAGTGATGAAATTCAAGTTGGTTTATAGTTGTTTAAAGCTGACATTAATTCTGTGACCAGAACCAGTTTTCAGAAATTCTGTGTTCTGAACATGTCCTATAAGATGATACTATTTTGAAGTTAACATAATATTACCTTTTTCTGAGCATTCCCTCTCAGTAGTTCTTTAACTTGATACAGTTTACACCCATAAGAAGGTAAATTTTTACAAATTTTAATATAGTGCTGTTTTAATTTGATTTCACTGTCATAGTGGGGAGTGTGCCATAATTTCTTCTGTCTCTCCTGAAATAAGAGTAACACTTCATGTAAATAGCAGAGCTAAAAAAAAAGAACTCAAATTTTCTACCTGAAGTGGTGTTAATCTGAGGAGGACCATACATATAATACTAATGGTAACTACAAATTAAGCTGATGATTCTGATAGGAACCACTAACCATGTTATCTGATAGGAATCACCATTAACCATGTTATCTGATAGGAACCACCATTAACCATGTTATCTGATAGGAACCGCTAACCATGTTATCTGATAGGGGAATCACCACTAACCATGTTATCTGATAGGAACCACTAACCATGTTATCTGATAGGAATCACTAACCATGTTATCTGATGGGAATCACTAACCATGTTATCTGATAGGAATCACTAACCATGTTATCTGATAGGAACCACTAACCATGTTATCTGATAGGAATCACTAACCATGTTATCTGATGGGAATCACTAACCATGTTATCTGATAGGAACCACTAACCATGTTATCTGATAGGAACCACTAACCATGTTATCTGATAGGAATCACCATTAACCATGTTATCTGATAGGAACCACCATTAACCATGTTATCTGATAGGAACCACTAACCATGTTATCTGATAGGAATCACCACTAACCATGTTATCTGATAGGAACCACTAACCATGTTATCTGATAGGAATCACTAACCATGTTATCTGATGGGAATCACTAACCATGTTATCTGATAGGAACCACTAACCATGTTATCTGATAGGAACCACTAACCATGTTATCTGATAGGAACCACTAACCATGTTATCTGATAGGAATCACCACTAACCATGTTATCTGATAGGAACCACTAACCATGTTATCTGATAGGAATCACCACTAACCATGTTATCTGATAGGAACCACTAACCATGTTATCTGATAGGAATCACTAACCATGTTATCTGATGGGAATCACTAACCATGTTATCTGATAGGAACCACTAACCATGTTATCTGATAGGAACCACTAACCATGTTATCTGATAGGAACCACTAACCATGTTATCTGATGGGAATCACTAACCATGTTATCTGATAGGAACCACTAACCATGTTATCTGATAGGAACCACTAACCATGTTATCTGATAGGAATCACCACTAACCATGTTATCTGATAGGAACCACTAACCATGTTATCTGATAGGAATCACTAACCATGTTATCTGATGGGAATCACTAACCATGTTATCTGATAGGAACCACTAACCATGTTATCTGATAGGAACCACTAACCATGTTATCTGATAGGAATCACTAGCCATGTTATCTGATAGGAACCACTAACCATGTTATCTGATAGGAATCACTAGCCATGTTATCTGATAGGAATCACCACTAACCATGTTATCTGATAGGAACCACTAACCATGTTATCTGATAGGAATCACTAACCATGTTATCTGATGGGAACCACTAACCATGTTATCTGATGGGAACCACTAACCATGTTATCTGATGGGAACCACTAACCATGTTATCTGATGGGAACCACTAACCATGCTTATTTGATAGGAATCCATAACCATGGTAATCCTACCAGAACCAAATGTCAAAATGATGAGAACCACTTAAACTGATGTGATAAGCATGCTTATCATGAGAACCACTATGTTAATTTGATGAGAGCCACTGTGTTAATCTGATGAGAACCACTATGTTAGTCTGATGAGAACCACTATGTTAGTCTGATGAGAACCACTAAAATAATCTGAAGAGAACCACTATGTTAATCTGATGAGAACCACTGTGTTAATCTGATGAGAACCACTATGTTAATCTGATGAGAACCACTATGTTAGTCTGATGAGAACCACTATGTTAGTCTGATGAGAACCACTAAAATAATCTGAAGAGAACCACTATGTTAATCTGATGAGAACCACTATGTTAATCTGATGAGAACCACTAAAACAACCTGAAGAGAACCACTATGTTAATCTGATGAGAACCACTATGTTAATCTGATGAGAACCACTGTGTTAATCTGATGAGAACCACTGTGTTAGTCTGATGAGAACCACTGTGTTAGTCTGATGAGAACCACTAAAACAACCTGATGAGAGCCACCAGGTTAATCTGATGAGAACCACTATGTTAATCTGAAGAGAACCACTATGTTAATCTGAAGAGAACCACTATGTTAATCTGATGAGAACCACTGTGTTAATCTGATGAGAACCACTAAAACAACCTGATGAGAACCACTATGTTAGTCTGATGAGAACCACTATGTTAATCTGATGAGAACCACTAAAACAACCTGATGAGAACCACTATGTTAGTCTGATGAGAACCACTATGTTAATCTGATGAGACCACTATGTTAATCTGATGAGAACCACTATGTTAATCTGATGAGAACCACTATGTTAATCTGATGAGAACCACTGTGTTAATCTGATGAGAACCACTAAAACAACCTGAAGAGAACCACTATGTTAGTCTGATGAGAACCACTATGTTAATCTGATGAGAACCACTGTGTTAATCTGATGAGAACCACTGTGTTAGTCTGATGAGAACCACTGTGTTAGTCTGATGAGAACCACTAAAACAACCTGAAGAGAACCACTATGTTAATCTGATGAGAACCACTGTGTTAATCTGATGAGAACCACTGTGTTAGTCTGATGAGAACCACTAAAACAACCTGAAGAGAACCACTATGTTAATCTGATGAGAACCACTGTGTAAATCTGATGAGAACCACTAAAACAACCTGAAGAGAACCACTATGTTAATCTGATGAGAACCACTGTGTTAATCTGATGAGAACCACTATGTTAATCTGATGAGAACCACTGTGTTAGTCTGATGAGAACCACTGTGTTAATCTGATGAGAACCACTGTGTTAGTCTGATGAGAACCACTAAAACAACCTGATGAGAGCCACTATGTAAATCTGATGAGAACCACTGTGTTAATCTGATGAGAACCACTAAAACAACCTGAAGAGAACCACTATGTTAATCTGATGAGAACCACTGTGTTAATCTGATGAGAACCACTGTGTTAATCTGATGAGAACCACTAAAACAACCTGAAGAGAACCACTATGTAAATCTGATGAGAACCACTGTGTTAATCTGATGAGAACCACTATGTTAATCTGATGAGAACCACTGTGTTAGTCTGATGAGAACCACTGTGTTAATCTGATGAGAACCACTGTGTTAGTCTGATGAGAACCACTAAAACAACCTGATGAGAGCCACTATGTTAGTCTGATGAGAACCACTATGTTAATCTGATGAGGACCTCTAACATGTTAAAATGATGAGAACTACTAATTTGGATATGAGGAGAACCACTAGCATCAATCTGAGAACTACTTAACAGGGGCAATTATTTATCATGTTATTCTTATAACAAACTTTGAACATACACAAAATGATTGACCTTTTGTCTGATCTACACATTATCGTATCATATTCTAAAATAAAGTTGATAAAGATTTGCATAAACATGTGTTATCGATCAATGCATCTGAATAATAAATTCTTATTTTTGTTCAATTCTTAATTATATGATAAACATTCAATTTTAAGTACACTTAATTTGCTTTAATGGATCCAAAACTTTTTGTGACATTAACAC
This sequence comes from Limnoperna fortunei, assembly GCA_944474755.1. Classification (NCBI taxonomy): domain Eukaryota; kingdom Metazoa; phylum Mollusca; class Bivalvia; order Mytilida; family Modiolidae; genus Limnoperna; species Limnoperna fortunei. The sequence continues at coordinate 77,039,792 of OX104116.1, forward strand.
TATTGTAATTTGTCATACAAAGTCATTTTATATATAAATAACATTTGTGTACTAAGAGTAAAAGGCCAAATTTTCCTGTAAGGTAAATGCTTTCTTGTAACTATCCACAATATATGTCATATAAATTATGATCAATTAAACCAAGTATATATAAAAAATTGATCAAAGACAGAAATGGCCGGATTTCGTTAAACAGGAAGTAGTTGAGCGACAGACCTGAAAGCGAATCCCACTTTATGTGAAGCCATGCTGAAGAGAATGTGATTAGTAGTTGCTATGAATACTGTGATGAAAATTTTTTCCCTGCCTGCCTGCCCAACATTCACCATTTTAATACCTGGATTTTCAATCCATGAAATCCGGCCAAAAATGTACCATTTCTGCTTCATAAACACACCATTTTAATATTCACCTGATATTTTTATGTGTCTGAATGTCTTATATGCAGTACACCCAAGTAGAACTAAAATACTCTAATGTTGCTTCAGCATCATGCAGATGTAGTTTTTGTTTTTCACTGTTGTAACAAGTTTAAACATATTACAATGAAAGGGCAGGTTCAACACCACCACAGTGGGATTGTTCCAAGGCAGTACTTGTTCAACACCACTACAGTGGGATTGTTCCAAGGCAGTACTTGTTCAACACCACTACAGTGGGATTGTTCCAAGGCAGTACTAATTCAACACCACCACAATGCTTTGTTCCAAGACAGTACTAATTCAACACCACCACAAGGGGATTGTTCCAAGGCAGTACTGGTTCAACACCACCACAATGCTTTGTTCCAAGACAGTACTAGTTTAACATCACCACAGTGCTTTGTTCCAAGGCAGTACTGGTTCAACACCACTACAGTGGGATTGTTCCAAGGCAGTACTGGTTCAACACCACCACAGTGGGATTGTTCCAAGACAGTACTAGTTTAACATCACCACAGTGCTTTGTTCCAAGGCAGTACTGGTTCAACACCACTACAGTGGGATTGTTCCAAGACAGTACTAATTCAACACCACCACAAGGGGATTGTTCCAAGACAGTACTAATTCAACACCACCACAGTGCTTTGTTCCAAGGCAGTACTAATTCAACACCACCACAAGGGGATTGTTCCAAGACAGTACTAATTCAACACCACCACAGTGCTTTGTTCCAAGGCAGTACTAATTCAACACCACCACAATGCTTGTTCCAAGACAGTACTAATTCAAAACCACCACAAGGGGATTGTTCCAAGACAGTACTAATTCAACACCACCACAATGCTTGTTCCAAGACAGTACTAATTCAACACCACCACAGTGCTTTGTTCCAAGGCAGTACTAATTCAACACCACCACAAGGGGATTGTTCCAAGGCAGTACTGGTTAAACCCACCACAGTGCTTTGTTCCAAGGCAGTACTAGTTCAACACCACCACAGTGGGATTGTTCCAAGGCAGTACTAGTTTAACACCTCCACAGTTGGATAGTCTCATGCCAGTGGGATTGTTTAAAGTCTGTATTTTATGCCCTGATATTTGTTCTTTCTGTTATTTGCTTTTCATATATTTTCTTGTTGTTTGGTGTTCTCTTTTAGTAATAAACTGAATTGTGATTTTCTTGTTTGGCTTATTTCCTCTTTATATAAATAATAGAGATGTGACCAGTTGGTGTTGTGTTCCCTTTATTTGTGCAGTGTTTATGTAAAAATAATCATAATATTTACAATATATGATTCCCAATATATTGTACTGTTGGAGGGTAAAAATTTAGTCAATTCTAATGTTTCTGGAATTCTAGGAGAGCCTCTGTCACCAAAATGTCTTTTCAATAGAACACTTATTTCATTTGTGTGTAGGCAAGACAACAATGGTTCAACACCACCACAGTGGGATTGTCCCAAGCCAGTACTTGTTCAACATCCCAATAGTGGAATTTTTCCAAGCCAGTACTGGTTCAATACCACCACACTGATATTGTTCAAAGTCTGTATTTTATGCCCTCATATTTGTTCTTTCTATTATTTGCTTTTCATATATTTTATTGTTGTTTAGTGCTCTCTTTTAGTAATAAATTGAATTGTGACTTCCGTGTTTGACTTATTTCCTCTGTATATACATAACAGAGATGTGACCAGTTGGTGTTGTGTTCCCTTTATTTGTGCAGTGTTTATGTAAAAATTATCATAATATTTACAATATATTATTGCCCACTATATTGTACTGTTGGAGGGTAAAAATTTAGTCAATTTTAATGTTTCTGGAACTCTAGGAGAGCCTCTGTCACCAAAATGTCTGTTCAATAGAACACTTATTTCATCTGTGTGTAGGCAGACGAAAGGAAACATCTCAAACCAAATAAAAAGAAATTTAACATGTTTTATCTGTCAAATGACCTTTATAGATTAAACTTATTTATTTACTAATCAAATACTTCTGTACACATGCTGGGATCCTAATCATCAAAGTCTCAAATGTTTAAACTTGATTTCTGTTTAAACAAACTACATGTATGCAGAAAATTCAAGACTTAAGTTTAATAGTCTTTGGATTTAAAGGACTGCAGTGATTAAATTTATTAGACCAAGTGCAAACACTCTTTTGGATTTAACAAAAAGCAAGGTTTTGAACTTATTTCAAAGATACAATGAAGAAAATCCATTTAGGGAGATTATATATAATAACCCTCATTGCTGTACAGGGAACAATAAAAATGGGTTACACAGCTAGGATATCAAAATGTTACATTTTTATTGGTAACTTTTATTACTAGATTGGGATTTTATCCATGTCTAGCATATAAAAAAAAAAAAAGGTTGATTTTTTTTTATTACTGAAGAAAGCCAGGATACTCAGTAAAAAAACCCGAATGTAAGCAGAAGATTTGGCAATCTGCCAATTAAGGTTTGAGAACATCCTTCCTAAAAAGTCTCAAACATGCAACTTAGAAATTATTAATTTTATAATATCTAAATTTTGTATCTTCATCCACACAAATATCTTGTCCTACAATAAATTAGGAGATAAATGTTTCCTATTTCACAATATGCAGACATAAATCAGTGATTTTACCCTGACCTTAAGTTTTGCTGGTAATCAATTAGTACATGTATAGCCAATAAAACACATAGTTATTGCAAGTTTAGATTATGCACAATTTGAAATAGGCAAATTGACCAATGTTCAGACTTGTACCTAACTTCAGACTATCTATTGTATTTTGGGTTTGCTATTGTCCAGCAGTAATCAGAGTTTTCATCCTTTTCCATTCTGATTCCTACTCGGAACAATAGCAAACTGAACATTGGTCACTTTGCCCTAGAAGCAAAAACATTTTTCAGTGTAGTGTTTAAAAATATTATGAATGTGCAGTTTAATTGAAAATTTCACAATTATAAACAAATGTCTCAGAATAAACTATCTTCTGAAATATCACTTACTGATTGTTTATCTATCAAAGAAAATTTACTGATTGTTTATCTATCAAAGAAAAGTATTCATACCTGAATTAACCATCTAATTTTCTTGGAAGAAACAAAATCTGGAGGTAGATATTTCGCCAAATCAATCTCTCCATTAGAATCAATATCATTGTCACTAACACATGTCAACTGTCTTACAATTCGTCCTTTACTACGCCGAGTACTAGTTATTCTGTTTGCACGATTACTTCGAATCAGTTCCTTTCTTCGACGCAGGTTTTCTTGTGGATCATTTGTTTTTACAAGAAACTTGTGATGTAAAAGTTTATTTTGTGTATTGAAAATTTGTTGAGTGTCATTTTCTGGCCAGGCCTCCTCTATATGTAACTGTATACTTGCTAAGGTAGCTGCCTCCTCTTTGGTACATGCAAGGTCACCACTCACAACCAACTTCTGGAGCTAAAAATATACAAGACATTTATTCATATAAAATAATACTGTTAATGAGCATATTTACTTAAACCTCACATTATTCCACATATTGATAAATTTCATAATGGTTGGAATAAGAATCAATGCATACATATTGTTTGTTTGTTTGTATGTTTGAATGGAGTTTAACGCCACTTTCAGCACATATTGTATATTGCAGACATACATGTGTACTGTGTAAAGAAGCTACTTTTTGTCAACCAAAAATATATAATTTCTGATTCATATACAAATTTCAATGTTATGGTTAGTTGAAAACTTTAAGTCCTGAACAGAGCTGAAATATAACTTGTTGGAATCAATCAATCAATATCAGCTAAACTTAATTTTATATATAAAATTAAATTTTTGTCCAAATCTTAACTTTCTTTCAATTAACTTTCAGTGGTAATGGCAGCCAAGCAGTATACCATCAAGTTATACAATAAGCTGACCCAGCATATAATGGTTAAACCTGAATGCAACACACCACACTCGTTTATCCTGTTTTACTTGTCATGATCATACATGTTTGTTTATTATTTCCAAAGATCAGTGGAATGATGTGTAATATCACAATGATATATGCAGTCACATATCAAACTAAGACATCATATACAATATGAACTACTTGTTAAAAGGTAAATAACAAATTTCCTATACAAGACAGTTAGACTGATGGATGAACACTGAACAACTGAATGGTCACCATTAAGAAAATCTTAATAATATGTACAGCATATGAATTAGTATCCTTAAGGATGAACGACTAACAGCCATTAGCAAAATATCCGATACACTATAGGGGACTTGTGACACTTTTTAAAGTAAACAATATCAATAACACTTAAAGAACAGACCCATTTGGAGAAAAAGCACTTGCATATGCTCATATCATACCAAATATAAACTAGTTACATTTAAAGGTGAATAGAATGGTTGCCTAAACAAGCAATGGAATGGATGGATGGAATAACAAAGGCCTTGCAGTATACTTACCAGCATGATAAGGGCTATAATAAATATAATAGTCAAAATCTAGACATAACTACCATTTTAAACTTCTGAACTCTGTATCAAATAATTCATGATACAGAGGGCCATGTAGTGTTATATGGAATGGGAGCTCATCTCTTATACAGTATATGTACCAAGAAATTGTAACATAAATATTATACAAATAAATATATTATTTATAATACTACTGTTGATCAAGTCCTAAACAGATTATTGCTTGTCATTTCATTATTTTACACAATGTGATAAAATTCTTCAATTTAAAAACAATTTAAAAACCTTTAAGATTAGCAATTATTAACATATTTTGAAATTGTTAAATGTTTTATCATTTACTGTCTAAATATGACCATGAATATACAAGTATTATATAAACTCGAGTTGATTTTCTTTAAGGTACAATTTGAGGACAGTTGTACTTCTGAGGTTCAGACCAGTGCACATTAATAAAGTGACAATACACACCCAATTTAGAATGTTGTAGGGATGTTTAAATCCACCAGAATTGTGACTTTGTTTTTAACATCTAAAAGCTCTTTGTTTGAATGTTGTTTAACTCCACTTTCAGCAATTTTTCAGCCATATTATGGAGCCCAGTTTTTATTGGGGGTGGAAGCTAGAGTACCGAAGAAAAACCCCAAACTTAAGTAGGAAAACTAGCAACGATCTAAAGGCAACATATTAAAAATGTTTTAGTCTAGACAACATTCCATACATTATAATGCACAAATACTTTTCAATAAGTCTTAGCATATATAAATAATTATAATCATTTTCTTAGAAGAAATATGTATTAAATGTTTCTTATGCCTAGTCTTCAGTAAAACTGATACTTTCACCAACACTATAATAAATTGTTGAGCTTTAAGTCAGAACAGTCACTGCAAGACTGGCTACTAATATTGAGTAAAACAACCTTTCTGATGAAGAATAGCTGAAAATATTGGTATAGCAGTGCCAGCATTTTGAAGAACCACATATAACACAATTGTTCACTCTGATTATTAACATAAATAACCACAGGGTACCAGCTCAGGGTTTACACTGTGTTAGTAACACAGGTAACCATAGGATAGCAGATAATTTTTAACTTCAGTCTAGTAACAAATACAAAGGTAACCACAGGATACAAGCTTGTTACCTCTGGTTAGTAACATAAGTAACCACCAGATGCATGCTGGTAAACAATGGTTAGTATCATAGCTAAACATAGGATACCATCTTATGATTCACTGTGATCTGGTATCCTATTAATGTAGCCAAAAATAGGATACCAGATCATGTTGCAATCTGGTTAACAACACAGTTAACCACAAAATAATTCTTCACTCTATCCAGTAACAAAGGGAACAACAGGATGCATACTGGTAAATGCTGGTTAGTAACATAGCTTTACATACGACACCATCTGATGATTCTTGCAGTGAGTAATATAGGCAACTATAGGATACCAGCTCATGGTTTACTGTAGTGAGTAATATAGGCAAGTATAGGATACCAGCTCATGGTTAACTGGGTTGGTGAGCTCTACAGCAATTACATGTCATGTGATCAAAATCTGCTTAATGCTCAATATTGATTTTTTTTCATCTGGAAGTTGATATCGTCAAAAAACTGGAACAAAGTGAATGAAGAAGCACTAAATTTAATTTTAAAGAAAGACTTTAAAATAAATTTGAAGACGATAAAAAGTAAATGTTATATTTAAAAATGACAACAAAAATTTCATACTATTTTTTGCAATCTCTAAATCGATCTTTAAAAACTGACAATCAAATTACATTTCATGTGACGTCACCATTACAAAGAAAGACGTCACATGACCACTGGAATTTAGAGGAACATTTAGGGTGTTCGAAAGTAATGTCAATTATGAAATGCACATTATGTTTTGATAATAAAAGACTATATTGTCTGTGCTCGCATTTTGGCAATGCCTACTCCATATTATAGGCAACTATCATGACTATAGGATACCAGCTCATGGTTTACTGTGGTGAGTAATATATGCAACTAAAGGATACCAGCTCATGCTTTACTGTGGTGAGTAATATAGGCAACTATAGGATACCAGCTCATGGTTTACTGTGGTGAGTAATATAGGCGACTATAGGATACCAGCTCATTGTATACTGTGAAGGGTAACATGGGTAAACATAGCATACAGTTCACTGCTGATCACATCAAAATTCATAAAATTTTGGAAAAAAATTACTATAGTATAAAACTTTTTTTATAAAATATTTAAAAAAAACCTACAGTTGGTAATAAATACCTTTTCAATGTCTTCCATCAGCAATGTTTATAAATTCAATGTACCAGTAAATACAGTTGAATTCAAATCCAATGTGTTGAAAGGGGACATCATTAAGCATATTATCTGTTTGAACTGTCCATCAAATTTATCCAATGATATAATATTACACCTATTGGTTTTACTGTATCGATTGTAATCTTGATCATGATTTGAATATAAATGTTATCAAATAGTGTTTTATAAGGTAATATCTCCATGATCAAACTACCTATGTTACAAAACACCAGAAAGTCTCAAAATGCTGAACTGCCACCCACTGGGTGGAGTTACCTTCCTTTCTTCTGCACAAGTTCTAATACCAGAATTTATTAATTCACATAACTTGTCAGACAGGCTATGGACTCTAAAAAAGCATTAAATTGTATCACTTATTATTACAGCTGCATGGTAATCATAATATTATGGCACCATGTGTGTATATTTAGACATTCAATTGGTAAAGAGTAATACCTGTAGTATATTAAGCCTACAACTAATTAAACAATGGCACATTCATAGATATTTTTATATATCTGTGATGGTCAATCAGTAAAATGTAAACAGACAATTCAAGGATGATTTTAGACTTTTTCAAATGGATCCCCCATCACACAAATTGGGAAATTGAGTGCATAAAAGCACTGAGTTGGGAAAATATTGTTTCACCATATTAAAAGTTAAAGCTTGAGGTTTCTTGACAAAGTTTGAGTTTTTGGTGCTGATTAAATATTCAACATGGCTGCCAGGGCAATAAATGCATTCTGATTGGCTGAAATTTATAAATTTTCAATTGTGATATTCTGGAAATCTCATACATTCCTCCAAAAATAGTTGTAAGAGCCAATCTTTATTGTGGCAGTGCATACACTTTCAATATTATTCGGCTGGGACCATACCGGAAGGTTTCCCATTGCTCAACCCAAGAGCAGCCCAACATGTCCCAGGGTGGTGGATAGGGGAGACCCTCTCGTGAAGTTGTCAGGTCATAATACAGAAGGCCTGGCCGCTGACCATAGTGGGTAATATGTTTGGAGAGTGCCCAGGCACATGATCATAGGAGGCCAACTTCCTTAACAACTAGGCCAGTGGGGCCCCTGGGGGTACTTACAATGGACAAATAACTGTAAAACATAACATTAAACTGTACAAATCATCCTCCATTTACCCAGAATGCAATATACAATGTAGGTAAAAACAAAGGGACTAATGAAACATCTGAACATTTACTCCCAGTAACAATGAACTGTTTTCATTTCTAGGGTAAGTAGTAATTTAAGGGTAAAGAATAAAAAATTTTTATCTCAGATTTTCATTTCTTTTTTCTTGGTAACAAGTTCTTCCTAACACTGGAGACATAAATTATAGGTTTGTAAACATTTGGATCAACATAAAGTACATTTAAATCTTTAGATGACTCAACTGTTATGATAGCTTTTGTCTTTACAATGAAAAATGTTATACAATGGAATTATATACATGGGTACCTTTAAAACAATGTGGTGGTCTTGGGTGTTTTCAATAGTTTAATTTATGTCAGTGAAGTTGGTGCATTGGTAAATAAACAAACAAAATATTTCTTTAACACTGAATTTAATAATTACCCAGCAAGTTTTTATCCATCCTTCTACTTTATATTACAGAATTTAATTCAATTTTGTAAAGTATCATCTAATTATGAAACAAAACTCCAGGAATTTTTGTAATAATTTTTAAAAATAGATAAACAAAACTTTTGAATGCAGCAAAATACTCTACATTGTAACTAAGGTAAATATATTTTTCAAGCACTAAGGGGTCGTCCATAATTGTCAACCATTTTCACAAGTGTGCAAAAAGCATACTTTTTGAGACCCACCACCCCCATCAAATAGTGTACATCAACCATTAAACTAATATAAAAACCAAACGCCATGGAAATGAAAAATTTCTGAAGATAAAAACTGTACACAAAAATTGAAGAGTGTGTCCATGGGACACGGATGCCCCCGCTAAATGAAGTCCAGAACAGGAAGTAGTTGTCCGACAGGTCTGAAAGTCGCTTAGGACATACAACTTGTGATACTGAACCACCCTGCCAAATTTCAAATTGTTCTGATGTACGGTTTCTGTGAAAAGCTTGACGGAAATTTTCATACTCATGTTAACACATTTTCATATCGGCCCAGTCGCAAACAGGAAGTAGTTGTCCGACAGGTCTGAAAGTCGCTTAGGACGTACAACTTGTGATACTGAACCACCCTGCCAAATTTCAAATTGTTCTGATGTACGGTTTCTGAGAAAAGCTTGACGGAAATTTTCATACTCATGTTAACACATTTTCATATCGGCCCAGTCGCAAACAGGAAGTAGTTGTCCGACAGGTCTGAAAGTCGCTTAGGATGTACAACTTGTGATACTGAACCACCCTGCCAAATTTCAAATTGTTCTGATGTACCGTTTCTGAGAAAAGCTTGACGGAAATTTTCATACTCATGTTAACACATTTTCATATCGGCCCAGGTCCGACAGGTCTGAAAGTCGCTTAGGACGTACAACTTGTGATACTGAACCACCCTGCCAAATTTTAAATTGTTCTGATGTACGGTTTCTGAGAAAAGCTTGACGGAAATTTTCATACTCATGTTAACACATTTTCATATCGGCCCAGTACCAAACAGGAAGTAGTTGTCCGACAGATCTGCAAGTCGCTTAGGACGTACAACTTGTGATACTGAACCACCCTGCCAAATTTCAAATTGTTCTGATGTACGGTTTCTGAGAAAAGCTTGACGGAAATTTCTACATACAGACAGACGTATTTACGTACAAATGAAGTCCCAAACAGGAAGTAGTTGTCCGACAGGTCTGAAATTCGCTTAGGACGTACAACTTGTGATACTGAACCACTCTGCCAAATTTAAAATTGTTCTCATGTACGGTTTCTGAGAAAAGCTTGACGGAAATTTGTTCGGACGTACGTACGTACGGACGGACGGACGGACATGAGTAAAACTTAATGCCCCCCGACATGTCGTCGCGGGGGCATAAAAATGTCGAAATATTTAACCCCCTCCCTTAAGTGTGCGGTTTGCACACTTATGAAAATGGTTGACAATTATGGACGACCCCTAAAATGTTTGAACATGTCTAACTCCTGCTACTCTAAGTTATATATATTTCATGACATGTACCTTTGTTATAATGACAGGTGAATAAAGAATAATAATAATAGTTTGTTTATAATGATCAAATTAATAACAGTGTTTTCAGCAATAATTTTTAATTATAAGAAGTTTCAGACAATGTGAATTTCACTTGAATGTTGAAGCAATTATTTCTATACAATAAAAGCAATGAAGACTGTTACCAGGGATACAAAAGCACAATTATTTAAATTGTTTTGTTTTCACATGGTACCAATATACAAATAAATATAGATCCTATAGAGAAAAAACCCACTAAAATCCTCTAAAAATGCATTTCTCAAAGATGAAATGTCAAAATTGTGTAGAAAAAATGACAGAAAATATGAACCAGCAGAATTTTACTTTATTAATTGATTGCTTGATTGCTTATTATATAAGGGAAAATATTTTAACTAGATTCCTATCTTAGTTTTATAGGCTTTCAAAAAAAATCTTTATAGAGCCTTTTTTAAACCAATAATCAATGACAGATTTATACATAACATAAGATTCTGTTACGAGTACAACTTTTACTTTTCACACAAGGTCAGAAAACCTGAATAAGCTATGGTGACTTAAGACACCTCACATTCACGAAGCTAAAGTTATTACATTTGTAAGCCTAATAACAGTAGTTTAATTTGTGATGTCATAATTTAACATGGATCAAATTACAATGTGAATGCAAACAAGATTAACTTGCACCTGAGTTTCCATAAGCAGTGAAGGACTAAGTCAAAAATCTACAGAACAACAGGTGGGTATGCATTTTCACTCCATGTGCACATGTCAATGCAGTTTTGTCTGCTATTTATAAACCATGGAAGCAACACAATGTAAACAAATTATTCTATGTAGAAACAAGTAATTATGACCTAACCAATCAAAGAAGAGATAGGATATGTCATAAGACATAAACCTAACACAAATCTCATTTTCAATTAATCACGAATGCAGAACAACAAATCAGCAAAGATGAAAAACAAATAACAGAAAGGACCAAAATAAGGACATAAGCCTTAAAAGTTAAACCGTTAATGAAATCACTAACCCACCTCCTAGTTTTGCCTCAACAATACAGACAAGTAGAAACATTAGTCATTAGCACCTATGAACATGCAGACACAAAACACAAGAACTGAGTACACAGTTCCCAAACTATTTGGCAGGGTTGAACCAGTAATAGGGATCCAAAAACCTCAATTTTATTAGAATATACTAACCAAAAACCTACCTTTTTAATTATAATATACTAGCAACACACTAGAAAACACTGATTTTGGAGAGTACAGGACATACCATTAATGGTTGCTAGTCCATGAAGGTTACTATTGATGCAAGGACACATACAAATTCATTTTACTGCAGACATTGTATGATATATATAAAGTGGACATGTTTGTTTTATGGTGCCTTATGTTTTGAAGTATTGTTTCATAGTGATTCCTGATAGGAATAAAATTTCTTCCAAAAATGGCTAATTTCTGGTACAGATGACCCAGTACAGATGCACACTCATCTTTACTCATTGTCTTGTCCAATCAGAACACCTTAAACAAGAACAATGATATGGTAACATAAAATCTGTCTTTTGTAAGGTTTTTGTTTCAGGTGTTCGGATTGGATGCCAGATATAAAAACAACTGAAAGACTATACAATATCCCAATCTGAAAGTTGTAGGTTAACGGAAGACTGATTGGATGTTTGCTTTATGTCAGCAGTATTCAGCTATATTCAGGACGAGAACAAGTTAACAAACAATAAACAAACAGAAAAATGGGTAGTATGGAAAATTGGAAACAAAAATTTTGACTGACACTGTAAAAAGTATGGAGTATTGGGTGTTAAGAATTTAGCCTCTTGTAGCTGCTATAATGAGCTTATTCTTTTTAAATCTACAAAAGAGGTCTTTATCATGCAAGGACATGGCACTCTCCAAACATGCCATTATGCAGCTAGCGTTCTGTATTTTGACTGGACAATCCCCAATGGGAGGGTTTAGATCCCCTATCTGCCAACCGGGGAAGTGTTGGGCTGCTCTGTGGGTCGAGCACTAGGAACCTCCAATTATGATCCCAGGGTTTACCGAAAAAACAAGTACTTCCATGTGCTTATTTGAAAGAACGTGAGATCTGACACTTGTGATAGAAATTTTGTATGTCTATCACAAGTGTAAGATAACCTGATCTTTCCCAAGAACTATGTAAGAAACTATTTGTCTGAAGTTTTATTTTCTTAAAATTTCTCTGTTATGATCTTGTATTATAATCTACAGGGATTTCACCATTACAATATGATTCAGACTCAAAAACAACAATAATACACAAATTGATAATGACCTGGACACTTCATTCATTGTAAATGAATATTGTTTACTCAGAAACTAGATTAACTTCATGCCCTTTAGTTTTTTCCAATATGTAAGGGCTTTGACAACATGGTATATACAATGCCAAAAATCAATGGTAAAAATGGATGGACCAGTGGGAACAAAATTTGGACTGTCACGGGAAAAGTATGGAGTATTGGGTAGGGATGGAGAATTCGGTTTTGTTGTCGGCTACAATGAACCTACTCTTTTTCAAACTCTATACAAGGGGTCTATCCCCTATCCCCCACCTGGGGACATGCTAGGCAGCCATGAGGTTCAAGCAAGAGAAACCTCACAGTATGTTCCCAGCAAACAGCCTATATGTGAAAATGATATATATTAATAGGTATATTAAAAAAATTGGGACCTGTGGATAAATCAAACAAGGATAATTAAAATAAGCTCTCTTATTTATTAGATACAATAATTTACAATGCCATTTTTACCTACAGAAACTACGATCCTTTGTCAAAAAAGCCTTTACATTTATCCTTTCCTCCCAAATAAAAAATTCTGGTTGATATAGAAACTTTGAAAATCAGCACTAAATGAAGCCTATAATGTTTGAAACTGCCCTCTTAAATGGTAAGCTCTAAAAAATGTTTTTAAAGCTTTAAAAAATCGTCTCTTAAATATTTTTAAGCAAAACTTAAATGTTAATATCTATTAGACGATTTGACACCAACATGAATTTTATTCTGTTTACTACATGTACATGTATATAAGGGTAAAATAATTTCAGATCTTCATTTCATATTTAAAAGCAAAAGATGATATACATGTGTTTGTTTAGGTTTTACACAACTATAAGCAAATTTTCTGCTATATCATTGTGTCCAGTTTTTTTTATTAAAAAGGAGAGCTAAAAACCAAAATCGCTGGTAAAAATCTCCAGCTTCAACAGGACAACATAGCCAATAAAGTACAAAATGAGCACATCTTGCTAGAAGAGAAACAACTTCACAACCCCTGCTGTGTTGGATCAAGAGGGCTAGAAAGATATAATAAATTACCATGTTTAGCATTACATGTATAGTTATATTCTTACATATATATTTAGTCAAATAGTATTAGAAATAGCACAATGAGAATGAGGACCTGATAATAGGATTTAGTTCTAAAGGTCATGACCTTATACCTACCTGATTTTCATGTAGTTTATTCCTTACAAGTTTTCTATCCATTTAGCAGAAGTTAATTTTACATCCTGTCTATCTTAATGAATCTATACAATTCACACACAACACAATCTGATGAAACTTTTCACATTTTCTCAACAAAATACCAAGTCATTTAATATGTATGATAAAGATGATCGAAAGTCAACACGTGTTATATTCATCCAAGGATGTATAATTTTTTCAATTTAAAAATCGTACATATTTGCGGTATGTTTTGCCCTACATTCACAAAAGGACAGTTCGATTTCCTAAAGCATGCATATTAGAGCATTACTTCCATGTTGTCATATCGTACTATTAAAATTTCATTTACGGAATGATTTAAATTTATTAAATGCTTTAGTGTACAGTGTAACTATTTTTTCTCTATTTATTTTGTTCATTAGACCTTTATAAGACTGATAAGCTGACAACTATTATAGATATTATTTAGTATTCTGTCCCTGAATAAGGTTAAATGTATCATATTCCATCAAGGCACATTTATCAGATGGCTTCCTATGTTTAATCCTGAATAGTATTTCATTAATGTAGCAATCAATTCACAATGACCTTATTAATTCACAGCTTTTTACAAGCAGACGGTCAAATCAAAACCATTGTCAAGAAAGTAAAAAAACAAGTATTCCTTCAATTATATTAAAACAAATTTCAAAATTTCCCAAATCTGGTTTTAAAAACATTCCATTTATCCATCCAAATATTCTAAATTTTCTATTTCGATAAAATATATACCAGGACTTCTTCCAATTTAAACAATTTAATTCCTTTTAATACATAGAACATGGTTCCAAAACAACTAAATCTGCATGCAACAAGATTTTAGCCCTTCTTTCAATCTATCTTGTTTAATCATAGAATTATTGACAAGAACATTAACAAATAATTACCGAACACAGATTAAATTTACATGATATTCCTGACAAATGTTTGTTATCCATCTTTTATGACTTGTAATTACCGTAAGATTTATAAGGGCATATTCTGCCGTTGTTTATCAATGGTACTTGAGGTAGGATATTAGAGTGTTTGCACATCTTCAGATAACTTTGTCGTCTAACTGAGAATTCAAGTCGAATCGTTAATATGAATTTGAAGGTAAACACAAAGCTTCAGTGTATTTTTATCAAAAAGGTATTATGAAATTTTATAGTTTTTTTAATCAGTATTAATTTCTGATAATGCAAATATTTAAGCTGTTTGATGTTCCATAGTTACCAAACATGGAAATTAATATTTGCTATCAATGTGAGTTTTATCAGGCAATATTTCACTATTGCAATGAACTTCAACAAGTCTGACAGAAAGAAATATTACCATATGTTTACTAATAAATCACAGGTCAATGAATATACCCAATGAAACTCAAAACTGGAAATATTAATAATCGTAAGTGGAAAATTTTTAACAGGATGGAATTAAACATCACAAAATTTTTTTTCTAAATTATATTTGATTGATTTTTAATTATTCAAATATGTTTGTTAAAAAAAGTCTGTTCACGTACAAGATATGAATGCAATTATTATCATTTATATGACAAAGTTGCTATCCAATGATAATTCCCGCACAAGTCAGATCAATCAATATTTTCTTGTTATAGTAAACATGCCCATTATGTAAACTGACTGACTGTTTAAACAATTTAACAAAGTTTTAAATATTGGAAAAACCATAGCAATAAGGATTCAAAATGTTTAATTAACTGTCATTGCCGTGGTTACAAATAACAATACCATATATTACTATATACAATTATAGCTTTGGTATGAGGTTGATACAAGAATATATCGACCAAACAGATTTGCATTTTGACTGAGGATGCAGTCCGAGGTCATTATTCATCTGTTGGTCAATATATTCTCCTATTGACCAAATCTTAACTTGACTAAAGCTATAATTGTTATATTATTAATACAACCTATTGTCATGATTGTTGAACAATATTTCATATTTTGTGTGCACATCATTTGATTTACAGATTTTTAAAAATGTAATATGATTACGAGTCTACATACATAATAAATGTATAATGTTATCTAAAATCTCATCAATATCGTTTTTATCTAAGGAAGCAAATCTGCAACTGCTACTGGAAGCCATCATTCTCGGCAGCAACTGAAATCTCGTGCAGCGGAAACCACTTAAACTAGTATTGTGATTGGATAAATTTGTCATGTGATATACCGATTTAAATTTTTGGAAAATTTGGAAATCTATTTTTAGTAATGTGCTGTATAGGTATGCAGCATAACAAAATATCGTTGGAAAATTCTACTTTTAGGTATATTATATGTGCCCAAAGAAATACAAAATGACCACGTGGTATCCTAAGACAAATCAGAATAATGAAAATATCTAATATTAATAATATTATGTAATATTATTATGAACTAAGCTACCAATAACAAATACATGTATTACTAAAGGAGAAATCATTATGAAAGCTACCAATAACAATACAGGTATTACTAAAGGAGAAATCATTATGACAGCTACCAATGACAATACATGTATTACTATAGGAAAAATCATTATGACCTTAACAACCAATAACAATACATGTATTACTATAGGAAAAATCATTATGACCTTAGCAACCAATAACAATACATGTATTACTATAGGAAAAATCATTATGACCTTAGCAACCAAAAACAATACATGTACGTGTATTACTGAAAGAGAAATCATTATTACAGCTACCAATAACAATACATGTATTACTATAGGAGAAATCATTATGACAGCTACCAATGACAAAACATGTATTACTAAAGGAGAAATCATTACGACAGCTACCAATAACAATACATGTATTACTATAGAAGAAATCATTATGACCTTAGCAACCAATAAAAATACATGTATTACTAAAAGGAGAAATCATTATGACAGCTACCAATGACAATACATGTATTACTAAAGGAGAAATCATTATGACAGCTACCAATAACAATACATGTATTACTATAGAAGAAATCATTATGACCTTAGCAACCAATAAAAATATAACTATAGGAGAAATCATTATGACAGCTACCAATTACAATACATGTTTTACTATAGGAGAAATCATTATGGCAGCTACCAATAACAATACATGTATTACTATAGGAGAATACATTATGACAGCTACCAATGACAATACATGTATTACTATAGGAGAATACATTATAACAGCTACCAATGACAATACATGTATTACTATAGGAGAATACATTGTGACAGCTACCAATGACAATACATGTATTACTAAAGGAGAAATTATTATGACAGCTAATAATGAAAATACATGTATTACTATAGCAGAAATCATTATGACAGCTACCAATGACAATACATGTATTACTATAGGAGAAATCATTATGACAGCTACCAATAACAATACATGTATTACTATAGGAGAATACATTATGACAGCTACCAATGACAATACATGTATTACTATAGGAGAAATCATTATTTTTAGCTACTCAAAAGTCAAAACTTTTATATCAGTCTATTTTTATCTATTTTGAGGTTAACACACCGTCTGCATAATACTTTTCATGATACCCTAGGCCAATCAAAATCAAGATAAATGTTAGTCATATAATAATACATGTATTACTATAGGAGAAATCATTATGACAGCTACCAATGACAATACATGTATTACTAAAGGAGAAATCATTATGACAGCTACCAATAACAATACATGTATTACTAAAGGAGAAATCATTATGACAGCTACCTATGACAATGCATGTATTACTAAAGGAGAAATTATTATGACACGAGCTACCAATAACAATACATGTATTACTATAGGAGAAATCATTACGACCTTAGCAACCAATAACAATACATCTATTACTATATAGGAGAAATCATTACAACAGCTACCAATAACAATACATGTATACCTATAGGAGAAATCATTATGAGACAGCTACCAATAACAATACATGCATTCCTTTAGGAGAAATCATTATGACAGCTACCAATAACAATACATGTATTACTATAGGACAAATCTTTATGACAGCTACCAATAACAATACATGTATTACTATAGGAGAAATCATTATGACAGCTACCAATGACAATATATGTATTACTATAGGAGAAATCATCATGACAGCTACCAATAACAATACATGTATTACAATAGGAGAAGAAATGATTATGACCTGGCCTAAGCCACAAAATACGGTTATGCAATAATCTGCCAAAAAAATATCAAAGAAATTTTTATGAGTGCATAAAACCATGTCACTGGTAAATTTCCAAATCATTCATTGCTTCTAATAAGTAATTGTTTCAAACCAGATAACAGTGATAATGAAAATGAGGTGTACAAACTATTTTTTGTAATAGGACTAAATAAGGTCACAGACAAACAGTTCCTTGTGAAGTGTCTTTCCCTTTTGAATTCAGTAGAACAAAGGTCAACCAGTACTATTATGAAGCCTGGATTTACTCATTTTTTGACATAAAAAGTTTATGCAATGAAAATGCACTTTGCCAAGAAATGTTTTTCAATTAATTTTAGTATGTTGTCCTTCATATGCCTTGAGAACACATTAGGCTTCTTAAAAGCATACAGCCCACTGTGACGTCTCAATTTGAATTCTGATGTCATATATGCCCGACTGAAATTTTCAAACTGGAACAATACAATTTTGTTACGATTTGTCAATATTTTTTGCTTAAAAGGTAAGTATATTCAATAAAATGATGAGCATATACTGTTATGTCAATTTAATAGCTTTTAACATACTGTTTTGGTATATACAGTGTATCTTATTAAATAAGTTTAAAAAAAACAATATTACCATTGAAGCATCTTCTTTGAGCTGCTTCTAAATTTTAAAACATTTTTTTGACATATTAGAATAAAATATATTATTGCAATTGGGATCTATGGGAATAAGATCATAGTCAGACCTTAGATTTGTCTTCATTTTATTCCTCGCTATCACACAGTATAAAATATTGACAAATATAAGGTCTGACAATGTTCTACTTCCCATAGTGCCCGCTAGCAGTAATCTAATTCTTAACAATATTTGAAACGAAACATTCATTCAAATTTATGTTACATGATACAACCTTTTATTACATATTTTGCAAATCATTACTAATTAACTATGCAAACCTATTTTAAGCATTGTTGCTACCAATACCAGTTACCAATTAAACTAAAATATATTTTTAGTGTAAAACATGAATGAACTACTAATCATTTCAATAAATCAATGTTTTCTGCATGATTTAACATAAAGACATGTGATTAATTATAAAAAATGGAAAAATGTGCAGGTTATACAACATTAAATTTAGGGTTTAACTTAAAACAAAAGAACTGAATGAAATGAAAAATTCATTATAGGATATTATTATATGATTTTACATGACTTAAAACTAAATTGTTTATGAAGTCTTTAACGATTTGTAGATTAAATGGAGATAACACTTCCACATCAAACTTCAATCAGGGGGTTCCTATGATATTTAATATAGTAATTCTGTAGCAATTTGACTTCCTTTTCCAACATCAATTATCTCCTTATCAGGGTCGTACCCACTCCTGGCATTCAGGGCTAAACAATCTTACCTACCGTAATTGGCACAAATTGGTTCAACTCGGTAGTCGAAAAACAAGATTTTATTTTTTAATTTAACATAAAAATATGTTAGAGTTTGTTTGTTTGTTTAGATGATGGTTAATGCCACTTTCAGCAATTTTTCACTTATATAATGGCACCTGGTTTTTATTGGGGGTGGAAGTCAGAGTAGCAGGAGAAAACCCTTAACCTTAGTAGAAAAACTGTCAATCCTGGTCAATTATTAGATAGGAGTCGAGTACACCCTGCCTGCAGTGAGACTCGAACCAGCAACCTTAGTGTTAGAGTTTGGTAATTTAAAAAAAATGCTGATGAAGTATATTATCAAATCGATGAGAAAAAGAAACTATAAAACATTCTGCACAATAAAAAATGATTCATAGGTTAATAAATTAATAGCAATAACATTAAAAGATCATCCATTATTGACAGATTTGGGATGAGAACAAATCAATTATGCCACTAGGAATAATGTACAATGGAATAGTAAAAATTAGGAGCATGGCAGTTGGTTACCCACACAATCTCAGTCTGGCATTCTGCCAAACACTGGCCAATCTGGGATTTAATGTTCCCATCAAATCTGTGTATTAGACTATATCTCACAAGGACAAACATCCTTCTGTTATTGTTTTACCTCCCAAGCTAGAGACTTCTAAACCCCTAAGGTACCTCATAGGTAGAAACACCATTCCAGTATTGTTTTACCTCCTAAGCTAGAGACTTAAAAACCCAAGTAATTCTGAATAGCATAAAAAAGCATTTTGAAGGACTACTAATGGGTATTATAGGTACCGGTATATAATGTATTTCCATTAGCTCGCTTGATAATCTTTAGGCATATTTATGGATTCCAAATAGATACAATGACAATCTTGGAACTGGGGGAGGACCTTATCATGAAATAAATGGACAGAAGTTATTATTTATTTCAAACTGTTTTGGAAACTCTTTTAGAAATAATTTCCAGCCCTTCCCCCCCCCCCCCCCCCCCCAAAAAAAAAAAAAAGAAAAAAAAAAAACTTAAATTAAATTAAAACTGAATTCAAAATGAAAAATAACTGTTAAAACAACTAAGTAATGAGGATTGCAGTTTTCTACTAATGACAATCACTAAAACATAAAAATATGCAGTTTCACAGTAAAGGTAAAAACTTCATTTACTTACATTTATTGGTTTATGAGTAACAACATTTATTCCTAAAGCATTTGCATTTTTGTTCTTTATCAAAATATTTCGGTCAGACATCAATTCATCAAAGTTCTTTAAGTGCATTTTCTTCACAACCTTAGGTTCAAAATCTGAAATCTGGCTGTGAAATAATTTTGGAATACTTTCAATGGAGTTAAAAAAATTGTATTGTCTACATTGTAAGACTTTTTGTATACAGCCTGGTACATATCCTAATGGATTAAAAGACCGGATCAATCTGTGATGACCATTATTGATGCACCAATCTCTGTTACGTGTTCCAATTTGATTTAAGTTATCCAAACTCTGACTAATTTGCTTCATATTATGTTGGAGAAAAGCTTTATATTTTTTACGTGTAACTTCAGCGGCTTCATCACCCATAAAATGACCAGGAAAATACTTGTCAATGTCTCCAGTGACAGACATTCTTTATATCAAACCAATAGATCTATGCCTGTTCTCAAATTAAAAGGCAAATTTTATCAGTCAGTCTTTATAATAACATGATTTAAAATGAACCATCACAAGTCCCACACAAAATATCTTGTATCCTTGAGAGAAAGCATATATCCATTACAAGTTTTCAACAAATATGGCAGACGCTTCCAAAATATCCATTTCCAACATTTCATTATTAGCATTTTAAATTAAGTGACAACTCTCAGTAACTCCATCACATTTGTGACCAAGCTGACTCCCATAAATCAAAGTTGTAGACATCAATCAATCCAGTTATGTCCCCTTGTCTTGATATTCATTATTCAAATCTCGTTTTCTGAATGAATCTCTTCTTTGGTAGTAAAATTACAATATTCAGAAGTAATAACAAATTCTGCTATCAAATTTGATGAAATGGCTGTTTAATGTTTGCATGAAATGTAAAAATTCACCTGCAGATCAAACTTAAATATGAACTATGCTGAAGTTTTAATCCAATGTTCAAATCCATCAAATTATTCCTCCTATATTGTTTACATAACCAGGCACTGAACTGACTTCAGACGAGAGTCTGCAGAACCAATTTAAATAGCAGACAATTTATAAACATTTAATTAATATTGAACTCCATTTACTGACCAATTATTATTTGGACTTGAAATAGTTTGTAAATCAATCTATCAAATTACCAAACAGTAAAAAACACAGAAGCCATTTTTCCACTAATATAAAAGGAAACTTCAGCAGGACCTGTAGTGTTGTTGGTTATGAGATTTGGCAGGCAGTCATAATCATTATGGTAATAAATAAATAATGCAGGATTGCCATTCCAAAATAACACCGCAGCAAAGAAGAAAAATGTTTGATTCCCATCCTTTATTTAATGATATTCCACATGACTTGATTTTTATCTATATTACAGATAGTAATTTCACAATAAATTGATACCAATTACATAATATTGCTACAAAACCCAGGTGGTAATCATCTTCAATTACATAATTAACTTACCATAGCTTAACAACATTAACACTGTGCTTGTTTATTTCATAAGTCTACTTTTGTTTATTTGAAACTATTGAAGTAAACATTGGTAAGATGAGTAAGGATAATATACATGTACTTGACATTCTGAGTCCCGCCCACCTACTAGTGTGTGATCTTCAATATTTCCTTTAATTATCTAGCTAGATCTAACATGGTTTTCTTAATTGGAATTTTTATCACACAAACATCAATACATTTAAATAATATTGACTGTGATTAAAATGTCAGAGAACTTTTGATATCTGTAACTTTCAAAAATGTGCATAGCTAGATGAACTGTAGGGGTTCCAATTAAATTTATATCAATCAATCACTATTGTTTCAACTTAAAAACTTTTTCTATCACCCAATAAATCAACCATAAAAAAGTGTCAAAACTTTTCAACAACCTTACAGTAAAAAAATAACAAAATACAACAAGACATAATATCTACATGTAGTTGTATCTAAATAAATAAAACATACACGTATAAGTAAAAAGTAAACAAGTGCATTTCCCCATTGTGTTCCTCCATACTTAACCTAAGATGACCTGATGTTATTTTCATCAGAAAGTCATTTTCAGGTAGATTATGACAGCTTCTGACAGTTACCTTGTTTCATGGCTGAACAATTACATAAGTAAATCTACTGGATTGTATATTAATTTTACACCTGTTGACCACACAAACAATTATGAGGATCACACAGTATGTTGCCTTACCCTTTATGCATGATGATTCAGCAGGTATTCAACACATATTTCCTTAAGAAGGAATTACTGATTAAGCATAATGTTTACTTGCAAACATACAGGACAATCATGACAATTATTACAGTTGGTACAATCTATTAAAAGTCTTCAATCGTTTTTTACTATTTTAAGGAATTGTCAGATTTTATTTGCTTGTTATAGCTGCTGATATCACTGTGCAATTGTATCTTATTACAATCAAACAACATATTGGACAATTTTTATATAATTTTATGATTCAAATCAGCACAAGTCTCGCAAAAATTATGACTTGTGCTGATTTTTTTTAACTTTTCCAAACTACTAATAACGTAAACAAATACATTCAAAATTCACAAAAAAACTGACATGAAATTTAGATATTTAGATTTAAGGGGCCTAAGTCCCCAAAAATGATAAATTCTTTGCCAAGTTTAAACTTGTCCAAGATATTGTTGATATGAACATTTCACAAAAAACTTAAAGAGTACGTGCATGTACATGTGCATGACAATTAACCGTGTTCATTTCTAAGGGACACTACCATAAAAATCGCAAGTCTGAAATGGCCGGGTTGCAAATCCAAGTGCCTTAAGAGATAAGGAATGCTTTATAATTTGTCAGAAGAAAGTTTGATATCTGTGTAAAAAAAATATATGATGAGTTAATTACATAAAATAGGTACCATCTTCTGCAATGTCCTGAAAAATGACTAAGTTCCCATGTCTGGAAAATTAGGAAAAAAATCCTGGAACAATTCCATAATAGCAGGTGCACAACTTCAATACGTGTGCAATATTTTTGTGAAGTTTCAAAGGTCTGGGTTAAAAACTGTAGGAGGAATTGATTACACAAAATAGATACCCTATTTTCCCCACCCACCATCCTGCCCAACTTCACCATACTGGCCAAAAATGATCACCTTCTGCTAATTTTTCTTATTCAAGATATTATGTATTTAAACATTTTATTTTAATTTAAGACAAGTAATGTAAACGCAAGTGCACTTAAAAGACAAACGTTTAATAGAATTTACAATTCTTAGGATCTTAACTCTCAAAAATATTATTGATCCATGTCAGTTTTCTTCAAACTTTGCAAAATATTGTTAATACTAATATATATACATTTTATTTAAATTGCATAAAAAAAAAACAAGAAGTGAGGCAGAAATACCAAAAAAGTTTCCATATAATTTATGTCTGTGATGGATGCCAATGGAAACTATATGTGAGAAATGTTACATGAAATAAAACTAATACAAGATGGCAGCGAAAAAAAACAACTGAACTGAATGACCAACTAAAACTGATCAAAACTTAAATTAACTCTGTCAGCTTTTCTTATCTTAAGTCAGAGAAAACATATAAAGGATGTAGCTGCCATTAGGCAGGTACCTACACATAATTTTGCAACAACAAAACAAATTACTGAAAACAAACAAGTACACAGGGAAAGAAAATAAATGACTAAACATCATTTTTGCCATTGAGATAATTAGTGTATAGATTATTAGTACCACCAAACTGTGCATAGTAGTACCCTGCAGTAGTTAATGACTGTTTCACTGTTGGACTATTATACACTGTCTTTGAGTATCTCAAAATGCAATTAATTAAATAGATATAATACTCGTTGACTGTAATGAGATCAGACATTAGATGTTATGTGTGGTAATTATTGCAGGTTCCTGATGTAAACTTAATACCTGAGCAATATATGTTATATATGAGGAATTTTAATTTTCTGACATACCCATAATAATAACATATAAATAAAATCAATTGTTAACTGTTGTCTTGAGTGTGACCTTATTTTTTCTCTGTCAGATATACATGCATGTTTTATTAATGCATGGGTCTACATCCTCTAAAAACTGTACAATATTATAGCTCACATAAAAATCTTGCATTCTGATTGGCCAACAAGCTGTACAGGTATACATCAGACTATATATACCTCTACAGCTGTATACATAAAGCATATATAAATCCCGTATGGGGCCCTTGGTAAAACTAATCATCATGGCTGCCTTCATTCCGCTTCGATTGCAAAATTTATGTAAGTGTAAGAATGTCTAACAGAATATGTTTTTAAATGATATAAATAAAATGCTGTGTAATATATTTGTTTAAATCACAGAAAGCATGCATGTATTAGTAAGGTAAGAAACAAAACTACTCAAATATCAGCGATAGAAGAGTCAATGGAAGAGGGGTGTTTCTCCCTCCAATAATGTCAGTCAAAATTAATAAAGATCAAACATTACACTTCTTTTGCTGTTCAAAAATTTAAAAATAAAAAATTTTGTTAAAAGATTCTTAGTGTCTATATACATGACATTTAATAGGGCCCTGTCACTAAAACTGGCAGATGCACATTAGTGAACAGTCTTTCTGTCCCTCCATCCGTTCCATGCATTCATCCATAACAAACTGTGTCCAGGCTATACATGTAACTTTTTCTCCTCTAATGTAAGCTTTTGATATTTTTCATATGGGTAGATCATTTCAATGTGACATGTACATGTAGTGTACCATGGTTGGTGACCTTTGACCTTGAATTTGACCTCAAGTCAATTGTTTTCCAAATGAAAAACTTGTTTCTAAGGTATATTTTTTTTTCTTATTTGAGGTATGCTTTTGATTTTAGGCATGTCGGTAGATCCTTTCAAGTAGACATATTATGTACCATGGTTGGTGACCATATTACCTTGAACTTTGACCTCTAGGTCAATTATTCACTGAATTTCAAATTACTGTGCAGACTAAACTTTTTTCCTTTGAGGTAGACTTTTGACATTTTGCTTGTGGGTAGATATTGCATTCTATGGTTGGGACCTTTGTTTTCAATTATGCATGCTTTTTAAATAAATTTCTTCTTCATGTTCTTAATTTAAATTGGACTGAAAAGTGAAAAGGTACAAAAACTCTCCTAATTCAAGACCTCTAGTAAAAACACTTGGAATGCACTTTTCACCTTTTCTTCTTGTGAGATTTTGTTTCAAAGTTAAGATAACCAGAATTTTGTATTCTTACCGGTAATTTGTACTGATACTTCATCAAAATCCTAGCATTGTTTATTTTGGGGAAATACAAACCTTTTTATACTGTGCCTTTATGTATTCTGGGTCGTCAGTGTTCTCTATATTTCTTTGTTTGGTTATGCTCTCTTCCTGAACAAAATTTTAAAAAAATATTTCAGTCAGTATTGGTCAATGCAGTAGAAATGTATTTTAAGTTATAATCTGTCATATCAATAAAGTAAAATTTTAAATCAATCTGAAGCCACATGACTTAAAAAAACTACAGTAATACATTTACATGTAATAACTGTGCTTGCACTACAGTCATTTCATAGATTGATAACATTTACACATTAACACTAATATAATTAAATCCATGTTTCATTTATATTCAATGTTTGTTGTATACGTACATGTATATGAATGGGATAAACATGGCCCTTTCAACTTTTTAAAGCTTTGAGCTATTTGTCAGAGTTTTCTTCACACCTCTGAAGCATATTTATACTTACAGTGTATGAACCTACAACGTATATCTATGAAATCATTAAAGTTCATCGTGCTCCTTTTGGATTAATTTTTAGGATTTTTTTTTATCATACAACCAAAACCTTATGTTTAACAGATGCATAAATACAAAATCTACATAAAAAATGTAATTAATATTGAAACAAGGTGATTTCTAAAAAAAAACTTGATTCCAATCATTGTAATACATGTACTTTCATAGCAAACAGCTAAAAATACATTACCAATTGACAGAATTTTTAACTGACATGAATACATAATTACAAAATAGTATGGATTCTCTAAACTCTAAAAAGAATTAAAATTTTTTACAAATATCGAGATCAGTGAGAAACTACTCTATAAACAGCACTTAAGAAATGTCATATTGTTTGCCTACATGTACATGTACGTGCAATAAAATTGTGTTGGTACAAACAAACAACTAACCTCTAAGTGGAGTAATGCACCTATTTTATGGCACCATGATTTGTACTCGTGTCCTAACACTGACAGTTTCCTCAGAAAGTCCCTCATTTCATGTACAATTAGATTGCTACAATCTAAATCATTGCTGCATACTTTTATCCATGTCTCAATCACTTTTAAAACTCCACGATGATTTCTTGGAATTTCTGAATGTGCAAAAGAATGAGTTGTCGTTGCGGTAGGTGACCATGGTGAAGCATTAGAATGGTTTGTTGTTGTAGACGACGTGACAGACGTTGTAGGAGATGGCATTAGGTGGCTAGCAGAGACAGGAACATTTCCAGTCTTATCAGTAGCAACAGTCAACTTGGACAGCTCAAAGGGAGCAGGAAATTCAAAGTTTTGGGGACTCTGACTAGCACTAGATATTGGAGACGGAGGTGGTTCAAATCTCACAACTATATTTGATAATGCATTATCTTTTGAATCAGTTGATGATTCTCCATGTAAATCAAAGTGTAATTTGTCAGGAGTTTGTATAGTTACGAATGATGGCGAGTTTGGCACTTTGTTGTCCTCAGGGTCAGAATTAGATTTTTCACGGCGAAGCATATCTGAAATAGCATTAGGAATGGGATCGCTAATACTGGAACGAGATGCAAGATTATCTGGCACAGAACTTGACCTGGAAAAAACAGGTGATACATCAGATGGTGTTTCCAATTCAAAAATGGGCAGATTTATTATTTCCTTATAGAATGCATTTATAATGTTGTCTACATCTTCTGATTCAGGATCTGAATCAGTATCTCTAACTGCCCCACTATCAGAGCCAACAATAGCCACATTACCTTGAGATCTGGACAGCAAATGTTTTGTATGCTGCCAAGTAAATAGCTGGGCAACATGATGGCCTTTACGATTTTCATCAGAAAAAATGTTTGATCCTTCATTACTTTGTTGAGCAATTGGGATATTTATTTCAAAAGGGTTGGCCAAACTATGTCCCATAGCCCTTAATGCAAGCGAGGTGTTTCCATTTTTTGAGTATATCCCATTATGCTTGGAATACTCTTTTTCATTAGATAAAGATGATGTTGATTCCATATCTAGTTCTTTGGGATTTGATTTTTTCTTTTTCAATGCTTCCTTTTTAACTTCCTGTTCACCTTTCGACGATTCTCCATGATGGTGGGATTGACGAGGTGGGCACATGTCAATCTGACCTATATTGACAGGTTTGGGTGGTTTCAGCTTAGCCTCAGCATACAAAGACTTCCGTCTTATCATATTGCCGAACAGTTTATGAGCAAGAAGACGTAGTATTATAATAGGATGAACAATCATTGGTAATCCCATCATCAAAACTTCACAGAACGGTTTGGTATAAATATCAGCTAAACACTCCAATGAGCAATTAGGAGATACAACAGGTGACAAAATATGATTAAATGACTGATCTATGGTGTGGCGGGACAAGTGGTCTGGTGAGGAAGACAACGGGTAATGTACTGCAGAGATATCTTCATCTGTTACTGCTTCCTGAAAAAAAAAGAAAAATCTTGGTTGAAGATTGAAGGTTAATACTGTTTGTTGTAAGTCTCTTGGATTTTGAAAGTTAATATGATTTATATATTTTATATCTCTTGGATTTTAAAGTAGAACATGCATTTGTTTTAAATCTGTTGGATTTTGAAGGTTAACATGATTTTGTTTGAAATCTGTTGAATGTTAAAGGTTAACATGATTTTGTTATAAAACTATTTGATTTTATAGGTCCCCATGTTTTGGTTTTTAATCTCTTTCATTTTGAAAGTTAACATGATTTTGTTTTAAATCTGTTAAATATTGAAGGTTAACATGATTTTGTATTTAATTTCTCTCATTTTGATTCATTGATTGGATGTTTGCTTAATGTCCAGGGAGAAGTAAATGTCAGCTATATTCAGGAAGAGAACAAGTTAACAAACAATTAATCAACTGAAAAATGGGGTGGGATGGACACCTGGAACACAATTTAGACGGCACCTGGAATAGTATGAAGTTTTGGGTAGGGACGGTGAATTGAGTCTTTTGTAGCAGCTACAATGGGCAGACTCTTTAAAAATCTTTATCTTGCAAGGAGCCTGGCACACTCCAAACATATTACCCACTACGTTCTGCGGCCTGACCTTCTGACAACCCCCTCCCCCCCCCCCCCCCCCCACAAAGAGAGGGTCTCCCCTATCTGCCATCTGGGGATACACTGGGATTTTTAAGGTTAACATGATTTTGTTTTTTATCAATTGTGTACACATTTTTTAGAAAGGAAATCAATTTGATGTCCTCTTATGTCAACTTACATTCAGCTTTTAATTTGTGTGCAACCATGTAAGAGTTAGCATAATTTAAAAATATTTATTATTCACTCTAGAGTTAAACAAAAAAAAAATTAAAAAAATTACTAGTTTGAATTTAATACAGAACTAAAAACAACATTGTATTGTTACATATGAAAGAACATTGAAAAATAAAGACTTAAACGAAATAATTAATTTGGTGCAATGTAAAATTGCAACTGACATAAATAATTCAATTAACAATACACATGCTTAGTTAGCACCTGTATAAACTGGTTAACAATATAAAATAATATAAAGGTGACAACAGAGATTATATACCACTGTAATGAATAATCTTGTTTACTTGTAGTTTGCCTCCAGAGCGCGCTAACCCAGACAATTATTAATGATCATTATATTTTAATTTCAGAACACAGATGCAAATAGCAGTTCTCAGCAACAGGGGTTGAATTGGAGGGTCTGGCAGGGCTCCCACCTTGATGTTTGATTTTGTTTGTTTGTTTGTTTAAATGTTGTTTAACACCACTTTCAGCCATTTTTCAGCTATATATCATGGTGTCCAGTTTTTATTGATGGAGGAAGCCAGAGTACCCGGAGAAAACCACAGACCTTCTGTAAGAAAACTGGCAATCCTTGTCAAGTAAGTTTGGAGTCAAGTACACCCTGACTGTAGTGAGACTTGAATCCACAATCTCATTGTTGACAGACCACATAATTAATAGTAGATGAACTACCTTAACCACTCCGCCATCGAGGCACCTTGATGTTTGAAAATTGTTTGAAAAATGGAACACTTTTAGGAACATCTGGCACTTTCTGAACTAGGTTTTATGTTTGCATCCTATAATATTAAAATTGAAATTTGTAATTTTAAGACAGTCTGTGGTCTGCATTCTGTGATAATGAAGTTGTAACAATACATTTGACTACTTATACTATACAAATCTTTTCACTTTGTATTGGTCAACTAACAGACATTCTTGTATGACAGATCTGCACATAGTGAATAAGCAAATAACTTCAATTTCTGTACGTTAAAAAGAAATTGCTAGTTTATGCCAAGCATTCCATTTACTTTTTACGATTGTGACAAATTACTATTATCATAAAAGCTAAGTTCTGTTTGTTCTATTGTAAACCTCATATAATGTTTATATGTACCTGTATAAGTTCAGCAACAAGACCTTCTAAAGAGGCTGCCTGTAGGTGGTGCTGACTATTGTACATTTTGGCTCGTCCCATTGCCATTAGTTCTATAAAACTGTCCTCTGGTGAGTGTACTTGTGAATGACTGTTTATCTCACTTTCTTCAAAAGCTAAATATAAAAAATGACTTAAACATATTTCTGTATGCCAAAAAATTTATTGTATTTTTAAACTTCTACTATGGTCAAAACTACAACTACATATGGGTGAATATTCTACTCTATTGCACCCAGTATTTATTCCAAATCATGATTTTATCAACTTGTTCTGATAAATTAAGAAGTTTTGTTATACAACAGAACAGGGGTCACCACACTCTAAAAAAGTAGGGAGAAGTGACTTCTCCCTGGCAGCCAAACAGGGAGAAGTGAGGCCCTGATAGGGAGACTTCAGGAGACATTAGGGAGAAGTTGGGGGGACCGTACAAATAATTAATTTTCGCAGTAGTTATATACATTTTGCATTATTTACATCATTTTTTTATAATTGTGGATTTCCAGGATTATTTCTCTTGTGTTTTTAAATCATAACACATTTAGATTCAGTTTTTTTTCCTTTCTTTTTCATTATTACTAATGGGATGCAATATCAAATAGCACATAACCTTTATTATTATAAAATCAATGAAAAAAAGCACCAGATATAGTGACTATTTTTCTATCTTCTTCAGTACTTGTAGCCATACAAGGTATTCACAAATAAAAATTGATAAACTAAAAATATTTGTATAGGTGTAGACATACTAGTAAACATCATTCATGTACATCAAAATATTTCTAACAGTTTGTTATGAACATGATGTCATGTTTATCTGAGCAAAATTTTCAAAGAAGATAGATAAACTAACATAATATTAAACCCAGAAATAATTCTTCTGTTCAGCACACTTCCACTTGGACAAAGTTGTGCTGATCAAAATTGCTTTGTGGGACACCCATCTACAGAACTTTTCATGATGTCAATAATGACTATCTTATTCTTTCAAGTGCAGCTCATATGTTTATCATAGAAAATTGTTAAAATACAATACGCTTTGAAAGAACTTTAGTTTGAAACCAATTGAAAGTGTTTGTTTATCAAACAAATTACGATTTTTCAGTATGGGCCGTTGTACTTTACTTTTCTTCGTTGTTCACTTTCGGTAATTAGTCAATCCGGTAAATAAACAAATGGCGCGTAATCCAGTTGAAAGACGTAAATCCTTTGAAAAAAATGTTAAATACGCATATTGTTTGCCGTTTTTATTGGAATAACACATTAACTGATAAATTGGTAGTCTGGGTTAATTATTCGGACCAAATCATATGCAAGTATCTACTGTGAACCAGCGGCATGATCGGGTGACTTTAGGGAAATAACAGGGCGACTTCGACTTCACTTTTGAGGCGCCGTAGGGCAAATCCAGGTCCCAGTAGGGCGACTTAACAAATATTGTTCTTGAACATTTGTACCTGTTTCAAATTCTCATAAGTAGCTCACCAGTGAAGATTGTTCTTTGTAGAACGAATAATCATACCCTAGCTTTTTTTTGCGATAATCTGACAAATCACAAAACTAGCATTGGATTTTAATGGCATTAAAATTATGTGTATGGTCTTCGAGTTACTAGGAGAGTATGCAGATGTTAATCACACTCAGCTTGTATTTGATCCAAAGTTAATATATATTAAGTTCACTTTTAAATTGTAACAGTTTAAGCTGTAACACACTTATCTGTCAAAGAGTTCCTATCTTTGATTGTTCTTGGAACAAAAATTTTTGAAAATATTATTTATGTAACTCAAAGCTTTCAAGTTTGACTTTCTTTGTTTCTGTGAATTTAGATTGAAATCAAGTGGATCCATAGGTATATGTAGCACCATTAGGTCAGTTAAGATCTTATATACGAGTACAAGACATATTTATATAAGAATAAAAAATAGCAATATAATATTCTGCTTGGAACCATACTTTGGCAATAAACCTGTACCCAAAATAATGCCAGTAGAATAAGATAAAAATTTATCAAACCTTTGAGTAGATTACCCCATCTTGTGATATTTTCCACAATCCATATGGAATATTTTTCTTATACTATATATAAAATATGCTTTGGAGTTCATATTCAAGCTATTTTATTACTTCAACTGCCAAAAGCCATGTTGGCTCAGCTGCATGAGTATTAAAAAGAGATGTACATGTAGAATAAAGACTCATCATATTAAAATATTTCAATTGTACATGTATTTGTCTAGGATAAGAAACATGAGAAAAACACACTGCTACCCAATTTTTATGACAAAGAAAAATACATAAAAATGTAAGAAGGACAACTCTTACTAGTCTACCATACTATTACAGAATTACTTATTAATTGAATACTTTAAAAAAATGGTCTCGCGACAACAAAGTATACTTACGCTTCCTGTCGAACAGGTCAACTCTTCCACCAAGTTTATGTAGAAGCCCCATGTAGACCAGGATTCTAGCAGCATGATATTTGACATATTTGGCATATTTAGTACTGTGATTTGTGTAGTACCACTCATCTGATGGCAACAGTAGCTGCATCAACATGTCTGATATGTCAACTTCATTTAAAGCCTGGTGATTGTGTGGGTTCAGAGCTATAGAAGCTAGTGACTGTAGGAGAAGGCACAACAAATGCTACAACAAAATTAAAACAAGTTTCACACCATCAAATAATGTGCATTACTATTATTATGTAAAATTTCTACAGCAGAAAGAGATTTCTGACTAAAACACAACTGCTCTTATTCAATTATTGAATGCTACAACTTCTAAATTTCCATGTTCATAGTTACATAGTGTTACCACCTGCAAGTTTAAAAGCATACTGTATATACATGTATTATTCAAATAAGAAGAAGATATCACATAATTTATGAAGAAATGGTTTCTAACTTGGACATTAATTAAATTGTTGGTCAAGTGCAATGGTACCCTCAATATTTTTACAATAAATTTACATTTAGTACAAAATTAAGATCAAACCTTAACTCAAATGATAATGTATAACATAAAGTTTCTTCCTTACCACTGATTTATTTTTTGTTAATTTGTTTTCATCATGAGTATAGCTGAAATACTGATCGCTGGATGTAAATCAAACATCCAATCTATCAATCAATACTTACTAATGGTTGGCAAATGATTATTGTTTGTTTGAATGATGCTTAATGCCACTTTCAACAATTTTTCAGCTATATCATGATATCCAGTTGTATTAGGAAAGCATTCGGAAAGAGATGCACATTATTCCTTAATAACTGAAACTGCAATATTTTCTTACTAAGGCAGCATTACAGAAAATGATGTATAGTTGAATATATTGGTACATGTAAATTGTGCCAATTTTCATTTTTTTTAATCACAGAGACATGATAGTCTTATAATTTAACTTTAAATAAGTTACTACATACAGGATCATGGTTCAGGTCCAATGCTTCTACAAGGGTCTTTAAATGTCCATCTGCAACAATTCTTAGTTGAACTTCATGACCATGACTCATGATCGCCAATATTCTAGCACTCAATATTTGCAAGCAATGATGGGTACAATGTCGCCATCTGGTACTTGGAGTGCATTTTTGACGTGTTCCGATTATTCTCTTATGCATTGTGATATTGTTATGAAGCACACTGAGTATTTGACTAGGATCACTTTGTGTTAAAATTGTAAGAGGAAGTCTTTCATTTCCCGATGACTTCTTACCCTCTGTTCCACTGTCAACCTTATCTGAACTGTTCTCATTAGAACTTGAATTTGATTTTTTACAATGAGCTGATGATATTCTAGTAAAAGCACTACTCGAATGACCACTGGGTTCATCTTGATTAACACCACTTGGACATGAGGAATGTTTCGGACTTTTCTGGACGTCAACACCAGATACATTTAAACAATCAACAGTAGGTGAGTATATGGCAGAAATTTCATGATTTTTATGTACAATACATATATCAATGATACGATTAATGATGCTGAGAGCTGTAAAATGTAGTGATTGTCCTCCTTTAAGAATTTCCAACGACGTTTGTAATAATTTAGAAAGCTGTATAAATATAACATATTTCCCATCCAAAGATTCCACCCTTTGCAACTGGTCATAGCAAGTCTGAAAAAAAATAATTCTCAAGTCTAAGACAGGGACATTACATACTAATAATTGTATATTATGTCCCTGTATAAAATAATCATATTGGTTATATAATATATATAGATATATTTTACATTTTTATATTTTAAAAGCAATGTTAGGATGAACTTAATTAATATATATTGTGAAAAAATTAAATGAAACTTTCCAATGTCATATCCGTCACTCAAACCTGCAATTCTTCCTGTAAAAATGCTGCAACCTCCAGATTTTCAGATATTGGGAAACTATGTGTTCCCACTTTGCCAGACAGCAAAATAAGACTGATCTTAAAGGCAGTAACGATATAGAGATATATATCTACTCAACGGGAGTATAAACAATTAATTTGGAAATAGCATATATACAAGATTGGATACTAAAGTTTCGTCTCGTGTTTCCATTGTGGAGACAACTATATTTTATCTGTTTAATCAAATTTCTATTTTGTATTTTTCATTGTCAGTTGTATCTATTTTTATTTGTATAAATCTGCCATGTTTTATAATGTTAAATATAATTTTTCTGATTATATCAATCATTTATCGATCATATATCGTATGCTTTTCACGTGGGAAAGTTTACAGGAAATACTTAAACTAAAATGACAACGTATCGGACTGGTAGCAGATGTGAATATATACACCCGTAACTGAAAATTTGACCGATGCCTTATATAGACTTGATGCTTCTAAACACTCAACTCTCGTGCAAGAGTGCAGAATCAGCTAACTGGTGCACTTAACCGGGATCAACGTGTTTACAGCTAAGCGCAAAGTTAAAGGGTCTTAACAGGGGGTTGGGGGTAGAGGGGGGTCCATAAACAGGTTTACTATTTTTTATTTTTCCCAAAACAGATAACAGTAAATTTTAAATAATGATAAAAGATAACAGCAATTTACATGAGAAAAAAATCGAGAAACAGATAACAGAAGAATGTCATCAAAGGGCAATACTATTTACAGCAAACGGGGTATTTATTTTGATTATAACAGTTAACAACAATGTCAATTTTTAAGAAAGCAAAAGAGCTAATGGTTGAACAACAGTTTACAGTTGCTTTATTTTAAAAAAGTGAACACACCTGTAAAAATGCTCAAAACAGATTAACAGAAAAGATCTTGCACCCTCTAAGTCTTAACAACGTGTTTACAGCTAAGCGCAAAGTAAAAGGGTCTTAAAACAGACGATTTTTCGTTTTACTGTGTGCAAGTGATGATGTCTACACAGACCCAGCACAGTATCATATTCAGAAGCATACGTAAAAATATTTTTGAAGTATGCGTGTATTGTACTTCTTATATAATAAGTCAGTGCCACTTTAGAGTCCTGAAGATGTCGGAGTGTAGAATGTATTATTTTGATGTAATAGTATATTTGTTTTATTAATCAAGACAAGAGCTCGAAGAAATGTTCCTTATATAAAAATAATAATCATTATAACTGTAAGATAGCATAAAAAACGGCGTGCAGGAATGTAAACAGTTATGTAGTGTCAGCTATAAATACAATTAAGTGAATTCCGCGTCAACTAAAAACAGATAGCTAAAGTGACGTTGTTCTGTTCCTGTACAGCTACCCTGTTAGGTGCGAGTTCTTTGCTCTCCTTGAAGGGATTACATAAAGTTGTACATGACTCGAAAACTGTTTTACTTAACCAGGTTAACGTTCTCCGACTTGCGATCAGTACGCATTGAAAACTCGAAGACTTTCGACAAGAAAACAGAAAACCCCTTTTAGTTAAGATTAAAGTTGAGCGCATCATTGAGAACTCTCATAAGTATTAAAACAATGGTAATCATAAGTAGTTGGCTAACTACGCAGACAATTTCTACCCACTGAGCCTCTCCCCCTTCCCACTTAAAACATTCAACTTGTGTTAAATGTTTATGTAAGAATTTTTTTATAGCTCAAATTAATCGAAGAAGAATTTAGCATTAATTTTTTTCTTTACACTACTAACGAAAACAACAACATTACCGTTTGTCAATACGGTTTACTGATGTATGTAATGTCTGATTGAGAAGAATGAGTAATTGCTGACAGAACAGTATCGAGTTATGTAAATTCCAATCAAATTTACAACACAGCAAATTGTTATGACAAGTCTTTCATTTCCAGCATGCACATAATAGTATGCCAGTTTTGCGTTAGACGTACGGTTATTAAAGTTAAATAATGTTAACAACTTAATAAAATTTTACTCATCTCTATATTGAAGATAGATCAATTGATATAACCTGGAGGCGTACGGTAGAGGCGGAGATGGCAGATCTTAACCATACTTGGGGGAGTCTAAGATGGCTAACGACAGGCAGAAGTGTCATACCTTTGTTGCTGCCCCACATGCCAATGGGCGTAATGGGCAGTAAGATCAATTGACTGTGGCTCAACAAACAAAAGTAAATAATGAACAACATATTCGACAATATCAGCCACCTAGTCTAGTAAATGATGACCGTATTAATGCCTCTGATAAATTTAGGGAACATATTTGTTCTTGTTTCATGACAGCCGTGAAGAGATAAACCAAACACAAACCCACAATTAATCACTAAAAGAGAGAACAACATATCAATAAAACAAAACACACACAAAAAACAGGAAAAAATTAAGAAACAAACGAAAAATTAATAGAACAAGTTTAAAAAAAACGAACAAGGCATTGTATTTGAGTGTACCCCTTTTTCCGTGTTTCATATTATGATCATCTGTTATCTTCACATAGGACTAAACCTAGTGGCTTAGGTGGACGAGTGGTTAAGGTAGCTCGTCTACTATTGATCACGTGTTCTGTCAACACTTAGATTGCGGGTTCAATTCTTACTGAAGGCAGGTCGTACTCGACTCCAATTCTAATTGACAAGGATTGCCAGTTTTCCTACCGCAGGTCGAAGGTTTTCTCCAGGTACTCCGGCTTCCTCACCCAGTAAAAACTGGACGCCATGATATAGCTAAAAAATTGCTGAAAGTGGTTAATGCACCAAACTAACAAACAAACGATTTTTGCAATGTTTTGTATATGAAGTAGTGAATTTTCAAATTAACCAACCTGATTATGTGTTTCAAACAGTCTCATTAAAATAAAAAACAAAAACAAATGACCTACCTGTAGAACTTGGTTCATGAGTTCGTTGATAGCTTTGTCTATGGCGGGACAATCTACGTTATCCGTCAAGGTAAGCACAATACGAATATAGTTTGCCAAACCATCCAAAAGCGATGGAATACATTCATAATTGGAAGCAATCTTCTTTAACCCGTACAGAGAGTGAGCTGCGTCATCAAGTGTACCCTTATCTACAAAAAAAAGTTTCACGATATATGTTTCGTTTGGTTATTACTACATTTATTTTTTCCCAGCTTTTCATTTCTTAATGGGGCCTCGGTGGCCGAGTGTTTAAGGTAGTTGGTCTACTATTGATCACGTGGTCTGTCAACACTGAGATTGAGGGTTTGATTCTCACTGCCGTCAGGGTGTACTTGACTCCAAACTTAGTTAACAAGGATTGCCAGTTTTCCCGCCGCAGGTCGGGGGTTTTCTACGGGTACTCCGGCTTCCTCCCCAATAAACACTGGACGCCATGATATAGCTGAAAAATTGCTGAAAGTGGCTTAAAACACCATCAAACAAACAAAACAAACATTTCTTAATGAACAAATACAAAATGACTGAAACTTCAATATAAACAGCTTTAATAAATCTTTTAAATAATCTATGTAACGCGAAATTGGATATGACATGTGCTTAGAACAAGAAGCCACGTGAAAAAGCAGAAATGTCAATGACTTTTACCGTATATACGGTCATATAAGAAAGCATGTCAAAGAAACGTACATGTACAGGTATTCGTTTAAACCTTTTAAACAGTACATGTATATTATACTACAGTGATTTTGCTTCTCAAATGTACCATGTTTGATTATATTTTGAGCCTTGAAACGAAGTCACGGAGTAGTTGTCGCCAGCTGCAACCCGATCTTGTTACAATTTTTGTAAAAAAATGCATTTAATATGATCAGTGGAATTCGTTATAGATGGAAAATATTGAAATTTATATCCAGCGGAAAAGCCACAGACAGAGAAGAGTTCCACTTTAAAAAAACGCGAGAAAAGAGAGATAACCCCTTAATGGAGGTGGCGTTCCTATTGATAAATTTAAAGAAAAGTGTCGATATTTAAATCATTTATAAACGCTTTATACACATTCCTCGTTTTAATAAACAAATCGATGAAATAATTCAACATTCAGATCGTAAACTCATGGTCTTCAAATAGAAAAAGCATGCCTTTGCCGTCGACTTTTAATGGGAAAATAACGATACAATTACGGCACTAACTAACCAGTATTACACTTGGCACATGCGAATTTTGTATATTGATGTTTAATATGCATATTCGAGGTTCACAAATAACCTTTAATGTCGGATAGCGTGACCTGTTATTCTAAGAAAGCGTGCAGTCACACAAGTTGGAAACAAACTTTAATTAGTCAATAAGTATTTCAAAATGCAACAAAATGCAACAAGATCGCGCTATGTTGTTTTTCGATATTCTATTTGGCTAAATCCAGAAAATACTAGCTGATTCAAGGAATAAATGAGTGCGAAGTTCAACAACTGCACTGGCTTATGAATATCGTTATTGCAAGCCTTAAACATATGTTAATATTCTGGCTATAGCCTTAAATGATTTTAAGAAATAACGAATTAAATTTGATAATGGGGTATTTGTGAATCTTGTTTTAACAGTCTTCGGTTTAAATTAACACTGTTTCTGATGCTTGGAAAACCCGCTTGACATATCTTAACACTCGCTAAATTACATGTATGACAAGTAACATTTTCATCCTGTTTGTTTGGATTTTACACAAATTTAAGCTGTTTGTTTCAGCTAGAGTATTTACGAATCATAGATGAATCACTGAGATTTACGAAAAATCTTTTTGTTTCATTCTAGTACCACGTACATTTCTACATTCTGATCTTGGTTATTAAAGCTATATTTTGTCGTAAAATGGGTGTGGTCGCATGAATATACCGAAGTTGAATTGGTGCTACAATCTCTTCAAGGGTCAGTTAAAATAATGCTAAGGGTAAGCAAAAACCTAACTAAAACGCAAATTTGAAACAACATTAAATTTATTTGTAGACTATTAATTTAAATATAAATTACATGTATAAGAGAAAGGTTCAACAACAACACGGCATGACATACAATAGACATGTATATCTAGCAATAAGAAAAATTTTGATAAAAATCATAAATGTTTTAAACAAGATAGTTTTGGGGTTCATTTATGTCATTTTTAATGGTTAAATGCAGACTTTTTATCGCTTAAAGTAACGTAGGCCGAGTTTCACTGCCGTTATAATCCGCCAGATGTTAGTTTAATGATTTGTCGGATTAACCTCGCCAAAAAAGCGAGGGTAAGATTATTCGTTCTAATAGTAACGAAGGTCAAGGTTCTTACGTGTACTCCGGCTATCCCTCATCTCGTCTCCCCACCCCAATAAAAAAAACTGGACCCCACGATATAGTTAAAAATTGATGAAACTGAAGTTAAGCCCAATCAATCAATCGCTTATATTAATTAAAGCTGCGCCATTTAATCAGGACAGTTTGCGCCCTTTTCACTATTTGCACTACACGTCACTTCTGAGGAAAATTGCATGTAGCTTACAAAAATCACATTTCCAACACAAACAAAGCTGAAATATATTAACACTTCTCTGGACAAAGTAAAGACTTCATAATGACCCAAAACAACGGGAATGGAATATTTACTAAATGGTTTCATATGGCTACACTGTATCTGTTGGATGTCTGGCTGTTTACCGACACATCAGGTTTTATATTTAACTTCATTGGCTTTCTTTTTTGGTCGTTTTTTATCAATCAATAATAAACAATAGGAAACTGTAATGTTTTGATGAAATAGTTAATGAATACGCGTGCATGTTTATTATTTATCAACTACATTTAATTGCCAAATATGTCTAAAACAACTTTGAATACCTGAAAATTCACAGATTTCCGGTAACACAAAATTGGTTATATAACAAACAAATTAAAATGATGTCAAACAATTCTGACAATTATTGTTTGTATACATCATGTCATTAAACGATGGTGTGAGTGTTTGAAACATAACAATTGTTAGCAATTAATTTAATTGTTAAAAATGAGCACGTATTCAGGAACACAAACAGTGTAAAAATTTCAGTAATTACAAGAATAAAATAGGTTTAAGATAAAAACAACACGTTCTTTTTCTATCATACTCGGCCATATTTTTCACAATTTTTATATTTTTTTATACTTGAATAAGTTGCTGCTAAATGTTTTCGTTTTCTGATCACGTTGTTTCTAAATATGGAATCGAATAGACCCTTTGGATTTATATATGACCTTTAATAGCGTCAGGATTCTGAATGACATAAAATTTCAATACTATAATCCGAGTCGAATTTAATCTGTCAGTTGCCCATCGGATTTAATGCCCCTTTCAAATGGACTGCGTGTTATTCCTTATTTTAAGCATATAAAATAGCCGAGAAACAAATATCATTCTAATTTTAAGGAACACATGTCATAGATAAGCATATTATGTCGGAGAAGAACACATCATATACATGGTACATGCATGTCATTTCAAGGTATAGTAATCAAGGCATAGTTAATATTCTTTGAAAGGGCATGCATCTAATGGATTTTTAATATAAACACCTAGCATAATTCTGTACCGCTGTACATTCATTTACATGCGTATAATTTCAAACAGCTGTAATTGGCTGTGTGCGTTGCAAGCAAGTAATTAAAGGCTTACCTGCATGTTCCGAGACATTGCTGTTTCTGTGCCTAGATCTGTCGCCGCGGCGAAGGCTCATCTTTGAGCGGCGGTTTGATGTTCTATCATTACTGATGGAGGACTCTATGGTAAATGTTTGCTGTTGAAGAAAAATATTGATTTTATAAACTGTTGTCCGCTGGGAATATTTTAGTTAAATATTGATGAAAAATAAGGATAAGCTTTGTATTTAAGAAATTAAACGCTTGATTGTGTTTGCAGAGAAAAGAATTCTGCCACCGGGAAGTGAAAGGATCTCACAGAACTCGACAATATTAATTATTGCAAAATGATATACCACCTTTTCACTTTTAATTTCTAAATCCAATCTATTCACCTCCCTTGAGACTAGGAAACGTCAACGTTGAAACAGTTTCTTATTTTCCGTCTAAATTAATTGTTTTGCCTTCCTGAGCTGATCATATACAATCTAAACGAGTTTTTAGCATCCTCAAGAATTTTCACAACAGAAGTGCTTATTACATTTTTTCAGTATTATAATAGAACTATTAGTTTGTGTCGTAATTTTAAGTTACAAACCAGAAGCATGAATATAAAAATAGAATTCTACTTGATATTGTAGAGTCCTATTTCGCAAAGCGATTGATAAAACCATATCGATTAAAAAAGATATATCAGATATGACAGATAAAACGTTGTTATTCGATAAAAACGGAATTTGGGAATAATTTTCACAGTATATACCACACGACGAGAACGACACAACAGAGAACAAAAATCGAATTACATGTTTAATGAAGCTTTACTAATATAGCGAATTCTCGTTATCTCGTACTTGGATATCGTCGCAGAGCTTCCAAAATGTTGTATAACAGGTTTATGCAACTTTTCAGGACACATTCATATAACATTAATATAATTTAAATATTTGTTAGATCTTATTATAAATTTCATTTGCAAGAAGCTAAAATATCTCCAAATTTACCATTTGTCAACTGAAATAATGCTAGCTGTAATGTTTCTTAACAAGACCTATTTCCATCAAATTTTTTTTTTGTGTGAACTAATAAGATATCAAAATGTTGAGACTATCCGGTGCTAGACTGGAAAGCACCCAGACGATCCGGAGCTACACTGGAAAGTACTACGATTCATTGAAATATAGAACGGATCGGTTCTTTTCATGGCAGGTTTCCCTATGAAACTTTATATTAAGAAGAAGACCTAAAATGGCGATATGAACGAATCGACCTATCCAACGAGTTCAAGAACAAAACATACTATCTTACCTTGAATTTATCTACAAAACTCCACAAACAAAACAGACGTTGTACTTGATATATATTGTAAACACAAATAAGCGAGAATAGAAATCTTTACAATAACGGATGCCAACTTCGTACACTTTTTTCTTGAATACAATCAATCAAAAGATCTTAGCATTGCTATAGCAGACGGACGTCTCTCAGTGCTATTTAAGACAACCCAAAATGTATTATTTCTTATTGTAACCGATTTTCTATCATTGTTCGTATCTTTAAATAAATGTTGTTAAACAACAATTTGTGATCGTGACGTCAATCAATTTTGCAATGCGAGAATGAATTAAAGTGCTTAAATAGACAACGACTTTGCAAAAATGACTACAATTAGAAAACACGTAATCTGCAGTATACAACAGAGCTCTCTATTGTGGGATAAAGTCTATCGTGTTACAAGAAGTTCATAACCAATATTTCAATTGAAATGACGAACGCTGCTGTATGCTTGTATAAGGAAGTTAGCTTTCTGCTTTGGGCACATATTGTCTCGAATGATTTCAGTTTTTTAATTGTACCGAATTTCTTACTTTCAAAGAAAACTGATAATCCTTTTGTAGAGAACAGGCTTGCATCACGCAAAGGGTTAATTATTTGAGATTTGAAAAACATCTTAAATAAATAAGACTTAACATGGTTAATATATAAAGCAAAGACTACGTTATAATTTAGACTTAGCACTTTATAACAGTCTACTTTAAACAACTTATTTAAGAAGACAAAGACGGAATCTATTTTGGAAATTTTGATTATTAAAGCTGGAAAACGCATTCTATATTAATACGTATTCTTAATTTTGTAAGTTGGTAGAAAGTTGAACACTATATCTGTCAAAGATTGAACTATAATTTGTCATGTTTTTCTTTAATTAGTACAAATACTACACGACTGTCATGTTACACAGCGCGGCGCAATGATAAGTTTCCAGAAATGGAAGCGATGATCCATTTCAATGAGGAAAAGAGCGACACAAATGAAATAAACTATTAAAGAAAGATTTCATCAGGCAAGACATTTCAGAGTTTCTTGAATGGTGCAAAAATAATACATCAATAGTTAAATGCAACTCGACGTTAATACACGAGAATAAATCTATGATGTTATCAAGGCTGACATGATAAGGTTACGTTTTACGATTCTATTGATTGCAGTAATGAATTGCTATGGAACTATGGATAATGGTATAAACAAGGAATAAATGTAGATTAACATAATACAATCATAAAACAGATAGAAGTATTGATAATCATAAGTTTAACATGACACACCATCGTGCTCAATTTACTAAATACATAAATAATGGATATGAACTGAATTGTCTGTTGCAGGTTTGAATATCAAAATGTTAATCACATTTCAGCAGTAATGTGTCGGACAGTCTAGTACAAATATAGGGGAAGATATGGAGGTTTTATGCAAACCTATGAAGACATATTGTTTTTGCATTGTTTCTTATTATTATGGCCCCCAAACGAAGTTTGTGGAAACATATTGTTTTTGCATCGTTTCTTATTATTATTGCTCCCTAACGAAGTTTGGGAAGACATATTGTTTTTGCTCCGTTTCTTATTATTACGGCTCCCTAACGAAGTTTGGGAAGACATATTGTTTTTGCTCCGTTTCTTATTATTATTGCTCCCTAACGAAGTTTGGGAAGACATATTGTTTTTGCATTGTTTCTTATTATTATGGCCCCCAAACGAAGTTTGTGGAAACATATTGTTTTTGCATCGTTTCTTATTATTATTGCTCCCTAAC
This sequence comes from Limnoperna fortunei, assembly GCA_944474755.1. NCBI lineage: Eukaryota > Metazoa > Mollusca > Bivalvia > Mytilida > Modiolidae > Limnoperna > Limnoperna fortunei. The sequence goes on from OX104116.1 coordinate 77,084,236, forward strand.
GAAGTTCTGGAAGACATATTGTTTTTGCTCCGTTTCTTATTATAATGGCTCCCTAACGAAGTTCTGGAAGACATATTGTTTTTGCTCCGTTTCTTATTATAATGGCTCCCTAACGAAGTTCTGGAAGACATATTGTTTTTGCTCCGTTTCTTATTATAATGGCCCCCAAACGAAGTTTGTGGAAACATATTGTTTTTGCATCGTTTCTTATTATTATTGCTCCCTAACGAAGTTCTGGAAGACATATTGTTTTTGCTCCGTTTCTTATTATAATGGCTCACAAACGAAGTCTGGAAGACATATTGTTTTTGCTCCGTTTCTTATTATAATGGCTCCCTAACGAAGTTCTGGAAGACATATTGTTTTTGCTCCGTTTCTTATTATAATGGCCCCCAAACGAAGTTTGTGGAAACATATTGTTTTTGCATCGTTTCTTATTATTATTGCTCCCTAACGAAGTTCTGGAAGACATATTGTTTTTGCTCCGTTTCTTATTATAATGGCTCCCTAACGAAGTTCTGGAAGACATATTGTTTTTGCTCCGTTTCTTATTATAATGGCTCCCAAACGAAGTTCTGGAAGACATATTGTTTTTGCTCCGTTTCTTATTATAATGGCTCACAAACGAAGTTCTGGAAGACATATTGTTTTTGCTCCGTTTCTTATTATTATGGCTCCCTAACGAAGTTCTGGAAGACATATTGTTTTTGCTCCGTTTCTTATTATAATGGCTCCCTAACGAAGTTTGGGAAGACATATTGTTTTTGCTCCGTTTCTTATTATAATGGCTCCCTAACGAAGTTTGGGAAGACATATTGTTTTTGCTCCGTTTCTTATTATAATGGCTCCCTAACGAAGTTTGGGAAGACATATTGTTTTTGCTCCGTTTCTTATTATAATGGCTCCCTAACGAAGTTTGGGAAGACATATTGTTTTTGCTCCGTTTCTTATTATTATGGCTCCCTAACGAAGTTTGGGAAGACATATTGTTTTTGCTCCGTTTCTTATTATAATGGCTCCCTAACGAAGTTTGGGAAGACATATTGTTTTTGCTCCGTTTCTTATTATTATTGCTCCCTAACGAAGTTCTGGAAGACATATTGTTTTTGCTCCGTTTCTTATTATAATGGCTCACAAACGAAGTCTTGAAGACATGTTTGCTCCATTTCTTATTAAGTCGCCCAAAACAAAGTTTTGGCGACTTATTGTTTTTGCTTGGCGTCTTATTAAGTCCCCGACCACAAAGGTTGGAGGGTTTATTTTTTTTCAGTTTCTTATTGTTTGTCTTCTTTTTGTTCCGAGAGTTTGTCCAGCATATTTTTGGAGGGATCTATGGATTCTCATGAAACGTAGATTTTTCAACATGGTCAAAGTTGAAAATGAAAGTACATTATTAGATAGGGTATGTCTAGAGCAGTTTTAATGTAAATTGGTACACCGATAAGGTTGATTATCCTCTGCATTTTCACAGAAAAAAATTGTAAAGACAGCCGTTTTACCACACTCCCCCCAAACTTTGACTTTATCCGATTTCGACAAAATTTGATATGTAGATTTGCATAAACTAAGAATGTAATGTGACCGACTATGTTTGTAGACAAGAGGAGACTTTATTGTGACTTATTTTATATACTAGTATATTGAAAAAGGCAATACACTGATATTAATGGGCACTTAATTATGTACATTGTTCACTGAAAGTTTCACTATAACATTGCTTTATTACAGTCGCCTCCGCCGACAATTATTATTTATCGATGTGCTTTTGATTACTTCATTTGATGTTCTTCATATTTGTCCAAACAACAGACAATTAAATAAACAACGGACAGCTCGACACATCAAATCAGGTGTATCGTAACAAAATTTATTCTCACACAGCCAAGTAGAAAGAGAAAAAACTATTAAAAAAACTAAAAATAAAAAAATAATATTGCTAATATATACACAATAAGAAAAATCACAAACCTTCTTATTTATTTTTTTTTTTATGAATTTTCCTAATTTCCGTATTAACCAAAACGCATTACTGCTTTTTCAACATACGTAACTGGTATGTGTGCCCTGAGCTCAAGTTACCCAATGAAATCTTGATAGAATTTGACACAGTTTCTACATTAAGTCGTGGGAAGTTAATATTCAAGGAACTACAAGTACTAATAAAGAAAAAAAGGAAAAAAAGTACACAACGAAGCTCAACATTTAATGTATACAATAATTTCAAAATAAAGTGAATTGATATATCTGTACGTATATACCGGTATAGCAGAAAAAAACTGATTTAACTGTATACCAATAAATTCTCTTTTAAGTAGAATATTATGTTCGAAAGAAGTTATCACTGCAAAAATAATGTATGTTGGCCCTATACAAATTCATTCAAGAATTACTGTTGTGCTTTTGGCAGCATCTCTTTTTACAATATTTCAAAAACGCGCGTTTTGCTTTGGCGGCATCCTTTTTACAATGTTTTAACAACGCGCGTTATTTACACAACTCACGTTATACACAGCAACATACATGCTTCCTCCCTCCCGAAAGAAATCCAATCACTGATACAAACACAGTTATGTATTTGATTTATCTGTAGTGATTTACTTCCTGATTCTTTATGCGCCAAAGAATTAAAAAAATGATATTTTTGCACGAGCTACCAATATCAGTAAACTTAAGTGTACTGAAACTGATTAATTTTTAAAACCGTTAAATGAGAAATTTAGCAGTCATAAAATGTGGAAACTAATTCCTGGAAATAAAAATTTGAACATTTATTTGAGATTCTTACCTGGAGTGATCATTGCTCCTGTGCGACGAAGTATCGAAATATCGATCGTCACGCGGCAACAGATGTGTGAGGAGGAAGCTACGATCTAATTAACAATTTATTTTAATAGCAGCTTTAATTGACTTTTACATAATTATCGGAAGGTTTAGAGCCATCGATTCAAAGAAAACAGAAGCAAGAACAATTAGTGAAAGAAGTCGGCTGTGCATAAGTAATGGATAAGAAGTACGATTACAAAAAATATTACAGTTTTACACCCTGTTACATTTTTTACTATTTTCCCACGAAATATCAAAGTTTCAAATCGAAATAGCAAAATAATTCCACTTTTCATTCTCAGAATGAATTTGAACTATGACGGGTTTTATATTTATCAGGAACTTTGTTATACATGTGCATGTCTCAGGATTAAATGAATATAACATAAACACAAAACTATTACATTGTAAAAGAAAATCTACTAGTTTAAAGTTGTCAACGAGTTATACAAATAAGTGTTATCGTCAATTATTCATTAAAACTACAAATCATTAGAAATCATTATTCTTGTTGCTAGCAGATAATATTCTAATAAATAGTTAATATCCAGTAATCGATATACTCCAAGTATGGAAAGACTTTCTTTATTTGAAATTATATTCCATAAATGTCTATTTCTGTTTGCTGACATCCATGATAGCAAACAGAATGAAAACTAAAACAAGTCAATAGATGTATTACAACATACAATTTTTGCTGTAAAACACAACCTGAAATATTATATATTTATTGGATTTTGGTATACATGTTATAAATGTGCAGAAAACTGATATTCTCTGAGACTTGGTCGATAAATGAACACTGAACATCGACTTTCAAGAAAAAAGAACATATAGCACATGCAAAGCGTTTAAATAAAACAACTAGCCTAGGATTTTGCTTTCTTCAAGAACAAACATTTTGAAAATAGTGCAATGGACATATCGTTCTGGTAATGGCGACCAAGGCGTTTATACACACAGTACTAATACACTCCGTTTAATTAGCCCACCCATTTTCATCCCCCAAAAATTAAGTGTTTTGCACTTCCTAGTATTTGTTTAAATTTATTTCCATAAATTGTTTATTATTTTTAGGCACCGGTGGCGAATAGTGAAAGCCCTCTCGGTATGGGTTGTCAGGTTATAAAACGCGGACTATAGTGGGTTACGTGTGTAGAGAGTGCCACATTCCTGCAACGATAAAGACCCCTGCTCATCGTAACCGCTACAAAATGAAAAGTTCACCGACTCATTACTTTTTACATTTCCATTGGCAGTCAAAATTTTGTTGCCAATGTCTCACCCCCTTTCCACCTTAATTTTTTATTTGTTATCTGTTTTCGTCTCGAATAAAGCCGAAATTATTCTCCATAAACGTTGAGAAAACTTTCAATTAATCAGTTATTATTTTCAGTGTATTGGTATTTTTTGAACACCTTAAGTCCTATATTTAATTAATTGGCTCATTACCGCCTAAAGTATGGCAGAACGCAACTATTGCAGAAGCTGTTCCGGTTACTCTCCCCAGACGACATGTCATCATCTATGTTCATGTTTACTCTTGTGACAGAAATGTTCGCTGTCCATTTCGTAGCTGTCAAGATAATTGGTTTTCTCTACTTTAATGGATTACTTGATTATAAGAGAACAATGTTTGTTGGATAAAAAAAATATTTTTATGATTTTAAATACAATGTTGTGACCTATTTTGTTTAACAAAACAGATGACTTAAAAAGTTTTTATCAACTACAAATATAAGTACGACCCGATTTATCACTGATCAGATGGTGATCAATTCCTTGGCAAATGATTCAGTTAATTAAAGCGTCAACACGATTACTCGATACTATCTCAACTTTAGCAGGCTGTCTTCTTATTAGTGCTATGCCAGTGACAACAATGCTATTTGTTTGAAGTAATTTAATTTACGTATACAATAGGTGAATAGATAATTCCCAGAGGCTGATCTGTTTGGATAACACATTCCTTGTGTGCTGTATCGACTAAACCAGACAGTCAACGATTTTTGTAAATAAACGGATATTATTTGAACTAGGGCTTCATACATGGCATTTGATAACTTGGCGGTATATATGGTGGAGATTATACTTATTATACGGTTCTTTGGTTAGTGATATATTCATCAGGTTCCCTGCTGGGCAAGTCAAACATATCGTGATGTATGATGCTATGTAGAAACAGAATTATGAAACAGAAGCTATAGAATAACATATCAAATTGAATGAAGATGTCATATAAAAACGCAGGGAATGGAATTGTTTTGTAGAAGAAGGGGAGGTTAAAACAATGATCGGTCGGTCGTATCTGTAACTTCTAAATCTTTAGGATAAACAAATGTTGAAAGTCGCTAAATCTACTATAACCGAGATACAAACATGTGAAATTAAGAGACTGTGGCATTTCTGATATCTCTTGAACAAAATCAGCTGAATATTAGTACAAGAACATTAAATCCTAACAGAATGCTAATAGTCTGCTTAAAATTGCACAAAATTTGACAAAAATGACCGATTGTCCAAGTCCAGCATGTTGACAACCTCTTATTCAGCAATTTTTTTTAATCATCGAGACTTTAACAAAAGTATACCGAAAACTAACTCAACATATCGGCTAGTATCCTTTGTGTAAACTAGTGGTGTCAGACCTGCTTTCTGTTTTGAATGAGGGATCATGGTTTTAATGCGAGAACATCATAAGAAAACCTTAATAAGGAGTTTAAACAAAATCTTTCAAGTTAAAATCCACACATGATTCATAACTACTTGGTAGGCGGTGTCTAAATTTTTCTAAAGTCCTTCTTTTCTTGTCTTTAGTATTACAGTAGAATGTTAAGATAACAATTTTGTGGAACACTTTGACGATTCTTACATGTTTTCAAATAACTGCTATTGTTTAATAATGGTATCAAATGCAGAGATGGAAGATATACAAATCCTCGTTTTTGTTCTTATACAGAATTAATAGATTAGGAGGTGTGTTATCTAAACCTAACTCTTACATCAAGCAATGGTAATTATACTACAAATGTGTATTTGCATAATGAAAGAGGCGTTGTAAACCGGAGCAAAAATATATTTTACCGCTCAACTAAACAGATTTCCATTTAAACATACGTTTAAAAACGAGAAAGCCAGTATATATGTTAAAATACTAACTCATAATATTGTGTTGTCGTAGGATAATTCGGTACCAGGGTAAAAACATTTCTATTGTTGGTGCAAATATTTAACTGTCCAAGCGTTGGAGCATTGACTTGTTCTAATTTTATCCAATACTGTAAGGGAATCGGTAGAAGTATTACTTCTTCTAAAACGCAATTGACCTTCTGGGAATAAGCTTAGGAAAACTACAACCTAAACTTTACCACAAACGTGATGACTTAACGTTGTAATTTCTACCTCCAGTTTAATGATGACAACATTACAGTATGCTTTACCTTCCTATTTATATTCGTAATTTCCAGACCAGTACAGTGCTGTTTACTAATTTTGCCGATTGTAGATAGTAGAAGATAGTAGCCCGAGTTGGGTTGTCCCTAGACATGAAAAATGAGTAAATCGACCGGTATCTAATTAGAAGCAGGCACTGGTAACTAGTCCAAAGCACCTGTGTACACCTATGGTTTTAAATGGATTCGGGTAATTAATTGTATTTTTGTTTTAAGTTTCTGTTTTGTTTTGCATTTGTTTCTCTTAAACAGGATTTGTAATTTTCCTTTGACATTCCGGTGACTTTTTTTGTTATTTTGATAACTATACTTGCAAAAAGGACAATAACAATTGATTTACATCTTAGGAATACCAGCAAAACGTTTGTTTTTGTTTAAGTTGTAATAACAATACCGCTGATTTCAATGCTTGGAAAGTAACTTCCTGCGATAGAAAAGCAAATTGCTTGGCAGCAAGTAATCATTAAAGCAACCATGTCGTAAAAATCACTGAGTTAAGAATTGATGACTATGTTATTTCCTTAGTTCTTACCCTTATAGTATTACCTTGACGAGGATCCTGATTGAAGTGGAGTCGATACATGAAAAACTTGAATGGTCAATCAAATTGGAAATAAAATATAAACATTTGTCGAATACTGGAAGACAAACTTTGATAAACATAAACGTACGCTAATCATTCATGAACTATTTTGATTTTATAGCCCAATGACCCGTTAAAGATATATATTAAATTCATGTGCTTTGCAATTGTATTGTCTAATGAAAACTTAATTGCAAAAGGAAGTTTAGCTATAAAGGTACATTACATATAAAATATATGAAAAACACTACTTTTTTGCCTTGAACAGATTTTCATTTTACCAGCAAATCCTATCTGCTAAGGTTGATAAATGGTTACCAATAGCACTTGTAATAAAATCAGCAGGTAAATACTATCTTTCAATTTGTAAAATTGCTTAGTTAAACTTAGATACTGTATGATTATGTTCACAGGCAGGCAAATGATGCACTGTTACCATAAAAGCTATTTTGAGATAGATATTTGGTACTAAATACATTTCATGAAATTTCGAGATGGAAGTTATTCGTTATTCAGATTTTCTAGACCGATCACTGCTGTTGACTGCTAAACTACTCAAACAAGGGTTTGTTGTACCTAGGTTGATGTTATCTCTCCAGAAGTTCTATGGTCGGCACCACGACTTAATTGATCGTTACGGGAAATCAGTGTCTCTAATACGATCTGACATTTTCGCTGAGTCACGGGTAGTGTTTCCTATTCCTGGATTTGACTTTTCCCTAGACAAGACAATGAGTAACTCGACGGGTGTCTAAATAGAGGCAGGCACTGCTTACTCGTCCGGAGCACCAGAGTGCACCCATGGTTTTTATTGGGTTCGGGTTTCTTTCTGTGTTTTATGTTTTTGATTTTTGTATTGTGTTTGTCTATATCCGGTTTTTGGCGCTTGTTGTTTGGTCGGGTTTTCTTTGCTACTTTCTTATTTTCTTTCCAAAATGAAACCTCAAAGTTAACAGAAATTACGAAATCAACAATAATTCCACTAAACCGGACGAAATTGGCAAAGCATTTCCAGTGACACGTTGTAAACATTTTGGTTGTGAGCAACAGGTATTACTATTTGCACAAATATCGCGAATATTTAACTTAAATGTCATAGTAAGAAAACATCAAAAGCGTTCACATTCTATAAAAACCAACAGATATATTCCATAAACACGTGAATAGTTTCTACAGTACATACAAAATTGTTATATTTCAGAAATAATTTGCAAAAATATGATTATTTCTCCTAGGTACCCTCGCATTAGTTTTCAAAATTATCCTCATTTTAAAACAGTGGAATTTATTACTTTATATCGATTATTTGAAAGAAAGTTGTCATGACAATAAAAAGATGACACAGTAATATATCTTCAGAACTTCCTGCCAAAATAAATTCACGAATTTGAATGCAAAAATTATCATTGCATGTTTCTATATATAAGATATATAAGTGCAAAAATAAAATTATTATTTAAGCTTGTAACCAATGACAAAGTTCAGATATTTTTAAATTAAAACAGAGATAAGAAAAAAAATGCCATTAGTACTTTTTTAGTTTAAATATTTACGAAATATAAATAAATACTTTTTGAACCAGACTCATCAAAAGCATTTCTTGCCTAAAAATTAATGTATTTTAGTATTTTAAATCTTCAGCGTTTTGTTATCTTGGGTAGTACACTTTATCGACAAGTTGTTTAAAGTCCCATGGGTATAAACTGCACTCACTTCGTAGACGAGTTTTTTTATACTGTTATAAATGCCAATACATGTCAAAAATATGGAAAGAAGATTAAAAATACGACTGTTGAAACTTTTTTACTAAAAACCGTTGTTAGTTCAATTGAATCCTCAGTATCCATAAACTGTTGATATGTCACTTACATATTCACAAAAGTAACAGTAAATAAAGACAATGCTCCAGTAACTCTTTGTATATTAATAAAACGTAAGCAGAAGAAAAAATACGTCAAATAACATGATGAAGTAAAACAATCACAATTTCCGTATTTCAGTCACTTAGGTTCTACTTCTCATCGTATGGTTGTTATATATGACAGTTGGTTCGATATTTATGCAATTTTATTAATCTTGTTTATTTAAGTGAAGGAAATCCCTTGATCTGAACAAGCCCGCCAGATATTGTTTGAGGTGACAGTTTTAAGCTAGACCCCAGTTCACAAAATGTTGTACGACTTTCGACCAGTCTTAAGCTTCAGTCACACTACACCGTATAGCGTCCAACGCATAACAAAATTTTCAATCCGTCCATGTCCGTTCGCATGCGTTTCTTTTCCGTTTATCATGCGGCGTTTGCGCTTCTTGTCCGGCGATGTCCAGCGGTGTTCGTTCCGTTCGGTGGAAAGTTTTGAACATGTTCAAAATTTGGAACGTACAGCACCAGATAAAGTTGTCCGTCAGATGTACGGTAACCATGCGCTGGTATGCTTTTTGTTCTTTACTCGTACGTTCCTTATTCTGTACTTGCAGCGGATGTTACGTTAGTTAAACGAGTTACAAGTTCAAAGAACGTTTTGTCAGTTCTTCATGCGCTGCGTGTACGTTTCTTGCGGTACAAATACGTTACTAGTACGTTGAAGTCCGTTAACTGTACGTCGTTCACCCAGTATATGTGCGTTGATCGTTCGGTCATTGTGCGTTTTACACGTTTTATGCGCCCCGTACAGCGATCATGAGAGCACCGAGCAGCAGCAGCGGGAAATGCTTTTCATCACCGGATAATGTTGTATGGTCGGTACAAAATTTAGGACTAGTCTTAAATCGTGCCTATTTAAGCACTCGTATTATCTTTTCTGTTATTTTATTTTCCTAAATTGTTGGTAATTTTAAAAAATAAAACTGAAGTTTGTCCTTGGTTTATCTACTATTTATATTTTTAATTTCTTTTGCAACAAAAAAAAAACCCACTGAGATAACATGGAAAAACGAACTCCTACTTTTATTAAAACTGCTTGGTGGTTTTAAAAAATGAATTGTTGAAGAACAGATCTGAATTAAATATACAGTCTGTAATAAGATGTGGTTTAGCGTAAATGACTGAAATTATTTCAAATTAAACGTTTGAAATCGGAAGAAACAGAGACATAATCAATATTACACAATATTGAAAACAAAGTTACAAAGCAATGGCTAACTATTGGAATGTAGGCTAACTATGTGTTTTGCTATGGAAATAAGGGACCAATACTGTTTCACAAGCATTTATTAAAGCCCGATTAAAGTGACAAAACATACTTGTCGTCGGAAAGATCAATAGGTTTTTGTTCTTTCTGTAATATGATTGTATGCGTATTTTGGAGGTATATTAATTGTGATGTTTGTGTTTGGCATAAATACACACTTATATTTTTACACATATTGGAGATTTCCATAGTTATAAACAATTTTTATGCATAAATACAAACATTTATGTTGTAACACATAAAATATCAAAACAAAATTAATCAAATTAAACTGTAATGATTTTCAAACTCTATGAATACTGAAAAATACATTAGATACACTACGGTGAAATAACAATTAAACTGCATAACCTTTTTAAACATTCCTTTTTTCAACTACTCGTAACTATTCAAAGTAGACCTAAACATAAAAAATGTCTGTAGAAAATAATGCAAGGACAAAAAGGACAAAAAGTTTTTTTCATTCCTATTAAAGTTCATTTACACATTTTGTGGTTGATGCCCGACCTCCTTTCATTTCATGAACATGTTCATTGTAAAACTCGTTTGATAGTAAGATAGAGATATATAACTGTTGTTCATAACCCATCACAATGAAATAAAATATTTATGCAACTGAAATCTATTATATAATAGGCATTGTGTTGTGTCTGCATTATTAACTATTATTATTTGAAGTTGGATAATGCCATGTCAGAAAAAATTGGTTATTAATATATATTTTGGTTTTTTAACCAGTCAGGTATAATTGATATAAACAATATGCCAGGAAAAAATTCAAAAGACGCTATCGACAAGACTTTACTGGAGCGAATGAATTAAACTCAAGTGAAAATGTGCCTTATTATACATGTATCAATGTTAAGACAGCTGTTTGAAAAGTGGCCAAATGAAGAAAATATAAAATCCGACCATATAACGAATATGAAAAGTCTATAGAGGGTGGACACTAATTAACAGTTAAAGGACTTTAAGTCGATTTTAATGTTTATTGTATAGTGAAATTCTTGTTGCCATCAAATAAAATCAATATTGATAAATTATAGATGATATTCATGGCATCATCACCTCATCTCTTCAATATGTTACCAACCAGTAACGAGTTTACCATGTAATTTAGATTGGACTCGATAAAAACAAAGCTTTGATACACATAAAAAGGTATTAGAACCGATGTATGTTGCCACGAGTATTTACAGATAATATAGATCACATTTATTTCTTTCCTCCCCGGAGTAAAATATTAACAAATTTTCTCTCTGTTAACAGAAGTGACCTGACAAGAAAAACTTCAAATATATTGTATTTATTTGATTGCTTAATCTTCTTCATTATCGGTACAAAGGTAACAACGTGAATGAAACTCGCATTCAAAAAGGTTTAATTTATGTATAACTAGAGAGTGAAAAGTTGATCAGGCATAGATTGTACATTATGCCTAAAAGAAGGTTGGTTTGGTTGCTTTACTGGTGTTTAACGCCACTTTCATGCATTTCAAAGCTATATCGTGGCATTCAGTTTTTAATACGGGATGAAGTGAGTACCTTATAAAACAAATGTTTTAAGCTTCAGGTATAATTTTAATTAGAATTAAGAACGCATATCTTACATAAAACTGAATTAAATCGAAATGCGAGGTGGCTGTTAGCACATTACAGGAAAACAGAAAGAAAATGGTAGCAACGCATAAACGTACTGATAAACAAAATATACCAACAAAAACTGAAGTAAACACATGATCATATACAAACACAACGAAAGACACAATTGCCTTTATTTGTCTATGTAAAAAAAACTTTTGAAAATTTTGCAAAAAGCACATGACAGGCATGTTTGACGGGGACTTCAGCACATGACAGGCATGTTTGACGGGGACTGCAGCACACAACAGTCATGTTTGACGGGGACTGCAGCACATGACAGGCATGTTTGACGGGGACTGCAGCACATGACAGGCATGTTTGACGTGGACTGCAGCACATGACAGGCATGTTTGACAGGGACTGCAGCACGTTACAGGCATGTTTGACGTGGACTGGTTGTTGCTTTATGTGATGTTGAGTACGCAGACGAAAATCGACTTCCCTAATTTTACTTCACGTTACTTTCAGCAAGAAATTTGATTTAAATTTAATTTCAAATTTAGTCTGGGATGCTCATTGGATTTTACCAGTTTTGTTATTCCCGGTTAATTTGTGTTACAAATCGATTGACGAGATGATGGGTAAAGAGTTCATAAATGTAATGAGAATTGTATTGCTGTGATAGTCAAAGTAAACATCATATGATACCCAAGGGAACCACTTTCAATCAGTGTTTGTTAATACTTACACTGAACCATTAATTATTATTGAATTGAATTCCAATATAGGTCATATATTCACTAAAGTCATCTGTTAACTTGGGGCATTTGAATGAAAAGGAACACTTGCACTATCATATATACAAAATGCAAAGACATTACGCAATAAAATTATTTCTTTAAAGTTGAAAATTCAGAAAACCTATCAAAGATCTGCATCACTGCTGTGAAACAGTCAGCTGCTGGACCACGACGGTAAAATTATAATATTCTTTTTAAATGAACAGATAAATCCCTTTACGAGTGGACAATTATTTGTTAGCATTTGCAAAAGAAAATATATATTACATTTTACTTAAATTTATTTTTAAAAAGCTGATGTGACGAATTCGGCATTTTTAAGAAGCAAAACCTCAAATTAAATGATTGCTGGTTTGTCGTGAACTTCCAATGCGCAGTCATGACTATATTCAAACTGTTGATTGTCAATCAAATATACTTAAAATGTGACACGAAAGAGGAAAAGAAAGTATATGCTCTTTGTGCATACCACCTCTTAAGGTACTAACTCGTTTCGTCACAAATACAGATCTTGGGCATTCTTTACGAAAATGGTGACAAAAAGGGGAGGAAAAGGGAGAAGTGTAAAAAATTGAAGACTAATGAGATCAGATAAAAAGGTTTTTTACTGCAAATATAATTTCCTTCTCACAAGTCAGAAAAATTTTAATGATAAATCTATCTAAAAAATGCACAACGTTCATTCTCAATTATAAAAAAATATACGAAAATATAAAATAAATCTTTCTGTCACATTCTTAAACGTAATGTATCATACAGTCTATTTAATGAATCGTACAGTCTATTTAAAGCCGAAGATCTCAAAAATCAAATACGATACTTGACAGATAAATACAACAATGAACCTGAAAATAAAAATATACTCCTATTGACTGCACATTTGAACCAGAGACAATTAACATAAGTGCAACATAATATCAATGTAGTCATGCATGCATCACTTAATTGTACGAAACATATCATTTAATGTTAGGTCTCGATATGTGTATAGATAAAACTGTCTGATAAACGACAATCATGTCTGGTCGTTTTACAATCATTGACTCTAAAAAAGAAAATGGCGTTGTAGAGAAAATAAAAAAATCTTACCTTTAACTGACCAGGCAGAATGGACGATCAGTTTTACAAGACACTCAAAATCACACATAAAGGTTTAAGTCAGACCAATTAAAATTGCATCCTGCATGTTTAGATAGAGTATAACAGAACGGAAAGTCGATATTCTGGCTGCTAAAATAAGCTGAAAAGCCGATCATTGTCAGTCTTGTAAAATCAATTGATTGTTATAAGGTCAACATTTCTTTAATCCGGTTGGTAATTTTTTATGTATTGTTTTTATGGAACTTGTTTGTAATAACAATCTTATATCTTACTAAAGTCTAGCATGTAATATAAGTAAATTGTTGTAATTATACAAGAATGAAAACATTTTATTGAAAATTACTTATAATTACCGCGAATACCGGGGTTGTCAACAAAAAACATTCCTTATCGATTGCACAATATTGGTGCAATTATTAAATTTTCTCATGCACATAGTTTTCGTTGCATCGTTTGATTTTAATACCAAGACTTGACCGTCTGAACAACGATAACACAAATCATTTACAGCGCTCGATTAATCTAAAAAAAAAACAGCATTCACGTTCTTGCCATTTTTATAATTTGTTATTTGTTATGTGTTGTTCCATTTAATCTGTCGTTAGAGGAAGGTGGGCCAAACATTATTCATTTTAGATATTTTGGGTGAGTAAAACTTCTTGATTTACGTGTCAGATAGGATTAATAAAAACTATAGACTTGTTGATTAACCATGATGATCCTCAATGTGATCAAATGAGACTGGGAGCAAGAGAAGAACAATTTCCCCATTAAATTAACCATATTTACCACAATGTTAATCAATTTCGATGCATTTGTTTTTTATTTTTAATTACAAAATTTGTATTTATCTTTGCCTGTCTTGCTGCAGTTTTAAATCGATAATAATATGACTGTCAAACCTACCATGCAACTTAACTAAACAGATCTGATATTTAAAATTTTAAAACAAATGACATATAAGGTGACAAGCTAGCACTGGTGTATAGTTTTATCAGAACAAAAATAAGTTCAAAACAAATACCATTATCCTACATTAACGAAATATTAAATATTTTTTAATTCACCATTGGTTGCCGTGCACCTGTTGTTTACCATAAAACTTTAAAATGCTATATCAGATACAATATCCGTAAAGTGTATTTACTGCACTGAAATTTTGAAATTATTTTAGTTCTAAAGGTTTTGTATTTGGAATGTGTATATAGCTTTATCCGGATTAGGTATTACTTGATGGCAATTCGATGGTAAAAACACTACAACGTCTTGATGATTTGGATCTTAAAGATCTTAAATATTTTTTATCGCCATTGATGATACATGATTACTACGTAGCAAATTTTACAACCTTGGTATCTTTAATTATATCTTATTTGTAAACGCCATTTTCCTGTTTATTTGTAAATATCACCTGCATTTTGAACATAACGTATACTTTACTATTGTGCAAACAAAAAGCTATATTGCATCCTATAGCCGTCTTTGAAACCTGACGTAATGACCAATTGAGAAAAATCAATGTTACAAATTAGAATGTTTTCCTTTGATCAAGAAATTAATTAAACATTTAGATAATCAATACAGGTATTACAGTTATCCACGCAAAGTGGAACATAATTAAACTTTAAAATTACATTCTCTTGTGCAACAGTTGCTATTATTTATTTTTGTAAAAACGAAACACGTCTATTCAACACCAAATATAGATCAAACTTAGAAATACATTATATATAAAGCTATAATTAGCAACGAAAAGAGCTCCATTAACTTCAAGTCTTTTACAGGTGTAATTAGGTATCGTCTTCGACTTTTTAAAAAGATATTTTATTATGTTTTTGCACACAACTGATACAAAAAGTTCACTTAATATATTTTCTTGCAAATTACCTAGTATTATTTAATTATATACATGTATTTAAGCAGTTGTCCTATAGTCGAAGATAACGTTCTTCCAAATATAAAAAAAGAGGGTGCATTATAAAAAATAAAAAAGTAGCACTTGCATATGGAACGTTCAGTACTCAAATGACAAAATTTTTAAGTATTTTAAAACATGATACGACAATTTGTAAGTGTTTTTATCCTTAGGTGACACAGATTTTGAAAAGCCTTAAAAAGGACAAATATGTTATCCATTTTTTCAACTTGATAAGACAAACATTTTTATTACCCTAAACTAACTCTCGTTACATATATAATTTTTTGCACGAGTTATAGGATAGACACTAGCAGCCAGTGATCATAAGACTGTCTCTTTTTATAAGTAGCTAGCCTCTACTGCGCTTTTGGTCACGATATCTGTCCACAGATAACACATTGACACACATATATATTTTTATTATTAAACCGTTACATTTTTTCAATGTTGTGTTGTTTGTTTGTTTGAATGGTATTTTCAACAAGTGTTAGCTATATCATGGCGTCCGGTTCTTTACTGGGGAGGAAGCAGGAGTATCCGGAGAAAACCCCGACCCTTGGTGGGAAAACTGACAATCCTTGTCAACTAAGATAGTTGTCGAGCGCACCCTGTACGCAGTGAGACTCGAAACAGTACCCCAGTGTTGATAGACCACGTGATCAATAGTAGACAAACTACCTTAACCACTCATATACCGAGGCCCCAACAGTGTTGTACGAAACATATTTACAGCACAAGCAATAATAAATAAGACCAGTTAGATTGAAATATAACTATTCAAAGTAAGACCGGTATATTTTTATTATCAATTTTTCATATTTCATATCATAATTTTATTATATAAAACAGAAATAAGATACTTAATAGATTGTAAAATGTATTTTAACAGTTATGTACCAAGAGGATTATTTAATTTAATGATTTAAATACGCATTATATGCATAATTTGTGTCATACCGAGTCAGTTCAGTTGTGTAAACCTTATCACTGCGCAACGCATAGCTCATACATTTTATGCATTTATCTAACATTTTCAAATAAAACCATTCTGTGCGTTACAATATATCATTCATTTATGCCAAAGTTAGTAATAAACGGACAAGCAGGAAATGTTTAATAAGAAAAATATCAAGAAAACCTACCGAACAATAAGAGCCAAAAGTCAAGAAACTATTTAAAATCTAGACAAACATAGTCACAAACATATACATGTACAACCTGGAACAATAATTAAGAAACACAAAAAACTAAAGTTTGTAGCCCGAAGCCAATAAAAACCATGAGTGCACATAGGTTAGACATTCTAGGAACATAGCCTTGTAAGAGTACACAAACAGGCGAGGAGAGAGATATAATTAATAACCATTCAAATACCAACAGTATGTTGAAAAAGCGTCCTTTAAACATGACATATATTGTTGTCCAGAGACAAAACATCATCAATGGGCAATAGCAAGTTTTCTATGAACACAGGCTCTTAATAATACAAAAACAGTTCGTCGAGGAGAGAAACACAATAAATACGCAATAAAAAACCAAACGTCTTTTAAAAAAAAACGTGTTCTACAAACATGACAAATAACGTGTCAATTAGAATACTGACATTTACAAAATATTTTAATTAGTTTTTTTTATTTAGATTCATTTATACTTTTTAAAATAAAATTTTCTTTCATTTAATATTCTGTTCTAAAATATTCTAATAAAAATATCGAATGTTCCAAACATGCGTGTCGTATGTTAAAAATAACTTGAATAGAGTAATGAATTAAGTGTTTGTAGCTTTACTTTGTAAGTGTTTAAAGTGAGTAAACAGCAAGTTTTACAAATATTAATACAAATTTATAATAGTACAGAGATAGATGAAGAGAAAGCAATATGACGACGACAGGGTCAATTATGTATCAAGTTAAGGAAAAGTCTCACAATCTAAAGGACTGACGAAAACAATGAATAAAGGTAAAACACAAGCTCGTTTAAAAAACCTGAGTAGAAATAAGAGGCTTTGGTAAGGTTGCATCATTAACAAGACTAGTCGTGTTATATAATATTCATGTATAGAGACAAGTGGGAAGACAATACTATTAAATAAAAGAACAGTGGTGATTATATGTCAAACACTCAAAAAGCTTTTTATTTCAGATATATGTTTTATTTCATGTAAATAGAATCCACTTTTTAGACGTGCGAACAGAAATTAACTATTTATAGCAAAACAATGTGAGTTTGTAACTTTTACGTAAAATTATTTATGTTTGAAAGGAAAACCGTATAAACACAATGTATGTCCTTAATGAAACCTTTTTATTTTTAAATAATGAAGGTCGTTGATCAGGAATTAACCTCGTATGGAATTTCTTCGTCTTTACTGTTGGGAAAATAATAGAAAATCATCTGTTTGGTTGTCATTCAAACATAGCGTTGATAAAAAGACAATCCCTAACGATTCTGTTAATTGAATTATGGATCAAGTGAAGGCCAGTGCAAGCAACAATCCCGTCAGGAGATTGTGACAGAATGTGGTCAATACTATTAGAACATCAACGTCATAAACTTCTACTTATTAGCCGTTTAAATAATTGACCAAATGTAGTCATGCATTGAACTTAATTGAACTATTGTTATTCCTTTAAATCGACTATACTTATCACTCTGTAAGCGAATGTTTCGAAGCTATAACAGAAACGGAATGGTTTTGTAATTAACGCGAGAGTTGCCATAAAATCAAAGTAACACAATGCATGCTGAATTGTAAAGTAATGTCTTAAAGCACTGGTTAAAAGACCCCTGTTTACTGTAATACCCTAGCATAACAGTCATGTAAAAACTTACCACCTCAGAAGGAAAATAAAAATATACACAACAAAACTAAAAATGCGACTCCTATATACCACGTAAAGAAATAATTCACTAATAACAAAATGCGAATACGACAGAGACATAGAAGTAAATCTGAATATAAAGCATCTAATTGAAAACACCGTAAAAGATTTAATTGAAGATACAATTGTTAAATTTAAGAATAGAACAGATACATCATGACTTACATATGAGGTGATAAGGGACTTATGTTACTCTAACTAAAAGTAGCCTGACCTTCATGAATCTACTAGGTCCATATTTATATGCATTCTAGTATTGGTCCAAGAATAAAACAAACATATTTAAATGCACAATTTAAACAAAAATTGTAGCAAGTATATTAGAAATTAATGACGTCATTTAAAGGCGACGTGTTTTTGGTGAAGATATAGAAGTATCAAGAAAAACTTCAGATCTGCAATTCCGTATGAAACTTTATGAATTATATACTAGTATTATAAAAAGGTCAGGTTTTTTTTAATAAAAACAAATTAATGTACTTCACGATAGTATCATATTTGTACTCCTATAGTCTTGCAAGATCATGCCGAAACGTTAAGCCTTTAAATAATATAACTATAAAATAAGATTGAATGGGAAAGACATTGAAAACCGTGACGACGTTTTTGTGTTTATTTTAGTATTTCCACTAATCACAGTGAGACGATGCCTCTGCCCTGGATAAATTACAAGGCATTACGACATAACAGTCAACACAATAAGATAATTGTAGTCAACACTTCATAAGGATAATGTAAGATACGGGGAAAAGGGGTCATTTACCTGTTTTAAACGGCCACAGAGCAGATTTTTCATAAAGCAGCTGTGTTCAAACCTTCTAGGGCACACATTAAAGCAACCTCAGAGATCTGCACTAGATAAATAAACTGTAGTTAAGTTAAAAACGAAAGAATGATGATTTTTTTACCTCTGTTATTTAAACTACAACGACGAGTCGCTGGAATAACACAAGTCGTCTATGTAGTAACTATCAACTAAGTCTGGAATAGTGCCAACCGACAAAAGATTATTGTGTCCTAAATCTGTATTAGTTTATAAAATCAATTAATAATTTATCAACTTCTTATATTTTTTATTTCATCAAACAGCCTGATAAAACATCTAGATGTAACTTGCATATCTGTAGAGTTTACATTTACTGTACCGGTGTTGCTTAGATCAGTCTCTTAATCTTGCATGCAATGACCAAATGTAGGGCAACACGTCAATTTCAAAATGCTTGTATACTACACTCATTTTAAAAAGCTAATAATACTAATGTGTATAATACATTTGGTATCTTGTTCTAGTATTGCGATGTATTATGTAATCGGTTAATCATCCCATCTTATGTTTATTTAAGCGATGGTTAACCCCTAAATGCGTGATGATCTATAATGTCGTGGTATAGTATTCTGTAAATTATTATAGGATTAAACACTGGGTTTTAGGAAATTATCAATGTATAAACTCCGGCGACTCACTCACAAACTAAATAAAGGACTTTATGTCAAGTTTGTGATGGAGTCGCTGGAGTTTACACATTGATAATTTCCTAAAACACAGTGTTTAATCCTTATAACTCTGTGAAATAATCGCTGCGATTTTTAAAACAGCAAAAACAGTTACAGAAACCCATCTAGGCCTCAAAACGCACCTAGGCCGGAAAGCGTAGGGATTTGCAAAACATAGTACCAAAGGAATCGCGGTTTTTTCCAATATTGATAGAAAAAAAATACAAAATGAAACGCTAAATTGTATTTATATTATATTTTGTTTTAAATCTCAATCGATTTAATTGGTAATCATTGGGGCAGAGAAAACATTGCCCACCTCTCCGTGACGATACGCTAGGAGGACGCCATCTCATTTACATTGGATACTGAAAGTAGTCCGCTCAGAGGAAATATCGATGTATAAATTATCTGAGAAGACGCCATTTAAGTGTTTTTATCCAATCAAAGTACTTAATATAAATAAATTACAGCATGAACAGAATTATCATGTCATGAACGATACTTTATACTAGTGCTAGAACCTGCGTCTTTCTTCTTCTGTGAAATGTTCTTTATGTGTGGGGTATAAAATAGTCTGTAAATTGTTCTTAATTATCGGTGCGTAATCTCTTTCACGTCTACTGTATGAAAGACTAAAATTGTATTTTATGCTTATAGTACTAGAATGTATTTTTACTTAATATGTGTTACATAATATAGTCATGCGTATACTCTGCAAAATTTCATTAATGTGCGACTTATAATATAGTCTGTGAATAGTCCTTGATGCGTGGTGCATGATATATGCCGTAAATGTAGTCTGTGAATAGTCCTTGATGCGTGGTGCATGATATATCCCGTAAATGGTTCTTAATGCGTGCCGCATTATTTATCGTGTCAATGGTTTTAATGCGGGGTTTATAATATAATCAGTAATTATCTTTTTTGTGGTGTATAGTATGGTCTGTAAAATCATATCACACTATAGTAGGTAAATTGTCCCTAACGTGTCGTGTATAATCTAAATTGTTCGTTCCTGCATCGTGTATTATATATTCGGTGATATATCCTGAATGCGCAGTGTAGAAAATGATTAATTAAATTTTTTCATAAGTTAATTTGTGTAAACCCACATACATGAAATGATGTATGTAGAGGTTCTTTGAAAATGGATAATAGAAAAGTGATTTTGAACGTTATATTTAGAAAAAAAAGATATAGCAATAGTATTTAAAAATTTCTTAAAATACTTTAGAATTCCCCTTAAGGAATTTTAACCAGCCAATAAGAATTTATTTCCGGTTAAAAAGATGGGAAAGTACGTACATTTTAAAAATTTGAAACAGCTGCTTAAATATGTTGTTTGTTTTGTATTGAATTATTATATGTTTTGAATTGAAAAAAACAAAAGAAAACTGATCGAACAACAAGAACCAAAAGTCAAGTGGCAGTTGCAAACCCGGATATAGACAAACGTGACACAAAAAACAAAAACACAAAATTCTAAAAGAGAGTAACCCAAGCATTGCCCGTCTCTAATTAGACACCCGTTGAGTTACTCATTGTCATGACTAGGGAAAAGTCAAATCCAGGAATAGGAAACACTACCTATGACATCTGACTATGTCGGATCGTATTTGAGACACTGATTTCCCATAAAGATCAATCAAGTCATGGTGACGACCATAGAACTTTCAGGTGATATGTAAAATTTTCGTACATCAACAAGTAAACTAATTAACAGCAACATTCAACCAAATTTTTTACAATACTTGTGTATACTGATGTGTATATAAAAACATTGTAGCATTTACAAACAGTCGGTATGAAAAATATCGACATGAAATATAATATCGACCTCCAACTTCGTATCGATCTTATTTAAGGGCTGTAATTTGTATAATAGAGTCGGTGATATGCGTTGAGTACAATACAGTCTGAAAATGGTCCTTAATTGTGTATATAATGGTCTGTGCTAATTTATACCATGCATATCGTTTGTAAATGGTCCTAATGCTATTGTATAGTAATTAATAAATAATTTCTTAAAACGTGTTGTATTATAGTTAGTAAATTTTCCTGGCTACGTGAAGAATAATATTGTGAATTATATCTCCCTAATGCACTGAGTATTATACAGTCCTGAAAATAGTCTTCAATGTGCGGTGCATGATATATTTTGTAAATGGTCCTAAATGTGAAAATTTTTTAATCCGGCTTGGTGTGTATGTCTGCTAATTTTACTTCATGCCTATAGTATGTAAATGGTTTTTTTATACGTGGTGTATAACATTGTTGGTAAATCGTTCTTCATGTGTAGTGCACAATATACTCAGTGACAGGTTCTTCACGTGTGCTCTAATTTATGCTTCAGGTGTGTTCTACAGCGTGGCATATAAACGTTGCGTTTACATAACCGTTATATAGTTTATTAAGTATGTTTTACTGGCCTAAATGATATGTATATCACAAGGCAGTAACACAAGCAAACATGTACAAATTACCTGGTTTTTAGTAAAGACGCATTTAGGCTGAACAAAGCAACAATAAAATTAATGAAACAAACAAGAAGCTGGCTGACAGTAGAATTTGATTATATGACGTATTGACGAGTATAAGAAAACAAAATACGATTCCCACAATAGTAAAACAGGAAGGATTACACATAATCAATGGATTAAATTACAAAGAAGTAAGCATTTTGCCACAATATGTCAGAATATGTTTTCCTCAAACAGATTGTTTAACAGAACCATTTGTGTTTTTATTGCTACAATATTTTTCAAACAAGAGGCTCCTACAAGTCTGTTATTGTTACCTGCTTCAGCTCGATAAAAAATCAAAATGTCCCATTGTATCACAATTATACATCCAAATTACGTTTTCAGTTGAATCGGCTTTATTACATTAATGGCATAAGTAGTTTAAATCAACTGAAACTATTTTTTCATTAGTTGAAACTTGATATATACAGTCCACCATAAGTTAGGCATCACCTACTTTTCCGGATTTAATGTTTTTTTTTCAATAACATAAACAAATGAGAAACTGTTTAATTTGTATGAAAATGTATATATCATTAGAAAATTTGAACCTGTAAAATTCTTTATTAAAATCTTCAAATTTTAAAATTAAATTCTAGTGGTCTAATAATGATCACAAAAAATGCCAAAAACAACAAAACAATAGGTGATTTTAAGTTTTAGTTTGACACAATTTTTTTCATTGTTTACAAAATTACAGTCATTCAACAAGTCCTGATGTGAAAGAGTAACAAATGGACTGTCGTTTGGCGTATTTTCCATCAATATCGGGTATAACCGCCATGCTTTCGGTGTAAATGTTCAACATGCCGCCTCATTCCAGCAACTAAACGCCTTAGTCTGTACTGTGGAAATCTCTGCCATTCTTCCACAAGTGCGACTTCTAATTCGTGAACATTTTGGCATCTTGGGTTCCGTTGATTGACTTTTCGCCCGATAAAGTCCCACATATGCTCAATCGGATTCATGTCCGGTTACATGGTTGGCCATGGTTTCTGTTTCAATAAAGTCCCTCACAACACGGGCTCGATGGGGTCGAGCGTTGTCGCCTTGAAACATTGGTCTGTCTGCAAGAGCATGGTTGTCAAAGTGTGGCCTAACGTGACCATCCAAGATGTCATCGCGGTATTTCAGACCATTCAATGTACCGTTGAGAATCTGTAAAGGGAGCTTGCAGTCATGTGAAAAGCATCCCCATACGGTAACGCCGCCACCACCGAATGCAGTTGTTCCTACAATATGGTTTCTATCCAAAGCTTTGCCGCCAAACACCTATCCGACCGTCAAAAGGCTTCAACAGAAAGCGGCTTTCATCTGACCAATGAATACGTCTCCAGCTTCTTATATTCCAGTGACGATGATGTCTTGCCGACTCCATTCGTGCTTGGCGGGGCCTTCTTGTCAGTTCTGGTCGTTTCAAAGGCCTGCGGGCACTTAATCGAGATCTGTGAAGCCTCCGAATAACTGTTCGGTCACTGATTTGACCACCAGTAGGCCACATTCCTCGTAACTGGCCTGCTGTTGAAAAGGGGTGCAATCTGGCTTGACGAGCAAGGAAGCGGTCCTCTCTAGGGGTTGTTTTACAGGGTCTTCCAGATCTTGGGCGGTCCTCGATTGACCCTGTCTGTCTATGCCTCGCAACAAGTCTGCTAATAACAGAGTTGTTTACCCCAAAATTGGCTGCTATTTGGCGGTTACTCATTTCAGCATTTTGCTCTAACTGCTTGCCAGCGTTCGGCGACACAATTTTCGTCTTACCGTTTTGAAAAGTCTTTAAAAGGTAATAACTAACCACAATATCCACGTGCAATCGGACAAGGCTATTTCATTCAAAGTCAGTCTGTTAATTAGAAGCGGGACAAGTTTTTGAAACCGGTTTTTACACTTTAAAACTCTAATTATTGACATCTGACCTGTATGTTATATAAAGGTATTGTTTGAAAGCATTGCATAAATGCATCAGATGCGGAATGAATCGTTTTGTAATAAAATTATTTAAGAAAATATTTAGGTGATGCTTAACTTTTGGCGGACTGGAAAAGTAATTGAGCTAATCTGGGTACAGAGCACTGCAATAATATTTGAATTTAGACAACCCAAACATACGCATTTACTATACGTTACAAGAACATTTTTTAAGTTGGATTTGTGGTTACCGACGAGAAGGGTTTTAAGTAAATTTCTGTTTAAGGTATCCGACCCATAATTGACCACGTGATCATATTTGGTGTCCCGGATGTCCATTGTTTTTCAATGGAGCAGACCTCGGTAATGTTCGGCAAACATCGGAACTACTATTTGAGCAACTAAATTTTTTTCTCAAAACTGTAAACATATACTCAAAGTAAAACAATATACTTACTTTATATCATCAATTAGTAATATATTGAGTAAATAAATTTGCATTTCTTGGTCTAAAAATTAAATTAAACGGTGACTTCAATTATGGGTCTGATACCTTAAATGTGTCTAAACTGTATACATGTATTTAGAAATACAATAACATGCATACAAATTAATCTGTTTTCAATGGACTACAGCGTTAATCTGAGCTGGCTGTGCAGAAAAACGAAGCAAAATCAGCCTTATGTTTGTAGCGGCTACTATCTTTGAAAGAGTTGAAAACAAATACATTTTGTGAAGTTAAACTTCCAGGGAACGTCTAAATTTGGTTGAATTTGTTAAAATTGGTAAAGATTTTAAATTTATTTTGAGTTCAAAGAATAATTGTTTACTCAAGTATACTAGTGTCACATTTATAGTGGAATGCCACAATGATACTAAAAACTAAAATTCATGGTAAGAAATGTAGAAAATAGAGAAGCAAAATCAGAACACATCGCAAAAATACCGTATGAAAGTGAGGTGGGATGCATCGACAGAATAAACATTGTCTTGTTTGTTTGCAACATCCATCGTACGAATTTGTGTAAATCCTATAAGTTCTTGTCTGGGAAAAGATTAACCAACTCGTAATGATTTCCGTAAAATGAAAGAAGTGCAACTTTAATCTTAGCGCCACCAATCTATGTTGACATCAAGCCAGTCAATAGCTTCCTAGATCTAAAACAAATCAGTGACGTCTATTACATATTGCATCAGTTGTAACAAAAATACACCATAAGCAAGTGCAGCTTGTAAGTTGACGCTTACGAATGTCATAGAAGTCTATTGTCCTCGATGGAGAGGGAGGTAAAGATCAATATATAGCAGACAGTGTTGTATCTGGAAAAGATGTAGGATGTTATATGTACCAGTAATCATCACATTTTAGATTATTCATTGACAAAACGTCATCTATGTATTTGAGTGTGAAATTTAAAGGTTTGGCAGAAGGTTTTTGCTTTCTTCACTTTTTTCATTGGATTTTGAATGAACTCTGCTTCATAGCAGTGCAAAATCAAGTCAGAGAAAAATGAAGCACAGTTGCACCCGATAGAAATTTATTTGACTGTTACAGTGTTTTTTAAACTCAACAAATACGTTTTCTACAAGACATTTTAGCAATTAGATTACTTCTTTATAGTATTCGTTGTTTTATTTGTGTGGTGTGCGATAAAATATGATTACTCTCGTCCTTGCACATCACTAAATGTTCGTATCTACGTCTGTCACTATTATTGTTAAAACAATAAATTTATAACGGTTTCCGCCGTCATCTTCAAGTTTTATATAAAGACATTAACTGTTTACAGTGTACAGAAAAAAACGAAAGTTCTCAAATAACAATTGCCAAACTACCCGAGTATTTGTTTAAGAATATTTCAACATTCACATCTATCTGAGTCACACACCATCAGTTCATTTTGTTTAATTGCATGCACCCTTTTTCACTGCTGTAATGATAGAAATATGGTCTCTGAAAAATGTTTAGCGTAGCATGTAAAAGATCAGCAATAAACTGTAATGACGTTTGTGATGCGACTTCACAAAACTTTTATTTTAACTTTTAAAATTGTTTAACGTACCACTTCTTTTGAAATGCTTATACCAAGTCCGGACCGTTACTGTAGTCGCTTCATTTATGGTTGTTGGTTCTCAAGTTTGTCGGTTTCTTTTACTTTAGTATTTGGACTGTCTTTTTGAGTGTTCCCTTGGTACTCGTTTTTTTTATTTCCTTCATTTTATGTTGTTTCTTGGTATTTTTGGTATTTGTTTCATTAATAAAAATCTTGTTAGTCTAGTTCATTTTTTGTAGGTCCTCACAAAATTATAAAGATACTTTTTGTAATTTCTGACAAATGTCAGGCGTATAGCTTAATACCAAATACTATGTCTTATTACTTGTTAAAAGCAACGACTTTTTATATTGTACATCTAGTTTACGCAAGTAATAATGGCACGAAAAAGCTGATCAAGTTAATGTCGATCAAATTTCAAAGATACAAAAAATGTAAACAGTTAATCTTTTTATGTACCAATGAACTATCATACTTTTGTTTATATTAATGCCATCTCAAATTAAACGCCATTTAAAATGATACAAATAAAATGTAAATCTATAGAAATATGTGTAAAACAGTTTTATATAAAGACATTTAATTAAAACCAACCATTAAAAGCCGTGTTGTCCATTAATGATGATTAGTTTTCGGTGTAAATAGTCTGAGCATGAGATTCACTGATATACTACTATGTCATGTAGCACAGAGATTGCAAATAATTGTCACAGCCAATTGTTGCATCTTGGTCTTGTCTAACTAATGCATTAAATGTAAAGGTGTATAAAAAATCATAACAAATATTAAAATTAGCTATTTTTATTTATATAGAACATAGTTTTAAAATACGATTTGAATATAAACAAACATAAGTTGATTTTTAAACTTATTTTTTTATTTAGAAGTTCTAATATGTATAAAAATAAAATGTCATCAAAGGTTTCAAGGTTGATAAAAGTTTCTACGACAGACGCGCGTTTTGTCTAACCAAAACTAATCTAGCTAAGGCTATATACACCCTGAAAATAGAAAAACCTTAGAGTTTAAATATTTTCCGAAATTTAAGGTCAGTAAATTTAGACGACTAAATCACTGAAAGAATTAAAGATATTCCAGTCAGCACCGAAGTGTGACCACTGGGCTGGTGGTACTCTCGAGGACTTACCGTCCACCAGCAGAAGCATCGACCCAGTGGTTGCAAATAAAACGGCATCAAAGGTACCAAGGTTAATAGAATTTTCTATTCCAGAGGCGCATTTCGTCTAACCAAGAGTTATCAGTTGTGCTCAAATCCAAACAATATTTAATCAAAATGATATAGATTTTGTAGAGCTTTTATCATCAAAATTCACTTCCAAAACATTATACCACATCCAACTAAGGCTATATACACGTTGATAAATAAAAAAACCTTAGAATTTAAATATTTTTGTACATTAAAGGTCAGTAAATTAAGACAATGAGACAGTCTACCAACAGAGACATCGACCAGTTGTATAAGACGTCTCAAATATTATCTTATTCTTATAAACAAATGTATACAGTGCTACAGACATACACCAAATCAAAACAAATCAATCATTTCAAACTATAGTAATATGGATCAGAGATTGTACTTTTAAAATGACAAAAAACTTCTGTCTCCGCTTACATTGTTTTAGTACAAAATCTCTGATAAAGTAAAATGCGGTTAGTGATAGTCTGAATTATACATGAAAACGCAGAAAACTCATGACGCAATATAAGAAAGCGAATCACATCACTAAAACCATTTGATTTGTTTGAAAATAACTTGCTAGTATTTCAAGATCATTCTAAAACATTGTGGAAATCCACATAACATTATTAATAGGATCGATTGCAAATTCATTCGTTTTGAAAGATTTACAATCTGGGCAAAAACACTATCTCTTATAAACACTTGGTAAATTTCTCCAAACAAATCACACAATTAAACTAGAGATTTTGTCATCAAACTATTTGGAGTTCATTTGTCTTGATATATTCAAATTACATTTATTGTCTGTTAAAGCGTGATTACTAATCCTTATATATTTATATGTAGATTGGCCACACAGACAACACATACGCCTGTTATTCTGACTGTCGCGAAAATCTATTCAGAATATTCTCTTGTTAGTCTAAATATTGAATTATCTGAGCAGCTAAATGAACTCTTATTTCTGATTAAACAATTAATTTCACTGTAGCTTATAAGATGAACAGTCAGATAGAACAGTGTCAAGGTCGGATAAAACAGAATTTTTCCTTTATATTTATATTTAATATTCTTTAGTGTCAAGTATAAAGTAATGCAAGCAAGTCTTATAAGAGCAGGTTCAAAATACTCGGCTTTACTTTATATTGTAAATAGAATATCTTAGCAACAATGTTTCTTCCATTAATGATATCGCATTAGATGTTGTCGTCTGAAAGAACGTATTTACTTATTTCTCTCAAAGGCAAACTTTAAATGGTTTAATGTAAATGATTCTGTTTCATTCTCTTTATAATTTATGATTTTCTGTAAAAGCTACGCAAAGTAACCTAATCGTATTTTGTAATGAAAAAAATCATTTTTTGAAGTAATATATTTAAGTACGAAATTTGTAGTTTTATAACAGCAAAACATCGAACCAGATGTTTCTTTAACAAATAATTGTCATTGTTCTTTTTGTTTGCAAAAACAAATAAATTAAAAAAACAATAAGAAAACGTAAGCATCAGAAAAGAAAGTATAATTATCTCCGTGATTTTGTTATGCATATGAGGAAACGTATGCTATGAATATATAGATAGATAGATTGATTGAATGTTTTCTTTACGTACAGGGAGCATTATGTCAGATATATGCAGGACGAGAACAAGTTAACAAAAATAAATCAATTCGGGAAAAATAGACAAAAGGCAAAAGATTTGAATGCCACTGGAAAAATATTGGGTTATGGATATGGGCGGAAAATGAAGTCTTTTGTAACACATTACCAACTGATGGGGGGGTCTGTGGTCATGCTTTCCATATTATAACCATACAAACCCCAACAACAGGGTATTCCATATCAAACATTATTATTACCACACCTACGGTAAATTTGTTTTTAGTAAACAACTACTACAAAAAAAATTAAAAATATTTTATATATAATACATTCTTGTGTAAGCGCGTGAAAGCATTGTTTATCGGCAGTTTTCTATGAAGAGATTACGACTTGATTCTAAGCTAGTCTGTTTCACCATGTCACTGTCCCATTTCTACTTTATCCAATTTCACCGACTTAGGATGGGGTTCTCGGTGGCCGAGTGGCATCTACTTTTGATCACGTGGTCTATAAACACTGAAGTTGCGGGTTGGGATCTCACTGCAGACAGGGTGTACTCAAGCCCAATCTTATATGACAAGGATTGCCGGTTTTCCTAAAGAAGGTGGGTACTCTGTCTTCTTTTTCCAATGAATCTGAACGCCATGATATTGCTGAAAAAATTGCCGAAAATGGCATTAAACACCATCCAAACAAATAAAACAAAACAAAACGACTTAGGATGGAGGCAGTAAAATAAGGAGTCCTACAGGAAGTGACTTCATGCAACAGCATTTAAATGTCCTTCCTTTGCAATCTATAACATTACTCCGGTCTGATATTTTGGCACAATATGTAATCGTGAAATGTCTCTATGGTGAGAACTGATTGTATATAATTCAGAAATGGATACAAAATGTGGTCTTTTGTAAGTTAGATGGAATAAATTGCTTAGCTGAAATTTATGACAATACGGTCTTTTAATGTCGTATACAGAATTTTATGCTTCCGTATTATAAAGACTATTAGATACTAAATACACTTAATAACATAAACTAAACCATTTATGCCTAAAAATGTTCCGGGAAAAAAAATTACTCACAAGAAGTTAATAAACACAAAAAAAGATTATATATACATACATCATTAATGCAAAACGTTTCGAGGACACCCAAAAGTAACAAGGGAAATTAGATTAAGTTCTTATTAAAAGACAAGAGTTTTAATCAAAATTACTTAATGGTCATAAATTGTTGTGTAACACGTGAAATCGTTGTCTGGCAATACAATAACAGTTTAATACATTTGTCGTTTCTATGACACACATTTACTTGTTTCATCTAGAAAATCTATTGTATTTTTGTAATTTTGTAAAATTAATATTAAAATGTGTGCGTCTTTAGATGTTTGTGTGTGTAATGATAGCGTGGAATACTAATTTAATAAAACTGTAGTGTGATACACGCACTAGATCATTAAGTTATTGCAAGACATTCGAGAAAAAAAATTAAAACTGCTATTTAAAAAAACACTGAATGCAATGTAGAGTGTACAATGTAGTGGTAATTTCCGAACCAACATGATATCACTGTCGATGTGTTATAGATGTATTTTTATTACCAACAGTATAGTCTTCTCGAACAACAACGTCTTTACTAAACAACCTCCTATTGTTATGTGATTATAATATGTCAATGCAGTACCTCCTGGATATTATAATTGATGTCACATGCTACATGAAAACAATTCAAAATTGAAACGTTCTCGCCAACTGAGAAGATGCCATTACCTTAAAATTAACAGAACACTGACTTTGAACTTCACCATTTACAGATAATCATTTTACTACAAACCTTGCCCGTCCAATTTATGATTGATTGATTTAAAGGTTGCTTTAGGTTCAGCGATCAGAATTAATGCTATTTATGGGGCGACAAACTTTACGGAGGTTAATGGTAAAAACATACATCGAGCTTTCATATTACTTTTCGTATAGAAGTACACACACGCTATTTGCTGATCTGAGAATCACACTTTCATTATATTGTGGCTTAACTCACTGGTAAATCAAAACAATGATTAATAGGTCAATGTCTGTAAATTCTGTTTTCAGATAAGTTTAAATTAGTAATTGGCCAATAATAACATACCTTAACTGACAAGGATTGCCAGTTTTCTAACCGAAGTTCGGGTTTTCTCCGGGTACTCCGGTTTCCTCCAACAATAAAAGCAGGACTTTATGATTTGGCTGAAAAATTGCTGAAAGTGGCGTTAAACACTATTCAAACAAAATAAAACAACCATATTTTATATTGAAATAGCACTCTGTAATATACTGATTAGTATTTAAGGATCTAAAATTTATTTGAAAGATCTCTTTTCTAAAGTGACTAAAATTATAGCGGCCATACTAACTTGCAATATTAACCCACATTTACAATGAAATGTTTGCATTCTATGTTTGGAAACCGTCTACATGATGTTATGGGTAAAATTTAAATCAATTTGCATCTTATTTCAAAACTTGGTAATTAATCCACGAATTGGTCAAAGAAAATTAAAGCGGAACTAATCAACTATAATAAAACGTGAAGAAAAACAGTGATAAAGGGGTTGTTGTCATTTTAAAAAGAATTCTCACGCTGTCTCTTTTTTAACAACTGTATAGACCTTTAAACGCTGTTGTTTAGTTACTGTATGTGCGTTGAAGACCTTAAGAAATGAAAAGACGGGTTATTAAATAATGCTCTCTTCCAAAGCAATTCCGCAGTGGTCAAAATCAACGGAGTAGAAACCTCGTTGCCCCTTGGTCTAAGTAATCTTATACAGATCATTGGGCCATGTCAGCATTGTGATTTTAAGTTTGTAAGATTTACAGTTATGTGTTCTCGACTAAAACCTTAGGCTGGCTTATTTTCATCCCGAAGGCCACGATGCAAACCTAATGAAAAATAGGACACTATAAAGATTGATAAACGTCTCCAAACCGTCAAAGTAAAGTCAATATTAAGAAAAAAAAGCTTGGTGTTAAGTAAAATGTTCGATTTTAGATATAAAATATTTAATTACAAAAATCGTTTTTTCAAGTGTATGACACTTGTTTTAAAATTATGTCTATACAGAACACTTACTAATAACTAATTAAATTTGTTTCAAAGAGGTGACTTAACAGTTCTGCTGACTACTTTGACAAACGCACAAAGGAAATGTTATGAGACACGAAAATCAATATTTCAACACACTTCTAGCATGTTTGACAAAAAAATCATTAAATATTGCAAACAACTAAATACATCATTGAATTCTTGCCATTTCTGTTTCTAACGACAGACGACACTTAATGATAAAATTGTATACATTTCTTAATCAGATAAATACTTACTAATGAAATATCGCTGTCCGGATCTTCTAAAATGGTGGACTGGTGTTTGCTTTTTACGCTTTTGTTACTAGATCCACCAGAGGAGAGCCTCTCTCGCATTTCGTTGAACAAATCGCTAGCACCTGCACCATGTGAACGAGATTTTTTGTCCTTTGTTATCGACTTGTGATCAGTGTTATTCAAACGTTTTAGCAGTCTTTGCACGCCGCCGTGAATACAAATATCCTCTCTGTGACCAATTGAATCTCCAAGAAAATAAACTGGTTTTCCACTCAAAATTGAATCAACGATTGTCAGTTGTTCGTGTCGCAATTCAGAACAATAATTAAGCGACGACAAACCTTCATTATTTTGTAGATAAATGCTTGCACCATATTTTAGTAATTCCTTTGCAATATTCAAATTAAAAAAATGCTTAGTCACTGCTAAGTGAAGCGGGGAGTTTCCTAATATGTCTTGAATGCATGGATCAGCTTTATGTTGCAATAATAAACGGACAATTTGAATTCTACCAAGAACAACAGCGGAATACAAAGGTGGTAAATTATTGAGTTCTTCTTGATTGTAAAATGATGACAGATCGAATGTACCATTATTTGAAGGTTGGGGGTCTTGATGGTGGAATGTGGAATTGTCATCAGACGATATTGTTATATTTGGTGTCGCTTTACGATATCTTTGAAAGAAATGATTGTCATCGTGGAAATCTACTTCAATACGATGAGAAATATAGGAATGGCGAACGTTAATTTTCCTCCAGTCAATAATATTATTCCCTTTTGAAGCAACATGCATCAAATTTGTTGTCGGAAAATTTGGATCAATACCGTATTTCAACAAAAGTTTAATTACATCAACCGAATTGAATTTTATTGCTACATGAAGTGTTGTTTTGAAAATAGACGGTATATCTGCTTCAGGAGTTACACTTTCCCTGCGTCCATGATCGAAAATATCGAGAAATGTTGGACTCTTCCTAAAATTGAAATCTCCTTCCTGACTAATTCTACTGCTTGGTCGTCTGCTTCTGGCAGGTTCAGACATCGATTTGTCATGATGGAAGCGATCGACTAGAAAATGAAGGGGAAATTTATGATGATGTAACTCTAATATTTTTTGTGTTTTGAAGCAGTTATTTTCTTTTAAAGATTTTTCTAGCTCATCGGCTTCTGCAGATAAATCAAAAATAGATGATGTGATGCTACTTGCTCTTTGTGCAGCAGATGAACCAGAGCTTCTAGGCGTCAACCAAATATTGCTAGGCAGAGACAACATATCCGGACTAAGAGAGTTTTTTCTGGCTTCTTCAGTTTCATGGACAACAATGAGGTCGGGAATAGGACTTTTCATAGTTCGATCACGTGACCATAGATCCATTTTGACTGTTATTTCTGTAACAGAAGTTTATAACATTTAATTCGCATTGCATTCGTGATGGAAAGTTCTAAGGCTAAAAATATATTTTAAAAATGAACAGAAAACAATAAACATTTGCAAGGTTATCTTTATTACCTTCTGTAATATCATTACAGTCCATAAAAAATATCGTCAGACGAATATACTAATGTCTGTTTTATAGATAATGTTGACAAAAATATATAAAAGCGTTTTGAGGGATTTTTAGTATGTATTTATACAATGGAAACTTGATTGCGATAATGTCGACAATAAGTACTTTTAGTAATTATATTATCAAGTGTTGAGTTTCATTTCTCTTTTAAGGGACTCGGTGGCCGCGTGGTTAGGGTTGCTACCTATCTTCTACTGATCACGTGGTCTGTCAACACTGAAGGTGCGTGTTCGGGTCTCATTGCGAGCAGGGTATGCTCGACTCCAATCTTAATTTAAAAGGATTGCCAGTTTTTCTACCGAAGCCGTGTTTTTTTTTCTTTTTATTCGGGCTTCTTCGCCAATAAAAACTGGACGCCACGGTATAGCTAAACAGGTAAAAAAGTGTTTTTAAAAAAACATTCAAACAAACAAACATTATTAATAGCTAGCGTAAAAAATTTTTTACAAAATTTACAAGAAAAGAGTGGTTTATAAAATTTTACACTATACTTTATTTAAGAAGTATTTACACTTACTTTAGCATTACTTGAATCATTGTCGCGTTGTAACAACCCGTTTTGCAATAACAACCCGTTTTGCAATAAAATTTTCAAACATGTACAAATTGTTTGTTATGATGTTGTGGGTTTTCTATACACAAGTATAAATATAACGATATACTATTATAAGTATATATCCTCTTTTTTATCATATTTTTCTTCATCAGAAGTTTATTGCAAAACGGGTTGGAGTAGTCAACCCGTTTTGCAATAAGAACGCATTTTGCAATAACCCGTTTTGCAATAAAATTGTCAAACATGTACAAATCGTTCTTTATGATGTTGTGGATACTTTGTGGATTATCTATCCACAAGTACAAAATATAACGATATACTATTATAAGTATATATTGTCTGTTTCGTCATATTTTTCAACATCATAAGTTTATTGCCAAACGGGTTGAAGTAGTCAACCCGTTTTGCAATAAGAACGCATTTTGCAATAACCCGTTTTGTAATAAAATTGTCAAACATGTACAGATCGTTCTTTATGATGTTGTGGATTATATATCCATGAGTACAAATATATGTTTCATCATACTTTTTTCAACCATAAGAAGTTTATTGCCAAACGGGTTGGAGTAGTCAACCCGTTTTGCAATAAGAACGCATTTCGCAATAACCCGTTTTGCAATAAAATTTTCAAACATGTACAAATCGTTCTTTATGATGGTGTGGATACTTTGTGGATTATCTATCCACAAGTACAAATATAACGATATACAAATTGTTTGTTATGATGTTGTGGGTTTTCTATATATACAAGTATAAATATAACGATATACTATTATAAGTATATATCCTCTTTTTTATCATATTTTTCTTCATCAGAAGTTTATTGCAAAACGGGTTGGAATAGTCAACACGTTTTGCAATAAGAACGCATTTTGCAATAAAATTGTCAAACATGTACAAATCGTACTTAATTATGTTGGGGATTATCTATCTACAAGTACAAATAACACGATATACTATTATAAGAATATATTATGTTTCATCATATTTTTTTCAACATAAGAAGTTTATTGCCAAACGGGTTGGAGTAGTCAACCCGGCCGTTTTGCAATAAGAACGCATTTTGCAATAACCCGTTTTGCAATATAATTGTCAAACATGTACAAATCGTTCTTTATGATGTTGTGGATACTTTGTGGATTATCTATCCACAAGTACAAAATATAACGAAATACTATTATAAGTATATATTGTCTGTTTCATCATATTTTTCAACATCAGAAGTTTATTGCCAAACGGGTTGGAGTAGTCAACCCGTTTTGCAATAAGAACGCATTTTGCAATAACCCGTTTTGCAATAAAATTGTCAAACATGTACAAATCGTTCTTTATGATGTTGTCGATACTTTGTGGATTATCTATCCACAGAAACAAATATAACGATATACTATTATAAGTATACATTCTCTGTTTCATCACATTTTTCAACATCAGAAGTTTATTGCCAAACGGGTTGGAGTAGTCAACCCGTTTTGCAATAAGAACGCATTTTGCAATAACCCGTTTTGCAATAAAATTGTCAAGCATGTTCAGATCGTTCTTTATGATGTTGTGGATTATATATCCACAAGTACAAATATAACGATGTACTATTATAAGTATACATCCTCTGTTTCATCATATTTTTTTCAACATAAGACGTTTATTGCCAAACGGGTTGGAGTAGTCAACCCGTTTTGCAATAAGAACGCATTTTGCAATAACCCGTTTTGCAATAAAATTGTCAAACATGTACAAATCGTTCTTTATGATGTTGTCGATACTTTGTGGATTATCTATCCACAGAAACAAATATAACGATATACTATTATAAGTATACATCCTGTTTCATCATATTTTTCAACATCAGAAGTTTATTGCCAAACGGGTTGGAGTAGTCAACCCGTTTTGCAATAAGAATGCATTTTGCAATAAAATTGTCAAACATGTACAAATCGTTCTTTATGATGTTGTGGATACTTTGTGGATTATCTATTCACAAGTACAAATATAACGATATATTATTACAAGTATATATTATGTTTCATCATATTTTTTTCAACATCAGAAGTTTAATGCCAAACGGGTTGGAGTAGTCAACCCGTTTTGCAGTAGGAGCGCATTTTGCAATAACCCCTTATGTAATAAAAAAATTTATAAACGAACATTAAATTAATGAAACCACAGATCGTTCCTTATTGGCTTATCTAAGAAGTATTGTGAATATAATATATATCAGCACCTATGCCATCGAATTTCTGATATATACATGGCGACATTAAAAGTTTATTGCAAAACGGGCTTTAATAGTCAACCCGATTTGCAATAAAAACGCGTTTTGCAATAAACGTTTTCTGGGACGGAAATTTAACTAATGAAATTACAGAATGTTCCTAATAATGTTTTGGTTTATCTATGAACTATTGTAAATATAAATATATATCAGCACAAATATATACCATCGGATTACTGATGCATGGCGACATAAAAAGTTTATTGCAAAATGGGTTGGCGCAGTCTACCCGTCTTGAAATAAAATCGCATTTGGCAATAACCAGTTTTGCAATAAAGGAAACCAAAACCAAGAACACATTAACGAAAAGTACTAAGTAAACGCCCGTCAGGTTAAGCATGGTCCAAGTACAGACATGCAACTATCAATTAATTCAAGGCAACGGGCATAAAACTGAAGGAATACCATCAACCTATTTACAAGCGTCTGTTTGAGAGGTTCAATAGTCAACAGAGCACTCGGGTTAAGCACAAAGCAAAATCTAGTATAACGTATAAGTTATGAAATGTAATCACCATACCGGGCTGCTGGAATATTTCAATCGCTTAAAGGGAAGTTAGCATTTGGAAAGTTGAAGTCACCACGTTTGTCTACAGTCTATTTTGTAGTTTTGTCTCTATTTCCAGAAGGTTTAAGTATTAAAATCTTAAGGATTACACTAAATACGGAAATACTGGATCAAATTTGATAGGGGAGTAAAGTAGAACATCATAATCTAAAAAGGGAAGATAAGTAAACGGAAAAAATGGCTTCATTTATTTTATGCTCGTAAACACCGAATTTTACTGCCGTTATAATCCGAAGTTAGTTTTGTGATTTGTGGGATTAACGGCAGAATTCAGTTCTATTGCT
Organism: Limnoperna fortunei; assembly: GCA_944474755.1. NCBI lineage: Eukaryota > Metazoa > Mollusca > Bivalvia > Mytilida > Modiolidae > Limnoperna > Limnoperna fortunei. The sequence goes on from OX104116.1 coordinate 77,121,956, forward strand.
CGTAATTTAGCAATTAAAAAAATTCTAACTTCGGTCTATTTATACAAAAATTCAAACAGAATATTAATCTTCTTTGCGTTAGTAAAGCTTCAGACATTGCGAAACTAACGGGAAACGATCTTTATTGAAGAAATTTCGTTTTTCGTCTGTATACATATGGATACTGTGACCTAGTTTTATTATAAACGTGCTAATTTCCATACTATAACAACCATTCCGTAGTAAGAATCCAGTAATTTACATTGTATTACCCAAGATGCCATTCAGTTTCGTGTTTTTCATGTACTAAACGTAATCAAAAAGACACGAATGTCAATATCATACATAACGCACAGCGGGTTATTAAAAACGGCAATAACTATCATCACGTATCAAAAATGATCGATTTTAAACACGAAACCGATAAAAAAAATGGTGACACTGTCGAAAGATATCAAGATCGACTATGTATGATTGTACAACTTCGTTTGGACATCAAAGTGCGGAGAGATTCACTCCCGCTCTGCTACATTACGAGTGATGTGACAAAATTTATACCATCGACCCCCCCCCCCAAAAAAAAAAAAAAAAAAAAACCAAAAACAAAAAAGCGAGGGTACGATTATTCGTTCTAATGCTCGTATAGTACTTATTTTCAACTTTTGTAGATTTACGGTACAGAACAGGACTGGTCTTTCAATGACTTCGCATTGTGTGTGTTTCTTATAGATATAGGCACACGTACATGTAACTGTAATACTAATATACTATACTGGCCATAATCACAAAATGTATTAGCAGCAAAGCGTCAATACAATAAAGTAAATTAACAATAAAAGGTTGCCAATCCTAAGTATAATTTCAGAAGCTTTCGTAATAGAGTTTAATAGTAGGATGGAAAGGGTTGGAAGCTGCGCTGCTTATAAAAAAAATACGACGCAGTTTCCATCACTTGCAGCGAGGTCGTGCGATGTTACGGTCACAGAGCCACAATGTCTGGTTCTGCACCTGCAGTCTCAGATAAACAAAGACATGTTACTATTTTGAGATGAGATTTAACACAATTACATCGATTGGTTGGATGTTTGCTTTATGTCCAGCAAGTAATATTTTAGCTATATCCAGGACAAGAGCAAGTTAAAACTGCCACTGCAAAAAAATGGAGTATGGGTAGGGACGAAGAATTTAGCCTTTTGTAGCGGCTACAATGAGCATATTCTTTTTAAAATCAATAAAAGGGGTCTTTATCGTTCAAGGAACGTGGCACTCTCTTAACACACCACCTACCACGGCCCGCGACCAGGTTTTCTGTATTATGACCAGACAACCCCCAACGACCCGGGGCTACTCTGTCTAATTGTCTACATTACTAAATGTGACAAAGTCATATCATTAACACTAGCATATATGACCAAAGTGAGTGACATTATTTGTCGATCAATTAATCATTAGACAAACACCCTCATGAAATATGGCAATAGCACTGTTCATACATTAACCAACCTACCACGATCGCTGGTTGACGTTATTTATATTACGTAGAGTATAATTAAAACCTGTCAACAAATCATTAATGTTGATAATTTGTTCAAATCTAAGTAAGTTTATTAGAATTGTATTGAAAAAGATAGATTCTCCAGGGTAGTCTTTTTATGCTTTGTTCTTTACTGAACAAATATTGACATTGTGTATTGTTTGTTTTCTCTCTGTACCGCCATTTCTGTTTGTACCTTTGTTTATTGTATATATTATTCTATTTAAAACTGTATGTTTAATCTCTGTACGATTGATTCTGGTTCACTGGGAATAAAGATATATAGACTACTTAAACCCGTTTTGCAATAAACTTTTGATGTCGCCATTTATATATCAGAAGTTCGATGGTATAGGTGCTGATATATATTTATATTCAAAATAGTTCCTAGATAAGCCAATAAGGAACGCTGAATAACCGCGTTTATGTTACAGCGTAAATCGATTCAAAGTCGTTTATATCCAATAATCTAACCAACAATTGAAAACAAACCTTATATTTTAAATTCTAAAGTAAAAATGAAGTAACAAGAACAATATTTTACAAGTAATCAAATAATATTTGCAATTCAATTTTTTTAGTGTCGTCACTTGTTGTTTGCGGAAGAATTCATGTATAGCCATCGTCATCAATACATCTTATTATGACGTCACAATCAGTCAAGTGCTGAAATACCAAGTTAGGTTATTCGAAATAACCAACTTTGCTAATCTATTGAGTATTTAAAAGAAGTTAAAATATATACTTATAATAGTATATCGTTATATTTGTATCGACAACATCATAAAGAACGATTTGTACATGTTTGACAATTTTATTGCAAAACGGGTTATTGCAAAATGCGTTCTTATTGCAAAACGGGTTGACTACTCCAACCCGTTTGGCAATAAACTTCTGATGTTGAAAAATATGATGAAACAGACAATATATACTTATAATAGTATATCGTTATATTTGTTTCTGTGGATAGATAATCCACAAAGTATCGACAACATCATAAAGAACGATTTGTACATGTTTGACAATTTTATTGCAAAACTGGTTATTGCAAAATGCGTTCTTATTGCAAAACGGGTTGACTACTCCAACCCGTTTGGCAATAAACTTCGTATGTTGAAAAATATGATGAAACAGACAATATATACTTATAATAGTAAATCGTTATATTTTGTACTTGTGGATAGATAATCCACAAAGTATCCACAACATCATAAAGAACGATTTGTGCATGTTTGACAATTTTATTGCAAAACGGGTTATTGCAAAATGCGTTCTTATTGCAAAATGCGTTCTTATTGCAAAACGGGTTGACTACTCCAACCCGTTTGGCAATAAACTTCTTATGTTGAAAAAAATATGATGAAACATAATATATTCTTATAATAGTATATCGTTATATTTGTACTTGTAGATAGATAATCCCCAACATAATAAAGTACGATTTTTACATGTTTGACAATTTTATTGCAAAACGGGTTATTGCAAAATGCGTTCTTTTGCAAAACGGGTTGACTACTCCAACCCGTTTTGAAATAAACTTCTGATGAAGAAAAATATGATAAAAAAGAGGATTTATACTTATAGTAGCATATCGTTATATTTATACTTGTGTATAGAAAACCCACAACATCATTACAAACAATTTATACATGTTTGAAAATGTTATTGCAAAACGGGTTGTTACATCGCGTCATATGCTCTAAATTATTAATGTTATTTGAGGCATTCTTTGAGATGCTCACAATGCACGCCTATTATTTTTTTAGAAATAAATCTTTATAATTTGACTAAAATGATTTATGTAATTTATGTCATCTGTTGATCATTACAGATCAACATGAAATCTGGTGCTATATAATAAACTGTTTTAAAGGTTTATTTCTAATTAGAAGATCCTGTTCTTTTCAATAGAGATCTTCGAATTCCCAAAATAACCCATCAAAATGTGGATTAATCCTCAAGTTATTAATTAACTTCTAAAATCAATCACGTCTTCGTACTGTTGACGTATAAGAGACGTTACAAAACTGATACTTCCCTTGGGCTATATAGAGCGAACGACATATTTATTTTTACCGGATTTTACAAGCACGAACTAAATTAAATTTCCATTAATCTCGCTTTGTGGAATTTGCAGTGTTTGTTGTACCATTCGATGGCAAATCTGAAACCGTTGAAGACAGAAAATTACTTTATCACTGACATTGAAACTGACTGCATTCAAAGTAAATATTGTTTCACAAACAATGTCAATAAGAAATAATCGATAACAAGTACTATCTCTAAAAAAGATAACCGACGCAGTAAAGATATAAATTGAGTTATGCATTGAACTACGCATCGCCTTTATTGTCATACAAATTCCCCGTTTCAATAGACCAGAAATGTTTGATGGAAATTTGTTGGGGGAAGTACTGACGGACAATTATTACTACGTGAATGAAATCATGAACCTATAAATTAACACTAGTCCTAGATTAAACGAGTTTGAAATTATTCATTTATACATGTGTGCCCCCTTTTTTTACGTGTTTTCGATATTAACAGATTTACCAAGCATACAGTTAACCTAAAATTGATAATGTACATACAACTACATGTACTTTGCTGTACATGTACATGTGTTCCAGAAAGTTTATTGCTATTATGTATTGAAACCCAATGCCTAAGATATAGAAATGAAGTTTTTCTGCGAGCACCAAAGCAGTTATACAATAATGTAAACAAATTGAATATTAGAAATTTTGTAATAAAATGTTTATAGTTTAAAATTTACTGAATAAGCAAAGTATACTTTACAATTAGAGCCACAACTCTCTATCTATGTGTGTACTACGACGGACGCCCAAGAACAATAATACATTTAATTTTATATCAACATGAATATAAAATGATTGTTAATTTGTATTTAGAAATTAATTAAAATTTCGTCTCTTCGTCTTTTTTATCCTCCATATAAGCCCGCTAAAATCCAGCGTGTTAATATGCATTTAATTTGCGCTGTACTTCAAATAAAAAATATTTAACATTTTTGTACAAGTTGTTTGATATAAAATTTTACAAACTGCAGGCCATCTCTATCGTTCTTTATACTTAAATTGCACTATGAAATAATTTTATAAACAAACAGACGGTAAAATCTAATAATAATAGTACACAATTTGAAAGGTGAATTACCACCCTGTTCCGAGCCCCTGGCCAATTTACCACCCTGTTTCGAACCCCCGTCCAATTGGTTTTTAACCAATCAAGAAACAGAATTACGAGAGGTGAAGTGTCATGAGGTCAAAGGGTAAAAAGTGAATATAATACCGACTGCGTCGGAAAAACACAACATTAAGCTACTTCGAACGTTCCTCTGGAATGTGGAAATTATATTCACTATAAACAAATAAAAGAAAAAGTGATAGTAAAGTACTATATATATATTGGTACAACTGTTTTAATCGAATCGTGTCTTTTATGTTAAAGTTTGTTTGTTTGTTTGTTTTGAATGGTGTTTTAACGCCACTTTCAGCAATTTTTCAGCTATTTCATGGCGTCCAGTTTTTATTGGGGGAGGAAGCCGGAGTACCCGGAGAGAACCCCCGACCTGCGGTAGGAAAACTGGCAATCCTTGTCAATTAAGATTGGAGTCGAGTACACCGTGCCTGCAGTGAGAATCGAACCCGCAATCTCAGTGTTGACAGACCACGTGATCAATAGTAAACGAACTACCTTGACCACTCGGCCACCGAGGCCCCTTTATGTTAACGTATTACATCGAATATTAATTCGGTTCACACAGCTTAAGGGACATGATACAAACAGTTGCACCAATTAATTTAAGCGTATTGCACGTTATACGTACAGATATTATATGCTTATTTTGTTGGTTAAACAGTTTAAATCGTATCATGTCAGATGTGTTACCGTACCACTACGAGACGCTTGCATTGAACATTATGTCGTTCACACAGCTTACGAGAAATGATAGAAACAGTTGCTCGAAATTCTTTATGCGTCTTTCACGTATTTAAGAGATTAAGCTTAAAATATAATACGAAGAGTGATTTTTCGAGTAGATTCCTGTCATCGGTCGAGCCCCTCTTGTCATGATGGGTATGATGTTAAACATATTGAAGTGTCATAACACATCACATTGATATGATTTCGAATACCCTTGGATGTCAGATCACAGAAAATGTAAATGACACGGTGACACAAATATTCACACGTCAACGCTTGGAAGTTGGGTTATTGTATATCAATGCACGCAAAAGTACTATTTACTAGTAATAATAATAATGCAATATATGTTCTAACAACTGAATGAATGGGTTATTTTAAATGCCCGAAAACAAAGGACTAAGAAACCGACCTAAAACAACAAGAGCCAAAAGTCAAGATAGAGTTACAAATCCGGATACAGACAATTGCAACACAAACCAACCAAAAACACAAAAATCAGAAACATAATAACCCGAACCCAATAAAAGCCATGGGTGCGCTCGGATGCTCCGGACGAGTAAGCAGTGCCTGTCTCTAATTAGACACCCGTCTAGTAACTCATTGTCATGTCTAGGAAAGAAAGTTCTTTTCTTTAACTTGCATAATTTTAAAACATCATACACGTTGAAAATAATATACTAGTTTTTAATATATTTCCTATTTATGGAATGAATTCCAACAAATATTCAAGAAAAACCTAACTGAAGATAAAAGCCCAATAAATTATCATCAAAGCAACATATTTCAAAATCATCAGCGCATTTGAAGTTGTTGCTTTGGCATACATGACCTAAATTAGAAATCTTAAAACGGTCTAACCAACCACTTGTTACACAACTAACACCGGTTTCTTTACGAATAGCACTTTTGCTAGAACTCCGTTTTATAGTACAACCTTATGCTTTGCATGACATGTTGACCATGATTGACCGTTTCAAGTTGGCTGCCAAGTGATCTCTACATGTACCCGCCATCTGACGAGATAGTCACAAGATGGCTGACCTCCACTAGTGCATGTTTACACGGTAAATTCATGTAGAAACTTTACCGTTGAAAATGCAATAAAAAACAATAATGTGAAGAATTAAATATAAAATTTTCACATTATTTTTTAAAGTTTCAATTTAAAAAAGGCATATAACACGTTTAATTAACATTTTAGGGCAAACAAGTAGAGCTACATCTATTTATACATTTATATTTATTCATACAAATAATAACCTTTGAAACTCTAACAAGTTCTGTAGCGCTACAGAGATGGCCGTTACCTCAACATTTATTGAAACTGTCACACCTATAACCATTTTAAATTTGTATATAGTAAGCTTTTTAAGCATTTAAGATGCATATTTTAAGCATTATTAAGCATTTTAGGTAAAAATATTTTTAAAATGGAAATTCTATAACGTTTAAAATAACGTGCAAGGTATCCCCTCGTATAGCAAGATTTATTCGCATTTCATACTGATGACGTCAAAACAGTCTAGTGTTGTTTGTGCGCTGATTTTGTGTATTTGTAATCAGTATGTATGCAAATAAACTCATAGAAGCAGTTATGCAGTGTCTAACTTAAGCCCGATGAAAATATAATTGACCATGACAGTGCAGTGGTGAAGGCCTTTCAATCCATTTTTTTGTTAAGTGATTTTTCGGCACTTTAAGCATTTTCAGCTACGTCACGGGATCCAGTTTTTATTGGAGAGATAACCACAATTGTCCATAAAATCATCCGACTGGTCGAGAGGAAATTTAGTGCTGAGAATGTATGAAGTTGATAGGGATATAGATATTGGTGTGATTCGATGTCAATCAGATGGTTTAGAACATTCCTGAAATTATTTATAATCCAAATAAGACTTACTGGATTAGCTAGTTTGCGTGATGAAACTGGTAACCGATGGGGTAAAGATATACGACAATATTAGCTTATGAGTTTATCAAACAGTTAAGGAAGTTCATCGAAATAATGTTCATAATAATGTTGCTGCAGTATCTGCGAAAATTACCTCATATCAAATTTAGAACAAATAAGAAAGAAAAAAACTTGCAAAAATGGATTTTGCATTATTATAAATATAATAAACCCAAGATGGCCAGTTAGGAGTTCAAATCCCTTTGGGGTGGGTACTCTAGTATTAAGTGGTGAAATTAATTGATAGATATTCCCAGTGAATTGATACATTTAAAGTCCGGCTAGCAATGTTTCAGGCAATAATATCAGGACAAAATAAGTCACTTACAATTAATGACTGCATGGGAAATAACCAAACGAACACAATATTACCTTCTAAACACAAGAGTTATTTCCCTTTGTACGTGTTTCGTCTATGCAGCAGACACATTAATGATACAAATGGTACATAAAAATAACAATAAAATTAAGTCATTTTTAGAATTAAACGGTTTATTGTTTGTTATTTTCTAGTCGCATGAAACAACCTTTTACTGAGATTTATAAATAAAAATGTTCTAGGAAATTTTGCTTAATATGTTGTTAGAGTTCCTTAATGTTAAGGTATTTGTCCAATCAAATACGAGGAGTAAGCTGGATGAACGAAAAGTCTTACAAAATAGTTCAAACATAATATCAGGTATTTGAAGATAGAAAGTGGCGTCAAAATGTAAACATGGCACATAAAAAAATAATATAATAACAGTAGAACATAAAAAATCTATTTAACAAACGGTGCGTTTTCTTTTAATGATACTTTACAATAAGATTTTCGAAATCAAATTCGAAATAATGTTGGTTATATCAATCTTTCATGAAAATAACGAATACCCTTCATATCAAAACAGAAACAATTTCTAACGTTGAATAAAGTCTTGTTTGTCGCGTAGTATAAAAATATCCCCCTTGTTTCCTACAATCTTCCTCATAGATACTTGCATACTAACCAGGCGATGGAAAAATAAATTTATATCACTTAGAGTGTTCCACGTTAAAAGAATGTAGTTTCTTTAAGAAATACACAACAACTGTTTCTAAAAAGACAAGTTTACGATTTTTATACTAAATCGTTATCGAAATACAAACACGTGTCATAGATTTTCCAATGATATTTATCGTATAATTGTTTCTTGAACGGTTTAAGCATCTATTCGTATTTACATTGTCAGAAATTGTTTGTTTAAACATCTCACCTCGTCATGACGACGACCCTTGAAACAAAACATGTTCACTTACATGTAATAGTGACCGACATAAACATGAAGTCTTGTTTACTTGACGTTTATGTTAGCTCCATTGATACATGTTTAAAGTCCGAAGAGCAGACAACCGGTACCGTCTAGAGATCACTATTTTAGCTACATGTACAGTGATTTCAGGATATGAATACGTAAACGAACACGAAGGTGACTAACGGATCTGTGACTGACAGGAGAATTGGCATGTTACAACTGATAGAATTGACAAATTGACAATAAAAGGATGCATATGGACAATTCATAAACGAACTTAGTTACTGAAAAATACGAGAAATAATATTCAGTGAAAACATTGCTCTGTGGCCTAGCACTGGAACCTTCCCAGTGTGGTCACAGAAAAACATTGCGATTAAAATATGAAATGCTTTATTTCAAGCACAATTTTTCATTATTGTTTTAAATTTTAAATCAGCCTGAAGGTACTAATTTCATAAAACTGGATAAATCATACATTTTGTTCATAGGTATTTTGTTAATATATGTAAAATGGCTTACATCGGCAAATTCAGTAAAGTACAACGGACGTTTTCAATTGTCACGAAATAATCGGAAGTATTTTGTCACATTCTGCTGATCGGCGAGACAAAAAGTTCTGTTGCTAGGATCATAAAAGGAATAGATTTATAAGATGAATCACTTGTCTATAGAATGATGCTAATTACAGGCACTTACAGGTAACTTGCAACGTGACACGGTGCCGATGGTTAACCCAAAGTTATTAATTGCATTACGCAATAAGAAGGTGTCAACGAGTTCGTTTTAACATTATGAAACATAAAAGTAAAGAAGTGGAAGCAGGATCAGTCGCAAATTTTCCCTGACTTGCATCAGTTACATGTAAACAATTTCGCTGCGAAACTATCGATTGTGCATCTGGTCAGTAACATGATTTAAGAATACAAATGAACAAGCTTCGTTACATTAATATTGAAGATACAATAATTCAACTAATTTAAGAATCAAACGAAGTTATAGAATCAACTAGTATCGGGACTGAAGATTATAAATATAGGTTAAACTACACCAAGAAGTTTTCAGTAAGAAAAAGTAAGAATCCCAATCAACAAACATCGGTCAGTTATTGAAGATACACTAATTATACATTCAACTAGTTCCATGGATTTTAGTGCTAAGTATCATATCAACTAGTATCCGAGAATAATGCAACATAAATCTCTTTCCAGTTTAAAGAATCCCAATCAACAAGCTTTGGTGAATTGTTAATTTCTACTAATTCCTTGGCGTTCCGAGTTAATTGATTGATTGGCTGTTTTCTTTATATCCAGCGATCAGTATTTTAGGTGTATTCAGTACAAGAATTAGTTAACCAACAATAAATCAACTGAAAAAGGGGTGTGATGGAACATAGGCAACACATTTTTTGACTGCCACTGGAAAAGTATGGGGTATGGATAGGGTCGGAAAATTTAGCATTTTGTAGTGGCTACAACGAGCCTAGTCTTATCGACATACTAGTATACAAAAGGGATCTTCATCGTGCAAGTAGCGCGGCACTCTCCAAACACGTTACTCACCACGGTCCACGGCCAGGCTTCCTGTATTAATACCTGACAACCCCCCCCGCCCTCACCCCAACCGAGAGGACGCCGGGCAACTCTGTGGGTCGAACACTGTGAATCATCACATTATGGTGCCAGGGCGTTTAAAGTTCCAACTCAGAGAGCTAAGAACCCAGCTATAAAATATACGCGTAAAATCAATAACCTAGGTAAATTAATAAAGATAATTAAACTACATCAAGGACTTTAAAGTTTATGCGCTCCATTAAACAAGCATCGGTCAATTATAGAATATAAATTAATTATATAGTTTAAACTATTTCACTGGTTCATTGTTTAGAATCCAACTAGAAAGTACAGAATCCACAAGTTTCTAAATACAATAGTTAAGACTACAATACTATGCTGCGTTTATGTGGTGAGGTTTAACTGACTAACGAATCCTGTCTCGCGTGACTATTACTGAACCTTAACAGTACAGATACGCATGCATCTCTGTTTGCAGACGATAAGTCGACTTTGTTTTCAAATGAAATAAACATTTTTTAACAACCACAATTGAGAAACGTTTATAGCCATCAAGAGATGACAAACTTGACGGTTTGTTGGGCAAATTTGTAATCCACCAGGTAGAATATCAAAGGTTAATAGGTTTCAATGAACGTTCATTCCGTCTGCTTGAAGATTCTGTGAAAATTTTATTAGAACATTTTCCCAAAAGGGTCCTTGGTTAAACAGTCCTTTGGTGGTAGTCTGTATGGACTTCTGGTAGAAACAACAAAGAACAAGAAACTGGTAAACATCATAAAGGACCATAATATTAACATTCCTATTCAGTCGGAGGAATGTTAATGGGTCAAATAAAACTAAATGAAACGTTAATACAAAATCAAACCCAACAATGAAATAAAAATAAAAATAATCGAAGAAATAAGGAAAAGAATAAAAGGAAACGATGGCAGACAACCAACAGGAAACAACAAACAACAGTCATCAATCGTCAGCTAAATCTTAATTTATATTCGAAAATATTCAGATATGGGATTATGTTGGAGTCACACGCATTGTCCAAAACTTTACACCATGGGCACAATATAAAGAAGTAGTTCAAATTCAGATCATATCGTTACACCATCTGCCCACCTGAGGGCATCCTATGATGCTTTATGTGTTTCTCAGGTTTTAAGGAAAGCAAAACGACTTCGTTAAGCCCTTGCAGTGCCATAGCGTAGAAATCGTATTATAGTTCAATGACTTAAGGTATCTGACCCATAATTGAAGTTACCGTTAAATTTTATTTTTTGAACGAGAAATACAGCTTTATTTAATCAATATATTGCTAATGAATGATACAAAATAAATATATTGTTTTACTATGAGTCAATGTTTACAGTTTCGAGCCAAAAAAAATAGTTACTCAAATAGTATTTCCGATGTTTGCCGAACATTACCGACGTCTGCTCCATTAAAACACAATAGACATCCGGGACATCAAATATGATCACGTGGTCAATTATGGTCCGGATACCTTAAAACGGGTCTATGGTGTTGGCGGGGACAATTTGAGTAGCTCAAACGCTTCCCATGTATCATGTCTGCCGGCAGCAACTTTCCCAGTAAGTACTGATATATTCTACAGAGAAGAGGCGTTCATTTTTCAAAAAGCTTCCAATTTATTCATTATATTGCACCTTTGAACGAAGACGCATATTGTTTTTGTCCGATTTTTTTCTTCTCGTTCTCGTTTTTGTTCTTTCTTCTCAGTAAACCTTGTCGGACCTGTAACGTTTTTTGTCTTCTTATGGACATATATTGTATATAATGTATTACTATGAGACGATGTGTCTTTGTCATCAGGTCAACTTAAGTTTATGTTAATTTTATTTTGAGAGATTTTCTAGCCTCTTAACTTTCTGCCTTTTGGCCTAGTCTTTAGATAGTGTACATGAAGATGTTTCACAATGAGAGTGTCCCCTATAATAATGAGCTTTATATGACTGTGACATTTGAGCGACTGAGCTATTTTGTTAAATCTTATGCTCCTTTAACATTAAGGTGACAGTACACGCTTTGTAAAATCTGTTTATCCAGTTGTTGTGAGGTGTGTCGTGTATCTGTTTCTGTTGTCTGTCCCTGATTTGTTTAACCATGGCTTTGATTGTCCCTTACTTATTCTTTAAAGTCGGTACATTTGAATCTTTTTCTTAAATAATTGATAGAAACTTTGTATAGAATTCGGAATACTCTTAAAATATAAATGTATTTCCAATTATGTACAATTTTGAACATGTCTTTACATTTTTTATCAAATTTTCTCATATGTATTATGCATGATAAATTTAGGCTCTTTTTGTGTAATATGAAAAAACCTAACACCTAAACGCTTGAAATTTCTGAAATCAACTATAATTTGAATTTGACGTATACTACTAGTGTGTCCATATTAGAAACAACGTGCAGTGTCCAAGTCAGGGGCGGATGCAGCCTCAAATGAAAAGGGGGGGGGGGGGTCCATATTTGTCATGGTGGCCGAAGGGCACCATGCCGACCTCGCAGAGGTCGTATTACGGCAGGGGGTCTGGGGCCGCTTAAGGCTCCCAGAAGCTCTGAACGAAATGGTGTAAAATCCTGCATTCTGACGATTTCCTGACACCTAAAACATGTCCGTTAAAATGTCATTTTGTTATGCTAAAAAAATAAACATTTATAAAACTTCCAACACAAAAGTAGGGGTCCAGACCCCATGCTTGTCAAAACGAAAGGGGGGGGGGGTCCGGACCCCCTGGACCCCCCCTATGGATCCGCCACTGCAAGTGTTGGTGGGACAATGGTTTTAATTCAGTAAAACAGGATGTAGTTCTTCCAAACATAATGTTGATACTTATTTAGTAGCCATAAGAATTTTACAATATGTCATGTTGCTTTAAATTAAAATGGACTAAGTAGGGTGTTGTGGATCATCACGTTAAAATTTAAGTTGAACTTCGTGTTCTAGTTTAACTTCGAGTTACACTACGAGTTGATCATCCGCGTTAAACTTCGAGATAGAGTTTGAGTTCAAGTCAAACTTTGAGTTAGAGTTTGAATTAAAATTATATTTTTATAGTAAATTTTTTTCATGTTTGATGACATTTTATTTATTATACTTAACAGACAGCATTGTTCGTAAATAAAACTCGTCAAAAAATGCTGCTTGTTGAATATTTTAAAAACTTATAATAATGTGCATGTACAAATATGTATAATAATATTCATTGAAGATGAGAAACACTTCATTTTGCATTTCAGCTCGAACTTAACTCTACTGACTTGATTATCCATCACACCCAACCAAACGTGACGAAATTCTTATTTTATACCGACAGTTATCCTGATTTGTGGCTATAGTAGGACCAAGATCATTGTTTATATAGCGTTTCATTGCATTGGTTAGCGATCTACAGTTAAAACTATTATGTACCCCGTTGCATAAAAAATGAAAGGAATATCAGAAAAATGATGCCTGCGTTGATTACTGTGTGATTAAAACATAAATAACCACACAAAACTATAATAATTGTAACAAAACCAGTAAAATTGTAAAGTTTACAAAAATAGCAAAGAAAACCGACCGATATTTCTACGTGTAAGAAAGCTCTGCCGCAATATTACATGCTACGCTTATAATGTTATTTAAATATTAAATATAATATTAACATGCATTTTGGTTCAGAAAAATACAGTCATATTGCGTAATCTGACATAAAATCTGATAAACACTCTTCATAACAAATACACAAAATGAATTTGATTTATTACGGTTATTTAAATCTGAAAATGATTTCAAATGAATTGTCGCCATGCAGAATTATATCTCTAGGGTATACAATGTAGAGAGAAATCTCCACGAACTATTTGTAATCGTCAGAAGACTAATTGTGCCGTTAAGGATACGTTCTGAAAATGTTTGAATCAGCATTATACTTACCGTCGGCTTAACAAATCTAAAGGACTTGAAATTCGGGAATCATTAAATGCATACAAGATTGTTTAAAAACTTGTTAAAGGAAATGAATATGCAGAATTTCCATTTTCGGAATACAATTCAGAAAAGGGAACGCCAAATATATACACATATGCCATATTTGTTTGATGTTTCTACACTCGAAGAAATACCTCACAGAATTTCAGAGATTGTTGACATTTGTTAAATTTCACGAAATTAATGTGGACAACTTGAAATAGACGATAGGAATTATAAATAACTATCAAAACGTTAAATGAAACTTAACAATTTTATTAAAAAATGGTCTCATTAATATTGTTTTAAAGTTATTCTATAGTAGAAGTCGTGGAACAATACTACATGTAATTTGATAATTTTCTAGGTTTGATAATACTCTAGAATAAACTAAATAATATTTCTATATTTGCAAGAACAATGATGTTTACAGCTTCCTTGTTGAAACCTACAGGCATGTGATTATCCGACACCTGTGTCTAATAATGGCGACAAGCATTTCAGCATTTTTTTCCATTTGACATTACATCCATGGATATGATGGGATTCTAAAAGGAAATGTAACATTAAGAGGTTTGACCAGTGACAAGTTAATAATATGTCATCGGCTTAACAGTACTCGATCGAACAAATTTCAGGAACAAAGGGATGGCGAAAAAATGAAGGAGTGATATAAAACATTTCCACATTTCCAATCAAATGTGGTTAATAATTGAATGGTTAATCTGAATTATTGTTTCGAGCTACTGACTAAAAATTCTCCGTGCCAAAAAAAAACAAACAGAAAGCAATTATAGTCCTAAAACCTATAACTTATGTAGTAGATTCATTTAGACATACTTGTTTCAATAAAACTCGCATAAATGTGCCTTTCATTTTATACCTAGATATACTTATATCCCATTACAATACCATCACTCGGACATGTCGAAATAGCATTATCTATTAAGAACTATATTAGTAGCTGTAACACCAAGAAATAAATATTTATCCTTCCTTCATTGTAATCATCTTATAATGGTGTCGGTTTGCTTTTTGGTTTACTTTCTTAACAGTTTTTGAACTTTCTATTTATGTTCTTTTTGCACTCGCACTCGCGATTGGTCTATAAAGACAAATAAAACTATAAGTGAATAACAAGGTATACAATTTAAAACACCACACGCTTTTCGTTTAATCAAGACTCATCAGTGGCACTCAAACCCAAAAATATTTAAAATCACAAATAATTAAGATGTAAAGCTTTTATTATCAAAAAATACAATACTTGACTAAGGCCATCTACACTTTGCGAATTGAAAAAGTTAAAATGAATCATTTTCGAAATTTTAGGGCAGTGAATTGAGACAATGACAATATTTCTGAAAGAATCAATATTATTGTCAGCACGTAAGTGTGACTTCTGGGACTATCAGTCCACCAGCAGAACTATATATCCAGTGGTTAATATAAAAATTGTCATCAAATATACCTAGGTTATTCAATGTACTACGTCAGACGCCCGTGTTTATTATCGACAAAGAAGAGTATTTCAACTCGTATAAAATTAATCTGAAATATAATATGCCGCTAAGAATAAAATATCAAATCCAAAAACAGTTACACATCTTACACATTTTCCTACATTTACGAAGTTCTCTTTATTTTATGAGTTGTTATTAAAAAAACACTTTATTTTCTGCTTATCAGTTTTGTTTCCACGTCAAATTGGAAGGATTAGGAATTTCATTAACCGGTTCATGCCCTTGTGTCTTGAATTTCTGTAATGTTTTGGTTGGATGTTTTCGATGATTTGTTGTTCTGTCTTATGGCTGCTTTCATAGTCCGGGTTTAAGCCTAGACTGCTCGGTGGATTAAACACTTAAAAAAATATTTACTGTCACTCTTAATAAACACAAATTGTTAATAAAAAAGTAGTAAAAACTGACCCTACAGTCTTTTTCCAATGGTTTTGTGCTTTAATTATATATTCTATATTCCTGCAATCTTTTCTAGACATGAGTCCATGAATTATTAAAATAATAATTTTCATAAACAACACATATTGGAAACTTACTCTAAATATTGCATTATTGATAATTCTTGACTTGATCTGTAAGTATCGATATAGTTTTTCTCATTTGTTACCATTACCTTTGAATGTATAACAACCAAAATTAAATTCCATGTAAACAAATAAAATAAAGATTTTTCCACCGAATGCATCTGTGGTTCTGTGGGAGGTACAATGACGCAGTAAACGTCTGTCGAATAAGGGACTCCGTACAGAGGAGAATCGTGCAAGTAAAAAACAAAACTGCTTACGAAAACAAGGCTTCATCGTAAGCGATTCTGAATATGCGGTATAAAGTATAGAAAGCGTATTGTGTTTCCACAAATATCTTTTGATAAAAAAGATGGTTCAAATTTTGTTTTAAGAAAACAGTGTGCTTACAAAAAAATTAAAACAGAACATTAGAGTATAACTGCAATTAAATGTTCCCAAATATTTGCGTACAGCGATGACAGGCTATACAATAGGTAATATATCATAAGTTTTTAGAAAGTAATTTTAAGACATTAAGTCAGTGGTTATAAAATAAAGTAATTATAAAACAATGTTGTATAAACACCCACGCATACCCATGCAAATATCAATTCATCCATCTGCTAACTCGATAGAATAGTCGTGCAAGACAACCAATATCTGTTTTTCCATTTACTGGGTCAAAATTATCATGCAAAACAGTTGTTGCAACTTAGCAACTCAATATGTATCGCATGAAAGCGTAAATATCCTGCAATTAGGCAGATTAACTCTTAGCAATGTTAGTCAGATATACGTGAAAAGTCAGAGATTGTAATTTATCATGGTTATTGCAAACGCAGTCACCCTACGCAGAATCTAAATAATAAACATACACTATTATACAGCCGTTTTGTTCATTTGCATTATTATTTTATCTGTTTATTTGTAGAATTACGAAGAACTAAAAGTGCATCTAAGAAATTAGTATCCATATTGAAAAGGAAACCTCCTAAAATAGCGACTATTTGGTGTGTCGTACGTGAAGATACGAAATCAACACAGGTATCGTGGTTTAAAACCGTCACGGTATCCTTGACTCCAACTTTCTGCAGATGATAAAAGAATTATTATTCCTGTGAAATGCTTCGAAATAAGGTGGTGAATATAATACACTCTGAACATGATAATAACCCGTAGATTAGCAAAAGTTTGGTTGGTTTAAGGGGTGTTGCTTTTTGTTAGGTAAGTACAAATACACTCTGAACATGATTAATAAAATATATAACCAGTATATTATCAAAAGTTCAGTTTCAGGGTCATCGTCTTTTGTTCAAAATGTACAAATACACAACTAAGAACGTTTTATGAGGACAGTCGCTTAATCGTAAGTTTTCGTGTTGGGAAAGTGTCATGCTCTCTGCGCGTAAAATATTCCATATAGTAAGCTCATGTCGTGTGGTTTTGATAAATCTTCTCTATCCACAATACGTTCCTTCTCAAGTGGCAAACAATATCGTTCCACGTTCAGTGATATTACTCCCATGGGTTTACTCGACGACAATAGAATATATTGGGGGGGGGGAGGGGGTGAAAGATTACAGTTTGATTAGAATAGGATAATACTACAATAATCTATGTCATCTATTTTGTCACATTTGCAAACTTCTTTAATAGCAACATACCCTGCATTACTTTTCTCCTGCTGATTTTAAACACTAAAAGTCTTCTACGTTATATTAGATACAAATTTTATTTGAGTCTATCGTGAGTTTAATAGTTAGTGTTGTGTTTATGTGTTTGTTATTGTAACCCTTTCAGTGTCCAGTTTTTATAATTTGATCTATTCAAGTCAATGTCTATTAATTCACAAATAAACTACAATTTGAAATTCAAAGGGAAAATAGAATTAAGATGAACAATGCCATGCCTAAAAAGATATTTACAGTTATTTTATAGATATGACAATCTATCGTTACATAATGACAAATCTATAAGTAATAACAAATTTCTCTTTCACTTTGAAATTATCCATTAATCTTCTTGCTAAATAGATTAATCAAGTAGCTTGTATTTCGTTAATCAGACATCGAGTAATATATGTCAAGACACAGATGTAACAAAAGGAAAGTAAAACAAGATATAATGCAACAAATTTTCTGCCCTGAAATTTCTAAAATGATTTTTCTATTTTTAAGTTTTAACTTGTCCGTTCTGAATATAGCTGAACTAATGCTATCTGGACGTTAAGCAAACTTCGCATCATTAACAATTATTTTGATTTTAAATATGTTTGGGTTCGAGTGCCACTGATGATTCTTGATTAGATGTAACCCACGTCTAGCGTTGTAAATTCTATGAACCTTGGTATCTTTGACGGACTTTTATTTATGAATATTTACGACACGAACCGACACAAGCTCAGATAGTCCTCAGATATACTAACCCTATGACTTACGTAGTTTTTGTACCAAATTTATTCTTGTCGTTGCTATTCACTGGTCGAAAAGGAACAATTGAAATATCAAAGACTGATATGAAATTATGAAAAATTATACCCATAGGTAAAAATTCTATGACATGAAATAAAATTTATCACGAGCTAGATAATGAAGATAACATTATTAGTTTGCAACGAATTTGGGTTCGACCATGGCAATATATAATAAGTAAATTATATGTAAACGCTATTTCAATGGATTACTTTGTGGGAAGTGTGCTTTTTTTTCAGTGCGTCCCGACACATTATTTAAATATAAATATATGTTCAAGATTTGTTTTCAGTTTGAATTTGTTTATGGAATTTGTTTTATGTCACTCGTAAAACTGAAGAGGTAAAACGAATAACACAAAACAAACCATCTGTATTAATTTGAATGCCAAGTAAAAATTTGTTAACAAATAATCGTAACTTTTTTCACATTTTCGGCAAATAAGGCGCTATTTGAACTGAATAACTAAGTGCATTGATACAAGCAAACCAAGAGATGTCTGATAAATCGGTTTAAACTGAGAGTGTAATAAGCTTTGATATATTGTTTTTATTAGGTTTATCCCCATTGCATCATTGTGCTGCTCAATGCTTTTTTCAAACCTTTTGTATATAAAATGTTTCCCACAGAAAACAAGAGAAAACATACATACTTTTAAAATCGAAAGTGGACGGATTAAGCAGTCATTTTGAATATCTACAGAATTACCAGGCCAGCTGTGTCAGTGGTGTATTAAGGCGGTCCATATTTTCTTAAGGAATTCTCAAGGGACCTACAATTAAACAATTAAAAGTTTAATTATTTTTATGGAATCACACAGCAAAAGAAATAATAAAGACTATTTGCAAATTCAAGTCCATTATATAGAGTTAGGGATTATAGTTTTGCCGGTCATATAAATACATGTTAATACATAATATTTCTTCATGACGTAAGAAGGAAAACTCTTTCCAAGCAAAACCAAAAGAAATCCGTTTCTCAAGCAATACTTAATTGATTAATATATAATTAATAACTAAGAACATTGGTATTTATGTTTGTCTGACATGTTTATGTATTAAGGTTTTAAAAAACAATAACAACCGTTTAAAACCTTGTTCCTGTGAAACCAAACCGCGTACTGTCTGTACAAGCTATGGCTGAACAATAAACAGTTCTATAAAGTATTGAGTTATTCGACATGCAAACAGAACAAAAATCTTAAACATATATTTATATTTAAACAGTATCTCGGGACATACTGAAATAAAGAAAAGTAAAATGTACAATCTTCGTACAAAGTCATCCATTAAAATAGCGTTTAAAAATTTATTTACTTATAATAATTTAAACAACCACATTTTCTGCATGATACGAGTTTGTTATTTTATATCATTCCTATTTATTCAGATGCAGTCGGTAAACAATAGTGACATTTTCTAGAGTTTGACCACAGAGCTACCAAGTAAGCGATTAAAAAATGTTCCTGGCAAGACATAAACAGACTCATTGGCCTAAATCTCATTCCATACACAACTTGCCATTATTTTTGTGGCAGGAAAATTTTTACCCATCCCGTGTAACACAAAAGGCCAAAATCTCATCTCGTGCACAACATAGCATACTTTTTTGTGACAGTCAAACATTAGACTGTCCCGTGTCCCACAATTGATATATTGTTCATTATATTGTTCTCGTCCTAAACTGCTTTGTCGACGTAAACCAACAATTTAATCAATGATATACTTATTTTTTAGTGATAGGCAAAGCACGTTATACTGATAATTTTCTGTTAGTTATATGAAATTAACCCTGTTTCTCTTCCAAGCATGATACATTTCTAACAACTGGACATCAAAAGAGATTCCGGATAACAGAATAATGAATAAAGGTTCTGACCATTCTTTATTCTTATTGTTCAGACTAAATTAAAAAGTAGCGAAAGTTCTTATGTAAAGTAATCTAAGCTGTCCTCTATAAGACAACCTTTGAATAGAAAGGACGAAATAATCTAGAATAATTAGATAATAATATGATGAAAGGCATTTGAATGGTGGAATTTAATAAATATGCCTAGATAACTTTAATCTTAAATAATTGCTCTCAGTAATAAAATAACAAATTACTTCTTATTGATTTTCTATACTTGAGAACTAAACTCCCAAAAGTAAATAAAAGACAGACATATTAAAGTAGCAAAGGAACATTAAACAAACAATACTGTTACCTAGATGTTATATATTTTAATAGCGCATTTAAGAAAAAGCGCATTTAAGAAAAACCTAACTGTTCTTTTTGAACAATAAAAAACTGCTTTGATAGCCATTGTTGTATTTGACTAAATTTTTGACTAGAATGGATTGTCCTCTAGTTGTGTTTGGAAATATTTCTGAAACACATACCAAATAAAACTGTTAAATTTGCAAAGTAATTTAATATAATTTTTAGTGCCTGACTAATTTCACCAAATATGACAAATTAAGCTTAACTTTGCTCACTTATATAAGGAAAGTCCGCTCTGTACAACGAAACAACCTCCAAAACTTGGTAGTTTAGATAATTGGAGGTAGGATGTAACATACAATTAATATATTAGTACAATAAATAAATTCTCGGCCTTCTTGTTAACTTTGTTGAATGATTACGGATTATCTATGCCTGATAATAATGAAACAACTAAAAAAGAAGTAATTAAAAGCAAATCTATTAGAAAGTTAGAAAGACGACACTTTGATGCATGCATTGAGTCATTCACACAACAATCCTCCATTACATAGCTGTTATAACCCCCTGCCCAAATGACGTCGAGGGTACATGTAATTACAACCAAGTTTTTTTTTGTACTCCAGCAACTTTTGGAAAAAAACTCGTATTATGGCCGATAATTGAGGAAATTTAAAATATCAAAGGTTTGAATCATGACACAAAGAAACACGTGTCAACTTTTACGGTCACTATGAAAGGAAGAGAGGTATTTAAACCAAACGATGTGCTTCCGGTAACACAAAAATAGCAGTGTCACTGACGTCATTGTACAAAAACCATTAAGGTGAGAGAGAAAATCAATCTGAATATCCTGACAAATTGATCGTTACTCTTGCTGATTTAATACCATTGTAGCATTTTATGCGATTCTTTATAATACTAACAACCTAATGTTAACGACACATCAGATGCATTTTAACCAAAATACAACACAAATCTCCAAGGAAATGTATAACTACATCTTACAATTCCTTAGAATAAATTAACCTCGAAAGGACATTAACAACAATTGTTATAAATATTAAAGGAGGATGATATTTTTGAAAAAAAAAATTTTTGTTTGTTTGTTTAAATTGGGTTTAACGCCACTTTCAATTATATAAATATATATTATACATATCAAGCCGTCAAGTTTTTATTCGGTGGAAAAAAGCCCGATGAAAATCCTATACCTTCGTATACAAATCGACAGTCCTTGTCAATAAAGGTTGTGTTGACCATACAGGGAAGGTTCATAGTGTATGACTGGAGAAACTACCAAGCCTTACCCCAGTGGCGGCTGCGCAAGGTACTCTTTGGTTGGGAGGTTGTCATGTCATAACATGTAAAAAAGCCTGGCCGCGGACCCCAGTGGGTAACGTGTTATGCTCGAACTGCAACATTAGCTAGATAATATTTACCGATTTTTTCATGTTACGCAGTTATACCATTTATTATATTCGTATATATAAAATAAGATGAAGCGTTCCTTACATTTTGTACATGTATGACTTAAACATATTGACTAAAGCTTTTTTGACGCATTACAAAAGTATACCACATGTCATCACATAACAGAATAACCTCTCTAACGTAGATATAAAAATGCTTTACACTGTGTCTCGTAATAACATTATCACACTTTACACATAGCATATGTCTGCTTTGCCTCAAAATGTGTTTTGTTATATTTGTTGTCAGTATGCGAATCGAAATAGATGAGTGAGGTGCTTACTTACAATTGGTGAAAGTTATTTAGTGTGGTATTTATCCAAGGACTATTTAATTGCCTAAAACGGCAGGTGTCTCATGTGGTATATGTACTACTGACCTTTAAAGAGCAACTGAATCAGCCTCCAGTTAAGATGTGGTTCTTGTTATTTATGTTTAGTTTTATGTGTTTGTTCTCAATTGTCGTTCTTTGTTCTTCTTTGTTTGTTTTTTTTTTGGTGTGCGTCTTTGGATGCTTTAGCTTTCCTTACGGTTAATGTGTATTTTAAAACAGCACAAAAAATGTAGTACGAAAAACAAATCGCCTTAAAACATTTTAATAATCGTTTTCGTATGGTACTTTCATTTTAATCTCGATACCTTAGTTGACTAGGTAAACATTTAAAAGCTCAACATGATACATAGTGTGCATAACTGCCGCAGGTAAGGGGTTATCATAGGATACTTTCGAAATAAAAACAGGGCGCTAAAATTGCAAAAATACCCAGTGCCGAAAACAATTATTTACACAAACGAAACAATCGTTCACCAGATGAAGATTTTAAAAAAGTAGCGTTGTATTTACACAAAACGTTGATGAGCTGTTTATTAAATGATATTTTATAGGCCTTTAGAATGTTAATCATAATTCCAAATTTATTCCAGTACAATACGTTCGTGGTATACACTAGTTTATATTAGAAACCGTCTATAAAATAATAATGAGTGTAATTATTTCACAGGACATAATATACTGCTGAGCCAATTTCACCATGATCCCAAATTCTGAATTTTGAACTCGCAAAACATATTTTTACAGATTAAAAGAAAAATGATTAAAACAGCTTTTAATACGTTAGAAATATACAAGAAGATTAATAGGTTCTTTCATACGTTTTTGGGAAAGACCGGTTGATCTTTCACGAGTGATAGAAATATATGTTTTTTCGCGAGTAGAGCGCAGCGGAACGAGCCAAAAGACATAAAAATTTCTATCACGAGTAAAAAATCATACGAACTTTCCAAAAAACGTATGAAAGTACCTATTTCTTCCGTAAACCAACAACTTTCACATCGCTATAACCTATAGACTCTCCATTGTTTTAGACTCCATTGTCTCTGACGTCCAATCAGAACGCCGGAAACAAGAACGTAAAAAAAACGTTGTTATGCTTCCATAACAACGTTTTTATTTCTGGCATTTTGACTGGATGACTCAGCAAGTACAGATGTGTGCGCGTGAGCTCATCTGTACTAGGTCATTTGTACCAGAAATCGGCCATTCACGAAAGAATAGTTCAATTTTATTCAAGCAAGAAAACTCTTTCTTATTTATGTACAACGTTTTTCTATGAAGCATAAGATTTAAACTTTAAAGTCGTCACAGACGCAAAGGTTTTAAAATGTTCTATGCCAAGTGAACACAAAATATTCGGATGTCAGGCAAGACGATGTTTGCGTGTATCACCAAAAAGTTTTCCATGTGAAGTGACAACAACGTGGAGTAACAGTGGACACGCGGTTGCAAATTTATCGTCAAATACACTGAGGTTATACAAGTAACTAATTCACGTTTATCGTTAAATCAAAACTCATCAATGACAGTAAAGTAGGGCTAGTTCTTCCGGCTACATCAGCGAAATATGGTGACTACGCCAATATAGACCTAAATGACTACTAGTAAATTTAAACTTATATATTTATTTTAATATTTGAATCGGTTATTTAAAATTAATGAAGGAAGAAATTTCGCTAAATACCGAAATGAATATGAAACATAGCGGACACGTATACATCGTATGCCATAAGCAGAATGTATTTCTTTTACATATAAGACCTACAGTTTACATTTATTTTCTGTAAAGTACTGGAAATAAAAGTAGTTTAAATATAGCTATGACCCATTAAACTCTTCAAATTTACCAAAAACTGTATTATACTGCTTTTCATGGTAAAACATCATCGTAAGGAACATAAAGCAGAACACGTCTTCCTAGCTTTACTTTAGCTATATTTAATGGCATGTCTTGAAGTCGAACAATAATTCGAAACTAAATATATCTAGTCCAAGGAGAGCATCACTTAAACAGCAAACTATATTGGAAATAAAAATTCATATTTGTAATTTAAAATTAAATACGTTGCTCGGTTGTTATGGATGATGTATTTATTATTTGTAAGTTACCCGGTGGCAGCTGGAATATGTTATTAAGTTTGTTATGAGGCATGGAACATATTAACCTAATCAAATTAGGAAAGAAACGGAATTTATGGGTCTTGAGGGCACGTTGAAAGGAAAGGAAAGTAAAACAGTTTGAGAATATACCTGCTAAGATGTATTAGCAGAAAAAGTGTTTGTGGCTAGTCGGTATAATTAATTTTAGGATAAAACCGTTTGATAATTTGCCAAATTAGATTGGAACTACATCTCAATAGTTTGCCAAATGACATTCAAGTAATCAATTTTAAATTTCCCGAAGACAAAAAGAACATAAACACACTGTTAATTAGGAAAACCTAACTGAAAGCAAAATCAATTTTACTTCTTTTTTCAGTATAGAATTATGTTCTTTATTAATGCCTTGTTTACCACACAAGCAGTCTAAGAAAATAAGTATTAAGATAGTAAAGATATGTTTATTTGTCTACATGCAAAATTCAATAGTGTTGAGAAATATAAGGTTACCGGTTATAAACTGCTCATTAATCACGTGTTTATAAATTATATGCAAGATACAGCTTATCTATTAGACCTGTATCAAACAAAAAATTATCGAGGAACAGTATTGTGTACGCAAACATCAAGGAATGTGACAATATATTCCAGCGTCAGATGTTTACTAAAGAGTACTATTCCATACAGAAAGTCGCAATACAGAAATTGTATTTGGTCACCAAAAAATGTCATTATTCGTATCCGACAGATTCACTGTATTGCCTTTGATAGTACACCATAAGTATTACAGTGTAACTTGTCTTTTAAACATCTTTTACCTTAAAACACAGTAACATTAATTGATCAATCACCGACTTGATTTGAAATATTTTGAAGGGATAGCAACTGTTTTATGTAGGTATAAACCTTCCAGTCTGACAGTATAAGAACGTTAAAGGACGAATAAAAGTTAAAGAGTGGACAGATAAAAATACACAAGAAATCACAAGAAACAACAAAAACAAACTAGTATAAAAAAAATCAAAATTAAAACCAAGAAAGCGTGACAAGCATCATTAATGACACACGTCATTTTTTCCTTTAAGTAATTTACATAAATAGGAGCACCATTTGACATTGAAAACATGAATATTGTTTCGTACATATAGTACTCACAAATCTTGTTTTATGAGACTATATCTGCAATGGAGCAAATACAACTATTTTATATTTTGCGTACATGTATTCTAAAAAGGATAAAATGTGAAAAAATGATTACGATGAAAAATCAGAATATATCAATTAAACTCTAAAACATATTACTTTGTTTGTTAACTATATACTCATCTATCAATTTATGGTTACAACGGCACAATTGCTCAAGCACTCATGTACCCTTGGGCACTCTCTCTCTTGATTTTAACGTAAGTAACTATAGATAAATGTGTACTATATATTTATTGAAAACTTAACTCAATATAAATGTTACATTTTCAGGGAGAGTAGTAATTGGTTTGCAATACTCGAATTATTTATAAAATAATCAATACTACAACTGTTTATACTTCATTATAATATCTATGTATACTTATTTCAACAATGAAGGAATAAAGACAAAAAAGCCACCGTACATTATTATAACTCAAAAATATGCTTTCAGTATATTGAAGCCAATTTGCATCTTACGTGTGCATTTAACATATCTAGTTAATTACTTTGACATTTTATAGCATTGGTTGTTTCATTCAGTAAAAATAAAACTTTCCTTTTTACAAAGTATGATATTCGTATTTTTTCTATTGGTTGTGGGGGTAGCCTATCACAGATAAAGATTCATGTTTCATTAACATTTAAATTGAACAAGAAAGCACCATACATCTAGCTTCGGGTTGCTTTTACTAAAAGGGGCCTAGATGTCTGAGTTGTTAAGGTAGGTAATCGTTTACTTTTCACTGAGGTTATGTATTATAACTCAGCAAAGAATCATCTCCAACGCATACGGTCATCTACACAGCAAAGTGTTATCTACATAGTGAATATCATCTACGCAGCAGAGGATAATCATAAACTACACAGCAGGGTATTATCTACACAGCAGAAGATCATCTACACAGCAGAGGATCCTCTACACATCACAGAATCATCTACACATCAGAGCATCATCTACACAGCGAAAAATCATCTGTAGAAAAGTGGACCATCTACACAGCAGATGATCAACTGCACGGCGGAAGATCTTACAAACAGCCAAACAGCAGAGGATAGCCTCGGGTCATCTACACAGCAGAGGATCTTCTACACAGCCGAGGATAATCATTACCTACACAGCAGAGAATCATTTAAACAGCAAAAAATAATCTACAGCTGATCATCTGCACAACATAGTATTAGCTCGAGTCACCTACGCACAAAAGGATCACATACAAATCAGAGGATCAACTGCACAGAGGATGATATACTCGGTTCACATACTCAGATGATCTTCTACACAGTTAAACATCATCTACAGGGAAGTGTATCATCTACAAAGCAGAGTATCAACTGCACAGAAGTAGGTAATTACACAGCGGAAGATCATCTACACAGCAGAGGATCATCTACACAGCGGATGATTATCAATATAGCTATATATTCATTTACTGGCTATGTTTTAAATATATTCAGTAACTTTAAAGATATCCAGCAATGGCAAGATCGACGCGGTAACATCAAATAGAAGAGGGCCATGTCAAGGTCATGAACTTTTGTACAATTGCATGAAATAAACTATCCCTAGTTAAATTTCGTGAACATGTATCGAGGAAAAACTCTTGAAGCTTTGATTCCAAGAAAGAATCAGCAGTTTTTGGCGGATTTGCCTTTTCATTACGACATGTCATATGGCTTTTGAGCAAATGAATTTTATTGATTTTATTGAATTTTATACGTCAGATCTGGTGCGAAATAAGTTATATTGTTATGTAGTTTTCATTAATTATCTCCCATTTTATCAGTTTTTTGATTTTACTCATCTCAAGACTACTATAAAACAGAAATAATTACGAATGATTACGACTGTTAAACGTAAAGCCTTGTTCAAAAGCGCATGCGTGTTTGATTATAACGTTTAATCATGTAAACGATTGTAAGTAATATTATACTTACATAAAGTAGGATATTTTGTAAACTGACATTCCCCAAGGGTATCACAAGCCCAGTAGTCATACTTCGGTGCTGACGGAAATATCATTGATTCTTTCAATAAAATAGTCATTGTCTTAATTTACTGCCTTAAATTTCTATTATTATTTTTATTCTAAGGTTTTTTTTTAATTTTCAAGGTGTTGATAGCCTTAGCTGGATTTATTATAACGTTTTGGAATTGTGGTGATAAAAGCGCTACAAAATCTTAATCGTTTGAATTAAAAATTTGTTTGGGTTTGAGCGCCACTGATAAGTCTTGATTAGATGACACGCGCGTCTGGCGTCAAAATAAATTCTTAACCTTGGTATCTTTAAAGACATTTTTTACCACATATGCAAATGTTTAACTTTATAACCTTTTTGCTAAACATAAAACAATATATTCATCGAATAAATAAACTCTACAAACTGGATATAACAAACGCATTGAAGCACTACAACTGTATTTTCAAACACATTGAATGTATATGCATAATCAAATCGGTCGACGACGGAATATTTTTAAGTGCTTCTAATTAGAAAAAGTTAATTTTCAGAACGTTTGGAAATAATGAATAAACACTCGATTAAATGGAGTTTGAATGGATTTGAACAACACTTTCGGCAATTTTGCAACTATATACTGACGTCAAGTTTTATTAGAGTGGAAGCATGAGTGCCTGGCGACCTTTGATGGGAAAACAGGCAAATCTTGTCAATTAAGGTTGGAGTCGACCGCTCCTTTCCGCAATGTTTGCTCTAGTCTGCAATATCAGTGTTGACAGGCACATTATCGTGCAACGAGCATGGCACCCCCCCCCCCCCAACACGGTTCGCGAAAGGGCTTTACGTATTATGGACTATATTACGTAATTTACGAGTCCACTTGACTTGTAAAATTAGAAAAAGTGTAGGGTAAGTTCCTATTAATGGTGTTTATTTAAGTGGGAATTGCGCTGCATATTTATCAGAATTTTCACTCGTGACTTGATTGTCACTTCGAAAGGGCAAAATGTTTACTTTTAATCTGGGTTCCGTGTTGAATTTCTTAACTAGATTTTGCAAGAGAAATCTTGATTCATTGGTAATGTATGTTTTATCATACCAATAAAAATGTTAAACTTGTAAATCCAAACGTAGAGAACAAAGCATTGACTGCGGCTATATAATTGTTAGTTTACACTAAAAACAAAAACGAAGAGATTTTCATGCATTACATATTTACCAAATTAGTCTGTAATAAAAAGACACATCAAAGTCTGATTAAATGTGAATTCTACATTGTTTACATTCCGCAAGTCCTACTGTCACGATAATGGATTTTAAGTAATGAGATAATGGTCGAACAAATTGACGGTACAAATAAAACAGCCTGTCAACTTGTCTTTGAAAGACGAATTCATGGTCAGTAGTTTGCGATTATACCCCAATTAAAGGACTCAGAAGGGTATAATAAGGAGTAGCCATAAAGATCACTGTTCATTATAATCAGAATAAAGGATATCCATCAAACAAAAAATGCAAACACCACCTTTTTATTTGGTAATTTGTAAACGGATAACATTCTTGCTAAAAATATCTCAGCTAATTAAACACCGCCATTCAAAAATATTGTAACAAATAACTATGGTTTTTAACGACTCAAAAATTACAATGGCCTTGGAGTTTAAGGTAGTTAATCATCTACTATTGACTATGTCAGTCAACACTTAGTTTGCGGGCTCGAGTCTCTGTGAGGGCAAGGTGTACTCGACTCCAATCTTTATTGGCAAGAATGGCAAATTTTCCTACCGAAGGTGTGGGGGGTTTCTCTGGTTTCTCGAGTTTCTTCATGAAAAAATTGTTGAATGTGGCATTGAAACAATTCAATCACAAAAGTATTTAAACTAATGTACAGGTACGTGGGTATTATATATTCTTTCGTGGAAAACTAGGTTCCAAACAAACATGTCATTCCCTCACTCCGCAAGCTTACTATGTAGTTCTTCTGGCTATACACAGCCAATTCGCAAGGTGCTTTAGATGAGTATGCTTTAATCTGAGGTAATGTTTGAGGAGAGTGTCAGGATACAAGATTAAAAAAAATATTGCAATGAGGTTACAGTGGTTCATTGTTTAGGTTGGACTTTAAATGACATTTTCTGCGTTATATACTAGTACTCCTTATGGGGATAAACATTACCTGCTTAAAGAACCTCGTCTTTCCACATTTACAAATTTAATTTTAAAAATAGCTATATACTGAGGAAAGCGCAAGGTATCTTCATACATCAGACTATTTGACTTTATACTTCAATGGTAAAAGCTTTTCGTTTCATACTTCTAAGTTCAAAGATTAGACTTCAGAATTCATACTTCTCACTTCAGACGTCTGTTAATTATATAAGGATATATTTTCGCGCCAATCATAAATTGGAAAACTTAGAGTCGTCTTACCACAGACTGTCAATAGTGGTAGAATAAAGAATTTTAATTCAATATTTAGTTCTAGCTTGGGAATGTTACATTTTTTGGTTTTTGGGATATTATCCAGGGTAAAAAACAATCCAAGTCGTGCATGAAAGTCCATCAGATAAGAACCTATAAGAAAAAAAATTGTAATATTTTATTTAATTTAAAATCTGCCATTTTTATCCATTTTTTATTTAAAATTTAAAAAACAAACCCGCATATAATGTTATGAAAATCCTAATTATTTGTATAAAATTGTTTGCCAACAAAAACCTCCTTTGGATTGATATGCATAAAAATTTTCTCCCTTCAGAAATAATTTGACGTAAAAATCTGATTGGCGCGAAAATAAATGCATATATAATTAACATAATTATAGTCGTAAGTATGAAGATACCTCGCACTTTCCGTAATATACAGTTGTCGTCTGTTTCTAAAAAAGGTTTGTTAAGGCACTAACTTTGCTCAGCATGTGGGATGTGTCATTAAATTCCTTCAAAAGTATTACACATAAGTAAGTTTTCATATAGAATTAATTTAGTATCAAAGGCTATTAACGGAATGTTATATTATTACAACACGAATCAATTAATCCTTCATCCAAAATTAAATGCATACATCAAACGAAAGGTAACATTAGAAGTTGACATGTACTGATGGTTTTAGAACCATTGTAACAAAATATATTGCATATAATTTATATAAACTGAAAGGTTGTTACAATTTTATGTCACGTCGTTTTGAGACAGTAAGACGATGATTTATTTTTTATCCTTAAAAGATTATTCTAAATGCCCATTGAAACGCATTTTGACTTTGCATATAGCACCGGTGTAGTTGAAAACCTCGATAAAAAAACTTTTAGCTGCAAAACACATGTTCTGTAAACTTTAAGTTTTTTCATTGCCTTATAATACATTTCCGTTAAAAGGTTCATATTTTTATTATTAATCAACACGTTACACGTATATGTGTTTATTAGGTAATAACGATGAATTTTGGCAAGTCCAAAACACATGTAGGCAGGTTCCATTCATCACTACCAACGAATGGCTGCTATGTCATTAAACATAGACATAGCCAATGCCCAAACCAGTGGCATCATTATGAAATTAAAACAGTTCCATATATTTTAATTTCGTTTAAATACTCAATACATGAGCAAAGTTGGTTATTTCGTATAACCTAACTTGGTTTTTCAGCACGTGACTGATTGTGACGTCATAATAAGATGTATTGATGACGTTGACTGTACATGAATTCTTCCGCAAACAACAAGTGACGACACTAAAATTGTGAATTGCAAATATTATTTGATTACTTGTAAATATTGTTCTTGTTATTTCATTTTACCTAAGAATTTAAAATATAAGGTTTGTTTTCAATTGTTGGTTAGATTATTGGATATAAACGACTTTGGATCGATTTACGCTGCAACATAAACCGCGAAGCGGTTTATTTAGCGTTAATCCACCCAAGGTCGTTTATATCCAATAATCTAACCAGCAGTTGAAAACAATCCTTAAATAACCGGTATCACTGGTGTATTTTTGGTCTTTAATGGGTATGGTTCTTGTTTCTTAAGCTTTCGTTTTCTTTTGTTAATCTCAAGTGAACGCACTAGTATGACCAAAGGGTAATGTTCTTAACAAATCTTCTATTAAATTCAACAAAGCCAATATCTTTGAATTTCTTCCGTATACTTTCAGATAGGCCAATACAAAACTTTATTTAACGTTTTGCTTTTAAACATATGTTAACACCTTGAGTTGTCTTTGCATGTGCATTTGTAAATGTAACCTCATTATGAAGATATTTATACACTAAATTCGACCCCTGTGATAACTGGCCAATTTCAGAGTACTGGTACCATATTTGATCTGAATACTATACATCATTAAGAAATGTATCGCTTTAATTTGGCTACTTTTCAAAATATTTGGCCTCGGAGGTGGTTCATTTAAAGACATTTTACTGTTAAAATGAGCTTGACCGAATTGCATCTTGGGAACTATTATGTGCAATTACACCTTGTTATTTCGATACTATGGATAAAGAACATCAATACCCGACTGATTGACTGTTGTACTGCTACATGTATAATGCTCGTATTGGCAAAGATTTTAAGGACTGGACTCGCAGCGATGCTTAACAGGTAGCTGTTAGGGTAGGTCCACTAGTTAGGGGTTTTCAGGTTATAATATGGGAAGCCTAAACTCGGACAATATTGAGTAAAATTTGTGTAGAGTGCCAGGATCTGTGCACTTTAAATATCCTTTTAGAAGCTTTTACAGAGTATGTAAATTGCAGCGCTACGAAAGACTTAATTCGCCGTCCCTTTATTATACTCCATACAGTTGCAGTGGCAATAGTGTTCCCGACGTAAAATCCCTTTCACTCTTCGATTTACTGTTCGCTTTGATCGCTTAAGATTAAAGTAACATTCAATCAATCAATAAATCGATTAATCTATAAGAACTGTTTATAAAACTATTTCAGAGATGTTACAAATGCTGGAAGTACTATTGCATTTTTAATGTATTCTTCCTTTCTATATCTTCTACAACTTGCAAGTTGTCTAGTTATATCGTATCGTGATGCTGTGTAACGTGCTTTCAGAAGGATGTTCTCTACCTCTTCCTCAACTTGTGCAAAAGTTTACTTGTAAAGTTGTCAACATCCATAGCAACCTCATTCTGTTTATTCTGATGATATTGGTAGATACCTCATTACGTGTTGCATTTCTCCAGTCTCCAGTCTGTCTTGACTCGTGGTTTGTTTTACGATTCCTGATGCTACTTCAAAGTTTGCTATTTTGGCCTTTTTTAAGTTAAGGCCTTAACTTAACGTTTTATCTGGTCCTACCAGTATTAGGTATGTAATGTTTGGACGTCTACGAGCGGTATCAAATGTGTTGTATTTTTTCTTTTTTGTAGTGACTTTTCTAGTTCATAAGAAAAAGTCACATGTATGAAAACAAGCTCTATCCTAGTAACTCACAGTTCGATCAGTATTAGAGCACACATTCTTGAACTCCTCATAAGTGTTCCGTAAATGTCTAATAACCATGTTTTGCTTGTGGTTAAATCTTACTTTGAACTGGAACGATTGTAACAGGTTACGTTAATAAATCTTTTATTTGACGAAAATAAAACCGCATATGTACTACGTCGTGTGGGATCCAGCATTTTGAATGATCCCTTGTTGGTATAGATTTCTGATATAATAAATAAGTGAAATATTTATATTTGTAAAAAATGGTTAAGTCCCTTGCTTACATTCTTGCGGCCTTACTGCTTATATCATACTGTTTTGAAAAGGAGATATATCATGACTGATCGATGCACTCAACCGGAGAAAATACGAGCTTTAATATGAGACATCCAGACAGAAAAAAACTAATTTTTCCTTACTTTGAATTTGCATATTATAAGAAATGTATCAAATGTACCGTGCTCCAAAACGTTAGTGTTTGACAAAGCTGTCTTGTTGATGCATGTTCTAACCACATCGCGAATTTTTCGCGTGAGTAGGTTTTTTCTAAGTATTTCCTCGATTAAAAATTACCTGTAAACAATCACATCTAGACTTTACCGTTTGTAAACAAATTTAGCAAAAAAGATTCGATAAAATACACATTTTATAAAATAATGTACACATAATCAGGTCCGACTACTAGTGTTCGTTTTGCCGGTTTTGTATGTCTTCGACTGAAATCCATGGGTTTACTAGTAATTTAACTTGCATGTTTCGTATAACAACATAATACGGATGAGAATTAAAATTGACAATGTTTGCGCTAAAGTTTGAAGGAAAAAAATGCACGTATTGTTTTGTAACGAAAAACCATTTTGTTCCTTATTCTGACTTTACGTAATATCAGAAATGTATCAAATGTAACGTGCTAAAAATGTTAGTATTTGACAAAGCTGTCTTGTTAATGCATGTTCTAACCATATCATACATTTTTTGTATAATTCAATCAATTAATAATCTAATCTTACCTAGTTGTGCCTTATGCAATTCATTCTAACCCATATCTTTAATGGTATCTGTTAATTCTTGAATGGATAAACAATAAACACAAACAATGTGAGGGTTTTAACTGCAGTTTTTAAACAGTGGCAAAATTGGTAAGTTGCAAATGCGGTAACTTTTTCTAAAAAAATCTAAGACAAGCGTGAATCTTTGTTTCTGTTTTAGCCAATAAAACCTCAAGACTTTTGAGGTCAATACTTTTTCGAAAACTGAACAGAGTGTAAGATTTGTCATTATTTTAGAAATTGGTTTGTATTGCATATACATCACCATCGACGAGAACAATACACCGCGAACATTAAAATAGTAAACTTAATAGATAAAAAATATCGACTGATCGAATTATTTCAAATAAACAATAGACCATAACAAGTTCAAAACTCTACTTAATATGATGGCAATCTAGTGAAGGTAGATTATTATCTAAAATAGCATTCGTTTGATCTAAAATAAATACAATCAAGTATCAGAACATTAAAGGCCACTAATGAAGAAAAACTATCAAAAGTATGGGAGTAATTTCAATTGGTATATGTTTGCCCTTTTTAAAATTTATTTGCTGTTTAGACATCACTTTATACAAACAAAATTTATAAGCCTAAAGCTACTACTCATCTTTACAATAGGTCTAAATTGGTCTTGATTTGGTATACACGTATACACTGTCTATGTCAGACATCGTGTCCACATGTATTGTAAATGTAGAAATAAAATCAATCCACTTTCTACTAGACATCGATGCCAAAAAAACTCCTCAGAGGTCTTGCTTAGATTAATGGCAGGCGATCGTATCTGTCTAAACAGGAAAAACTAAAAGTCAATTAAAATGATTTTGACCATGACCCTAAAGTTACAAAACATGTTCCTTATTAGAGAGACAGTGTGAATAAATGAAGATTTAATATAGTACTTAAATAATCCTACTCTACTAATGGGCTTATTGTAAAGATGACATACACAGAAATGAATGATCAATTTAATCGCCATTTATTCTGAGAACAAATGAGAAGGTCTTTCCCACTGTTCCACTAAAGTAAAAAAATATCTGAGATGCTATGGGATTGTTTGACTTGCTAAACACTAAATGTGTTTTCCAGTAATAAATATGAGTAGAGTAAAGATAGTGTACCCGAGCCAAAAAATAGATGATTGTTAAAGACTTTAATGAACGTTGCTAGAAACAAAATGCCACTTCCGGTAAAAAAAAGAAATTTGAGTTAAGTACATCATTCTGATTATAAAAATATATGATTGCTAAGGACTTTTAATAACAGTTACTTAGTTGCTATGGTATGACCTTGACCACTGAACTTTGACCTTTGGCTCAAATTGAAGCTCTTTTCCTATTGATCACTTTAAACCTATATGTTTACTATATTATCTCTTAACGTTTGCAAGTTTTAAGTAAAAAATTGATTCACCGAACTCTAAAACAGTTCATCGCACACCTTCGGGGCAAATGTACCAAATGAAGGTCTCCATAAGGGGAGTATTTTATGGTTTTCGAGAAAAAAATTTTACGCGTTGCGACAGTTTTCGGGTCAAAAACGCTTAAACAGGAAGTTGATTGGAAAAAAAACATGTTAAATCATCGCCATAGGGCAGCCTACATTGTGTACCCTTCAGATTTTGAGAATCGGTTATGGTTTCTGAGTTTATATTCTAACAAGAGTTTTACTAAAAATAGATCAGTCTAAAAGGATGCGTCATGTCATCTCTGGATATGAATGATTAATGGTATCAAGTATCAAAATGATATGTAGACACACTTTTGGCAAACCTCCGCAATATATGTGTGTTTGTTTAAACATTTACAAATTCAGGTAGTATTTACAGATAACATATGCATTCATTATTGAATTTTAATATTACCCTTGAATGCTGATTACCCTTTATATGACATTTACTGGTACGCGATATGTTTCTAGATAGCAGTAAATCTTGCTTTTTACATAACATGTCAAGAAAAACATGTTTCAATGCAAATCAATACATGAATTGTTATCCATTTTAAGTTTTTCTTAGTGTGACATATTTCGATTAATTAGACAATCAAGAGATAAATAATGTCCTAATATTTCTTTGTTATTGTTGCAAGTGAATAAATGGACATGTCAACTTAGTAAAATAATGATGTCTCCACCAGTAAGAGAACGTCAAATCAGGAACAAACAATCTAACTTATTTATTGAGTATACATGAACACAGAAATATAAATAAGAAAACCCATTTATCGGTATTGTATTCAATTTAAAGTAGACATGTTTGTAAAACGTTTAAATCATTCATTACACTACGTGCCTACATGTATACCGTAACTTGTCGTCACAGATAAAAATAATGTATGAACGGCATGGCGCAAACGATCAACATAAATATGTACATGTCCAGACAGAAGGAAAAG
Organism: Limnoperna fortunei; assembly: GCA_944474755.1. Lineage (NCBI taxonomy): Eukaryota > Metazoa > Mollusca > Bivalvia > Mytilida > Modiolidae > Limnoperna > Limnoperna fortunei. The sequence continues at coordinate 77,158,829 of OX104116.1, forward strand.
CCAAGTAAAGATTGCTTCATTAATGTTACTATACGGCAAACCAGACTACAGAATGATTAATCTTCGGGAAGAGCTCTCAATATTTATTTTACAGCTGCGACCATAATTCAGATTAACTATCTTTAAGAAGAAACTAAGTGCAATAAATTCATATAAGGTGAAATATTACTTTTATGTGCAGTTAATTATACGTTTACAGAGATAATTTATTACAAAAGAACATCGACACACCAAAAGGAATAAAAAGCAGACATAAACTGGGAAAATTACCCCTGACTTTCATTTGCAAATAAATCTACATGTAGCAGTGGAATGCATTGCGTAATCTGAATATATAAATAAATTGACAACCTTGACAATGTATCTTTACTATTGCCATTAAAAGACTAACTAACAACCGAGGTCTAATAATTTTCTCTGAAATGGTCAAACTGTTTTGATATTCGCCTCAATATTTTAGAAATAACGAAATTAAGCTGAACTAGTTCTAAATAAAGCCTTAGTTTTATTGCATTAATGTATAGATGCAACTAATGTTTCAATTATTTTTCAGCTAGTTGGGCAAATCCTTGCTAAAATTGTATACATGTAATTATACAGAAAGACATAAAGTGTTGTTTTATTTTACAAAGTAATATTTGGCACTAAATGGACCTAAAATCTGAGTTTGGTGATAGTATTATGCCATACAATGTCTACACCTATTAATTATACAACACAGATAAAACACAACAAGTATATAATCAATTTTGTTTAACTTGAATTTGTAACTCGTTTATAGCCTTAAAAGTGCTCAAACCTCGAAATAGAACTACGTCCACGCCATTTGAGATACAATGTTTTATGCAGAACTAAATTATTTAGAAGTAACTCTGGACTGGGCATCATAAAATATACATAGTCGACGTTTAAAACAAATGTTTATTTTTCGTAAGATCGTCATTAATGACTTATAAAGTCTCTGATGGATCAACGTCAAGACGACACGTGGCATCATGGCAAACAGAGTGATATTGGATCTAACTGTCATTTACAAATAAAATTGCTCCATGGTTTCAATAATCTTGGATTTCCATTTGACATCTTAAGCCATTGACTATCAGTGTCTTTTTGATTCTGATACTACTGTGATGTTTGATATTAAGGCCATATTTCCGCATACAGTGTTTCAAAGTGATTGCCTATTCCATATCTATTAGCATATAGAGTTAAACATGTCTGTTTGGCTCAAAAGGTTCTGTACGGAGCTATTTGCTACATTTAATACATCGTTTTATTTCAGCAGAAGACAACTAACTGATTCCAATGTTTCAAATCGTTTATTCTCTCTGCGTTGTCGTTGTCGCATTTGTAGTTTATATATCCCAAAACTTTAGGCAGTAATTAAAATTACCTTTAACAGGTTCTTCGTCATAAACTCCTTATGCGCATCTGTTATTCAACCTTCCCTGGAAATGTTACTAGGAATAAAGATGGTCCTAGCTGGATTTGGTATAACGTTTTGCACTTTTGATGATAAAAGCTCTACGACATTTTAATTATTTGGAATTAATTTAAAATATTCTGGGTCTTGATGTTTGATTACTTGGAACTCACATCTGGCGTAGTTACTTTTATGAGATTGGTTACTTCAAGTGGAAGGAAAGTGTAGTGCATATTGTACCGCGGTTTATTCTATTTAACGCCATGTTACCATAACAGATTAAAAGGGGCTTTACAAATTCAACATAAACCAAGCTGAATGTTTTTTCTTCACAACATACATTATTCGATATTTTGGTGCCGTGACAACAAAGAACCATGGGTAAGAGAAGAAATTTAAAAAGACACGCACGTGTCAGAAAGGAGCTATAACTATACTTGCGGAAATTCTAGGAGATTCAAAAAAGGATATGATCGATTTCAATATAATTTCTACACTCTTTGATGAATTACTGAGAGGAAAAAAGTTCTGGTGGAACTCAACGAAAAAACGTTGAAATATGAGATCGGAGAGAAATTAGAAATAAGAAGACTCTATAAGCTAGGACAAATTAAGTTCTTGCCTGAGATTCATGTAAAAAAAACAAGCACCCGATCTACCTCCCGTAAGTTAGTCTTATGCATTGAAACCACATGCGAATTGTTTCACGCCTCCAACCGCACAATCCAGTATTGTTATGTGCCAACCTTCTTGCGCCCCAGAGTATTTCTACATGACAAACTATGTATACACACGACTTGAATCAAGTCACAATTTCATAAGTTAGCATACGTACTAGTATGTACCACAGAAACCATCGTCAACATAAATGTCTAGTACACGTAGAAGAGTACCGCAAGTTACCAAAACTTAACTTGCCTCCATTCGAAAGAGACATGGTCATTCTTTTGGGATTCTTATGATTCAGCAATTCACTAACTATAGCCAATGTGTTTATACTATTTCGCCTCCGAGCATATTACGACAAGATGGAATAGTGCGTACGAGGACTTGAGTCGTTAGGACAAACAGGTGATAAAAATGGATCGCAATTAGTTCCCGTAATATTAAATAAACTGATAGATCTAATAGTTGGCAACTGTGTGAACTTCCAATTTTTAATTAAGTAAATGTCTTGAAAGGAGGAAAGTTATCCTCATAAGTAGAGAATTTACCAGCAACTGCCGCTTTCTCCATAAATACTAAACAGGGACCATACATGGATGGTTCCCAGTGCTCGACCCACATAGCATTTTAGTGCGTTCCCAAGAGGCGGATAGGGGAGACCATGTCCTTAGGTGTTGTCAGATCATTATACTGAAAGCCTGGCCGCGGACCGTAGTGAGTAACGTTTTTGGAGGTTGCTACGCTCCTTGCAAGATAAAGATTCCTTTTGCAAATTTTGAAAAAGAGTGGGCTTATTGTTGCCGCTACAACAGGCTAAATTTTCAGCCGCTACCCATACTTCATGTTTTTCCAGTAGCAGTCACAATTGTGTTTCCTTTAACACAACCCATGCTTTTTTCCGTTGAGTTATTGTTTAACTTGTTCTCGTCCTTAATATAGCTGAACTACTGCTAGCGGTATGTAAAGCAACGTCCAATCAATCAATCAATCAAATACTGAACACACCCGCAAATCATTCCCTCTTGCAAATGAGAAGACTACCAAGACGTGTGTATAATGCAAGGATTCTGGAAACGCAGCAATAAAATGTACGAATTCGACACTGTTAAATCTCACACGGGCGTCGTCAGAAAAGACAGATTTTAAGAATTTAAAAAAATTATACAATTCTAAAATCATCGCTCACTCAAGAGAACACGAACGTTTTGTTAAAGATTGCCGTAGCTAATGTTAGCTCAGAAAAATGCACAATAGAGTCGAACATCCTTCTGGATAAGGGTGCCCAAAGACCCTTTATTTACAGAATCACTCACAGTCAAGCTTCAACTGAATACCAATGACAACACAGTCGTTTATTTATCTGGATTCGGAAACAGAACAGCAAGTGAGAAACTTGAAAACAACGACTATCTATATACAAACTAATAATTGTGAGAATATTCCGCTGAATGTACTTTTGATACCTGAAATTACCGTACCATTACAAACATATATTTAGTCCGTCGCTGAATTGAAACATTTCAGAAGCTTAAAACTCGTATTTCCAGTATTACACAATGGCATATTTGAAATCAATCTACTGAATGGGTCAAACTATTATTGGACAATTGTTAGTGATCACACTATAAGAGATAATGGCTGCACTGCCGTTCAATCCTGCTTAGGATACCGCTTTCGCAGTTACTGACACATGAAAACCAAGTTCTATTTTTTACGTAATCCCTACACACAGGGCGAAAAACCGTAGTCGTGCATAGTCGACTGGTGTGGAAAATAAGAATTAGAACTCGGACAAAGTATGAAAGGAACCGAGATGTAACCAATTTTTTGGCTGAGTGAAAAGTTATTTGACAATCTATATATTCAAGTCTGCATAATTCGGAGCAAAGTGCTCTTTATTTATATTAAATACTGTACTTTAAAAGTACTTAGAGGAAACAAAAATGCCTTATAGCTGATAAATGACGTGTATGTTGACATCGTTTCTAGCTTTAGCACGTAAATTGCTCGATTTACAGGCCTCCAATAAAAAATGTCTAGGAACTAGCAGCAAAACAAAGAATCCACTTCACAAATACAGTTTGCAGCAAAATGTTTCTTTAAATTTTGTAGGAGAGACACTTAAAATGGGACGAAATACTTCCGTCTGAAATAGGTACTGAATGAAACAAAATCGCACTCGATATTTAGGTAACAACAAACAATACTATGAAAAGAAACTACTTTCTGAGAGTTTTCTGAAACATATACGGATACTGTTGTTCACATCTGCACTGACGCCAGCTTAAAGGCTTGTGGAGCGTCTGCAAAAGCAGTGTCAAAGGGACAGAGCTCATATATGATATCCAGAAATAATCTTAGCTTTATAACAACTTACAATTCCAAGACTCGAATTAATAGCAGCTGTTGTCACTAAGAGATTGTTAAAACACTGGAATCATTCTTTGCAATGATAGTTATTAATTCAAAGGAGAACAAACTATTGTACTAAGGGCCAAATTGGGTTACAAACGAAAATGACTTTTCGAAATAAAGTACTGGTTAAACTAGCGTGAATCGGTAGAGTAAATCAAAATCTCATCACATTTATTCGGAAATGATCGGACTCAATTACATAATCGCTGGGAAAGATTTAACCCTTTAAAGAAGTTAATGCACGTGATCGCATATGTCAAAACCAAGGGAAAAAAGGAACATTGTAAACTATTGTTAGAAACAGCATTCATTTTATTGTTACATGATGCTCAACAGAAACACTATTCCGACATATTCAGTGACGTGTGTTCTGGATGTAACACACAACACAACATTGGGAAGCAAATGATTTTTTTCTTGGACCGTTCTGGATCAATTCGCTCTGAAGGACGAATTCACAACGCATTCGTTCTGGATAAATTCATTTAGAGAATAAACAAAGTTTCCGCTACTACTACCTGGTAGAGAATAATAGTGATAGATTCGCGTATTACACACTAGCACTCTGGATTGACTAGCACAGTGACACAAACTTTGATTCCAGCAATACAAATCGTAAAATTATTATGAACAAGTGCATTACCTGCAAAAAAGTCAGTTGCCGATCGTACCGCCCTACCTACCATTTTTATCAAAAGACAGGCTCAGTGGAGCACTACCTTTTACAGTAACGGGCCCGAATATATAGGAGAGAATGATGGATATGTTAGTAATGCGTACATATGTTTATTCACGTGTGTCTGCATACGAGCCCTGTACCTTGAAGTTGTTGCAGATGTATATGAGGACTCATTCTTGAATTCCGTACATTTTCGAGTAGAATATCAATATCGCAGTAATTTCCGACAACGACACATTGAACAACTTACACGTTCAAAAACACTAGTCGAAAAATTAAATAATTTCTAAACTACATTCATACCATCATACCAAAAAAGGGTTCCATTGTATTGCTGCTGGCCTTGAGAGGATCGAAATAGACAACTCTTAATTACGGACCATTAACATACGTATCTTACGATCCAACACATGATTAGCTGCTTATTCGCTTATTAACTGCATGTTTATTTCGCTTCTGTATCCAACTATGATGGTTGATAGTACAAAGCTTACAATGTGATACTCAAATTTCAAGCCACAAAAGATTTATGTGTACGTTGGAAACACGACTACCTAACTTCACTTCGTGAATATCATCGCAATACAGGAAAGAACAATCAGACGATTAAAAAAGATGACGTGGTACAAGTCTATGATTATCAACCAAGGCGAAATGGACTTTAGCGGTTATTCAGAAACTTAACACAGCAGGCCACGGAAAAACACGATAAGCAGCGATTCGAAGAAAAAATTGTTATATCCAGTAGAGGTGACGTAAACCATAGAGGATTGAAAATATTCAACAAACAGACAATTATTCCAGCGAAAATGCTAAATCAATGACCGTTGAGAAAATTGGGTTATAGACTGGTTAATTGGTCATAGTGATTTCGTAGTTACGAATGTTTATTGAGATTTCATTTAAGTATTCTATTATTTCAGAAACTAACATATTTTGCTAAGATTTTTTAATTTTGATTTTTTAATTTTATTCACTTTGCGTTACCTCAAGGATTTTGTAATTCTGCACACTTACGTTACTTTTTGTGCCGCGTTTTATTCGATATAAAGTCACGTGTAACGTCATTCTCACATGACATATTGAAACAGGCTTTGCAAACACAACGTAAACCTAGCTGGACATTTTTTCTTAACTACGATACAACTAGCCGATAAGAAATCTGATAGATCATTTTGTAATGATCTGTAAAAAAATACAATTTACAAGTTGAAGTCCTAGAAACTGGCTGACTTGATACAGGCATTTCAAAAGAAATTGTGTGTTAAACCAGGTTTATGGCATGCTAAACGTCCCACTGTCATTACTGTAGTGTGTGCATTGGTGATGAAAATTATCCCTTAGATGTTGTTTAGAGTAAAATAAGTGGATGCCCTAATGGTGATTTCCGAAATTATTGAAAGCGTAAGTAAATTTAGAGGTTGTATTTGCCATTCTTTATTTTCAACTCGCTTTAGAATGTTTTTTAATTTAAAAATTAATACTAGTACAAACAGTTTAATTTGTTGAATACGAGGTTCAGAAATGAATATCTTTTTTCATAATAACATTTTTATATTTGTTGACGTAGCGCATTGATTAGGACACTGATTGAGGTTTTGAACCTACAATGCTAACGGAATTAATATCCGTTATCTGGTTTCATAACAAAGATTGTGTCAATAACAACTGTTTTCACTTCCGTTTGCCATTTCTTTTACACAATTGTCTAGAAGGCCGGATTTTAGAGAACAAAAAAGGGAGAAATTCGGTTATTATTCCGTTTGCTAATATTTTTTACAATTGAAATTCTTTGCAAATTTACAAATTATTGCATATGCTTCTATAAATTCACTAGTGATGTAATTGAATACACGAATCTAAATAAGAGTATTACAGGACTTTCATTACTTGCATTATTTGGTCAACGCTAACAGAAAATCTTTATTTTAATGTTCTATTTCTTACTGCATAATAATTTAGGTGGCAGCCATCTTGAATATTGTAATATTGGGACCTACATTTATTATGAAATACTCAAAGGGAACTGCCGTGTCATGTGCAACCTTTTTCCATCATACAATGTGGGATGTGAGCTAACACACTATTTAAAAACTTGATTGTAATGTAAGTCATTTTAATGACAATACTAAATACGAATTTTAAAGTGTCGTCCATCATTATTATTCTAAATACCCACCATTGTATTGCACATTAAAGAGTAAAATGCCAATATTTGTTCTTACTTTCAGCAAAACAAATAACTATTAAATATTGTCAGATAGAATTTTTATTAATAAATATTCCTGACTCATGTTTTTATCAAAGAACGAACAGTTATTTCTCTGTTCATAATACAAAGGATCTAAAAGTTTACACGAAGCATTTCCTTTCTTTACTTTACTTAATTATATTTTTATGTACCCTAAAAGCCGATCGATCAGAATGTATTAACAGTATAAGATACTGATTTTGAAACAATGTCAAATAGGAATAGAAGATAACTAATTATTATTCATTCGTATTGAATACGACAAAAGTTTAACAGAAGACTGACGCTGTGAACGTTGACAAAGTCAATAATTGTCGACACATTTTTAATGAAATAGAAATCGTATAAAACAACAAGCTATCAATCCCCCTTTTCCAGTAATTATTAATAATCATATTATATAAGAACTAATCTCTCATCTGAGACAATCTATATGTATATGATTTTATTAACCCTATTTCCCATAATGAAATAAATATTGTTCTTTATACACTTTTGTATTTTTATATATTATTTATAGTGCATTTAACTTTCACACAAACAATTTATTTCAAGAATCATTATCCAGTCATTGTTTTCATGTTCGGTCAATGCCTGTCTGAATGCGTGATTATTAATTATCGACATAATAAGTTAACCTCAAAATACTATAATGTAAAACACGGATTTGTATATGAATGTGACTTTACGACTATGCATTCGAATTTTTTATTAACTTAGAAACATTGTTTGACCTTGACATTTGACTTCATGGAATTTATTAACACGTGTTTATTAATGTTATTTTGTCTTCCTATTCGTGTTTCTATCTTATAGATTGCGATGCAAATTGTAACAATTTGGTATAACAAAAATAAATATATAATATAAATACATTATTAGACCATACAGCATCTTCTGTATGGAAGAGCGTTAAAAACTGTAAAAAATGCGAGGCATTGAGATTTTCTATTTAGCTTCGTAGCGAATGCCAATAACAAAGTGCGCCTGCGTCAATGTATGCACTTACATAGTATTTTCATTACCATGCAAACATTTGTCTATTTTCAAATAAAAATAACCAAAAGGCTAAATACTTTTATGCGCTAGGCGAAGGACATTACAACAACTATGGAATACTTTATCTATCGCCGTTTACACTTTTAAGTAATTATGAAAAATATTTTTCTGTCTATTACAAGCCATTAGGTAAAAAGTTGTGTATGTGCTTATAGCTAAGAAAATGGTGATCAATGTGGATTCAATTCCAGAATTAAGATAAATCATCAATAACTTACCTTTTACTGAGGTTATATATTTTTGAATTGTCATTAAATCCGGTATAAATTATAATCCACAATCTTTTCTTTAAATATCCGGTTCATGTTAGAATTATCTTTCAACACTAAAGTGACCCTGAAAGTAAGCAGTTGAAAGAAATGTTAAATATTTTATATATAAATTATGTTTATCATACCTATCGGACTTATCTTTTTCTTAAAAGATAATTATCAGAACATCTTAATATACTCGCCTAAATATCAATACATAATTAGAACATAGAATATTATTATCATACAGTCTCCCGACATGACATTTCGTTATAAATTGTTAATTACGAGATAAAACCTGGAAAATCCATCAGTTAGTCATGAAAAACGCGACTTCTTGAAACACGATGATAACAATATAAGGGGATATGAAAAAATCGTAATACTGAGATACTTAGCACTGTTAAACCTATAGGTCGATTTCCATTTTCAAAACTAGAATTGGTCAAATAACCCTGTATTTGATTAATAACAAGAAATTACCGATAGAAGATCTTATTCTTGTTATTCTACGTGATTGCTACGACATAAACATATTGACCACAGTTAAAAGTTGGAGTGTTTCTGTAGAAAATCTAACCAGCTGCTCGTCTGAACATAAGATTGCTGATCACACACATATAAACACTCATAAAGAAACAACTCGAGTTAATGTTTTAAAAAAAATATTAAAAAAACATGATGAACGCATCGATTAGATTTTAAAACTTTAAGATTTTTGTTAAAAAGAAATATAAACATTCTGATTTTACATCTTTGTCAAACAAAACATGAATTTAGTTGTATCAAGTATAAGACAACTAGATAACGACTTCGGAGATGAGATGGTTATGTTAAAGTTTCCAAACCAAGAATACTGGAATACAAGAGTTTCATATTTACTTTGACTCAACCCTGTTTTAATGGAGTTTGTGTAAGTCATTTTTTTTTAATTTGTGTTGTGGGTGCTTGTTTACCCCTGTTTGGTTTAAACATGGTTTTTTCTGTCCTTGACTTGAACACTCCTCGACATCTTTGATTCTGTTTTTCTAATAAAAGTTTTTAACCTTGAAATTAAAACATCTTAAATTTTAACAAGGAAATAACATTACAAAACCCAGCTGCGTCCTGTAACAATTATTTTACTGGATTACAGATGACAGTTGTCGCCGCAGTTTGAGCTACCAATTTTTATCTCTTGCTGTCAAAAACGTTATAAAAATATGTACATTTCTCCAGGAAAACCCCCACAAAACTATAAGTGTTTATTAAATGTCAATTGAAATTGCATAGCGAATTCAGCATTTACGTCTCTTACATTTCTTACACGCTATACATTTTTGTTGTTGTTTTCTTACATGTCCATAATGTATTCGTTTTACAGCGGATATGCATATGCATGAGTTTCAATGAAATATTAGAAATATGAGTTTAAAATCGTGTTGACAGCATAACTGTTCTGATAAGGTAGCTCTCAAAAGAGCATAGCCATGTGAACATATAAAAATTAATATGAATGAAAACACAGTACGAAAAGTTCAACAAAGAAAAAAAATAAATCAATGTACCAACAATAAACAATACAAAACTTTAAATAAATCTTTAAAAAAGCTACACTCGCAGAAACAAGAACCATAAGAAAGGTATCATAATAAGTGCTGCTTTCTGGAGCGGCTACACAATGAACAAGATAATGATGAAAGCGTATTTAAATATTATTTGTCATATATATAAACAAAGATCGTGTTTGCCTGTAGGATCCTAATCACGCATACCTACCTATTTTTATTTTGAAAAGAAACTATCGTTAGAATGGCCGTTACATCTATATTTTAAGACGAAGAAAAATAGTGTTCTTGATAACAAAGAAGACAGGTATTAAGTAATTGTTTAATAAGAAATACAAAAAAAAATTACGAAATCTTTGAGACAAATAAAGAAATGAATTCAGAATGGGCTTGTTTCTGCTATATAAATGCAGATTGTAGTAGCACTATAGAAATAGTGTTGTGTTCGAGTACAGACAAACTCAATAAAAGCATAGAAGCACGATATAACACCAGCTTAAAATTATAACTTCCACATGTACATATATACTGAAAGATCTACATATTTACAATCAAGCTAACCTAAATATATAAAATTGTCAAGCTAACGGGAAAGAAACATTTCAATCGACTCGGACGTTTGTCATATTCTTCATGTATGTTCTAGTCTGTGTATTAACCAGATGACAAATTATGATTTAAAAGAACTTATTTGGTATCTGTTACAAATTGCTGCATTTATATTGCATTATTACTGAACAGATATACACATTATGTATCTGAACAGTAATATCACGTTATCACATATGGAACACTAGGTAATAAAGAATGAATTGAAAAATGTAATTTGTAAAATTATTATTTTTCTCCATATTTTTCAACAATTTAGACTAACAAATAGTTCCTTTGGTATTAACCAATTCACAAATCAAAAACTTAACATCAATTTAAGGGTAACGAATTATGATTAGATTGGATTGAAAATATATTTCAAATTCCACTTGTAAAAGTTATTAAACGGAAAATACTATAATGAACGAGTAGAAATTCGTTTGACAATCTATGCTTGCTCAATGGTTGTCTAACTACCAAAAAGATTGCTAGTAACTATCCAGGCAATATATACATGAAGTGTATTGAACACTAATTATTTTATAATTGTGTGTAACATATATGTATAAATGAACATTTTATATAAATGTAGTATAAATACTATATTACACATGCCCGTTGATAGCAACATTTGTCTATGGAGATTTTCAGTTTCATATGGGACGCTTGCCGAAATAAGATTTTCATTCGATGTTGGAATGTTTGTTTTAATTATGTTTAACGCCACATTTCAGCAATTTCAAAGGTAAATCATGTCGTCCAGTTTTTATTCTTAGAAGAAACCCCGACCTTCGGTATATTTGTTCTACAACTTATTCTTGCTCCATGACTATCTAACTTGAGCTAAGAACATAAATAGTTCTACTAAAGCAATTTATACAGTAATTAAGTTTCCCAGCGTATGTTAAATTGGATATTGTTAAAATTTGAATTAAGTGAGAGTCTAATTTGAAAATGTAACTGTCAAGAAAGACAAATAGCTAGTCTAGGTGTTAACTAGTAGCATCTGTTCATCCAATGATAAAATAACAGCCTACCACAAAATTGCATTTCATTTCTGTTAAAGGAGACAAAGAGTTATACAACGCTTAAGACTAGAGTATAACTTTTGAATAGAGGTTTTGTTAATTAGTATGATAAATTGATATTTGAGATAATAAATTATAGCGTACATGCATTAAAGAATTGTAAAAATGAAACTCACAGACATCAAAAAAAGGTTTAGTAAAGTTTCTATCTCAGGATAAATGATTTAAAACTAAATTTATTCACTGCGTGGAAGGTTAGATCTCGGTAAAAATCCATTATTTAAAAAACTTTATTCATACACAATCCAAAACTTCATTGTTTTAGTTGATAATATAACATATCTTGCACTTCGTAGGCTGAGTAACTGTAGACAAAGAAAACACACGCAGCCTCCTACATTTCATTTTACCTAGATACCTCTTGTCACTGAACAGATCTAAAACTCGTTAACCATTTACATATAATCTATTAGGGAGCTTTAGATTAAAGACCTCAATGATAAACCGATCGGCCGTTAACCATCTTTTTTTTTATCAAAATAGACTTATAAGGAAAACTTTAAACTAACGTAATTATGTCATATTTCCGTTTATCGACAGCAACATCCAATCAGCACCGGCGTTTAATGTATACATTTTACAACTCATTCATTATGCCAAGTGTGACAATCGCTATTGCGATTTTTTTTACCGGAAACTGCTGTTGCCATGTAAGCTGTTTAAACAATGTTTTAATACCTAGATTAAATATATCCATTTATAAGTTCTAAAACAGTTAACCATGACTTAGTTCGTCGTTATGGAAAATCTATCTCTCAAATGCAACAAGACATTTGTCCTGCGCCTTAGGCGTCATTTTCTCTTCCTGGAATTGACATTTTCCGTAACATAATGATGACCAACTCGACGGGTGTCTAATTGGATGCATACGCCGCCATGTTTTTTGAAGATTTTTTGGGTTCTTCACGAATACGCTGTTTTCATGATGGCTTTTAAATGTATCCTTTCACGTTATGGTATCACCTGATTTTATTTAGGGCACTTACCTCAACGCCATGTCTTTTAACATCGTGTTAACGGCATAAAACGGAATATAGCTTGACCCTCTACTATAAATTTATTTTTAGTGTTGGCTTTGCACCCCGGCACAACAAAGCACAAGTTCCGGTTTTCGTCGTTTTTCTTACGCCATCCCATTCCGTAACAATGTTGACATTTAAAACAGTCGTTTTAAACTAAAAGTGCCCTAAATTTTTTATGACGTCACGTGATCAGCATTACAATTTCCACTCCTTTAACGAATCCGATTTAACTTGAAAACGACGTATTGTCTTGTGTACTTATCTTATCCTAATTGTGTCCATGTACCAAAGTTTCTAATTAAGAAATAAATCACGGAGGCTGTGGTTTATCACTGTTTTACCACGGGGTGACCATTTATGTCGTATTATTTTATCCCGAGCGATAGCGAGGGATAAAATAACGACATAATTGGTCATCCCGTGGTAAAACTATGATAAACCACAGCCTCCGTGAATTATTTCTATTCTAATAAGACAATTAGAGTACATTTATGTTTTTATAATATTTTCGTACCTATAGAAAACATCATTTCCGCCATAAACTGGCTGTTCCGTCAAAGTAACACACAATATATTGCAACGGATAATTATAGCGCGTGTCGCTATTTATAAGATTTATACGTCATATGCAATAGCTTTCCGGTGGGAGTTACAGTTTTGTTATTGGAACAGCCATTTAAAACACGCCCTTTTCAGCGCGTGTTGCTCATAGATAAATCATTTTTTCACCACAGTTGTGGTCTCAAAGCCTTTAAAGCACGTCATATTAGAATTTTGGTTTACATATAGGTTTTCCTACGTTATTTTGAATGAAGGGGCTAGTCATTTATAATATAGCATGTAACAGTTTTTTTTCCGGTGAATATGCTATAATACAAAAATTGATTACATTCCGGTATTATATCACGTTCATGAATGGTTTTAACCGCCTTCTGTTACTGTCCCTAGCAATAAACTAGCAAATACGCATAGTAAGGTTTCTTGCAATAATATGAATGAAAACCTATTTTAATCTGTATTGTTGCAAGCATGAGGAAATAACGCTAGTATTAAAGATTGATGGATTCGTTAAAGTTCTGTTCCACTATAATAATGATGAGAACAAGTCAACAATAAATAAATAAATATAAAAAATATCAGAACAGGGTCAATATACACTAAGTTCGTTTTTTCTCAAGGGACAGGCAGTAATGTATGATAAACATTGTAAGGTTAATTAGCCCTATAGCAGACAACCTATGACAAATAAGCAATTAAGTTTTACAGCCAATCTGCTATAAATCTGTGGTACTCTCTAAGACAGACCCCATGAAAAAAAGAGTACAAATCCGACGCTGCATATTTTTGTTTTTCGACAGACGTCCATCAAGTTAACAAAAATGTATATACAAAATATGTGCCTTGTCTATATACTTCCTTTTAATATACACCACAGACGTCTCCTAGTATATCAACAGTGTAGTCCAAGCACGTGCAACAGACACTAACCACTACCTACCGCCGCCATAACGTTAGTTAAACTAAACATTCAGGTGTGTTATTGTTCATAAAAGTAACTGTTTAAATCCGACAAAGTTCTATTGGATTTGTATGTGTTTATTAAAATAACAAACACTTGTAGTTTTCTGTAGATTAGTGTAATTGCTACATTAATATTTCCTGCTCACGAGTCCCACTCTCCAAACACATAACACTGTAGTCTGTGGCCGGGCTTTCCGTATTTTGACGTAACGAGCCCCAAACGAGAGGGTCTCCCCTATCCGCCACCTGGGGACGCGCTGAGCTTATCTTTAGGTCGAGTACTGGAAATTAAATCTAGTAATATGCCAATAACAACCAATTTCTAATGGAAACCTAATTCTAGTTAAGCAATTTACCTTATATAGTTCACTAATTATTGAATTATGTTTCTTCAGATTATTTTTTGTCTTTGTTTCTAAGTACAATCAATCGATTAGTATAGAAAATTACTGGCATTAAAACCAGCTTTCGATCCGATTTAATTAACTGTAGAGAAACTTGTAGTTATTCGACTAAAGGTTTAAACATGTTTCTTTAAAACGTAGACGTACGTTTAATGTTGGTTTCCTTTTTTTTGATATAACATTTGGGGATAAATGTTCGGTAAGATTGACAACACTGAAAGCATCCATCCTTTTTATGTTAAACCCTTGTTTAGCTATATTTTTTGTTCTAACTGGACAACTTATGAAAATTGGTCAAAACTAGGTTTATAGCAGGCTGCTAACACGCAACCACAGAAAAGCTATACATCAGTTTAAAGCATGTAAACTACATCACTTGAACAATGAAATATCTAGATGTTCATAAAAAGATTAAGTAATAAACGAGGTTAACAAATAAAATATCAAGATATAAAAAGTGTGGAGAGTTGGTTATATTAATGGTTTAGCAGCTACTAATCGTAACTATACTGAGATGTCCTTTAATTCAGGATTTTGGCAATCGGATCACCTCTGTTACTTTCCCGACCTTCAAAGAAATGACCGAGAGATGTTCTGATTGGGATTTAGGAATATGATGCGAGGTATTTAATATGATTGGCTACTAAAGTCCTTACAGATTGGCTTGAACTTATTTCGTTTGACGTATATCAAGCATATGGATATTTTAATGCGATATTTATAGTCTTCTATGGTAAATTCTCTGGAGTATGTACATGAATGTCGGAATAATGAGAAGATTAAAGATTACAAGTTTTAGATATTTTGTCGTTAATGGTTTCTTATATAGTATGTAGTTGTAAATATTTTACTTATTTAACATGTGTATATCTACTGACGGCATTTACATATATAGAAAGTTTTATTGCTTAATACTAATTAAAGTGAAAATGAGAGGAGTTGAAAACGAAACAACTGATTTGAGCTGACTGTTCGTGATGAAACAGGAATAAGCTACAAATGTAACGTAGGGTCAAATTATACTGTAAGGAGCTTAATGGCACTTTTATCTTTTACGTGGGTTGAACGTAATACAGTTACGAAATTTCAGTGTCACCGACAGGAATTGTCTTTCTGTAACTGGCGATTTTTGTAATTAAGAAACTTTTTTACCATTCAGTAACGGAAGAAGCAGAGTGTTACCACTTCATTTAGTAAAATATATGATCGTTATCATGCCATTGATCGTAATATGTTAAAGAAACCATAGGCATAAAAATTTAAGGTTTATGATTGATTGTTGCTTAACCTCAAATCACCAATTCGTCAATAAAAAACAACTGACAGTGAAACAATAGTACAACCTTAAAAGATAAACATTTTTAATGTTGGTAAAGAGATTAAATGGTTCAGTGGTAGAAAATGAACTATTGTTTCCAATCACTCTACCCCCACCCCACCCATACACCCCCCCCTCGGAAAAAAAGAGAATTTGTATAAGCCTGAGTTAATTATGAGCAATATATTCTAAATATTCTAAATTCTAAAACGTATGTTTTGCTTGATAACTTAGCAATATCTTGGATGCTTTACGCAACTGTGTCTCGTTTTGAAAACATGCTTGCATGCTTAATTCATATACATGTAGTAGCATATACATGTAGTATGTATACTTACTGATATTGTATAAAATAGATGGGTGATCGATGAACGTTTGTTTAGTTTCAATCAATATCCTTGCCAGGATTTTTGTTCTATGTGAAGAACCTAAGCTTGCATTAGATGATGCATGACTTGAGTCGTGTTTTCGTCCAATAACAATTCTCAGCTGTCTTTGAAACCTCCTCACCGCTATTTTAAACGATATGTTATGTCGCTTCTTAGAGGAAACGAAAATGTTGAATGAAAGCAGTTTGGATTTAGAAAATCTAAATCGAAGACTCCAAAAGCAGTTATATATAGATTATTTAAAAATAATTTTGAATTTGAAAATTATTTTAATATACTAGATGATAGTGACCTTTACACTTTATGTAGATTTCGCACTACAAACCATAAACTAATTATTGAAATAGGACGGTGGAATAAAACTTTGACTTTGACTATACACTTTGTACAGAATGTCACTTGGCGATGAATACCATTATATAATGGAGTGTCATTTTTTAAAGCAAATTTGGAATAAATTACTAGATATAGTAACTTTACACATAAACCAAATATATTGAAATTTAAACAAATTATGTGTGCGACCAACAAAAAGCAATTAGCAAAAACATGTAGACTTATAAGAAAAATACTTGAAACAGACTTTCTCTAGGCTCCTTATGTAATTGTATATATCATGTGTATATATATCAGGTATATTTGTGTGCACATGTGGTATGTTTGTGTTGACTGAATGTTCTATACACATGGATGTTTCTCTGTACCACTGTAATTGGTTTACGAGAATACAGATTTTATCTTGTCTTTACATGAACCATTATAAACAGAAGCGACATTTTATAATTTAATGTTTTAATAAAAGAATGCTTAAAACATTTTTTTGCAATGTTAGACTTGTTCCGTGTGTAGATGACGTATCTGTCGATTGTAAATATGATAGACAACAATAAAGTGTATTTAGGACTGAAACGGGATTAGCTCTCGGTAACAATAAGTTACATGTACTATATACAAGTTACTTGAAGCAGAAACACAAGCCATTAATCCCTATTAAAAACGAACATAAAGGAAGCTGACGCAAAAATTTCGTAAAATTGTTTTTGAAAATAACCGATTGAATGCCATCAATATAGAAGTATATCGCCAGACCGGTCACCATTTTTATACGCTTACATTTTGTCACAAAAACGTTTAATGTCAAAGGTTCCGGGTATTTACTTCCCGATTGCATACAATCACAATAAGTGTATATTAAAAATACATACTGTGTACATCATAGTGCTGAGTTAATTATTACAGGAAATGTACGGCCTACTGCTTTTAGGTCTTAGAAACATTACATTAGCTTAGTGTAAAACCGATTTTTAGAGACAATGGGTCAGACTGAAGCAGACATCTAAGTGAATAATCTCTATAGAAGCGATTGGACATCGGTGGCGGAGGTAGTCTACTTTTGATCACGTGCCTGTCAATACTGAGGTTTTCGGGTTCGAGTCTCACGGCGGGCTGAATGTACTCGACTCCAATCTTAATAGAAAAGTCTTGCCAGTTTTCCCACCGGAGGTCGGGATCTTCTTCAGGCAATCAGGGTTCCTCCCCCCATAAAACTGGAATTCGTGATATAGCTTTAAAATGCTGATGAAGTGGCAGTAAACCCAATTTATACAAAAACAACCGTTTTTAATACTGCTCTGTGTGGTTCTGTCGTATTGGTTTCCGATGTTGTTCCTGTTTCTCATCGATTGTCTATTGATGTGATTGTTAATCCTATTTTACTAGCATACTACTTGGATTTGTATTTATCCGTCATTTCGACATTCTTATTAAAAATACACAGATATTAAATCAACTGTTGATACGTAACTTTTGCACGAGTTAATATTTATACTCTTATAAAGTAGAATACGGGATAAGACTTATTCTAAACGTCGGTGTAATTTGGCAGAGGTTTTTTGCAATTTTGTAAGCAATTTTATTTGTCAGGCAAAAAACCTTCACCAAATTACACCGAGATTGACTTTATGGTTAAAATAACGGAAACCATAGCATGACATTTTATAATGAAAGTAGTGGATAAAAAAATAGATGTTCATATGAAAAAAAAAACAATTTTAGTTGTCTAGAGTATAAGCAAATTACAAATGTTTAAAATTCAAACTGAGTGTGATGTGTAACCTAAGAAAAGACATAGTAATGCTAGAACAATATTCAGACAATTAAGGCTTCCAGGTGAGCGTCCTCGGACCAAATATACAAACACTATAGTACATGTACAGTACTTGAGATTGAAACGCAACACATTTAGCAATATATCAGCGTTCTAAAATCCGTCTGCAATTAGTTTTTAATACATTGATGGATTTTGAACAATTTGACTGATCTGACAGATTAATTTGGACTGATCGCTCAAATCGGTCTATTCAACTTCCGTACAATAAAACTGACGGATTAATTGAAACATAAATATTTCGAAATGTAAAAAATTCTTTTCACTTGCAAATATTAGTAGTATAAGGATTTCAATTGTCATTTCCCCTATCGTACGAAAGCTATTTGCGGTTTTTGCGTATAGATAAAACTTAAATTAGCCTTCAGATATCAATGTTAAAAGTATTAATAAAATACAAATTCTCAAAATTTGGAATTACTGCAACTAAGACAAAAGATAAACGCATAATGTCAGGAGTGAAGTAAATGATGATCCTAAAGCATGTGTAAAGCCAATAACATAAAAATGATGATGTCAAATAATATTTGATCTGATGAGCTCGTGTTTTTGTCCTTGAAGTTTTATAAAGCGGAAAGAAAACGCGAGAGACGATTAACGCAAAGGCGGAATCATAAATGGTTAAATTTTTTTTTCCACTTCGCGCTTTTGTTAGTTGTTTATTTTAAGTTTGTTTATCACCATTAAAAATAATAATAATACGCTATATATAATATGATGTCGAGTTTTTAGTGGGAAAGAGCTGAACTACCTGGTGACCGTCAGGACAACTAGTATCCTTTGCCAATTTAGTGATAAATCGAGCACACCATCCTCACAGAACGGCTCAAAACGGACAACCTGGGTATTGACACAGTTGACTACTGTAACCTTAACCGCTTGGCAACCGAGGTCGAAGTTGCTCATTTTAAACGCTTAAAAAGAACTTTTGTCGCCGCTGGATTCAAATTTTCCTCCTAAGAATTCCGGGGTATATTATACATGTAGATTATTACATGGTCATTTCTATATTGGCCCTTTTAGTAACCCCGAGAATCCTGTATCAGCCGCGAGGGCTTTACCCCGGTACCACGGCCAATATTGAAATGACCATTTAGTAATTCATTAATCAATATTTGAATATATGTCTCCAGGGCTAATATCGATATTCGCCCTTTTTCCAGGGTTTATATCGATATTCGCCCTGATGGCTAATAACACCGACTTTCAGCCCATTTTTTAAATGAATAGATTTCCCTATAATTACACAGAAATAAATCTAAAAAAAATAATTCTATGAATCTTATAAAAATTATTTTACTGTGACGCTGTTTGTAAAATATACAAAATACACATGCCTGCAGACGGATACTTCCGAGCTGTAAATGCGATTAGTAAATGCTATGAAAATTATTTCTGCTTTTCACACTATTTCGGGTTTTCGCTTTATGAAATATCAAAGGTGAAGTACTTTTAATTTTGTAAACGCTTCTTTATTATCCATTCAGTAATATTTATACAAGATTGTGCAGATTCCACGAACAGATTTAAAACAAATACATGTATTGATTACGTGATGGTTGTTGATTTTGCGACTTATTGTGGTAATGTGTGCTCGATTCCAACCTAATTGACAAGAATTTCTGTTTTTTTACGCTAGTTCGATTAGTCTCTTCCGTTCAACGCTTTTTAGACCTTGATGGGAGCGTGGGACGTCAGTGTGCACAGCGGAGTCGGCACAATTCACGATGTACTCTAGTAATTAAACATTTCGTGTAGTTCATCTATATATAAATCGCTTCTCTAGATATTTTTCTCCACAAATAATCACCTTTACACGAATCAAGATCCTTTTAATCCGGTTCTAAGCCCCCTTTTAGAACCAAAAAACCCCTCAAACATTGTTCATTAACTAATTTGAAATGACGATGTCAATGTAGAAATTCCTAGACGACGCTTGTTTTAAAATGTTCTAACAAAATTGCAGGTTATCTCACACCTTTCCGTTAAAGACTACATTTGTCATCTACACTAGTGTTCTTCTTTTGAAAAGAATTTTGAGTCAAGTATCTTTACCAATAAATAAAGAAGATGATTAGAACGAGATATTTTGTATTAACTATTCTATTGAATATTTATGTTTATTTTATCATAAAGCATATATAATTTACTAATGACACAAAATTCGTTTTATGTTATAAGTTATCCGTATCAATATGCATATAATTAAATGACGGATTCTGGATCACATTGGTTGAACTGATCGCTGACGGTTACCAAGGCAATGATGGATTCATGATATTCGTCAACAATCAATCCGTCAGTAATCAGTTGTCAATCCGTCAAAGTTTAGAGTTTACGGGTGCAGTACTGTATTGCCTACTATTTCCAATCATATGGTTAACTTGCCCCTGATAAAGGCATACGATACAAGAAAGATATCTGGTTTCAAATATTATATCTTGAACTAATAAATTAGATTGTCAACTTATAAGCAACACCCCCTCGAACACACACTGTTACGGGTTGACTTCAAGCAGGGCAACTGTCGTAGAGTGAAATTAATTTACAAATTTTATATTTTCCAAAACTTTTTGCGGCATCTTCGCATGCATGTCCATCACCTTACCCAAACCCTATGCAACAACGTACTGATAAATATTTGTCGGACTAACGGCTGCAACCGAAGGGGAAATATCTTCCCTATATCCATATGTTTTACCCATTCCATCTGCAGAGAGCACTGGTGCTATCTAAATAATTCACTGCTCGTAAAAATGCTAATTTTAAAGGTAGTGAATTTAATAAGAATTTCATGGTCTGATTTACTCAGTTGGGCTTTTATCAAGCAATTGTTCCTAAAAATGGCCAAGTTGTGAACCTCTTGATTATTTCAGTTTTTCAAACAATTCCGACTCCTATCAGGGTGTTAAAAAATTTAGTGCATGACCACTTGGAGGAAATCAAAAGCTGCCAAATTTCTAGGACCGTCATCTGGGGAGATATTATTGTAGGATAAAATGAAGAGCGTTCTCATGAGGATATCCACCAAACTTTCGACAAGATGCTAATTTTTCTATTACGTGAACACTGTTCAATTGATTTGGAGCATGTGCATATATGACTGAGGGTGGTGTTTTAGGTAACATTATGTTTGATGTTTTAGTAGAATGTTTTCAGGTATACTAAATTCTTCGCTGTGCTCATGTGTTATTAAACTGCTAAAAATGTATGGGACATCGTCTGGATTGTCTTAATTTTCGCTGAGATTTAATTGGTTGTCAGCATACTAATTTCTGAAAGAAGATTGGCGATGGAACAAATACCCTATATTATGTTCAAGGTTTGTGTTTAACTCATTGTATTGGAGGAAATCATCGGATAAAATTGAGTCATTATAACTATCATGTTAGGACATTCATACAATTCTCAATAACTTTAATGAGATTAATCTCACACTTGACACAAGTCAGTTGGGATAAAATTCAAGTGTTGTTAAGACGACCTACGATATTGTGGTGAGATAAATCTCACACACATTTACAAAACGTGCTGATGACGATGGGTACCTCTTGTTTCTTGCAAGTGATTTCTTTTGATGTTCATCGTCGCGGTTATCGTGGAATTTTCAACAAATGATTCTTTTACCCCGTTACTAAATAGGTTCTCCACCGTGTAACGGGGTCGGCTTCAACCGGGGAACTTACGCACAGCGAAATTAACAATTTAACAAATTTGCATACTTTCCAAAACTTTATTTTTGCATGCATGTCCATCAACTAACTTAACTCTATAAAAGACGTTGTGGCACTGAGCAAAATACGAATTTCACAAATCAATTACTTCTTCCTAGTTTTGACAATATTGATAATTCATGTTTAAGAAAATATTATGCAGAAGAGAATACTAAAAAATATTCATACTTTTACAACACCATGTATTTATATGTTTGAAACGTTTTAATATTTCAAATTATATGGTATTATGGTTTATGAACATATGTTAAGGTAAGTTTTGAATCGGTCATCCATTAATCATTTATTTTAGGTGATTTTGTTCTTACAGAAATTTACAAAACTGATCTCGAAAGGTGATATATTATGATATAATGAATACAAAATTTGGCAAGCACTTACCCTAAAGGTTGAAATGCAACAGATCGGACAGTGTATATGCCTAGTATATAACTTATGGTAATCAATGTCCTTTTCTAATGGAACGAAAAATTTGATTTGAATTACGCCTTTATTTAAATTATAAATATTAAAAACAAGTTTAAAACGTAAAAACCAAATAAAAAGCCACTTTAAATCAATTAAAATCAATTTTATTTTATTAATTTGAAAGCAATCGGCCTCTGCAATCTGTGCTGAAAGCAATATGCGATGTGTGTAGGAAGATATAATGCTTTTAAAGTGATCATATAACCTACTTAATTATTGAATGTAATCGAATAATGGAAGACAATTTAATTATTCTCGTACTATTGACCTTCTTATGTAAACATATTATTGCAACACATACATCGTGTAAGTGGCTCTGATAAAAACAATTAGTATACGCCTTTACAGTTAGTTAAGAATGGTATTATATTTTATAAGTTGTACCATTTCTAGTGGGATGTTTTAAAAAACTCAATTCCTATCAATTTAAGATGTATTAGTATTAACAAATATCACACGGATCACATATACTTTTGAGTATTTCCACGAATATTTTCTTGTTAATGCTTGCGAAAATATAGTCTTAGGAGGACTTTTTTATTCTATCGTGTTAATCGTTACTCGTTTACAACGGCAGTAGGAAAACTTCAAATAATCGATATAGATTTGGTATACACCAACGGAATAAAAGCGCTGGATTTAAGTTTTGAACTGTGTCATGTTAAATTACAAACAGAAAGAAAAAGATCGCTTCAAACTTTCAAAACGATACATGTTTTTCGTGTACAGCGTTGTTTCAAGCAGTAGCTTTACCACAGTAACAATAACAAATCCAAAGTACATGTAAAATGCTTAGTGATCCGCGGGTTATCGAAAATGCCACACATTATGATTGTAATTTGAAGTAATAATACGAAACTCAAACACAAATTATGTGATGATGTAAAAAACCTGCGATCGAGTTTGGCACAGAGGTCTATTATTTAAACTGAAAAAATATGGTATAACGGGACGCCTTCTGAGTTGGTTTGACAGTTATCTATCTGGGCGAGTCCAACGTGTCGCACTTAACGGCTGTTTCTCTGACTGGAAGCCGGTAAGTGCCGGTGTTCCACAAGGATCAATACTCGGTCCTCTTCTTTTTCTAATTTTTATTAACGATATCGTCGACGATATAAACGCGTGTATAAAATTATTTGCCGACGACACTAGTCTTTATGTTATTGTTGATACCCCAGATAATGCGGCGAAAATTTTGAATAGTGATCTCGACAAAATCCACCGCTGGGCTTCGCAGTGGCTCGTGAGTTTTAATCCCCAGAAGACCGAGACGATGCTTGTATCGCGTAAAACTACTCAACAAGTACACCCTCTATTACGGATGAACAATATTTATCTTCAGGATGTATCTAGTCATAAACACTTGGGCGTCTACTTCTCGGATAATGGCTTATGGCATGAACATATCGATTACATTGTTAAAAACGCATTTTTAAGAGTCAATATCTTACGACGTGTACGCTTAGTTTTAGATCGATTTACCTTAGAAAAAATGTATCTTTCATATATCAGACCAATTTTAGAATATAGTGACGTCGTTTGGGACAACGGGATTCAAACATTAGTTAATAAAATCGAAAGCGTTCAAATAGAAGCAATGCGAATCGTAACGGGTGGCACAAAATTAACATCGCTCGAAAAATTATACTAGGAAACGGGATGGGAAAAACTTTCTGATCGTAGAAAGAAACACAAACTTGTTATGATATACAAAATGGTGAACGGGAATACTCCTGAGTATTTGAGTACACTGTAAAAATGGCGTTTAGACTTGGAACGTCAATAGAACATGTTTAAGTCTAAACGTGTTTAGGATTATGTTCTATCCCTAAACGTTTAACTCTAAACATATTTAGGATTTTAAACATGTTTAGAGTTAGAACACTTAAGTTTGGTACATGTTTAGAGTTAGAACACATAATTTTCATTTTTCATTAAAGTGTGATATTCCTCCTAAACATGTTTAGGTTTAGAACATAATGAATTACACACATATGCTGTCTTGTAAATTTATAGGTAAACATTCTTTGATTAACTTTACTCATGTGTGTAAGTCTTTTATTGTTTCTATAGGCAGAATAGATATCTACGTTTGAAATATCTCATTCCTGAAGAGATGGGTTGGGTCCCGGTAGACCCCCCCCAATTCCCTCTCTCTGTTTCACAACGTTACGTGCCCCCTTTCCTTTTAAACCCGCTACTATATGTCAAGTTTTGTCCATATTAAGTATCCAAGAATCTCAATCTAATTAAAATTAACCCACAATGACAATAACAAAAAGGGGGAGCAAGTCAGTAAAGATTTAATTTTAATTAGATTGTCTATATTAGTCCCAGTTGTATCAACCAGAACACGCCAAAAACATTTTAATTTCTATACTTATGTATAACTCAGGGATTATATTTATACGATCCTGTATAAAAAATAAAAATTGCACGATCCAGAAAAAGTGTCGAGTTATCTCCCCGATAGATGGCGCAATAGTTTTCTTTGTTTGAAAGTAGCCGCCAAAATGGACGTTGTTGAAAGACAAAATCCGTGATGAAACTTCAGCGCCGGAAATAATCCAGCTTTGTGCAGAGAATTCCTTCAGTACTGCATCGATTACTGCTTTAGAAGGTTTGTATTATCAAATAAATGCTGTCAGAATCTGAATGTCATATGACATTGAAACAAACTATAACATCATGTGCCCCGGCTATTTATCGGCTTGCATTACACGCAATGAAATAATACCACATAACACAACAATAAAGCAGTATGTATGTATGACAAGAACATGCACCGTATTTAAAAATTCACTGCACACAACCGCATGAGCATAGTTGATCGTCCAGCAAGCAATATTTCAGCTATATTCAGCATCGGTAGATGTTTTATGTACATAAGCCATAGCTCACTGTAAAATTGTACAATTCTGCATGATTTTGCTACTTTTACACACACAAGTGCATTTGCTCAAATACATTCAGTCATTGACTTGAAGAAAAAATGTGTGTCATGTTTTATTAGATAATGAATGTAGCTCCATTTTACAGTACATTCATGACATTGATAGAACTGATTTTATCTATATTACATTTTGTTTTTTAAGCCTATTCTTTTTACTGGCTTTTTTAAAAATATAAATTTACATTTCTTGCATAGTAAAACAAGATATGGGATGATTATTGAAACGTTGATAAAGAATGAAAACAAGTTTTTAGTGTTTAAATTGTACTCGTTTTAGATTTCATATATTTTTACAGGCTGAAGGACAAAGAATTCATCAGCATGAAGAGATTTTGAGACTGTTGAAGCAAGAAATGAAGACAAAAAAAAAAGATTTTCCATTAATTTAATACAGAAGTGCAAGTAAGAATGGTTCTTTTTTGTTTTTATTTGTAACAATATTTCCCCTCATTAGTCTCCCTCCTTATGTTAAATTCTTTTTCGATAGGATCGGTATATGACCAAATTTATATTTTTTTTCTCGGTTTGGAAAAAAGTGTTGGTCTGTCTATTTGTCAGTCAGTCTGTACACACAGTGATGTCCTAATGCTAAAAATACCTCTCAATTTGTTAGATTCAGTTGATTCTTGGTAAATTACTGCAATACAAGGTACATGCCTTGAAAATGGAGTAAAAATGTTTGTATTCTTTTTTTCTGTAAATATCATTAATATTTTGCTCAAGGATAAAAACAAAGTTGCTGATAAAAGTTTGCTTGCATGTTGTTGTTAGTTTTGTATGTATCTGGCTTATTTTGTATGTTTTAGATATGTTTATTCCTTTTTAGGCAACTAACCCAAGCACTGTGAAGACGACAGCATCTTGTCTTGCGATTGTAAGAAACAGACACAAAAATTAACACCATTTATGTGTATTGAATCGATATAAAAAACATAAAAAAGGCATAGAAGTTCTTATACTTTTGTTCTTTCTGGATCTCTCTTGTCCTAAGTGCTGCCAGCTATTAGGGTTCTACAAATCGCACTACTGAAAGACTGTTCACATTTCCATAGAGTTGCTAACTTGATAAAGTTTAAAACAAAAGAACAAGCATCAGACAGAATTGAGGACAACAATGGTGCTGAACTTGAGTAATGTACAACATACAAGTTTTGACTTTAAATTAGGTCAATTTTTTTCGTATAGACCATATTTAAATGCTACAGTTGTTATACATGTATTATTAATTGCAAGTTTTTATCTGTATATACATTGTAAAGAAATTTAGTTAAATGTTTCTTTTGATACTATTGTTTTGATGGTTTGTTGTCTTATGAACCAAAATTTCACATTTCATTTCAAAATCAGCTAAAAATATGAAAACGGTTGATTTAAATATATATTAATTCAATAAACAAATACAACAAATTGAACTTTTTGAAATTTAAAACACTCCATTATTTTAAACCTACTGGAACCCAAGATAACAACTTTCAAACTGGAAATAGATGCAAATGAATTCTGAATGGCTGTTAAAAATTTGCGAAAGGAGAATTTCTTATTATTTAAAGACATTTAAAAATAATTCCGATATCACATTTCTATCAGCCGTTTTTAAAGAATTAACCTCTCAAAATATGTCATGTGATGGGGTTAACACAAATCAAATTTCTGAAAAAAAATTCAATTAATAATATTATTTATTACCAAATGAATATATTTTATTACTGTAAGGTTGATACTTGCTGTAACATTTTCGTAGTATGAACTTTTTGATATGATGTGTGAATCTCACTTTTTATATTGTAATGGATGTTAATGAGTTGTGTTTTACCCATTTAAAGTTTGTGCAAGGATTTGTTAACTGTACAAATATTTTTTCACCATTGTTATATTGCCATGTTCATTGTAAAGAGCTTGCCTGGTAAAAAGCAACTCCTGTCTTGGTTTTGTTACTGGGCACCACCTTGGAATTTATTTAATTATTGGTAATCTCACCATGGATCGATCTTTCTTTGATCCCAGGGCCATACTTGAATAGCCTTTAATGTGTCAATAAATGTGTATGTGGTAGAGGTTAACATTTCATGATTCTGTTTGAATTAGATAAATTAGACAGTTTTACTTTTTTGTTGATATGTTCACCAACAAAGTCTGGATTTTCAATTTTTATCATTTGTCTTGAAAGTTTTGTTTAATTATACAGTTAAACTTATCATTTGTGGGAACATGCATGAATAAGACATTGTAACCGGTGTTTGATTCTCAAAAATATGATGGCATATATACATGGTGTTTTTGCTACATTCTTTTATAGAATAAATTCTTTTTTAATCTATTGTTTAATTTTAATACAATGTAGATTAGTTCTATTGATCATGTCTATTGCAGAAATTTACATGCTTGACAACAACTGTAGTAACTTATACATGTACACTTAACAATAAAATATTACTCAATTTAATGTTTGTGTTGCATTTTTTGACATTTTAGCCAGTATGTTTGGATCTGTATGAAGAGTAATCGTAAATTTTCCAAATATTAAATGAGAGTCCTCAAACAATATGCTGAACAGTCTAAATAAAAAACTAGTTTGACATAGAAGCAGGGAATGACTATACAGGAGGAAAAAACCAGGAATTGCAAGTAGAACATGTTTAGGGTTAAACATGTTCCCAATCTAAACACCAGTTAAGACCTAAACATGTTTAGGGTTAAACATGTTCTAACCCTAAACATCAATGCAAACCTAAACATGTTTAGGGTTAAACATGTGCTCAAGTGAGAACACAAAAGGCGTTTAGGTTTATGTTTAGACTCTAAACACATTTTTTACAGTGTAATTTATTACCAAATATCAGGTCTAACTTTCATCGTCATTTTACACGCCAATCTAACAATATTACTGATATTCGGACTAGGACGTCTTTATATTCAAATTATTTTCTGCCGTCAACTATTAAATTGTGGAATAACCTGTCGATAGATATCCGGAATTCAGGATCGCTAAACATATTCAAGTCACGTATCGGAGCTCAAAATGAAAAACGCCCATTATTTTATAATGCAGGTAGTAGGATGGGTCAAATCTTGCATGCCAGAATGCGCATGAATAGCAGCTGTCTGAATGAACATCTGTTCAGGCGCAGTCTGGTGGACAGTCCGAATTGTACATGCGGACAGATAGAGTCAAACAGACATTTCCTACTTTACTGTCATAAATATTCCGATCTTCGTCGAAGGACTATTTTTGCTTTGAATTTTCAAGTACAAATCGACTTAAACCTATTCCTATATGGGTCAGATGCTCTAACATTGGAACAGAATACTGAAGTTTTTTTAAAAGTGCAATCCTATATTCTAAAAAGTAAACGTTTTGTAGATGCATAGACATTTAACACCTTAAAGCATTTCATCAACCCTTTCTCTCTTTCCTTTTCCTATCAAATATATTAATTTATTTTTTTCTTTCCTCTCTATTTTTCATTATAAAATTTATCAAGCCTATCAGAGCATGTATTTTACATTTTGTTAAATATGTAATTTCGTAACTGGAGACGGATTTGTAAAAGCTTCTCAGCTTGTTTCCGAATCCTTGTATTGTATTAACTGTATGTTCAATGATATATCTATTTATACAATAAAATATGTTTAAATTAAAACCTGTGTCAAAGATATAGTTTTCATGCTATGCAATTATACCATTGTTAGGCATGTTGCTTTATTTAATAATATATCAATATGTACTATAATTTTTCTTTTAATATGCATCAGATATTCTTCACTACGAATGCCTTCTTGCATGGTAAATTACCAACTCCAATTTATATTTTGACAATAATGGGCACAAGTACTTTTATTTTTTCTACGTATTTCGTTTGGTTACTGATGAATTGTTATACTTTTGCTCATTTATCTTAAAATTGTAATCAAAATTATGATTGATTGAAAGTGTCCCAGGATAAACACATTGGGCTATATTTAAAATTAAAACATCAAATCAAATAATACGCCAAACCACTTTTGACAAGGTTGCTCAATCTTTTACGTATGAAATGAGTGCAGCCATGTAAAAAGTTGCCATAGACTGTTCTTTCTAGTCCATTAAAAAAGTGTGCAAAACACATTGTTTAACTTTAAAAGATGGTCATTGCATTAAAATGATTAACACGCTAGGTTGGAGATCTAGCGTCTATATTGATAACACGCCTAAATACCCACCCTCGGTCAAGCCAATTAACTAATATTATTGTATATGAGTAATAAAATCTTAAATTTCATTGTTTTACAACCGAACAGCTGACATAAAGAAATACATGGTATAAATTTAACCAGTCCGATTTTCTAATATAGACTGAAAGCTATAGGTCAATAAAAAAAATCCGACCGGTCAATGTCGGGGATTTGGAAAATGTGTGAAAATTGTTCCTCAATGTAATACACATAATATTACATGACACTGATAGCAAAGCCAAGAAATTCGAACAGCCTTGGGCAATGGTATGGACCAGGAAAACGGATATGGACCTCGTCTAAAGCTAAGCCTATATCATTATTCCTGGTCCATCTCTTGGTCAGTCGTACGTTTTGTTGAATTGAATGATTAAGAAACTACGATACAATAAAACAATTCTGCTATCGATTACAGCCTTTTAATTATAAAATAATTTCGTGAGAAAAAACCATTTCTGCTTGCAAAATCTCATATTATTTATGCTTTGTACATTGCTGCTAAACCATCTCTAAACTTACATTAGTTGACGGTAAGCGTCCTTCACAGAAGCTCTCTTGCTAAGGGGAAATCCCCATTAATTTAGCCTTGATTAAAACTTCCCTATACATTCAAGTGTAGATCAATTAATAAAAAAATAAAGTAAATCTTGTTATATCTGGTGGTCCAAGTGAATTCAGAATAGTGTATTTCTTCGTTAGCTATCACTTGTCTAAAGATTTTATCGTTTTACATTTCTATATTTGTAACAGTAGTTAAAATATTTACTAACATCAAGCCTGCCTATAGTAAAATGCATAGCAACTTCAGGCTAATTTGATATGATGGCGATAATTAGATAGCATAAAACAAAACTAATTCGCTTCAACCGAAAATAGCATACCCAAAAGATTTTATTACAATAGAAATAGGTACGGGTGCAATGTGGCATGTCCTAAAATATGCATTCATCCCACATATCAAGAGACAAGTACCTAAATACATCAATTTATAGTAAACTGACAAGTATTGACGCTATTCAGAAATGTCAGGTATTCAAAAGTAACAAAACGGAACACATCGCACGCAAGCTGTACATGAAAAGCGCGAGATCAGGTGCATCGAAGAGTAAGCATCTGCTCTGCAGGCAACATCCAATTAAATGTAAATCCGGTACGATCATATTCGGGAATAATAAACTTATGCCCATAAACAAATCTTTAATGAGATGTGATGTAGATATTTCTTTGTGATCGAATAACTTGGTTTAAGTCTTTTACATTTTTATCCTTTTCAAAGCAACTTCTCTGTACATGTCCCCTTGTCGAGAAAATTCATGTACTAAGAAGAGATTCAACTAATCGTATCAGATCGGGTTCAAATACACCATAGACCGGTGCAATTGGTGTATAATCACTGTGCGAAACCTAAAGTCGTTTATTTTTGGTAGATGTCGTCGATGGTGAAGTATAGATCCATGTGTGAACCAGATAGTGTTATATTTATTTTTGTTTTCTTAACCTAAAGTTCTGATTTTTATAATTAATTGATTTGACACCCGGTTTGTTGTACTGTCTTTTGTCTTTTTTGAATAAATTCAGCTTTATTTTTGTACAACATTTAGTCAGCTAGAAGTAGTGCACAGTTGATTCACCTTGTTAATGAAAGTCAAAATAATCGGGACTATTTTAATGTGTCGCACACTGTAATGTGCTGAAGCTATCTAGAATGATTATAAAGTAGACAAACGTTTGGCTTCTGACAATATACGAAAGAAAGCCGTGAACTTATTTGACATTGAAATTTATGATAAAGGTTGAAAATGTCCTCCTTTATAGAACTGAACCTTGGTTATTAAAAACATATACCCCCGAAAGGTAGTTCATTGAACTGGAAGAAGAACAAAAGAATTAGTCAGAGTAAAACAATATTTCCTTTCAATAACGGTAACACTCACACACAAAAAAACAAGACGCTAAGATATTGTAATGACAAAACTCGAGATTTTTTAAATCATGTTTATTGTATTACAAAACTGTATCGGATTTAGTTATTGCGCATCGTTTACTTAAACATATAAGATATAGACCTCAGTTTAAAAAGTAATAAAAGACTCGGATTGTAATCTATCTTTGAGAGAACATTTCATAAAAAATGAAAGAAAATATTCTTGATCAATACTACAAACGTAAGTAAAGTTCATAGATAAATTTAGTCTCTCATTATTGCATCTGTCTCCTCGCAGCCGTGTTTTGCGTTTGATGTTCGTCCTGGTCATTTAAACGACTTGTTTTAGTTGTTATTACCTTGTGAAGTCTTTATGTTTGTAATACAGCAAAAAGAAATTAAACTGTTAATTTTAGATTCACTTTGCACTGACAGATTATGAATTGACTAACTTGCAATAATTAGGAACAATCTCGGGGAAAATAAAGAACGAAACCAAGATGAAATACGCTTGATTAACCAATTCCTACATCAAAGACACATTTCTAATTACCAAGAAACGATACAAGTTTTAAATATAGTACGGATTGGAAAAAGTTATATATACAAGCGTTGTCAATGGCACTGCCTAATTGCTAGCAAATTGACAGTCGTGTTTTTGTAATACTGGTTGTTGCTGATTGACAGCTGTTGACCGTTGTTAGCTATCAATTGGTCCATCGATATTTACTGCTTGTCGGGGAGCATTGACCACTCATTGGCCTCAAATCTTACTTAGTTACATCGACAAGTGTACTTTTTGGGCAGTTGTAACGTTTTATGCATGGGTTTTAATTAATATAGATATTTGCTTTGTCAGACGTTGTGTCTGGACCTTTTTTATGCTCTTAAAATAATGAACAGTGATCGACAAGGAAAGAAGCAGAAGCCTAACAGAATGTACCGTAATAAATGATTGAGATTAAAATTATGCTTTTGTCAAGCCCGTAGCATCAAAATGTAAAGTAAATCTTTTGTCTTTGTTTTTACTTCTGAGAACATTTGTTAAATGTCTTCTTTACAATAACGTTTTTTTAAATAGTCAAATAGTTCAAATGATGAACTTGAAATGCTTTTCCTATCCGTATGAGTAAAAGCTGCAGTTTAAAATCATTTGGCCACTTTTAAAATAATGTATGTAAATTTTTACCTTTGTAAATTTGCGTTTGGTCAATGGTTTTACGCCACTCGACTTATTTAGTTTTCATCTATTCTATTTTTATGGCATCCAGTTTTATATTTAGGGGAGGCAGCAAAAGTGCAAGAACACCTATCTTTGGCAGGAAAACTTCCTAAATCCTGTGTTTAAGTGTTTAAGTTTTTATGATGACAATAAAAACATAATGACTTTTAACTCACCACCATTTCCAGATTACCAGTGATGAAGATCATATGACTCTAACTTACTATCCAAGTATAGTAAGGACTCAGTCTCAGGATTGATGCGATTGATTTTTGTCATACCAATACATGGAGGTCATAGCAAATAACATTAACCAAATAATATGTCGCACAGTTTTGGCGGTGCTTGAAAAAAGTAATCAAAATTGATTTAATGAGTATTTGTCCTTTGAAAATGTGGAAAAACGTAATTTTGACATTTTAGGACATATAGATAAATTTATCATTCTAAATAACATACTTTTAATCATAAATTTAAGATAGATGTGACATTTTCAGATGTGTTTCTGGTAATGTGTCATTTTCAGAAAGGAAGATTATTAAAGGGTTGTTCCTCATCTACAAACCTCACATTTCTAATTGAAATTCAGACTTAAAATGCTGTTTGTTGTTTAAGTGGAAAATATTAAATCTTTCAAGCCTTGTTTAACACAGTTTCAAAGAATAACCACATCTAATGCTCAAGCTTTTCTGCTCAACGGTTTAAGTATTGTGTGTGTTTCATAATTTTTCGTCGCTATAGTATTCTTTATAAGTTTCAATTCGTTGTCGGAATTAAAACATTTAGTTTTGTTTGTATTTTACTGACATCTATTTTTATTCACTTAACATATTTGTTTTTCTCTAAACAATTGTGAATCCATTACTCAAACATAAGTAAATTCTAGCATTACACAACTTCAATGTTACAATTATTATTCCCATTAGTGAAGTTGTTTAACTGACTGATTTAATATTTAACCATTGGTAATCTTTAACTTTGTAAAATGCGATACACTGATATTTATTGCGTTGATGGATTCAATACAGGTCTCCAACAGAACATATTACTGGCACACAATAGCTGTAAATGAAATAACCGATGTTGAAATCCAAAAACAATAACTTTACTGCACATAAAGTGAAAACTTGTTATGAAATCCTTTCATTGTATAAACATTCGTGCTCTGTGCCTAATCATTTGGCTGTAACTAGTTTTACAGTACAAAGGCAATGCAATATTTGCATTTCACTCGAAGTCTAATATCTTTTACCGAAACAAACATCAAATAAATTGATTCTACGGAAAATTCGTTCGAATATATATTAACTAGTCAATCATGTTCATGCTGTTTTGTTCCTATCAGAGAATCACCAACAATTAAATCAACGTTGTAAAAGATATCACACAATAAAATTAGCCCAAATAATTCATGAAATATTAAGCAGCACATAAGATTTAAGCTTGTAATAAATGACAGTAAAAAAACATTAACGATATGAAAACTTTATCAAATTAATACTGTACATCATTTTGTGTACAACGAATTCTAGATTGTGAATATTTCTAATACACTTCAATTATATAAATATGAAGTTGTTTGTTTTATCACTTTGCTTCCACAAGAGTAGGAAGTAGGGATCATTAGCTATTGATTTAACACAAATCACAGTCTAAAAGAGCCTGTTGTTATAACTGTTACCGCTAGAAAGATTTTCATTTCTACTAACAATAAAGGTCGAGTTAGTTCAATTAAGAATCATGTATAATCAAATAGATGTCGATATTTTTTTGTTTTGATAAGAAATTGACGTTTTCGTTCATTAAGACAGCTTTAGGAAGATTATATGATACAAGACGTTGTGTGTATTTAGTTCGAGTGGCACGGGTGAAACACTATCAATACATTTATACAAATGTCTGCAAATGTATCCAATTTAAACACACAACAAAACATGTTTATACTCTACATCCTGCAAGTATCTGCGTTCTGGATTGCGTTAACATTATAGTAGGTAAAGGTTGGCGTTCTTGGCGACATAACACCACAAAAAATAAACATGACTTGCTGGAAATCTGATGTTTAAGTACAGTACGCAGGGTATGTTTGTTTCACACGCAGTCGCTTAGGTTAGCAACTGTCAGTGTAATAATTTTAAGCATTGGCCATGACTCGTGAAAAGTTATATGACCTTAGAATGACAATTGTCGTTAGTAGACAATTTATATACATAACAAATAGTTAATAATGAAGTTTGTGATTATTTAGTTATTGTCAGATGCAGGTTTTTTTTTATATTTTGTCCAAATTTGATTCATTACACTGTAAAACACTAAGTATAACACATGTACAGGTAAATTGGAAAATTTCTACTCTAGCTGGTTGTAAATGGTGACAACTATTTTGTCTGACAATTTTAGAACCAGCTTAACATACAAAGCTACCAATTTTTGTACGATATCTACAACTTTAGAGTAAAGCAGCCAAGTTCATGTCAGCAACCATAATTTGTTATATTGCGAAATAAACTTCAATTGCATTAGGCAGAAATAATGCAGAATTAAATTATGGTAAACGATTACTTTCGTCTTAAATAGGTAAAATGTGTGAGCTTTTTATAGTAAATTGCCAAATCATCTCAGGCTGCAATTTGGAAACCACAGATTTATATTAATCTTCATATTTTCGTTGTTAAATGCTTTATTTAAAACTTGTGAATGCAGCCACCTCCTTTTAGTAAAACATTTTCGGACATAAACACATGTAATATGGATAACAAATGGGGGGAAACACAAAAAGCAAGCGTTTCAGTTTGAAAATGTGCTCTGATAGACTAATGTATAATGAATAATTTTCCACTGTGTAATAAGGAGGTAACTTTGTATTTATTTTTTATTTAAAGTTTTGCTGTCATCAGTTTGTGATTTTATGGTAACAAATTAGGTAGTAAACGCCAATAACTGATGCTGGTAAATCTTCGAATACCTTACAATTATAAAAGTCTGACTTAAGTAAGATCATTTTTTATTCACCAGAAATAAAAACAGCTCTTACGTACACATTTTCCTTGTCACGTTTTATACCACAATAACAATTAATAGATTGTTGCTTTTATGTCCATGGCGAAACTATGTTCCTGGTAAAAATCATAAAAAAGATGTATGTTTATAATTCTGTTATACCTTATATAGTAACATTACCTATTTATACAGTCCCTTTAATATGACGTAACTATACTTGTATGTATGTTATTGCTATAACAACTTTTCTAAATTAAATATTGTTTACACTAACATTTTATTATTTGTTTCAATTATCCGAGTTTGTTGCAACATGATAATTTGTGACAAATACCACGTTTCCTTTCAAATATGAATTCAACGATTATCAGTCGGTATACATGATATTAATTTCTAAATTGACTTTGCTGTCTACGAAACGAGCTGAAAATAATCAGGAATGCACCAAGGGAATTGTAAAATTCGTTAAATAAGAAAACAAATTTAAGATTTATTAGAAAGTTTGAGGCTTTGTTGTATTGTCAGGGGTCAATTTGACTGCATTTGATCGGTCTTATAATTAAAATATGCAATAGTGTATACTTAATGCTAAACGATATCGCGTGCGTGTGGTTTTGTATTTAGAACTCCCACTTCAAATAATAAATAAAAATGAAACATGTAAACGGTACCCCATGTCTATTTTTCATATAAGCATTGTTTTATACGTTGTTGCATGCGTTCCTTCGAATTCCTTTATGTATATAAAACGATTAGCAAAAATAAAGATAACACAAAATATCGATTAAACATGACTATTCCCTTAATGTCAAGAAAGAATAAGCCCGTATTTTAATTGCTGTCATTTAGCAAAAGAGGGAATGAAATACAAATCAGGATTATCTATTCATCAATAACACTCCAACATATGTTTAACAGGTATGCTTTCTCATAGTACATAAATACATAAAGATCGTTTTCTTGTGTAATCGATTGATTAATGTATAACATTTTTTTTATATATTTTATATTTCATTTGCTGTTTCTAACCTCGTGGTGAGGACGTCCCAAATGGCGCCCGTATATCAATTCGATTAATTTGCTCCATAGAAATTAAACATATTCGGAACTATTTCGTTTTTTTCACACATCTATGCATTTTTGTATCCTTTTCTCTACTTAGTCTTGCTCTTCCGAAAATTGAAACTATCATTTTCCCTCTGCTTTTGAACGACAAAGTAAACATGTTTTAATATACGAGTTTCATATGCTTTGTCTGTCTTCTGTTATACATGACGTGCAATAAAGCACCACGTTCAATTCACAGAGAATAATAATCTCTTACAAATTTGCACTGAACTTTTCATAAATATGACATATTTTACATATTTAATATGACCGGAAGTAAGCATTATTTTCCCGACCATGGCAAATATCCACATTCGTCATCTTGTACTAAGCACTCGTGAATTTCGCCTTAAGTAATAGTACATGACTTTTTCCATATTTGCGCTGGTACATGTATTGTCCCCTGACTCCTCTTGGACTAATATGTGGGTCTCGCAATGAAACCAGTGCATGTAAAAAGTCAATACTATTCTCTGTTTTATAAACTGACGCTGCACAAGCGTGAGACGTTGGGTTGGGACGTAGTGTTAAGCTTTGTGTAGCGGCTATATTCCTACTTTTTATCTAAATATACAAGATTTCTTATCGTGCTAGGAGCGTGCACTCTCCAGACATCTGACCCTCTTTCAAACTTTTCTTATTATAATCCGACAGCCACAATAAGAAATGGGTATTCTATATCCACAACCTGTCGACATGTTGAGTTCTGTGACGTTCGAGACCTAGGAACACTCCAAGAACCCAGTATACACGTCAAAATCTGAGGTATTGTCTTAACCTCGTCATTTAAAAACGGTCTGTAAAAGTTGTCAGTATATGGCAAGTTTCAAGTACCATATACCTATTATACTTCTTTCTACTATGACAGTAAAAATTATCCCAGTCACCGACACATTCTGTTCAACCACAACGATACATTATTTGGTCTCGTTCAGAATACAGCTGAATGTTGCAATATTGTTGATAATCATTCATGTTGTCTCTGAACCCTAAAACTTGTTTGATATTTGTATAATTCGTTTCCTATTCATACACATTTCATATCAACTGATACATACCTAGACGATGAAAATATTTTGACGATTTTTGACATTATCATTTTGCCTGTGCTTTATATCTGCCAATATCGGCAATTACTAACCAAGTTTAACACTGAAAGTTTGAAGTTAATTGTTTTGAATTTTTTGCCGTTGGTCAGTACAGTTGCATTTCGGACCCTATTTTAAAGACGCCACATATAAATCGCTGCGCTTAATATGAACACATTTTTTGAAATATAGATAAACATGCATACTTTTGTCATTTTATACTGATATAAGTCGTAGCCCTAATTGAATAGCAGAAAATAAAACAAAAACAAAACAAAACAGACAATTCAACGATATTTCTCAAGTGAAGTTTAAGCTATTATTTAATGTAAAAGGACGGGCGTGGTTTAAAACTCAGAATCAATTCATATGACACACGTACATACATGTAAACATAAAATTACTTGGTATGTGTAGGTTTAAGCTTCTAATGGATCAGTTATCCCAAAAGTTTGATTGCTAGCTGAAATAGAGGGTACAATAGACATATAAAACAGCCTTAAATCTCGACAACTCTTAAACGAGCTTGTTGCTCGCGAGCATTGAGCGTAAGAATGTTTAATAGTTCTTTAGTTATCTACTGTAAATATGGCATTTACGTGTTAAACAAAAAGTCCAAAAATAAAAACAATAAAGTACAAATAAAAAACCTTTTTTTTTCTTAAAGTGTAATGTTAGCCCTTTCTTTCCTGTATTAGGAGAACGTTAAGGAATGATTGGCAGACTAAAAAACGGATATAGTTTATGAATCAATAGTCAAATGGGTGTCAGACACACTTATATTTTTATATATTTTCACCTACATGTTACATACAAGAAGAAGCAAGAGAAAACAAGCGGCACTGAAGTATTAAATGACAAAAAATACGTCGTGAAGCACGTGTACGCTTTCTCGTAAGGGGTAAACTCGTTTAAAAAGGATTCGCTTGGATAGAAACATTAAACTTCTAGTTACATTACAACAATTAACAAGTTGGCATTTGTTTACTGATGTCCAATATGAATTCCAAGTGTTAACGGTTTACTTTTATAAAAATGGAATGCTAATTAAGAATGTGTTTGGCACAAAGATATCATTGGCGAACAAAATATATATTGTGTTCATTGATCTGTGTATTTCACTAGAACGACCATCTGGCAATTAAAGACAAAAAGATTTTATCGATTTTAACAACTAATTATTTGAATTGCATTCCTCTTGATATATGTCTATATTTATGTCGTTTGAATCACCTGAACCTGACAAATACCTGTGATTATCAACACGTGATGTCAGTAAACGTCTAACGGTTGCAAGCAAGCATCATTTACTTCGGTTCTATTAAAATTTTATTTTATTAATTAGAATTTTTATACTCATTCATAGTTTTTATAACTCATGACCGATGGAAAGAATATATTAAATCTATGGACATGTCTTTCATTATTTACCATTTTAAATTAATTGGGCATGGCACATCTTGAGAATTTAATTTTTCTAAAAGATACCCTATACATTCATTTGTAATCCTTTTCAGTTTTGTGCCTTCTGAAATGTTTGTTTGGTTATGGCGTATGTGCCACGACACATTAAGCGGAAATCTATCGGATGTGCTTCCCTAAATGTGAAATCCCTAGGTAGGCATACACAATTATCCTATTACAGGCATATCTTATATTACAAATGAATTTATTGTTCTGAATATAGGTTTGACACTGACAGTCAATCAATCAATCAGTGAACTTTATTGCGCTATCTAGTCCGAGAATCCTCTGCTGTCCAACCCCTTTTTACACTTTAATGGGAGCGTTGGACCGCGCTCCAATCAAAGTCTAAAATAAGCGTTGGACGGCAGAGGATTCTCCGACTACACGCGAATATGCAACGGGTTTTCTATATGTATATAGCATTTCTAACCTCTACAGTCAGAATCTGACTTTGACATTTAACTTATAATTTACATTGGTAGCTATTTATTGGTATAAAATAAATTTGGTACTTTTCGTGTTTTTTTTAAATATTGCGTAGCCCAAACACCCTTCATTTAAGGGTTAGTAGAGTTCGATATAAAAATAATTAAAAAAAAATAATAACTATTCCTATGAATTACCGATATTCCATAAGGTTAAATATATATTTATAATAGATAAAATAAATGTCTATTCCAGTTATAATTTAGTCCGAACGAATACGATAAATGTGAGAACAGTCTGTCCAATATTCAACCGTTTCTACCGTTTTATATATAATGAAATTTCAAAACATAATAAGTCAAGCAAGAATAAAATATATGTCCTACCTTTGCACGGTTCCTAAATGAATCTTTATAATGTTAACATTATCGATGTTTCCAATGACTGAGTCTACACCCACGTGTAGCTGTCCGCACACCACTTAATGTACTCATTAATTTTATAATCATTTCTCTATGTAGACTTCTCTATAAGAATTTAATGCCTAAACACAATATGATAAAATGTTTATATTTCGACTGTAAAACAGGTTTTCTCCGTATTGATCAAACACACGCTGAAGTATACGTTTGTCCCATAGGATATTCCATACTATGCCATTGCAAAGATAGAATAGATAAACTGTGTAATTAATAAGGGGATAATAAGTGTTAAACCAGAGTGGTTTTACAGGTATCGCTCTTGCTCATTTAATGCTTTTGCTATTATCAACTTCCAGGCAGCTCGGGCTGTTGATGGATTTTTATTATCTCTTAAAAAGTATTTTGACTATTTTAACGATGGAAAGCAACGTTTATTAGCATGTCGTTTTTCATTATTTTGTTTTCGTCCGTTTAACTTTAAACATCTAATAAAAGAACGTTTTAGTGCTATCAAGAACTGCACTTCTAGGTGAATATTCATTAACAACTTGGAATTTATATAAAAAAATCAACCCGCATGGAAGAAAAAAAGTATAGTTGTACAAGAAATTACAAATTATATCGTGAATGCCTTACTGCCCACGGTAATAGAACGGGAATCGCCCTACATATTTTCATTATTTATTAATAAGCTCGTATGCTTGTTATGATAACGCAATATACGAAACTGTAATTAATTGCGGTTTTACTTAATACTCAATGTGAAATAATAATTAATACAGTTGGACAGAAGTCTGGATCAATAAAGCGCTTCATTCTAGAATTGACTACATCCGGGGAGTTATAACTAGTGAACAGAATGCTGATGAACCCATAACGACGTGTAGGAGTTCTCCAGTGTGGGATACAATTACGATCAGTTTTGACGTTGTTTTTATTTAAATTTTTTAATTGGCATATTCAAAAATTTAGAATTTTTCATATGTCGTCAGAGAAAAATGCAACTGTTGCTATTGATTTGCAACTAGTGTCACACTATTACATGTGATCAAAGTGACCATCACAGACTGTGAATTATTCCACGTTTCAGAGAAAGCCCGGGAAACCAGAGGGTTTTTTAAAGATTTTATTGGTGTATTGTAGGGCATCCGACCTTAATTGTTTTACCGGGGTCTCTGTGGCTGAGTGGTTAAGTTTCTCTACTATTGATCACGTGATCTGTCAACACTTAGTTTGTGGGTTCGAGTCTCACTGGAAGCAGATTGTTCGAGACACCAATCTTAATTGAAAGGGATTGCCAGTTTTCATATCGCAGATCAGTGGTTTTTTCCGGGTATTTCGGCTTCCTTCTCAAATAAAAACTGGACGTCATGATATAGTTGAAGAAAAACTGCTGGCTTTAAAAACAACATCCAAACAAAAAAAAAACCCAAAATAATTGCTTTACCAATATTTAAGTAGTTGGTTTGTATGTAAGGAATTATTTTTTTTCTTCAAATAAATTCCGAAAATACATATTTCTGTAGTCAACCATTTAAAATAGTTTTAAAATTTATTTGCAGAATCTAGTATGACGTTTTTGTTAAGGATGATTTTGGTTTGAAATGATCACAACCATTTTTTAGTCATGGCCTTGATGCTGGGATAATTTAGTACATAAGTACTGAACAGATAACAAAAATAATTTAAAAATGATCAGTTGTCATTTGCATTGTTGTTAAGTTCCCGTTCAGGGTGGTACATGTAGAATGAAATCCGATAAACCACGCGTAATAATAATTTTTATTTCCCCATCTGCACCTCATCGATTGTTCAAATAAAATAGTGATACATTTTTATTTCTTTTTTATTTTATTGAAATGTACCTGGTATTATGGCTTTTGTAAAAGTATTTATTGCATTAAATAATGAAAACACAATGCAATACACTTATATTGTCTAAAACACATTTGTTTTTTTTAAATAACTAGTGTTGTTGGACTAATTTTAAATATAATAAATATTTTTCAATACTTCATAACAATATAACTATCCAGAATATCAGGGGAACTACCCCATCACTGTGTCCCCTGATAGTATATACAACTTATCACGTGAATTTGGTACTGAATCGACGGGCCTTTCGCGCCAGTTTTCAAGAAAAAAATCATATAACAAAAACAGACTTCAATATTTCATTTTCCCCAAATTAAAATAACAAGGAAAGTTAACTTTGGATAAAAACAGTTACCTTGTTTAATTCTAGGACAGCAATATTTCAAAGAGTGTTCAAAGGGTGTACGTTTATATTTCATGTACAAACCAGAATTTCTGTTGCATGGAAAGACTTGACGATTTAAAGACTTTAACAGCGATAATATTGACCTTTTGTAGGCAGAAACAAATCGATGAAAAACTGATTGACATACTTTTCTGCAATCAAATTTTTTGAAAAAAAAGAAAATATTTACTATTGATGCACACATTAGTTGTGTAAAGCAATTTTCAGCTAAATCACGTCGTCCAATTTTAATATTTATAGGAAGTTGGAGTACTCGTTAGCAGGAAACTTACAATCCTTGTCAAAAAAGGATTGAGTCGAGCACACCCTTAACTCTGTACGACTCGATCCCACAACCCTCAGTGTTGACAGGAACGTGATCAACAGTAGTAAATGACAAACTACCTTAACCAATCGGCCACCCAAACAATTGTGAAAACACCACATACACATAACCGGGCCTCAGTGGCCAAGTGGTTAA
Organism: Limnoperna fortunei; assembly: GCA_944474755.1. Taxonomy (NCBI): domain Eukaryota; kingdom Metazoa; phylum Mollusca; class Bivalvia; order Mytilida; family Modiolidae; genus Limnoperna; species Limnoperna fortunei. The sequence continues at coordinate 77,202,384 of OX104116.1, forward strand.
GGTAGTTCGTTTACTGTTGATCACTTGGTTTGTCAACACTGAGATTGCGGGTTCGATTCTCACTGCAGGCTGGGTGTACTCGACTCCAATCTTAATTTGACAAATATTGACAGTTTTCCTACCGAAGGTCCGGGGTTTTCTCAGGGTACTCCGGCTTCCTCCTCCTATAAAAACTTGACGCCATGAAAGTGGCGTTAAACAATATTCAAACAAAGATACGCATAACCACATTACATATGAGTCAGTTATACAAAAAACAGGTAAGTGTAAGATGCAGAAAGCATTATAGACGTTTCTTAAATATATTTCTGAAATGGGTAAGAACCGAGTTGCAGTGAAAGGTAAAAACTATTTCAGCCTTAAAATTTACTGAATGCTTCCTGGCCGTTTACATGGAGTCACTTAAAGATCGCACTGCTTTGTTTCAAGGTAGACAGAATGTACACAGCTATCGGATGTATGACCATTGAGACACAAATGTCAAACAATTAACTTATAACGACCCTTTAAGAGTATTCCGCAAAAATATCAAATTTATGTAGATTATTACACACGATTTTAATCAGGTCTCATATTATTCCGAGACGACACGACATCCGAGACCTTAAATGTGCCAAGAAATGATATGAAAACCGCTTTGTCATTATATTTTTATCATACATTTTCATACAATACCTTCTATTTTATTAGAACGAATAATCGTACCCTCGCTTTTTTTGGCGAGGGTACGAATAAAGTCCCATTACTCGTAATGTAGCAGAGCGGAAATGAATCACTCCCGGCACTTTTATGTCCAAAAGAAGTTGCATATACAATCAGACAAGGTCGATCTTGATACCGGTATCTTTCGACAGTGTCACCATTTTTTTATCGGTTTCGTATTTAAAATCGATCATTATTGATACGTGATTGTTATTACCGTTTTTAGTAACCCGCTGTGCGTTGTGTATTAATTGACATTCGTGTCTCCTTTTGAATACGTTTACTACACGAAAAACACTGAGAAACCCGAAATTGAATGGCGTGTTGCATCTTGGGTAATACATGTGTATTCTAACTACGGAATGGTTGTTATAGTATGCAAATTAGAAAGTTTATAATAAAATTAGGTCACATTATCCATATACGGAATAATTATCAACATAGCATTTTCCACGTGCATCTACAAAGACGAAAAAAGAAATTTCTTCAATAAAGATCGTTTCCCATTAGTTTCGCAATGTCTAAAGCTTTAATAACGTAAAGAAGATTAATATGATGTTTGAATTTTGTATAAATAGACCGAAATTAGGATTTTTTATTTGCTACATTACGAGCAATAGGTCTGAATTCGGTCGTTAATCCGACAAATCACAAAACTAACGTCGGATTATAACGGCAGTAAAATTGGCCTATGTTATATGTTACTGCACATGTATATATGCATTTTTTTATTTTTTTTTTAAAATAAAAGGTCATTTAATGTAAACTCTTTAAGACATACATATGTCTGATTAACTGTTTCCTATTATCCAGTCTAGTTTTGGTTATGTTATGATGCCACCTGTAATAAATATACAGTGTTCGTACATTGCCAGAAAACCGTAAACCAGAACAGAATATTAAATATCGCTAGATGTATGGACAAGCGTACTAGAAGCTGACGTCATTATTTACAAATAAAGTTTTGTTTTATTCGTAGGGTCGTATTTGTATAGTTGAAGCGGTAGTTGCAGAATAAAGTATCAATTATTGTTTAGTTTACATGAACATAGTTTTTTGGTTTGATTGTCATATTTGTTTGTTTGGGTTATTTCCTATAATAAAGTATCAGATTCGTGTTGATCTCTTTTCCTATTTCTAACTGATGGAAAAAAATCTGTCAAGTTCCAAAGGTTCAATGTTTTCTTTTTCACCGACAATTAACAATCTATACAATATTTTGTGTTTATATTTTTCATTTCATCAACAAACGTGTCAATATCCTATACTTATACGGTAGGATAGCCATAGTATGTATACCAACAGACGTCACAGAAAGTAATTATCGTCACGCTCAACAGGTACTCGCGAGGTCTTGATATGAATTTCAGTTCCTCTGACAAAATATGACTAGGACCTAGACAAAATCATCCGTACCAAAAATAATGTATGGTAAATCTTATTGAGAGTGTTCTGTGCACCCGAACAAATATACGACCAGAGAATCCGTTCTAAAGAGCCAATATATGACTTTTGCATCTATAGTATCTCGAGTACCTTTACTTATACATAAATTATACACAGAGTTTTACGAGCACCTGAGCCGATATATGACGATCTATGATCCAATGTTCTACTTTATCAGTAGTATCCTAGACATACCTGTGCATCAGAGCTAATTATTATGACTAATACAAATTAATAGTATCGTGAGAAATGTGAGATTTCACCATAACAAGTGTGCGTGCTAGCTATAGGAGAATACAAGACTATCGGATCACTTATAATCACGTCTACTTGAGCAAATATATCGTTACTACATCAATAGTATTCCATACACCTTGTCAATATAAGAATGCTGGGCCATCCATCCCATGCATGTGACACAATGTATTAGTGTCCCACAAGCATCATTCCGTGCACCTATATTTGATTGCCGGACCAGCATCATCACCTGAGTAAAATATTTAACAATCTTACCTGCTGCAGCTGAGTCGTATGACTGTCCTATATCTGTAAAACCCATACAAATCTTTGTTGTTTGTTGTTTTAATTTTATCATCAGGTTCAGTTGATAGGCTTAAGTGTATTGATTGTTTATTACCGAACCTTGTTGTGGCGTGATGTTCGCCATATTGCTTTTTCTGTGTTTTGATAGTTGAATTTCTGCGACAATCAGTTTGTTGTTATCTGATACACAACCTAAAAACAGATTATTATAGTTTTTTTTCTAGATGTGTAAATTGATCCTTAGCCTGAAATGAGTTTTGATGGCTGATTACATGTTTTGTTGTCTGAATTTGGTTTAACGCCACTTTCACTCTATCAGCTATATCATGGCGCCTAATTTCGGTATTGTAAACCGGAGTACCCTGTAAAAACCACCGACTATCGACAGGAAAACTGCAATTCTTGTCAATTAAGACTATAGTCGAGCACAACCTGCTCGCAGAATTACATAATTACATAATAATCGAGGCCCTCGTGATTAATTGTTACATGTTTTATAATTTTAAATGTGTGAATCTAAAATTTTTACTCTACTCGAGTGTCAATAGTACAAACTACAGCGGAGTAAAAGGGGATAGGTCCTGAACAACTAGGTTATGTTCACTTTAAAAAATTCTATATAAAAATAGCTTGATCATAAACTTGTTGTCTATATTACTATCTTTTTAGTCTTTCTTATTGCATGGTAGAACGTTTTTATTTTAAACTGGGTTCAATAAATGTTCTATAGTTCCTGTTTTAACTACATGATTTTTTCGACCTTTGAAATTGTTTTCTTTAAACGAGTTATAGAGACATCTGTCATAGATATTGGGATATAACATAAATATATCACTTTACATCTTCACTTTCCGGTTATTCCAGTTATGTTTGCCTTCTGACATTTTTATCTCGTGGCCGTGAGTTTTTTTATTTCCTTCATCAACCACTAGACAGTACAATCTAAACTGATGTGTTTGCAGGTGTAGATTTTTTTATTCAGAAGAGGCAAAGTATATTTTTTCAATCTGTTTTATTTACAAATTTTTATTGCAAATATGTGTAAATATATACATGATTACACGCTAGGTCGTATTTGGAAAAGTTACATTCTGTTCTTAGCATTTTTTGGTAAGGGCACGTGGGTGGGCACGTGGGTAAGGGAATTCATAGGCTAACCAATTATCTTTTTCGATTAAGACGACCGCGCTATATTGGACTGGTCACGTACGTGACATACACCGGTCAACTAAATCTTGTTTTCAATACGGATATCAGTGTCTCATTCGCGTTTGGAAAGAAATGCACGAATGCATTTTGGGTGAAAAGAACCAATTTTCATGAACCGAACAGAGCAATCTTAATAATATTTTAAATTGATACATCTAAGCAAGCACGAATAAAGAAGATGTAAAATAGCGAATAAATCAAAATCTTATAGTATATTTAACAAACTGACCTTATATTCTTTCTAAATTATAAGATATGACGTGAAGGTTCCCCGTGTACACAATGTTATTTACAGTTTGTCCACATTGTTTGTTTTCTAGAAACCCGGCGAGGAACTATAAACGGCCACTGTACCAATTATTCAGAAACTTAAAAAAAAGCTTCGACGATATAGAATAGTCGAAATGTTACTTGCTTACACTTTACAACAGGTATTTTTTTCTGCATAAATAATCGGTCGCATACGTTGATTCGTTATTGAGCAGTTGTTGTTTTTTGATCGCTGTTAATATATATGTGTCTGGAGTGTTCTTGTGTTGTACTGTGTTATAAGCATGTGAGTAGGTGTTGGTTTTTCGGCCTGTCTGGTCTGTATTGTTTGAACATTAGATCCATTATCTAGTTCAACACAACCACACAACGCTTTATATGACTGTTTCTAGACTATAATTATGCCGTCGTTTTTTCCTTTTGTTATTTGTTCGTCATTTATATTAGTGATAATTCTAATTGTGAGGTTTTGCGTTTGGTTTTTTAACAGTGTATACACAAATAGGTTGTGTTTATTTTACTGGAATAAAACTAATCTTGTGTAAACAATTTGAAAGGTAAATCCAGTGTATCCTCTAGAATTTATATACTACAGGTTTACTCGCGTGGGTTGACTGCATCTCTGACTTTAGATGAAATTAATGAGTCTGAATGCTGTCACTTCTAAAAAACTTCGTAATTGTTGAACATGCATTTTCATTTCGAATCATGAATAAAATATCAAACTATATTTCTTAGGTGGACATATATGATATTTAGTAATAAGTTAAACGAAAGAAAAGTGACAGTTAAGCTACAAACATTACTTTGATACAGTCTAAATGGTCTGTTTAGTTGGGCAGGTGGTATACGTTATGAAATGCCCTGTAATAGCATAGAAATTTAGTATTTTATTGTGATCTGAGTTGTCATGACAATTGGTTTTCTCTTACAAAACTCGTTGTATTAAGTGGTATAAGAAACTTTCTCTGAAAATAATTTTGTCAATGAATTGTCTTTAAACTTGCCATAAAGTTAGTTGTTTATACAAGGAATTATAATTCAAAATAAAAAGTAGGGGTTTCAGAGCTTATTTTCGAGTGTTTGAGCACCGAAATTTCGAATTTTCTAACAAATTATACAGAGAAGAGAATTAAAAAAAAAACATTTAAAAAATAGATATTAATAAAAATTATATCTAATGACATTTTCTGCAATTTTGATTACAGTGTCAAGCAATTGGTATACATTTTAGTGATAGAAAGAAAAATATGGGTTTTTAGTTAAATGTTAGTCTATTGAGAATTACTATAAATTGGCAGTTTATTGTCAAAAATACCTCCCTTGTTACAAAAATTCATTTTCTTTAGTTTTGCCTACACCAAACTCGTTTATGCAAAAACTTTACATTTCAACCATTGATAAATTGAAGTAATACTATAGGTAGAAGACTTTCATTATTATATTTAATTTGATGGAAATTAAGAGTTTTTAATGGAGGAAATTGTTATTAAATTTACCATATATGTGAAATCTATGTTGAGATTTTCACTAATAGGGTCCTGCTTCCCTTAAAACAATGATGTCAATGTACATGTATCAATTATATTATATATGTAACGGTTGTATTCGCATAAGTAATATATAATTTATCTATTAGACTCGTTACAATAAATTAACATTTCTGTTTTATTGTGTTATCGTTGGGTACTGCGAGTTTCCAGTAGTCGATTTCACAAAAATCGTAAGTGTAAAATGTATCGTAAGTGCTGACGTCACAATGGATTTCCCTCAAGTTGATCTTCCAACACTTACAATGATTTTACACTTACGAATTTTTGTGAAATCGACTCCAGATCTATAGAGCAGCATTCCCATGTGGTAGATAGGAGGTACCATTTCATTTGAGGGTTGTGAGGGTACAACACAGCCGGCCAGGGCTACCCTGGGTGACGTATTTGGATAGTGTCACGTTTTTTGCATAATAAAGATCCGCACTGAAAATATCGCATTTAAACTGCTAAAGAAGCTAAATTCTCTAACCTTACACAACTCTCTATACTTTTCAGGTGGCTTAAAAAATTCGATGCATGCAATCGGCAACTTATGTATTGTTTGTTCTTGTAAACTGGTTTACAATTTAGCTGAAATACTTCTCGCCAGATGTTAAGCATCCAACTTCCAAAATCAATCAATCAATCAACTTACCTTTTGCATACTAATGCATTTAAATATCACGTCATACAGACATCTATTCTGTTTATCCGTTTTAGAAAATGGAATATTATAAATATAGCATGAACACAACAGTTTCTGTTGATTTAGAACCACCCATTAACCGCTTCCTTTGTTTTTATATCAGCATTATAGATTATTATGTTTTATTGTCGTGTATGTACAATTTCACAATCAATGAGTAATGGAAACTTATAATAAATCTTAATTTTACCCGAATATAAAATCAGTATTGTGTGGCAGCACTGTTCTACTTCGTATTTTGCACGGTATTTTGTTATTGTGGTAATTTGTGTGATCTTGTCAATGACCTCTATGGCAATAAAACTGTTATCAAGTGATGAGATGTAATTTATGTAATGGGAATTTTATCAAAGGTGGATTAGACAGAATTACTTTTATTACAGAGAACATTATGACGTTAAAACCTTTTATTTTAATTTTTGATTCTGTAAAAGTAATCTCCAGTCATTAAAAGTACGTGACAAGTACTTTATCAATTTAATGAGAAAATGCTGTGTTAGACCAAGAAAACATTTTCTTATCATGGCAAAATACACTGCTCACATATGTAGTCTTTGTTTAATCCGGAAGCTCTCTCTGATTTTAACATGCTAGCTCATTTATTTTAGAGTCCACAAAAAATCTACTCTGATGGAACTGATTTCTTTCACAACCTGCATTAGGATTGAATCCGTCCATAAACACGCTTCAATAACTTTTCGTTAATTAACTTTAAATTCAATTAATTGTCAGAGGTCGCAAGAGAAGTTATCACAGATAATATCTGAATAAATACAAAAAACTTATGTATAAAGTTAAAAGAAAAACTGATGTTCGTTCAAAACGCTAGAACGATTTACGATGGTTCAAGTTTATGAAGTGTGCCATTTAATCATGTTATCTTTTTATAGCATGAACCATTTTCTTCCATCTTTTATTCCATAATTAGTCAAGATAAGCAAAAACAAAATTATTTGTAGTTTCAAAAACAATAGACAAAAATATTTACACTCCTAAGCTATGGACAGGAAGTATTACACATTGTTTTGATGTTTTTAACATGACGTACAATAATAAAAGCACACGATTCAAAGACTCAGTTAAAACATATAAAATTAAAATGTTATGTAACAATGGACGATAAAATTTAGCCTGTAGTGCGCAAATAGTCATCATGACAGTATAGATCAATGTTGTTCCTACTGGATGTTGAAGGATTCAATTGCAGATTTATTCATGTCATATTCCTTTTGAAGTATGCCATTAAAATTCCTTAATCTATAACGCTGTTAAAAAAAGAAAAAATGTCAAAATCCTAAACTTTTATGTTTATCTTTTTGTTAGGTTTTTATAAAATTAAAAAATTAAAATGCCAGATAATATCACAGCACAATTGTAAAAATCCTAATAAATAAGAAAAACACAAACACCATGAAGAGCAATTACAAGGACTTATCTATGTTTAAACATAGAAGTTTGTCTGTCGTTTTACTGATCTGTCTTACTGATACGACGGCAAGAGGGCTGTGTGCCGGAATTCCAACATTTTGAAAGATCAAGAACATTGTAGGCGCTCATTAGTGAGGATTAAGGGGTCCCCCATACAGGGTAATTAATTGACTGTAAAATATTCGGGTGACTGTGCTGAACTTTTTCTTTTTAGTTTACCATGCCATGCTTCCAGGTGGTTGGTGGTGCGGGGTCCTTCTGTATTGAATAGAGTGCGGTCGCTATCAATCCATTTGGTAACAATATAATCTGTGAAAGTTGTAGTGTCGATGGGCAAGTCTGTGTCTTCTAAGTCTTCTAGTGCGTGGAACCAGACATCTTCTACGTGTTGGGCTGGAACAAGTGGGAGTGCTGCTGTGCGTCTCACTAACTGTCGTATGTCGTCATTGTCCTTGTAGTGGATCTGTAAACCTGTTGACATCTCTTCTTGGTAAATAGCTGGTATTGGTCTTACTTCTTCCTGGCATTTTGTCGATATAAAGTGCATTATGTCTTTGGCTACAATTATGTTTGCTTGGTCTGCAGGGTGAAAGTGTTATTGCTGTCCTAGTGCCGTAATAGTGTCATTCTTAGCGTTGATAGTCGATGGGCATGCTGGTATAGTACGCTTTCAGTACGTTCTTTCACCACGAGAAGTCTTTACCCGGAAAAGATAATCATTGAAGGCTAAATTGTTGCCTACTAGCCTGGTGCGTATGTACTTAAAGTTCAACTGTGCCATAGCCATGATTTACTTTGAATGATGCTAAAAGTATTCAGTGGGGGTAGTAATTAAAACATAATATTAAAATCAATTTGTTAATTTTCACGTTTTTAACAAATTTAACTTAGATGCTTAAAATATTAATTAATTAATTTATTTATTATTCATTTTTACATTAATAACATAATAATAATAAGTTCTAAAAAAATGTAATTTTAAAATTAACCTTTTTCTGTAAAAAGGTTATTTTACCTATGATTATACACCCCTTGTTGTACCCATTTGTAACCACTGAAACAAAACAACTTAATTATGTGATTTTTCAAATGTTGGCATTCCGGGAACATCCCCGGCAAAATAGTTGTATCCTGCTACAAATATCATTTTTTGGAATGGTGGTTGTGTAGCTACAATAATGTAGCTCCTTTTTTTCTTTTTTTATAGACGGAGCTACAAAGAGGTCCCATTACTAGTAATGGAGCAAAACACTCTTGGGATTTATACATATTTTCCGCTAATATGGAGTAGGCATTTCCAAAATGCGAGCACAAACAATATAGTATTTATTATCAATGTATGATGTGCATTTCATAATTGACGTTACTTCCGAACACCCTAAATGTGCCTCTAAATTCCAGTGGTCACGTGACGTCTTTCTTTGTCATGGTGACGTCACATGAAATGTAATTTGATTGTCAGTTTTTTAAGATCGATTTAGAGATTGCAACAACAAAAAATTATTTTTGTTGTTATTTTTAAATATAACATTAACTTTTTATCGTTGTCAAATTTATTTTTAAGTCTTTCTTTAAAATTAAATTTAGTGCTTCTTCATTCACTTTGTTCCAGTTTTTTGACGATATCAACTTCCGGACGAAAACAACAGCATTAAGCATATTTTGATCACGTGATTTCATTTTGATCACGTGACACGTAATTGCCGTAGAGCTCACTGCTCTTTGCGGGCAGCGAAGCTGCTCCGCTGCGAGCTATGCTCGCTATTATACCTTTATTTTTGTTTAATTTATATTTTTCTATCTCCGCCGTTCAGCTGACATTTTAACACTTTTTCGTAATCATGGCATTGTTGACAAAATTGAAATGGTGGAGTGTAGAATTGTAGAATTATATCTGTAAAAAATTGACCCCAGCTAGTTTAGTTTAAACATATTTTATTGTCAAAAATAACCAATAGGATTGAACACAAGTTATTACAACTTATGAAGTTCTCTCCGTTCAATAATCTTACAAAATAATTCACAAGATGACAACAAGGAAATAACTACACAATTTTAAGTACATACAGAAAAAATACATGACACATAACAAAATATACAAAGCAATACATTATAAACAATGCAAGAAAGTCAACCATAATAATAAGGGGGGAGGGGGTCGAGCTATGCAGACAATCTTTTAGAATGGTAAATGTAACTGTGTACATGTCTAAAAATTATAGTGTTCACTTCGTTACTAAGGCTATCAGACCACAGCTAATGCAATAAATCCGAAAACACTTTGATCCGGATAACAATTTTTACCAAATCGATTAAGAAATTATGCACTTACGGAATTCAATAAGTATTGGGACCTCTTTGTAGCTCCGGCCATTAAAAAGGATCTACATCATTGTAGCTAGTGGTTATGATGAACCTTTTCGTTCTGTTACGGCTTGAAAACGAAAATGAATCGATAATAATTATAAATTTATCTAATTCTCATTGTATTTGCAAATGCATTTCAAACTAGAACTAAATAAACGGAAACCTTTTAAAATACTTTTTGTTTAATTCAAATATTCACAAAATGTGTAGAGACGTTACGCATGAAATTGGTGACACCCAAGAAAATGCATTCTACTAACCACAAAAAAACAGGTCACCTTTTCATTGTTGTACACTAAAAACCTATAAATCATATATCAAAATAAAGAAAAATATACACCGATTCATTATATAATGTTGTATTATATCTAAATTATAAGTGTAAAACAGTAGAATCGACTAATATTTAAAAATAACGCCATTTTTTATGCGTCCCGCGTTACAAAATATTGTCGGATCTAATGGAAATTGTTCCGTAAATTTGTGTTTTTTTCACCAAAAGTCACCATTTTCAGGCAGTGCAACGTCAGATGCCGTTGCATTATGACGTCAAAATATTTAAACAAAACGGGTACAAACAACATAGCTATCGAAGTGGGAACAGAACCGCTCAAAGTGTCCCGTAGGACGAGGAACGTTGTATTTCATTTTTCGGCCTTTTGTACTAAGATCAGTTTACCGGTAAGTCAATCAATATTAGTATCAATATATAGTACAATTACTTGGCTTTTTCGCCATATTTTGTTTTTCTTTGGTTTTCACAACAGTTTATTTTGGACGCATATTTTTTTATGTCCAAGTATGTGTCACAAATACATTTTAAGAACTTCTTCTGATACGATTCCGTCAAACAAATACAGAAATTGTTTATTTGATTGTGAAAAATTTTTTGTCTGATAACTAAAAATAAAAATACAAATTGATTTGCGCATTTTGACACTCTAGTTTTAAAAATGCGTCAAGGTTTGCGAAAATGTCATACAAAAACGCAAGTCCAAACTTATGTCACAAAGTCACAAACGACCGTTCCAAACGTTCAAGACGTTGCGTTTCAAGTTATAGTCGAAAATAAAATTAGAGAATAGTCTGTTTGATTTAGTTGTATAGTGCTAACTTGCATTTTCATTGTTAGGAATATTAATATTGTTCGAACAATTGTAGAACATATTCTTTTTATTCCCCGCCTGCGAAAGTAGAGGGACAAATAGTGTTCGGGTCTGTTCGTCCGTTCGTCCGTCCGTCCATCCCAAATATAAAGGCGGGGCACTGTCTGTTTGACACATTTTTTTTGTTTTTTTTTTTAATATTTTAGAACTTGTATCTTTTATTTATTTTTTTTTTGCAGTACTGTTACATGAAATGTCTAGAGAAAAACTACACTTGTTGAAACAACAAAAGCATCTGAAACGTCGAGAACAAAGGCTAAAATCGTATTACAAAAATAGAACTCTGAAGGACAGAGAATATTCTGTTTCAAGTGATGCAGTGCGCCAAAGGCTTCATCGGGAGAAAGTAAAGAAAGAACAAGAGCGACGAGAAAAAGAAGCAGAGAGGAAACGTAAATATAGAAAAAGAAAACGCGAAAACGATGCCGATAACCACCGTAGGAATGATGATTTTAGTATGGAAAATACTTTTGAAAATAGAACAGAAAAGCACCGGGCTTTAAAGAAATTAAAATTGGCTCTACCCGCAAGTCCATCAAAACGAGTGACTACTATGTTCGCGTATCTGCAAAATTCTAACTCACCGACCGTCAGAAAACTACAATCTCCTGAACTTATTTCATCGCCAGAGGAAATAGAAGAACACAAAACAGTCAAAGCACTGACGGAAGATATAAAAACAGTTATAGATAATTGTAAAAACAAAAGATCGGGCGATTCCTTTAAAAACTATGAACCTTATAATATCATCAGTAAGCGGTGAAAAGATCAGAGACAATAAATGTAGAAAAAAAACTCGCAAGAAAACTAGGATTACCTGTCAGAAGAGTAAGTCGCGGTCATGCTATAAGGACAAGTATACTTAAATCTGAAAAATCGTGCTGGATTTACACCACTAGGAAAACCAGATCTGATGCCCTTAAACCAGAGACAAAGAAAATCATGTACGAGTTCTGGCTTAAACCTGGAATATCTAGACCCACTGGTAACAAAGCAGACATAAAAAGAGTCCGCATCGGTCCCAAAACGTATTCAAGCCATATGACTCACATTCTGGAGGAAACGCAGACTGATGTTTATTTAGACTTTATCAGAGACAATCCATCTATTCAAGTCTCACAAAGAATGTTTGAAAAATGTAAACCATATTTCGTTCGCTCAGTTCGACAAAAAGATAGACAAACGTGCTGTTGTAAATATCATGCTGAATTTAAAACCGTGTTCAAATCTTGCATGGAATTCCGGAGAAAACTTTTAAGAGAAAATGATTTTTCGACACAATCAAATCGTCTTCCTGTATATGATTCCATTTCGGATATTGTCAGTGATACGTTATGTGAAAAAGATGATGGTTTCCATAACTTAGAATGTCTTAAGAGAAACTGTTCGAATTGTGGGGTCGAGAAGTTAAAATTTATGCCAGAAGAAGTAAATGTATCGGATGATGCGCAATTGATCAAATGGGAAAAATTTGAAAATGTTACCGTAAATGTGAAAGGCTACAAGACAATAAAGAAACTTATGCTTGTTAAAAAAGAAACTAAAGTCGGTGAGCTTTTTGCATATTTAAGGAAACTACTTGAAACGTTTCCATTGCATCAACATAGAGCTACATGGCAAAACGAACAATTTCAGAATCTTGTTAGAAATCTCCCAGAAAGGCAGTGTGTTCTAGTACACGACTTTAGTGAAAACTATAGGTGTTCTGAGCGTACCGAGATACAAAGTGCCTATTTTCAAAAAACTGAAGTTTCGGTCCATGTTACTATCATACATAGACATGCACTATTAGAATACGATGGCATTGATAGCTCGGAAGACTTCCCGGAAATAATCACAGAACTGTTTTTTGTTATTAGTCCGGATTTAGTTCACGATCAATATTTTGTTCATCAAGTTCGAAACTATATAGCGGAATATCTACAGTCCATTTCATATTCAGTAAATGAGATACACGAGTTTACTGACGGATGCGCAGCCCAGTATAAGAGCAGGCATTGTTTTGGAGACATTAGTACTGCATTTGATGACTTTAGTTCCCAACATTTTACACGAAATTTCTTCGAAACTTCACATGCAAAAGGTAATCATAATTAATTATTAATTTAGAATTAATTAATTTTCTTCGTATGTGTTGGTTTGAACTAACATTTTTAAACGAAAGCAATGAACTTAAAGAAAGAGTTGTATCGCATTTTTGTAGTTATTTATTATTCATTTATTTTCTGTATATTTGAACACGTATTTCATACTAGTATATTATTGTTTTGGTTTTATGGTTTGAATTAAAATCAAAAACATACTGCCCTAAGATAAAGGTGTATATTGTAGATTATCACAAGAGAGAAAAAATATGCACCCGAGACGTGGTCGAGGGTGCTAAATTTTTTCGAGGATAGTCTTCATAATACCCCAATCAAAAAGGGCGGAATGATTTTTATTATGCTTGGATTTTTTTTTTTATAAATAATAAAATTGATAAATCTTTTACCAATATATTGGTTGTTAAATTAATTCTTGACAATAAATGCTGCTTCTGAGCTTATCCGGAACAATTCGGTGACAGTCGCGAATTCCAGATCAGGTGTTAATTTTTGCATTTTGAACACCCATTGCGAAAACACATGCTGATGATTGAGGGCTAATAAAAATCAACTGAATTAACATAGCCTTGTAGCCATTAAAACTACCGTGCATTTTTGCATGAAGTATAATAAAGAACTTTTATATAGCTTCTGTATATTATACTTTTCCATATTAATACCCTTATTGTGTTTTAATTGCAGGGCCACAAGATGCTGCCGGGGGGATTATAAAAAGACAGGCCGATAATGCAATCTTACGAGGACAGGCTCAAATTAGATCAGCAAAAGATCTTTATGATTTTGCTAGCGCAAACCTTACGGAACCTAGATCATTCTGCAAAAGAAGAATATTTAAATATAAAGAAACAATACCGCGAAACAATAATTTGTCTTTAAGCCGGTCCCAAGTATTCGATCAGTTCACCAAGTAAGGTCAGGCCGACAGACAAACAGAGGTTTAATAACAATGAGTGAACTGTCTTGTTATTGCTTGAACTGCAATTATCATATGTATGACCAGTGCTGCAACGTAAAAAAAACCGGTGGTTATACGGAATGGAAAATGAGTGAAGAGAACATTAACGAACAACACGAAGACGAAGAAAATGAACAAAATTCTTTGCAAGAATTAGTATCGGCTGGCCAAGTGGTTGCGCTGTTCACCGACGATGCAAATGAGGAATACTATTTACTAAGAGTAGAAAAAGGTTTGGAAATTCTACAAGTTGATACGACAGATAGTTGGGGCGCTTCATTCTCTGCAGGAACACAAGTTTTTCGTGGATTATACTATGAAAAGTCAAACACACAATTTAAATACCGCTTACTTAAAAGAAAAGCGATCGTGCCCGCTGCTTCAATTATTTACATTTGTTCTGAATTAGCTTCAAACAATGTTATAAGCATCACAGAGGAAATGCATCTTAATGTTTTAGAATGTTTAAATGAAATTAATTTTTAAAACTTGTGTATCATTCTTTTTTCTTTTTTTTTATAAATGAAGCAAATCCCATTCCCATCTAAAAAAAATGCACACACACACACACACACACTGAAAAAATAAACAACTTTAAAATTTCACGATTATGAATCGAAGATGACTCATCAAAGGCGCTCAAATTCCGAAAATGGTTTCTAAAAGAAAAGAAAAAAAACTTCCACGAATTTAAATTAGAGACCAAGACTCGCCAAAAGCGCTATAAATTTAAAAAAAAATGTTAGAATACAAAAAAAGCAATAAATTAAAAAAAAAAACCAAACAAACAAACAAAAAAACACAAAAACAAAAACAACAAAACAATAAAAAATCCCGAACACACATCAAGCGACAAAAACGTCGTCGCAAACTGGCATTTTGACGACAATTTTCTGTAACGTTAGGTATCACCAATTTCATGCGTAACGTCATAGTAATTCAAGTTTATTTTAATGAATATAACAAATAAAATATAAAACCAGAAATGAAAAAATAATTTCATTAGTGTCGATATATACTATTTATTATATATTGAATTTTTACATTTGATTTCTGTTGGTTAAGACCAACCAAAACTTCCGTCTCCGCGAAATGCAAGTTTTACAGGCCGTCTTAAACAGTAACCCGAAGCTGCAGGTTTGAGTCTACTTCGTAATGTTCTCGATTGCAGCACACGGTTAGGAAACCATTTTGTAACTATTAATACGGGTTGCGCCTGCAAATTCGGCCAAGAGCGCTATCTTCAAGGCTAGATGTTACTGGGGTCTTTCCGATCTTGGATGGTTCTTATCAGAATGTATCGGTTAATGTTTACTAACGATTTGGCTAAACGACAAGACGACCAGTTTGTATGAGAGACATTCCTGAAGTGGTTGAGGTATAGTTTATTATTGATCACGTGGTCTCTCAATACTATAAGGTTGCGGATTTGAGTTGTGCACTCGACCTGGGGTTTCTTCGGCTTCCTCTCCCAATAAAAGCTGGACGCGTCGGTATAGCTGAACAATTGCTGAAATGGCGTTAAAACACCGTTCAAACACACAAACATTCCTGCATCTCCAAGTATTTTCCCATCGAACATCATTTGACAGCTGGCGCGGATCTATTTGCAATGTTAGAACTTGAATGAGACAAATCAGCTGCTTACACAGAGCATAAAAAGTGTAACGTATCTAAACGTAAATTTTCAAATTCTTCGAGTGAAAATTGTGCACGTGCCTGTGATGAAATGATAAAGCAGATGATAAACAATTTTACAACATATCAAATAATCAATAAAAGTGTATACTTTCCTTTAGAGTTCATCTTGCATGAAAATTATGCCTTTTCTTTCATTTTATATTTTGGTGTTACAATACTGGTTTTCAGCTGCATAGGCCACACCAATTTAATTTCTTGTTCTTCGGATTTTTGTCATTTTAAAACAGGGCGAGCGAGCGAAATAATAATTTTAATATTATTATTTGGATTTTCAAAAAATCATAGGCGAACAGAAAAATTTGAGGCGAGCGATAACTTTTTTTAAATTTTTTTCAAAATAAGAAAATGTACTTTCATCAAAGTATATATTCGCAAAATTCAGTTTCATTGTGATTTTCTTTCAGAATTGGGCATACTATGCTTACCTGAAGTTTACCAAAGCATTTAAATGAATAAATGAGTTATATTTTGTAATTATGGGTTCATCATTCAAACTATGTACAATCAATTGCACCTTTTTAGCAATCCTGTATGGTAGGTTATATACAACATTCTACATATATGACTTTCAAAGCATTAGAGACAGCTGGAAGCAAAAGAATGCCCGTCACATCTTCATTTGCAAAAATATATTTTTAGACCTTATTTAAAATGCACAACTGACTACACTGTACATCATTTATTGATGAAGAATTCTAGAGGAATGAATTTAAAAATGTCATAAAATAAGTTATATCCCATTCATTGTGTTTGCTGTAATATTCCCATTTAGTGAGACTTTCCCTTCTGATCGAACAACCAAAGACAATCCAAAATTATAGATACATGGTGTCCAATGCAAGCCATTAGAAAACAGAGATATATATGAAAAATGACAATAAGACAACAACCAGATCAAACAGTTATATGCTGACTCTAAATAAAAATTACTTTAACTTTTCCACTAATAACACTGAACAACCATTACCAGTCATTTCATTTTCTTTTTTGGACATATCACAACCCTTGCAACAATGTCAACAAATTTAATAAGCATTGTAGTTTCTGTGGTCATTTTCTTTTATCTTGGTGGAGATAAACAGAAATCGAATGTGCTTCATTACGTATACTGAGGCTTAAAGTTCACCATGCTGTTGCAACCAAAAGTTTTAAAGTGTCAATCGAATTAAGTATTTTGGTAATCCATCTGGCAATCCTGCTCCAACATCCTATCTACTATAAATACAAATATTACTCACGAACTTTTATTTCATGTCTTTTATTTAAATGTTCCTGTATCCTCGTTTTACGTTTATTATGTCGGCGCTAAGGTCGAAATGTTTGATTTTGACACATCTTTGAAAAAGCTGTGCCAACGCACCACCACTAAATAAATCGCCATGTTTTGGACAACCATGACTCCCTTTATGACAAATATCCACACTACTAAAACGGTATGATTGTTCTTTCCTTTTCCTTTTTCAAAATACATCACTATTTTTGATTGTTATGCAATAAAACGGCAGTTACATTAAGCGTTCGCAAGATTACGATTTCAAAGTAAAAAAAAATTCCGGATGACTTTCCTGGAGCGGGGAGCGGAAATTTTTTTTTAATATTATTTTTTCGATTTCGATAAATTATGTGCGGTCGGTCCGTAGAACAAGAAATTTATTTGGTGTGGCCTTATTATATAAACCTCGATAGGTTCTAAAACTTTCAAGCGTCCCCAGTCCTTAATATTATAATTGCCCAATGAATGTGAGGAAAAATAACATAACTGACTCAGAAAACTTTTTATTACTGTGTCGGTAACCTAGCAAAATACTTAATTTGCTGACCTTGAAACGTTTATTGAACGCCAATATGTTGTAATCATTTCCAATGAAAAATTACTGTATTTTCATATAGTACAACAATAACGGTCTTTTTGTACCGATTACTATAATTTACTATCAATAAAGGGAATTTGGGTGGGCTTAACTTAATTATCAAGGATTGCCAGTTTTAGTGACGAACCTCAAGGGTTTTAAACAATGGGTAAACTCACTGTTGAGGAACGAGATCACTAGAGACTTGTAAATTTCAATTCTGAATAAAATACTTTTAAAATCAATCATTTTAAAAAACCCATAAAATATACAACATTTTTATGAACAAGGATAACACATATTTTTAATCTAGAATTCCTTATTGTACTGACAACATATTTCCCTTTATAAGTACGCTGTCAAACGGAGGATTACGCAATCCGTAGGCTGAACAAACGACGGCTTAAACACTGTCTCTGTAGATTAAAACAACAATCATGTTGATGTTTATCATTTCGATTTTCATAAAAACAAATTGAGCATTTTACTTTAAATTATATAAACCTAAATTGACTTGACATTTCAAACCTACTTATGACGGGTACATTTATTAATATAGGATTAAACAATGTTTTTCTAGAATTTATCGATGTGTAAAATCGGACCTTTATGTTAAGTTTGTGAGTGACTTGTCCGATTGTACATATAGATAAATTCTGGAAAAATAATGTTTTGTCCTTTTAATTCCAATCATCCTCACAAGTCAGGGTTTCTGTGTCCACATGTGTCAACGAAACCCTGACAAACTTAGTTAGGAAAATCCCGGGCTAGACTGACATTTTTATATGACGTCATACTTTTAAAATATCAACTAATGAAATTGCTTGAAAGAATAAAGTGTTTGGCAGAAGTAATTCTTACTCATTCTTGAGTGGGAAGAAAACGTAACGCAACTAATAGATAACGCGGCAATAACTAACTATTAACACTACTGTACAAGATGCATCGATTTTCACATGGTCAATGCAACACATCTGTTTGGTTTATTTGCAATCGACATCGGGATATCCCCTAAACAAGTCGTGAATGAAAACGAGCTTTTGATTGGCTACATTCAGGTATAATGTAGCCAATCAAAATAGTGACTTCTAGACCAGGAATTTACTAGCGAAGTGTGTCAGGGTTTCGTGGACACATGTGGACACAGAACCAATGATTTGTGAGGATGAATTCCAATCAGATACACATTAATTGATGAATTAACATATCGATATAATCTATCAAAATTTTAAGTAAGGTCTGTGAGTGAATTCTGGAGTGAAACACAAGAAGCTGTAGATATTAAACAACAAATCAAAACACAGGTGGAATATATTATTATGCTAATCAGATTTAAATTATAAGGAAATATTATAGCGGTATGCATTAAAACTCCCGCATTTTATCTTTCAATAAACTTTATATCCTCCATGCGAAAATACTCAACTAATGTAACGTAATATTTATCGGATACTCCGGCTTCATACACAACAATTAACTGAGTGCTACATATAATATCGCTAAAAATTGACGAAAAAAACCCCGAAAGATGAATATATTTGATTACTATTTATAGATTATCTACAATAATTTATAACGCACTTTTATTTAATTAGACTGATTGAAAATTGTTATTGTTTGTTTCATTAAGAAATTATTATCTTGACGAAATATGTTTTATTCAAATATTAAGTCGCATATTTTCCATGGAAGACGACTGATTTTGATGTTCTGTTATGTTTAAAAAAATGTTCATTTTTAAATCCCACAACGAAATTTAGGGGGACATATAGATTTTTGGTCTGTTTGTCCGTTTGTTAGTCTCACCTCAGCTATAACTTTGCATTGAAAGCCACCCAGCAAACTGTTATGTGCTGTGTGTTGTCATTGGAAACTGAGTTTCCACTAGAAGCAGAAGACCAGAAACATTTCAGCCTAAACTGCGTTAATCTATATACAACTCTTTTAGAATATTACTTGGCGTGTGAAAAAATCCGGTGCAAGTATGGTTAAAACAAATAATGATAATAATAATAAACTGGATAAATATTAATAACTTTTTAAAGTAAAATGTATTATGTTCGTTAATTGCTGACATTAATATAAGAGAACACCTTCAGTTCTCTCTGCCTGATTTTGCATATATATATTATAATTTGACGATGTTATCTACTCTCCAACAGCAACAGGAGGCAAATAATATATATACTAGTATATATTATTTGCCTTCAAAAGGTACAATTATGTTGTAGATAGAAAATCTAGCATGCTATAAACCTGTTTCTCGATTAAGCATAATTGTCGTTTTGTTCTTTAGTTTATATATACGCCTTGTTGTGGCCTGAAATTCTGAAATTCATATTTGTAGGCATGTGTGGAAGCGAAGGCTTTCTGTATGATTTTCTAAAGACGAGATTTTAGTTCGTCGTTAGGCAAGGTGGCTGAACTTATATTGAAGGTAAATTCAGTGTTCTAGAAAATGTTATATGGTCAGCAAAGTAAATCATATAGTTTGTTAACTTAGTGAAAACCTTATTTTCTCAAAGTACCATGTCTTCGATCAAAAATATCAGAACGGCGAGCTAAGCTTAAAGTCTAATAAGATTTTTTGTAAAGCTGTAAAAACGACGTCACAAATAAAGAGAGTTTCAGTTGCCAGGTGCTGGTCTGTGAAGTATCGTATGAATCTAATACTTGACTGAAATCAATAATTTTGGATTCATAATATACTTCTATATAATGTGCATTATATAAACTTAATTTTAAACAGATGCATTCAAAATTACAAATATTATGCAAAGTTAAAATAGAACTACTTTGTTCTTGTGAGCACTACTTTGACTACGGCATCAATTTACTACTTGAATATTTATTGACGGGTAACCTTAATAAGTAGAGGTTATCCTACATCGTACATTCGCCATATTTTTATATCTATTGTAAAAATGAAATTATACCGGAACGAATAACCCGATCTTTCTTAGTAGTATTGCGTCAATATTCGTCAAAATAGAAACACAGTGTCAATATTTCCTAAAAATAGAAACAAGGCGTTTGGTTGTAAAAAATTGACAGAGTATTCTGTAAAGCACGCGATTGACTAAGCCAAAAATTATAACACAACACGCTATGTGTAAAATAAACGCGTATTTGCCTCTGCAAAAGGAATCCTAGTCAACTCATACCTCAACCAACTCGTACCTTTGCATTTCTTGATGAGCACGAATCTGAGAATTACTGAAATTTTGTTTTAAAAAATACTTTTTAAAATATTTATTATCATATTTATTGTAGAGCACTAATGCACTAATAAAAACAAAGCAAGCAAACAAAACCTTAGCTACAATAATGTAGCTCCTTTTTTTATGGACGGAGCTACAGAGGTCCCATTACACGTAATGGAGCAAGCCGGGAGTGATTCACACCAGGTTTTTTTTGCATAAAATACGCTATTAAACTGTTTCCTTAAATTGCTACATACTTTTTAATGTCTTTCAAGTTTAACTGATAATTCTACAACACATAATACGTTAGTTTTACAGTTTATTCGTAATCATGGCATTGTAGACAAAATTTGAATTCCGGAAGTGCGTAATTTCTTAATCGATTTGGTAAAAATTTATCCGGATGAAGTTTTTTCCGGCTTTATTGCATTAACTGGGATCAAATTTTTACCGATACGATTCTACAATTCTACACTCCACAATTTCAATTTTGTCAACAATGCCATGATTACGAAAAAGTGTTAAAATTATTTAATTAGACATTGTAGAAATGTTAACTGAACGACGGAGAAAGGATAAAATATAAATTGAACACAAATAGCATTTAATAGCTGAAAATATGTATAAATCTCATAAATCTCAAGCGCGTTTTTGCTCCATTACGAGTAATGGGATCTCTTTGTAGCTCCGTCCATAAAAAAGGGCTACATTATTGTAGCTAACAAAACCATTAAACAAAAGACAATTTTAAAAAAGATGCATATCTCATAAGACATATATTTTAAAATCGGCGTTTATGTAACACCAGTCTTTGATAGTGTATAGGCAATTATATTATATATATTGTAATATTATAAACTGTTTGTATTTAATATAGGCGTCTTATGATTGTCCATTCAACTGCCCACACTGTCGCAGAAGTTGGCTGGAACTTGAACAATTCCGCCTGTATGTATTTCGTAGTGGATCTCTGCTGACGACTTAGCTTGGATTCTGTAATCATTTTTAGTTGTGTGGGTATTAGAGCAGCATCTTCTTGTAGTTTTGGAACTAGCGGATAAAAAGGCTTCTCTTCGTTGCATCTCTTGTTAATGCGACGATAAAACCCTTCAATATCGTTGTTCGTCTTGGTGTGTTGACTGTAAACAGCCCATGACTTTACAGGCCAAACATTATAAATCACCCATGTGTCTTCTATGTCCGCACACATTATTTGACTGGATCTCTCTGAAGTCCTTTTAGCTTTGTAAATGCTGTACGAATGTGGGGTTACGAATGGTACCATGAAGGTACACCGTTTCAAAGATAAGTCATTTTATAGTATTTAACGACGTGTATTTATGAAAACTGTAGTTGACATAGGATAAACGTGTATAGAGAATCAACGCACTATGTAAATTTTTGTTGGTGACAGTCTTTATCCAAGTTGTATTAGTAATTGCCATAAACATTTTGTAAACAATCCTATCTGTGAACGTAAAACCCCGAGGTTATCGAACTTCAGCTTTAGAGGAGTATTCGACTGAGTAATACTTGTCGATTTACTGAGGGTGTACAGGAGTGGGAGTAATGGATCAAAATACTGCGAATGAGAGCGAGGGTCATGAGGGTAAAAACGAAATATCGGTTAAAGCACTATATTGTTTAATGGAGAAAATAGACAATCGTTTGTCCACAATAGAATCTAATGTCACAAAAATTGACGAATTAAGGACAACAATGAACAATCTTCTAATTGGTTTCAATCAACTGAAAACAAAAGTTACGAAACTCGAGTCTTCAATTGATAACTTAAAGAAAACGAGTAAGGCACAAGATAATGAGATACGAACTGTAAAAAGGACTGTTCAGAACTGAATAAGAAATAAACACAGTGAAAGGCACAAAAGCGTCACATAATAGCGATATACAGGAAATTAAAACATCAATTAACAAAACCAGAAACGAGTTAGATGATTGTGCAAATGAAATGCGATACGAGTTGAAAGCGGCACTTAGTGCACAAGAACAAACAGAAGAGCTCAGAAACACAGTGCTAGATCTACAGTGTAGATCTATGAAATACAATTTGATCTTCACGGGCCACACTGAATATTCAGATGAAGACACCGAAGCAGTTATTCGATCTTTTATAAAGAGGGAATTAAGAATAAACTATCATCTAGAATTAGGGAACGTTCACCGTTTTGGTAGCGGGTCCCCTCCAGGACGTGGTCATAGACGAAAGCCTAGACCAATTATCGCTCGATTTTTATATATGATGACCTTGAAGCTGTACTCTGAAATGCACATAGATTGAAAGCCACTCATTTTGGCATAGACAGTTTCCAGACGCCATTGAGCAAGCAAGACGTAGCTTGTATCCGATAATGAAGGAAAAAAGGGAACAAGGCTGTAAAGTAAAGCTGGTGCGAGATGTTCTCTATGTGGACGGAGTTATTTATAATGACCAACCAGAAGAAATAAACACACATGTTAGCGACAGAACATACGATGGGTTTAGAACGACGCCTATTAATCGACCAGGCAACAAGCGACGACGAATGTCCTCCACCCCTCACAGAGATCGGTAGGATACCCGAGGAGGTGTAAGAAAAGACTATAACTTTTCTTTAAACATTAAAGTTGCAAAACCAAAACTGCTTAGTTTAAATAGTGGTGGTGTACTAAGACCAGGCAACAAGCGACGACGAATGTCCTCCACCCCTCACAGAGATCGGTAGGATACCCGAGGAGGTGTAAGAAAAGACTATAACTTTTCTTTAAACATTAAAGTTGCAAAACCAAAACTGCTTAGTTTAAATAGTGGTGGTGTACTAAGAAAACTGAAGTATCCTGAATTTACAGAGTTGTTAGTTGACTTTGATTTTATATGTATTACTGAAACAAAAACAGATGATGTTGATGAAATAATTATACATGGTTACAAATTTGTACAAAAAAAAATAGAAAAACTAACACTAGAGTAAAATCAGGTGGAATTGCTTTTGGGTACAAAGCTGAATATGATCAATATGTCACATCTTTAGAATCTGATAGTAAACTAGTTTCATGGTTTAAAATTTCTAAGTTACTTTTTAATTCAAGTGAAGATATTATTATTGGCAACATTTATATTCCCCCTGAAAATTCTTTATATAAATCTGAAGATGCCTATAATGAATTGGAGCAGGATTTCATGAAATTTTCACAAAATCACAATCTTATTCTCCTTAACGGAGACTTTAATAGTAGGACAGGCATAGATCAAGATTTTATTGAAATATTAGAGGAGAACCATAGTCCTTTTGATAATTTAGTTAATCATGCGAATAGTCTACAACTTTATGACATGCTTCTAAAGAGAAACAGTCTAGATCATGTTAAAAACAATTATGGTAACCAGCTACTAGATTTTTGTAAAAATAACAATTTGTTTATATAAATGGCAGAGTTAACGGTGATAAAACTGGTAAATCTACCTGTAGACAATCTAGTGTTGTTGACTATTTTATTTGTTCCGTGGATTTTTTGGCTTATATTGATAGTATGAATGTAATGGATTTCTCATCATTGTTCTCTTTCTCTTTCACTCAATGTCACCGCCTCAGCCATTGGCTCTCTCACAGATGAGCATCGTGGTGGCGACTGTGACAGGAAGAAGATAAAGAAATGGGACAATGAGAAAGCTGGCGAATATGAAGAAAGAATAGCTACAGAGAAACTAAATAAAATAGTTGAAGATATCGAACATCTTGACCACGAGAATGTTTCTGAGCAAACAATTAATTAATGATTTAGTAGAAAATATTAGTAATATGTTAACCGAACCTGCCGAACATGTATTTGGTACTTATACCCCCAGTAATTACCCAAATAAAAAAGTCAGCTCTGTAGAAAACAAACCTTGGTTTACCCAGAATTGCTGGGAAAAGCGTAAGGCTTTCCGCATCGCAAAAAGACGCCACAAAAATAAAAGATGCGACGTAAGCAAACAAGAATTGCGATTAAAAGAACGGGAATATAAACAAGAAATGAACAAGGCTATTGTAGAACACCAGAGAAAACTCAGAAAGAAGCTCAAAGTTCTTAAGAGTAACAATAATAAAGAATATTGGAATATTCTGAACGCGAAACGAACGTCAAGAAATGCCCCATATATACCTATTAATAAACTATGATTTCTTTAAAGATTTGAACAACGACGATAACATGATATACACACCGCTGATAATGAGCCAAATGATTTCCTAAATGATGAGATTTCTGAAGAAGAGGTTTTGAAATGTATCAAAAATTTTAAAAATGGGAAAGCATGTGGTGATGATCAATGAATATATAAAGAATACTTGTCACACACTTTTGCCAATTTATCTCAAATTTTTTAATTTAGTTTTTAACTCTGGAATAGTCCCTGAAAGTTGGTTAATTGGAACCATACTTCCATTTTACAAGAATAAGGGTGAAAAAGCGGATCCTAAAAACTATAGACCTATTACGATTTTAAGCTGTATGGGGAAATTGTTTACTTCCATTCTCAGTTCTAGGCTGAATGCCTTTTTAGAAGATTTTGCTTTACTAAATGAAAACCAGTTTGGGTTTAGAAAAGGGTATTCTACTATTGATAGTATTTTTACACTTCATCTATTGTATGAACTCCTTAAACACCAAAAGAATAAGTTATATTGTGCATTTATCGACTTTGCTAAAACATTTGACACCATTTGGCGACCAGGTTTATGGTCATCACTTGATGATGAGAGAAAACTATACATTAAATATAGATATTATACTAATCCAAATATTATTAAATTTAATGAATTAATGAACTGTAAACATCTACCAGATTTAATCAATATTTGCAAACTTATACGAATTATTCACACAAAACTAGAATCTCCTGGGTAGACTTGTATACTTTAAACCTGTTTAAGATTTTAAGACACAAATGTACTTAATCTCCATTCCATGTGTACCTCCATATTATTCTATATTATAGCTATGTAAGTTAGTGTTACTCTATTGTTACTTAATTATACTTTATATTATGTATTTTTGTATTTCTCTGTACCTATTTGGTTTATGAGAATAAAGATATATATAATGTGTTCGGCTGGTAGGAATGTCAATGCCTTCAGCTTTCTAATGTACTTGAAAATACTGTCATCTTGTAAGTAATTAAGCTGGATGTAATAAAAAATACATATTTTAAAATGTTATTTAAATAAATTTCTCCTGGATTTTTTTAATTTTTTTGAGTAAAAACTTGAAATTGTTAAGTATACAATTTGCCGACAAGACAAAAAAAGCGGTCGTTATTCATATATCGAAGCCTCAAAAGAAAGTTGTTCATAACAGTTGTTGAAAGTTTATCAGTTAATTGAAATACAAATAAAAATTATGCATTGAAGTTATATAATTTTTTTAATAAATTGCAAAATGATTTTAAAGGTTCTAATACTTTTAATATATTTTAATCTAATATACAGTGTATATTTTTATTTAGAATATTATTTACAGATTTACTATTAAGTTGCAAAGGTACGAGTTGATCTGCACCCTTCATGATTAATTATTATGATAACATTCACGTCTACATTTGTTTCACGAAAACAAAATGTTTGTTATTGATGAAACGTTTACCGAAATTACCAATACTTTGGTATGTCCTGAAATTGAACCAATGAAGAACAACTTTAATACAATGTTTTAACAACCTCGCAATTTTTAACAAGTTGGTAATAAACGACGTCACTGCAGGACATGTAGAAAGTGTCAATTCTGTCAAAATGTTCTTTTTGGCGACGATTTAAAAGTCATATGATCGAATGTAATATAAATGTCATTAATGTGCTATATTTTTTACTGCTGGGCTCTTTTGTAATATTAATTGAATAACTCAACTGTTGTTGCTAAATAAAGAATACGTTTCTCGTCGGTGTTATGGCTAATTTGTGAACGTCAATATTTTCCAAAACTAATAAATTTTTTATTAAACTATTTCCGGCAAAGAATTAAATGTTTCCTTTCAGGAATATGGCTTACCTTCGGGTGAAGTACATGATTCAATTTATTCCTTCTAAATCTGACTATTGTAAGTGTTACTTATGACGTAAACGACGTGAGTGATGCTATTCTACCAAACACAATTTAAATAGAATTATACTGTAAATAGTATTTTGTTTATTTTTAGAAATTACTTGTTAGTAATTGCACTTGCAATTTTATTAACAATATACTAAATTTGATTTCACATCAATAATAGCCTGTAGAAGCTTGATTTACTAGTCAACTAGTGTTTTTGACAAACAGTTTTTGCCAGAACTGATGTTAATGTTCCATAAAAGAGTAAATGTAGTATAAATTAAAAGTATCAATTGAACATGTAGATAATGAGTCAATTAACAACAATTATGACTTTAATTTGTAGACTAAACATTGGTTAATACTTCAGTTTTGTCACAAGTCACGTGTCTCACAGGTGATCTCTACATTACTTTAACTTAAATAGTTTGTTGTATTGTCTTGTCTATATAAATATAACTTTCTTACTATACATGACTACAATAAAACAAAGACGACCTGTGTCATTTATGATATTTTCCATAGCACCAGGTTTTACTCCTGTTTTTTTAGGAATTTAGTTATATATTTTTTTGTTTTATCTACACATTTTTTGTCCGTCCACATGAGTCGTCACGTAATCCTTGATGTATGTATACTTTCTGTCAAACAACATAATTTTGTGTATTCCAAAAATAAAAGATATGGAATATGACTTTAAATGTGATAAACGTACATTTCGACAAAAATACAGTCTAGTTAACAAAACTCTAGTATTAAAGTTTGTTATTCAATATAACCTTATTATAGATGGTTACATTATTATCTCCATATTGTCCAAGGTATCAGCACCCTGACTGCCATATCAGACACGAGGGCTTTAGCCCGAGGGCTGATATGGGTCTAGTTCTGACACCAGGGCCAATATGGAAATGACCATACAATAACCTATTTATAACATTTTTGAATATATGTCTCCAGCGCAAATATCGATATGTTTCCTCTTCTCAAGGGTTAATATAGATATTTGCCCTGCTTCCCATGATAATATCGATATTCGCACTGAGAGCTAATAACTGACACCGACTTCCAGCCTTTAATACATGGACACTTAATATGATATAAATTCAAATAATCACTAAAAAAGACCAACACATTATAAAAACAAAAAACATAAATGACAGACACAGGGAGGTAAAATATTGGCTTGGAATTTTACTAGCGGGTTTGGTCCGGTTGATAAATTCCCTATCCCTTTTCCCATTTTTGTTCTATCAATATTTATTACACGTAATTTCACTTAAGGTCTAACACGGTTGCAGGATTTTACTATAGATAGTAGCATAAATCTAGCTTCCGCCCTAGACTCATTTCACTTTATTTTATCTATTGTTGTTTGCGTGTTACTTAGAGCCATCAGTACAGTTTATGATTTAGTCGTGTTACAGTAATTATTGTTTGAAAGTGTTCAGAAACGGCTGACAGTCCCGGATGTCAGAACAAATCTGGGTGTTCCTAAACGGAAATTAGTCCTTTAATAAATTACATATAAAAATTTTAGTAGTGTTTAAACAATACAATCTAAACATTGTCGGCTTAACAAACGTTCTATTCAGACAGTAAATATTATGAAGACGGGCTTTCGTATTTAAGTTGAAAAAAACATTGTATATGAAAATAATTCAGTATTTCAAAGTAAAGCTGCAAGTAAACGTGGTCCCGTTTTACAAAAAGTCGAATGACTTACGACCCATCGCATATCTTGTACAAAACATTCAACATACGACTGAATCGTAGACTTTATGTAAACCGGGAGCAAGAAATCGTTAATCGTGTTTTTGCAAATTGAAGGCAAGAAATCGTTAATCGTGTTGATTTTCAGATCAACAAACACATTTTTCTTTGTAGCGAATAATATATATATGTTTACTGCTGGAGGCCTTTTGTAAATTGTTTATGATGATCAGAAATATTTTATCTAGCCGAAATTGCAATTTATCCTAAAAAGGACTAGGTTTCTTTATTATCTACCAATCTTTTGTCTCAGACATTTACAGGGGGCAAGTTAATTTTCAAACAAAATTCTATGAAAACTTTAACATGAACAGACGCTTGAATGAGATTACACATACAAACCACATGAACAGACGCTTGAATGAGATTACACATACATACCACATGAACAGACGCTTGAATGAGATTACACATACATACCACATGAATATTGATTCACGTTTAATTAACATAAAAATTTACGTGACTTATTAAATATATATATATATTTTACTAAAGCTTTCAAATTTTGGCAAACAACTGAAATTAACATGTATTTTTTAATTTTGGAGAGAAAGTAACGTGATATTCAGGTATAAGCCCAAATTGACAAACAAAACATGTGACATTTTGATGCATCATTTCTCGAATTTTACGTGAAATTCAGGCGAGCGAAATGTGTATTTGTATCACCATACGTCTAATACATCAATGCGAAGGTGTCGTCAGTTGAAATTTGAGGGAACAATATTTTATTATTTAAAACGTTTGTCATTGTATATAATACTTATTTATATATATAAATGTAGATTTAAAAGAAAACATTAGGCTTTTTCATGATTTATTGATTGTGCCAAACGTTTCATATGTGCCGTAAACGTTCAAGACATTTCAATAAAAAAATAATCGATTAATATCCGTCAGAGAAATCAAGCCTTTCCTTCCTGGTCTAAAGTCATCAGATTACTATAATGAACACTCGCAGAAAGAGATCTTGATTTCTATAATTTTTGCGTTATATTCAAACCGCTTGACCGGTGTGGAAAAAATAGTTCTCGTCACTAGTGACAAAGCTGTTCTTTTTTGTTGATTGGCTTACGATGATACTGACGCACTTAAATTCTTCGTACATTCAGGTATCGAAGTCCTAGACCATACCGTTGAAATTATTTGAGTAGAATGTTGTTCTAGTTCGAACAGGTGGAATGGTGGATCTAATCACGGTATGGCTGTGGATGTCACTTAGTGCGTCCAGTCTGAATGGTAAAAGGGATTTTTATTTTATTGCAGTAAGTCAAATCATTATTCCCTCTTCGCTCGCATTTCAACCAAGCATGTCGCAACATATAGTTTCGAATCCGGTTACTATCCTGGCGGTCTCAACATGTACTCTTTCCACTTTGTCAAAAAATGTTAGGATTATGATCCATATAACCTCCTCATGTTCTAATATAGGACGTATGTAAGTTAGATACATGGTTTCGTGTTTACTTCGATCGAGGATAAAATTAAATTTCGTATATATAAAATTACCCAAAAGGCTGATGTTATCAGTCTTGTGGTAATAAAATCGTTAAGTTTATTCCATATATCATAATTTGAGACACTTAAAGATTTTGTGTCTAGAGACTCGCTCACCAGCACATCATCCATGAAAGGTTTCGGATAGTCTGGTTTAATTCAAAGGGATATGAGCATTTTTTATGTTTTATGTGCGAGGAACCATTTAGATGAGAATCTATGTAAAACCACTATCAAATACTTGAACGAAATCGTTCGTGATAAGCAATGATTGATTTTCAGCAGAATCCCCCTGAATAAATCGGGACTGATTTAGTGTAATCGTTTGGTTAGTGCTAGATACTGACTTTACCAATCGCACTGATGAAGTAGGTTTTAAATTTCTAGAGTCGTTCGGTGAGTCTTTTTTTAAAAACGTTTGAAACATTAGCATATTTGCATGTAATTAGTTCTATGCAACTGTGAAACGCAAGTTGGATAGTTTAAATATGAATGCCTTAGTACAGCTACAGCTTCTTTAAAAAGTCGCTGAAAAATGAAGTCTGGTCCACATGCTTTGGAAATTTACAACATAAAGTATGTCATCAGACTCGTTTTTCGCGATGTCGAAGCAAGAATTTCCGTCTGAATGTTTAGTATGTTCGGAGTAGAATAGTTGTGTCTTTAATCTCTGGTTGACTAGTAAAGAATGATTAAAACATTGCATCATTTTGTTTGTCATCAGAAATCAGATAGTTATTGCATGGGAGAGACTTTACAATCAGTACTAGTTACCTCCCTTAACACCTGGAAAGTCTTTGAGAAAAAAATTAACGTTAAAAAAATGTAAGTGTACATATCAGGCTCAGTCTCCAATAGAGTTGGTTCTCATCGATTTCTTAATAACTAGCGCTTGATTTTTTACTTCGAATACTTTTTCCGAATCTCGATATAGTCGGGCAAGAAGGATATATATACACTATTCATACATTTTAGCACGAATCTTTTCATCTTTTTTAAATAAACAAGAGACGACGAGTATGTATGCTTTAAATTAAAACACCTCGATAATACTGCATCAATGGTAACGTATGTCTGTTAAACGCATGGAAAAACATCAATGCAATAACTACCGGTAACTACAGTTAGAACCAATAATACACACAGAAAAACGCCGCCCTATTTATGTAAAATTTCATTTTGATTTTTATTGTTTTGTTTGTATGAATGGTGTTTAACGCAACTTTCAGCAATTTTTCAGCTATATCGTTGCGTCCAGTTTTTATTGGGGGAGGAAGCCGGAGTATCCGATGAGAATCTCCGCCTTGGGTAGGAAAACTTGCAATCTTTTGACTTTTTACTGCAAAACGATAGCACGAGATTCGAATCATGTGCTCGTTTGATAGGTCGAATACGATCGCCCTCATTGTTTATCACCAATTATTAATGGCTAGATCTAGGGTTGATTCATGTTACAAGTAATTTCTAGCACCGCCTTTCTCGTTATACAAATACACTTTCTCACGTTTCGGGTTCGAAAAGGTTTTCGTCTAACTCGGAAGGCTGTGCTATAAATAGAACTTGTCAGAAAATATACACTTTATGAATTTTGTTTTTATCCTGTATCCCTAAATTACATTTTACAATAAACAAGCTGTACAAAAATACCGTCTTTCGATTGGCTGGGAAATATTCTCTATCAGAGGATGGAAAAAAATCATCATGGACATACGCACCCTTTTACGTCATATATTACCCCGCGGAAATCTTAGTTTTATGTGTTTATATTTTGTTGCAAAAAGGTCCGATAACACAAATAAAATTGTTGAGTGTACCCGAATTGTTGAATTTATTTAGATAGAAGTAAACTACAAAGATATTTTCTCCATCGAGGGATAACAACATTTACGTTGTGCACATTTTAATATTATCCGCCTCATACAATGTGTAAAACGAAAGTTAATTTAGCTGTAACGTCATCACTAGACAAGGCTTATAACTGGTAAACTATAACAAAAATCTCAGATCATGTATAGATAACTTTCCAATGATAACGAGGCTCATGAATAATACTCATGAATATTTAGTGGAGGCAAAAGACACCGATGCCTCCATATCAAAGGGATTGGTTTAGAGAGCATAATTCAAATATTTATTTTTCAAATGGTGCATACCAGTTGAGCAAAGGAGACTTGTACATGATGATTCTGGAGACAAAAGTCTGTTCAACTCATCCATCTTGTAAACTACAGCTGGTACCTGGCTATGCTTTTCCTGCCCTGAATAGTTTGACAGACGATTTAAAAAAAGATGGACATTGTAAAGTTATATACATTACTAAAACTAAAATACTCAAACATTTATAAAAATCATTAGAAATACTTTTGAATGATTTGACTACAGTACACCTTTGGTCTATGTTTTATACAGGTACATGTTTATTTGTACTTTACAAGGAAATTTTAATGACAATAAATATTAAATAAATAAAAATTAGTTTGAAAGGTTGCCTCCTTTACACATGGTATTTGGTATTAAACTATACGAAAATATTTACATGTTTTAATAAACAAATAAAATATCTTGCCTTGAAATGAGCTGTCAGTATTTCTTTATTTCTTGTGCAATTATATAAGTCTAATAATGTTTTCCTTTTAATTAAGTTATTAAAATAGCCTAATGATTATAATTAATTGGAAAAAAATTAAATAAAATTACTTTGTGTGAATCATCTCTGACTGGATTAAACCACCAGCCATAAGGTATGCACAATTCTTCATTCCAGGATCCATGAATAATATACTGTTTAAACATACCCCAAAACAGAATATTGATATCCATTGCATATTTTTACATTTTTATTTCATGAAAACACGATGTTTCAACACATTTTTGATCTATATCTATGCCACTCATTTACATGTTTTGTCCAGGAACTCTTAGTTATTCTATAGGGGTACGGTAAAATAACATTTTCAATATAAATTACAGCATCTTCATTCCTAATTTTTTTTCACATAATGAGACAGTGCAACATCAGTAAAAGATCCATTCACAAGAAAATGTATGAATTTTATAAAATGAACTCTTTGTATACTATTTCTACATACACTAACATGTGGTTACTGATAATGTTTTGCCTCCAGAAATAAACGTGAAGTTAAAGGTTAGCTTTTTTTTAGCCATTTGGAAAGTTATCTATAGAATGTGTCGTCATTTGAATTTTAATCAAAATACATGTATGTAAATGTAGTTCAATAATTATAATATGATTTGCACATTTAGAAATAAGTCTTTTTAATTGGTTGATTATTTCC
This sequence comes from Limnoperna fortunei, assembly GCA_944474755.1. NCBI lineage: Eukaryota > Metazoa > Mollusca > Bivalvia > Mytilida > Modiolidae > Limnoperna > Limnoperna fortunei. The sequence goes on from OX104116.1 coordinate 77,236,199, forward strand.
GGTAGGGGTTTTCAACAGAATTTATATGATAAATGAAGGTGGCTAAATTTATATATTTAGATAAATGATTTTGACCGAACTATTTTTAACGTAACCAACGTAAAAAAGATGGCGGCTTTCAATATCGAAGGCGATCAATTTACAAATTATTTGTTTGATGAATTGTCATTAATGATTTGTTAAACTTAAAACTGTTCCTGTGTTGGATAAAGGAAATAATAGATTAAAGTTAAAACAGAACTGTGTTTATTAAAATCAGAAGATGGTTTATACAATAATGGTACGCAAAAATCAACAAAATATTTATAAGTTCGGTCAATCCCGCAACCAAATACACAAGAAATATGAAATTGAGAATACCTTAGTCAAATTAATTTCTTAATTCACTTTTGAAGAATTATAAGGATTAAACACCATTTTCAAAGGATTTATCGGTATATCAAAAAGACCAACTCACTCACAAATATGGCGGCCATGTGTCGTGAACGCTTCAAACAATACATTTACTTTGCTCTGGATTCATTGTTCACATTGCTGATTCAGGGGAAATAGACGAATTCTTGTGTGAACGAAATGAGAGTGTGAAGGCATATATGAACGATACTTAAAAATTGGGTTTCTATTAATTTCAATTAATTAAATCATTCCAAATACAATAGCTGTAACGATAGAGCTACCTTCGATTTCACAGAAAATCAACAAAATAAGCAAAGATGCACATTTATGCCACCAACTCCATGTTGCCATCACTGCTTCTGCCATTTTCTCTGATAAATCCATCGAACAATGGCAACTTCTTTTTTTCGTGTTCGTATTGAAGAAAGAACGTCAATCTAGGTTTACGTTGCGTTTGAAATGCTATGACATCACACATGATGTTACATTTGTTTTCAGTAATAATCTTCTCTGCACATCGTAAAATATATCTGTATAAGACTGACCAACGAATGGCCTTAGTCATTGAATGTCAAATTATAAATAAATGACGTAAACAAGTCGTAACATATTGATCTTAAACTTTCTCAATCCAACTTAACCCAAAATAGTTGCTTCACAGTCCGCCACCCGCGGACGTGCCGTGCTGTTACTTGCCTTTGTTCAAATATTCCAACAAGATGTAATCAAAATTACCAAGGTGACAAATTCATTACGCCAGACGTGCGTTTCGTCTACTCAAGACTTATCAGTGGCGTTTAACTCTAAATGCTTAAAGTATTTTTTTTCATTTGGCGATGGAATAATATAAGTCCACTGGGATCGTGTAAATACACAATACAGGTAGTTCAAAATATTATATAAAAAGTCTAAAGGATCTACCAACCAGCAAGCTTATTAAGTATCGGATCGACAAACATGACGATACAGCATAAACAAAAAATAATATACAAGTCTAGAAGATTATGCAACGATACAAATGACGGTGTTTCTTGTCAAAAATTTAGACAAAGACTGACCAACGAATGGCCTTAGTCATTGAATGTTCTCATACACCCGTCGAATTGTATGTTGAAAATCAGTTAGGACACATTGTGTAGTATGCGGGTCTCTGCTTCTAGAAAACTGAAACCTTGTCTGAAACGAACCTTTTGTCTTGAATGTCATATAATTTTATTGACACTTTATAAGAGTTATCTTCCCTGGATCATTGCAATATCACATTAACTATAACACGCATTGACATAGGACCTTCACTTTTAATCATAATAGAACTTGACCTTGAGAAAAATCGCAAAGGCAAAGGTCAATGTCATTCAACATTGTGTTGTTTGGAGATCTCTTTCCTTTTCATAAGAAATACACAATTGAAAGCAGGACCAATATGTTGACCCTTTTAAGGTCTTTAAGTGTCACAAATTTTCAATGAGGAGATAACTCCCCTAGATCCAGATCGAATGAATCAACTGTAAATAGCCATACCTCAATAACTATAACAGATATTGACAAAGGATCTTTGTAATAGTCACACTTATAGGGTTTAGGTCACACTTAAAGGTCAATGTCAAAGTTATTTTTGTTAATATTTTTTCATGTTTTTTGTCGTTGTTTTGTTACAAATGCTATATTTGATGATTAATGAAAACATCAGTGGTCAAGGTCTTTTTAGACCTCATACTCAGCGTCCTATTTAATGACTTAATTTTAAAAGACATCTGAATGATTTTCCTTTCAGTTGTTATGCTGTGATTCCATTTACATCTGAAGACTGTCGAGGTAAAAGTCATAATGTTTTACAATTTGACCTATCTTATTTTTCTGCTATCTAAATAACATTTTATCAAAGATAAAGATAAAAGGGTTTATATAACTCAAGTTTGAAAGTTTTAATAATTATATATTGTTAATCATTTTGATTTGAGTGCACTCAAGCATGAAATTTTGGTTGGAACTTTTCAATATTACATAAGACCTTTGAACCAATTAATTTCCTCAGCTGATGTCACGTGAGGAGCAGATCAAAATATTTTAGAGAGGATAGACGCTTTTATCAAAGGGAAATTTAATTTACATTTTTTCTGTTTTATTTGAATGGATTTATATATGCGATACATTCTAATTCACTGTTAACTGTTTCCGGTTTACTTAACAGTTATTTTCGTGAAAGTAGTACTTTTAGCACTCGTTTATTACTTTGTTTACTTTTGTATCTGCTGAGGAGTCTTGTAATTATTCTTTAAACAGTGCGCATGTGCAGTGTTTTTAAACAATATGGCAACGTCCATCGTTTTGATGGGAGATAGTTTTATTCTTCGTTTACGTGACTTTACTAGCCACAAGGCTAATATGTGAAGCTTGAGACTAGATCCTGAAGTCTTTCATTTTTCCTTCCGATGTCAAGGAGGGTAGACAATACCACGTTCATTTCAACGAGCCGACTTGTTGTACCCTCCCCCCTCAATTGTGTATTTACAAATCGGAGGAAATGATTTGAGTGCTCGGGATCCTGAAGAAGTAGTTTGCGATTTATTAACTTGTGCAAGTTATTTACATCAAGGCGTTGGAATCCCATTGATTATTGTAGGACAATTACTTTTGCGCAGTCCTTTATAGACCTTATGTTGTGGGTCATAACCTGACAGTTATTAATTGCATCAAATTGTTAAATGAACAACTGGTTTGAACAATATCCCTGGCGTAATTTTCACGAAACATGGAGGTTTTGGAATTCTTTTCATCTTATTTGTAATGATGGTGTGCATTCAAATGAAGAAGGATTATGGAAATACTACAGAAGTGTACGCAGTGCAAACCTACATGCTTATAATATCCTTGGTAATATCTATCCTTTTAGAATTTATTTACAACTTTTTAAAATTTAATGTTGTAGTTATTATTTATGTTCTTGCTTCAATAACAAATCTAAGAAATAAACACTTATTATCTACATGTTAAAACAATAAACAATCATTCCAAAATACATGTACTTGTAGTTGTACAGTAAGTCAATATCAAGTAGTATTTGTACTAATTATTTTTACTATATGTATGTATTAGTTATACATCTACAGAGCATTTTACACAAGGGATTACATCTTCAAATTTACAAGTTATTGCATTTCTAAGGTATTCAATAATGTTTTATATAATGTTTAAAGCTGTAAATTTTTGTATTTGGTACATGGTACAAGCTTACACATACTTGGGCACATGCATATGGTGAAACATTATTCGCACATGGTGCATTTGGTACATGGTACAAACTTGCACCTGTTTTGGTACATGGTACAAACTTGCACCTGTTTCGGTACATGGTATTAAACTTGCATTATGCCAGCAGATGGTACATGGTACAAACTTCCGTATATTTGGGCACATGGTGCCACATTATCTGCACATGGTGCATTGGATACATGGTATATTATTTTAAATATATTGCAGCACATGGTACAAGGTACAAACTTACATATACTGCAGCACATGGTACAAGGTACAACCTTACATATACTGCGGCACATGGTACATGGTACAAACTTACATATACTGCAGCACATGGTACAAAGTACAAACTTACATATATTGCGGCACATGGTACATGGTACAAACTTGAATCTACTTGCGCACATGGGGCATATTATTTGCACATTGTGCATTTTGGTACATGGTATCAAACTAACATATACTTGGGAACATGGTGACATTTATTTGTTATGGTGTTTTGGTACATGGTATTTGCATATACTGGGGCACATGGTACAAGGTACAAACTTGAATATACTGCAGCACATGGTACAAACTTGTATCTACTTGGGCACATGGTGCCATATTTTTTTACACATGGTGCTATTTGGTACATGGTATCAAGCTAACATATATTTGGGAACATGGTGACATTTATTTGCATATGGTGCTTTTGGTACATGGTATTAAATTTGCATATACTGGGACACATGGTACAAGGTACAAACTTACATATACTGCAACACATGGTACATGGGACACACTTGAATCTACTTGGGCACATGGTGCCATATTATTTGCATTTGGTGCATTTGGTACATGGTACAAAATTACATTTGGGCACATGGCGCATTGGGTACCAATGATATAATTATTTTGGCACATGGTGCCACTTTTTAAAAATTTTTATTTATTTTTTTTGTTGCATTTGGTGCATGGGTACATGGTACCAATTTATATACATTTTGGCACATGGTGTCACATTATTTGCACATGGTGCATTTGGTACATGGTACCAATTTATATACACTTTGGCACATGGTGCCACATTATTTGCACATGGTGCATTTGGTACATGTTACCAATTTATATTCACTTTGGCACATGGTGCATTTGGTACATGGTACCAATTTATATTCACTTTGGCACATGGTGTCACATTATTTGCACATGGTGCATTTGGTACATGGTACCAATTTACTTACACTAAGGCACATGGTGTCTCATTGTTTACACAATGGTAAGCACATAAATCTATTAATTCATTATGTATTTTTCAGCCTACCATTAACCATTTGTTGGTCTTCTTGAGCGATGTGACCCACTAAACGCCAGCGTGAAGTCTGTGATCTTCCAATGAGACAACGGAAGTCTAAATATGGAAGACAAGCCGTAACTGTTAATATTATAATAGTCTTATGGTCAAAATAATGACAAAGATAGTGATGCAGTTCCAAACATGGCATATTCATATATCTGTAAAAGGCACAACTTCAGTCAATAGGACTTTTGTTCTGATGCTACCTTATGCAATGCCAACTTCACCAAAAATTGATATTTAAAGACTGGCTAGTGAAATTATCACAAACACAGTACCAATGTTTACGTCATCTTTATCAAACCCAGAGGCACCGTAGACAGTATCAAGTCAACCTACACGTGTTCAAGTAACAACTTTAAGTCATTAGTTAACAGTATTTTAGGTTCAGAGCCATCAGCTAGGTTTGAAAACAAATATACAGGTGGACAAAGGCTAACAACAGTTGAACTACATGTATCCCCCTTGAGTCATATGTCCCACTTAAAATTATAGACAAAACTTGGAATAACGTTTCCATTGATGTTGGGTCTCAAGAATATGAATATTGAAACTTGGTCATACACGTTCTCACCAAAGGAAGTGTCTGTTAACATGAAACAAAATAATGCAAAGCAAAAACACATTAACTCCTTAAAAATTCCCTAACAAGCCCCCTTTATGCTGAAATACATTAGTACTATTAAAGAAATACATTGCTTGATAGGACTAGATGCTTTCTTATTTAATGATGAATCTTTTCGTAAGTTAAGCAAAGAACATCAAATGCCATGGCAAGTTGTCATTGATATATTTATAGGAAAGCTAGGTATATCAGGTTTCCTCAAGTACAACACAATAAAAAGCAGTTTCAGTATAATCATGGCAAATGACAGAACCAGTACTTTCTTAAACATGGATATGGTACATGCCATATATACAACAAGTATTAAAGCTGTACAAGGGAAAACGGCAGTTGAATTTTTTTTTTTAAATTCTCATGTGCTTTGCAGTGGATCATGGAAACTAAATACCAGGCAGCAGGCATGTCTCATATAATTGACGACTCTTATTCATGGGTCCTGGTGGTTCAAATAAATGGTTAGAAGACCTTTCCCAGTTCTTAAATTATGTGAGTCCTTAGGAGTTTACTGTTTTCCCTCACATCATTGACTATTTATGGTTTCAATGTTAATTCAATTAGGAACTGTTTAAACAAAAAAGTTCAAGCGCAAGAAGATTAAACCTTCAATCATTAATTGGGTTATTGAATTTTACTTGTTTAGTTGTCTTTCCGGGTAGGGCCTTTTAAGGCGTCGGGTTGACCTTACAGTTAAGGTAAATAACATTAAATTAACATCAGAGACAAGAGCTGACATGGCAGCTTGGATATGTTTTATTGAAAGTTTTAATGGTAAATCAGTATTCATGTCCCACAAATGGCTGTCATTAGATCATATGAAACTTTTTACTGATGCGGCTGGAAGTCTAGGCTATGCAGCAATGTTTGGGGACGATCGATTTGCTAATGCTTGACTGTACGAGTAATTACCCCCATAGTATTGCAACAAGGGAATTATTGCCTTTAGCGATTACAGTTGAAATTTTGGGGGAATAGTATGAGTTACTCTAAGATCCTTTTTCTTCTCTGACAATCAGGCGGCTGTTTCAGGTCACGAATAAAAAATCTTGTAAAGTCAAGGTTATATTGCATTTAGAAAGACGTCTTGTGGTTGCTTGTTTATATTGCAGCATATGGTTTAAAGCAAAACATATTAAAGGCACATTGAAACTTTCTCGATATCAACTTCAGAAAGGCAAACTAACAGCACCTTGGTTGTCCTAGTCCAGACACGCGTACCCAGTCACTTTTTCTGACAATCTAGATTATCAAGTCAAAGATTTGTTACATATGGCTTTATCAAAATCTACCATATCAGCATACAGGCATAGCTGGAGGTTGTTACTACAGTTTTTGTAATGTCAGAAAGATATTGTTGACATTGTCAGTATGTTCAACTGTTATTTGCGATTTTATTGGAGACTTATTTACAAAGTCTTATTCACCGTTTACAATAAATTCACTCATTTCTGCAATTAGTTATATTCACAAAATTCTTCATTTACCCGACTCGTCTAACTCGTTTTAGTACGAAAATTTTTAATGGATGCAATAAAGCACAGAAGTCAGCTTACTCTAGTTTGCCAATTACAAAAGAAATATTAGTACAATTTTTAGTGAGTGTTAACAAATTCATAAGCGGTCACTATGAAGGTCTAATGTCAAATACTCTTTTTCTTTTGGCTTTCACAGCCCTTTTACGTCTAGGCAAAATATTGCAAAATCTTTACATACAGGTAAATGTGCCTCTGTGATCCAATTCTCAGATGTAAATTTTTCCAATATTGATGACTGAGGTCAGCCTAAAATAGTAACAATTGTTCTTCGCTCATTTAAGAATATAAGAAACAATCAACCAGTGTCTATATCTATTAAAGCCCAAAAGGTAGGCGAATTTTGTACTGTAAAAGCATTGTTTGCATACAAATCATATCGGGATATCAATTTGTCCATTTTTCCAAGGTGGAAAACCAGTAACACATAGAGTTGTAACTAGCAAACTGTCCCAACTATTAGGTTTTATTGGCATAAATGCATTCTTTTATAAAGGTCGCCGCTTTTCGGATAGGGGCAGCAACACAATTAGCAAAACGGGTGGCCGGTGGATTTCTAATGTTTCCAAAAATACATTCGTATAACATCCTATCAGGTATATCTGTCCCTGTTGTGATTGATTCATATCAATGAATATTCAGAGGTCAGGATATGCCTGCTCTGTAAAGAGTGGCACAATTTGCATTTGTGGTATTTATATTGAAGGTCAAGATATGCTTGCTTCAAATAATATGTATAGATTATTTTTTATATGTGTAATGGGCAGAAGTTGTCTGCTCTTTAATATATTTCATTTCAATTATGTTGTGTTGTATCTTGCAGAGGGCAGGATTTGCCTGCTTCATGTTCCATTTTTCAAATACCCTTTTTGATTTTATAGAGTATATTTTTATGTTACATGTATGTGTCATTTATATCCATGTTTCTGTGAATTTTATGTTTTACCTATGCTGATGACTCATATTTGCTACATTTTATGCTGCAGATACTATTTTTAATAACTAAATTTGAATTGCTCATACATATGACTAAATTGTTACATGTTGCTTGAAATGTTTGCTCCCCATGCATATATATGTTGAAGGTCAGCAGTTGGCTGCTTTAGTATATGCACTTTTCATTGTCACTTTTTTGTTATTGTAAGCAGTGCTTGCAACTATTCATGTTTGTGTCTAAATATATCTTTGTGTATTTTGAATGCAATCATTTGTTTGCTTCAGATTATAGAGCTTTGACCTTTAGGTAACTCGGTTTCCAGTGTTCATTAAGGTTCTAATTGTGTTTGGCCCAAGTTTTACATGTAGGGTTGGTATTCCTGTTTACAGATACAGGATACATATAATTGTAATATCTAGATGTTTTATGCAACACTTTTTGCAATTTACTAGTAACCTCTATTTCACTGATCCACCAACTCCAGGTATGGCTGCTGCCATGTGTACATGGCTGTGGCTCATTTTACAGGCCATCCCTTTTTTGTTTATGGAGCTTTATTATTAGTAGATCATTTGAAGTTAATGTTTTCATAATATTATGTAATACCATCTGTTTGATGTATATATTATATATATTTATACTTGTTTTAATTTGCGTCATTAATAAAATGACATTTAATTGGAACTTTTGTCTCTGCTCCTTTTGAAAAAACCTAGTGGAGTTGCTGGATCACTTTGGGTACGTTGTCAAACTTGATGGTATATAAATAGTCTTTCTTTCAAATTTGTTAATTTTGTAATTGTAAATGTTGTGTAGAGCTTACATTTCAAGATCATTTCAAACTGGTTTCTTTTAAATTGCATAAGCTTCAAATGTCTCGGCAAGAGTCTTAAAAAGGGTAATTAAAGAATTAATTTTGCAGACGAAAACATTATTAAATATGAATAATAATTGATAAAAATGGTATTAGAGCAAATAAGTATAGTTACTGTTGACAAATCAGAGCAAGAAAACGTGAAACTAACATTATTTTCTTTGATATATACCAGAGAGTAAGGAAGGGAATGCGAGAATTAAAGAAGGCAATATTAACATATTCAAGAGTTATGTAAAAAATCCTGCGTGATAGATAACATTTTTATTGACGAGATCAAATTTAAAACCAAACAATAGAAGAAAAAGTTGTTCATTGACAGATTAGCATTAATACACAGAGGAACATTCGATTACAATATTATTGTTACAAATTTTATTTCCAGTGATTCAGCTAGTAATGTTAATTATTTAACTGAAGATAAAATAAAATGTCATCTAATGTTGATACTTAGATAGCCTTAGCCGGATTTTGGTATAACGTTTTGGAATTTTGGTGATAAAAGCTCTACAACATCTCATTCATTTGGATTTCAAATATTGTTTAGGTTCGAGCGCCACTGATCAGTCTTGATTAGACGAAACGCGCGTCTGGCGTAGTAAATTTTATTAACCTTGGTATCTTTGATGACATTTTATTTGCAACCACTGGGTCGATGCCACTGCTGGTGGACTGTTAGTCCCCGAGGGTATCACCAGCCCAGTAGTCACACTTCGGTGCTGACAGGAATATCATTGATTCTTTCATTGATATAGTCATTGTCTAAATTAACTGCCCTGAAATTTCGAAAATTATTTTAATTCTAAGGTTTTTCTATTTTCAAGGTGTAGATAGCCTTAGCCGGATTTTGGTATAACGTTTTGGAATTTTGGTGATAAAAGCTCTACAACATCTCATTCATTTGGATTTTAAATATTGTTTGGGTTCGAGCGCCACTGATGAGGTTTGATTAGACGAAACGCGCGTCTGGCGTAGTAAATTTGATTAACCTTGGTATCTTTGATGACATTTTATTTGTTAAACAAGCGTTCAGAGTTTAAATAGTATTTATGTATGGAAAGTCCACATATAATAGATTTATGCATAAAAATTTAATTGATCATAAAAATTCAGTGTCAATACAAGTCAATAACATCTATGACGAAAAGTACTTTGAATATGATTGATGAAGGAGAAGTTGTTTTTATATCAATACATTATTAACTGTTTTTAAAGTTAAAGTTAACACTTTAACTATCTGAACTAAAATTAGACGAAAATGATAAACTTTTATTAGAATGTCTATTATGCTATAAAACAAGAATTAAAGTATATTCACACATACACATATGAATATAAAACTAAAAATAAAAAAGTTTGTCTATTAAGAACTATTATAATAATATCTGAATAGTTTAATACTCTTTTAAAATATTAGCTTGTAGTTATTTTTTATACTTACTATACGAATTGACGATTAATAAATCAGTCGAATAAAATATCAATGCAAAGCATATACAGTTTACCGATTTATATAATCTACTTATAACGGTCATGAACAATAACAGATCTGGAACTTTAATTTGTCCTCAGACGATTGTATACGGCAAATAAATTTTCCATGACTTTTGTAGTATATTTCACAGTAATGTAATCTCGACTATGACGTCCCATAATGGTTGAAATGTTGCGAAGGTTCATTTGCATAACAACGCGACTGACGTACTCAATATTAGCTCTGAGATTGCTGATTGCTTGACTAATATAACAAAGAACATCGAAAACTTAGCTTTCCAAGTTTTTAATGTCGTTTGAATTCCCATTATGTTCGTATTTTTCTTCATCGTATTTCATCTGTTCCATATACACAGTTGCAACTGATAAATTTCTGTAACTTTCCAGGTGAGTTTTTGTTACCTGGAATTGAGAAAAAATGTAATGTAAAAGCTATACGTTCATCTCGCTAAACTAAATTGGAGCGTCGATTTATTAAAATAATTGAATTAGAAATTAATTATTAAACAGTAAAAGTTTTAATGAAAGATAAATAATAAAAACATACCAATAATTACTTCTTAGACTCATATTATGAATAAATAAACAACTGTAAATTTAAATGGAACTAATTTGTGTTGTATTGTGTGATTAATTCTTATCAAACTTGAATTTTATTCTCTTTAGCCTAAATTATGTTTGTGTTACTTAAACCAATGCAACTTACGTTCTTAAGGGCATTGTTTATTTCCTCTTCCGTTATTGTATTTGCAACTGGGAATCCTTCGTTGTTCGCTTTGTTTATAGAGTCTAAATATGCTATATACTTCATATTCTTTATTCTCTCATTTGCCTGATAAATAAACATCAGTGTCTTAAGTTGACTCTACCACTTAAAGATCTTAATGTGTTCGAGGTAATGTGTTCTATTTATTAAGATTGATAGCAACAGTAAATGGTAGATAAGTTGTAAATATTTGTGGTTTGTTCAGTTTTTCCGCATGGATTTCTCCATCGCTCTTTTCCAGAAGGCTGTCCATTTAGATTTCGAACTAAAAAGCAAACCACCCCTGGATTTTAAATTACGTATTAAAAAAGGATAAACCACTATAAGTAAACTTTAAAAATGATAGTTCCACATTAACAATTTAAATTAGTCAAAACAAAAAGAATAGTGTTTAAGAATTGTCGGTAAGGTTTTTTTTTCAGGAAAACGAAAATAATAATTACAAATTTGTTTTATTAATTGTCGGTAAGGTATTTAAAAAAATAACGTAGTAATAAAACAAGGGATATTATTCAAGAACAAAGTAGATATCAATTACTTACCAAGTGAAATCAATTTAACACCTGCTAATGGCATGTTTCTTTTATCTTTTCGATATTGCAGTATTACCTTATCTGTACATGTTGAAAATAATAAAGATTTGCAACATTTATAGTCTGTAGGGTTTTGAAAAGTTTCTAAGGATATAGGCACGCGAGTGAAATTCCCACATGACCAGTACCAAACTGTCAAATCCGTAATGAGATTAGTGTGACCTTCTTAATATGAGATTAGTGTGATCTTAAAAAATTCGGAAATTGCCAACACCGATACTAAAAACAGGAAGTGTTTTGCTAAAAGAACAAACAGTAGATGTTCAGTTTAAAGCAATTAATACCGTAAATTTAATTTAAAAACCCAAGTCAAATTTTGTTAACTCTCAAAATTATAATACCTTTTTTAGATTTACAGATTTCCGGGGTTTTATTTGTACTTCTAATAGAATTGTTATTTGTGACTTTTTGGAGAGGGCATCATATATTTTGATGTTTGCAACCGGAATATAATGAAATATGTAACATTAATTCCTTTTATTTTTTAAAGTATTGTTCTCAAGTATAAGATGCTGACGCTTAGAGGAACATTTAAACCCCATAAAGTATATGATTTTACTTGTATAAGATAAATCGTTAAGGAGAAGAATATACATATAACGAAAGGTTTTGATTTATTGTGACGTCATACGAGGTGCATAAAACGAAATAATTCATTTGGTATGACAGGGGGGAGTGGGGAAAAAGATATATACTGATTTTACCATGTTTTTATTGACCATAGATCTTTGATAATTGCTAAAAATTGTAGCATATGTATCTGATGTCAAGTTATTAAAGAACTTTGCACCAAAGAACCTAATAACATCTTAATTTTTGTTGGAAGTTCGGTTGAACCCATGGAGACTAAAAACTATAATTAATTTTTATGTTTCTTTAATATATTGCAGTTTCAGTTTTATTCACCGACTAAACGTTTCTCTTTTCAAACCTATTGCATTGTAAGACCACACAAAAGCCACTCTCTATGAGGCTGTTCCCAGCTGATTCGTTTCTCTCAGTTATCATTGATCTTTCCTTTGGTGTTTGAACAGATATTCTATAAACAACAGAAAACTAAAAAGACACGCAGAACATTTGTAAATTAAGTATTGATTAAATTAATTATGGCATGATGCGCATATTCTGCTTCTCATTAATCCGTCGTATTATATGGTTAACATTTGTTTGAAATCTGCACTATACCCAACACATAGTTTTTAAGCTCCGTGAAGTGGACATTTATTTTATATATTGGCCGAGTCATCCGTTATTATTGAACATCATACACAGCCGTGAGTGACTTCACATATTTACACACGCAGGTTTAGCTCAATTGTAGGAGTACATACCTATTGATTCATTTCAGACCTTTAGAGTATTCAACGCGTGGTAACTTCCAGCGTCAAACATGACATCTCGAAGTTTATTTGATATTGTAATGTGTCTGTTGAAAAGGTCTTGTGTCAATCGTCAAAAATTAGGTATCCTAATAGGTAAGACTTGCCACTTTCCTTACATAAGTTAATTCTGTTAGTGATCATTGATCTTGACCTTAAAAAAGGTTACAAGTTAGAGGTTCAAGGTCAAATTGTATTTTCTGTAACATTGTGTTGTTTGCAGGTCCATGCTGCTCTACGAGAAGAGATAAACCTTAAAACCTTAGACGCCAACATTGCCAAGCAAGGGTACAATGGTGTAATATTGTTCGTAAATGGGATCTGCGGAACCAGAGAAAGGTTTGGTTCATCGACGAATCTCGCTTTTTGCTCGGAAGGCCGAATTCGGGTCAAATTTCGCCTGAGGCAGCGAGACGATGTGGACTAGCATCCCTTTCACCAGAAAAAACTCCATTGGTTCATAGTTCGGGCAATTTAAATACAGTTCGCTATTGTGCCAACATTCTACATCCTCATTTATTGCCCGTAATCGATGTCCTTATGGAGGTTTTTCAACATGATAATGCCGGACCGCATACTGCAAGAATCGTTGTTGACTTTATGGATCAGCAGCACGTAAATGTTATGCGTTGTTCTTCACGGTTACCAGATCTAAACCCGTTTGAGCTTCTGTGGGATAAACTCGAACGCCGCATACGTAAACGACAACCACCTCCTCAAACACTGCAGGAATTACAGCATGCACTTCAGTTTGAATGGCAATGAATTCCTTGGGCTCAAGTTAAGCGATTAATTCAGTCTATGTCTAGTAGTATAAGAGTTTTTCTGCACGCAAATGGAGGACACAACAGATATTGGCTGTTATAATATTGCCTCCCGATGGACATAATTAACATTTTTGGTCAAATGACCCTTTGACAACATTTGTGCTAAATGTTAGTGTTCTGAGTGTTATATTTCTGTTGTAATTTATAATTGAACTTTATGTAGTAAAATAAAATTTGTCTTATGTTGCATTTTTTGAGAGATTAAATATTGCAAATAGCAATATCACAGTAACTATAACATGTATTGATATATCACCTTCACTAAAAGTCATTATCGACCCTGACCTTGAACAACATCACAAGATTAAAGGTCAAAGTTCTAATTTTCGACATATAAAAAATACACAACTGATACCATGAGCAATATGTAGATCTACCTTAAGGTCTTCACGTGTCATATATTTTGAATGACCCTTTGTAACAGTCAACTCCCCTTTATTGGTTAATTATCTTTAAATAGCCATGCCTCAATAACTTATAACAGGTAGTGATATAGAATCTTTGTTCATTGCTGACATTGAGCATGGTCAAGGTCATACTTAAAGTTCAAGGTTAAAGTTATATATTTACCATGTAAAAAAATGTTACTGTATGGTACGTTGTTAATTCTTATAAATGCTTATTTAAGATATGGACAGATCAAAAGTCGGTGGCAAATCTCATTTTTTAAGACCTCATCCTCAACGTCCTATTTTTATTTTAAAAGATGTCTAAATGTTCGTTCAGTTGTTTATATTGTGATATAGATTATATTCATAAATGAAGTAAATTGGTGTCAAAGTCATTATGATTTACAATTTCTTATTTTCACTAAATAGCTTATCTTTTAAATTTGTTAATTTCTCAATTGTGAATGATGTTACTGGTTTAATCTATCGGTCATTTAATCTAATTTCTTTTTAATTGCATAAAGTGGAAAGTATATTAGAAACGATGTAACCTATGTCAGAAAGCATTTCATTAACTTCTAAGAGAGCATATGTATTATTGTTTAAGTAGAGGTTCTATAGTTGATCAACACGTGGAAATTGCAGCAAGGATTTGTGATTGTGTCTAAGTATTTTTTTGCAAGTATTTAATCATTCTTCAATGTTGAGTCCTTATATTTGATCAAAACGTAAAAATTTCAGCGTTCCAGTTGGCTTTAGAGCATCTTAATAGCGATTTGTCGGGAATAGCCTTAACAATGTTTAATGTAAGGCCTTTTTATATATAGAATTGACATGTTTTTATTTTGAAGTCCAACATGGCACCTAAAGCTCAAAGAGATTTGTAATGAATTAGCGTGGCTGTTGTATCAAGTTACAAAGATTTATTGTGATAAATGATCCCATAATTAAATGTTGAAGAGTACATTTAACACTCTTAGATTTGCTAAAGAAATCCGAAGATAGTATTCAGTCGGTATGTCAAGGGTGAAAAGAAGCATTACAGGTTTAAAGGTCTCGCCAATAGATGGTAGTTAGAGCATTTATTGTGAAGACAAATGCCTTAATAGATATTAATGATAATTTACCCCAAATTGTATCAGAGGAGAAAAAAATATATAATTGTTGATGGCAACTGGAGCATGAGAAGCGCGAAGCCGATATTATTTATTTTGTTATACCAGAGACCGAGAAAGGGTTTTTATTGACGAGATCACCTGATAGGCAAAACTAAATGCAATCAAGCATCTCATCTATGTGTAATCTCTTTCAATATGCGTATAAGTTTCAATAGTTGTTCATCGAACGATTGATATTGGTAGTGACCTCAGAAAGAAACTGAGGAAAAGTTGATGACAATATTATTGTTTCACATTTTATTTTCTATCTGATGATGCATAATATGTCCTTAAATGTTGACAATTCTGAAACAGCGTTCAGAGTTAATCGTATTTATCTATAGAAAGTCCACATATTATAGGTTTATGCAAAAATATTTATACAAGATCAGTGAGAAATTCAAAAACATCACATTGTAAAGGATTGATGAAAGAGGAGTTCTTTATATTCATAATTCATTAGCTGCTTTTAAAGTTGACATTATAGTTATCTGATTTTAATGATTCGTTGTCTAAAGTAAAGTGAGAAAAAATTATAAATTTTTATTATAAGCTAAAAAACAAACAATTTTGTTATAAGTAAATCATGCCTTAAAGTATATTCATTAATGATAACAGAAAATTTCAACTACTCAGAAATAAAGTTGGCTGATAACGAAGTATCAAATGATTCTTTTATATTTTTTAAGTGTCGTGTAGCATCATTAGTATGTAAAATTTGCGATGTACAGGATAACATGTATTATAATTATTTCAGCGTAGTTAACTTTTTATTATAAAATATCAATATCAATAAATCCACAAAACACATATGTACAAAAAACAAAATAAAATAAATAAAACGTCTGTCCAAGTATATTAAGAACTATTATAATAATATCTGAATATTTAGAAACTGCTTTACAATATGCAACATCAGTAACTTTTTTCGTACAACAATTTTATAATATATGCAAAACCTGACAATTAACAAATAATAAACCAATCGAATAAAATATCACTGTTCTTGAACAATGCAGTGCACATACAGTTTACAGATTAATATAATCTACCTGTAATTGTCTAAGACAATAAGAAATCTGGACTATTAATTTATCCTCGTCCGATTGTAAATGACAAATAAATTTTCCAAGACCTGTGTAGTATATTTTACTGCGATGTAATCTCGGCTATGGCGATCCATAATGCTTGAAATGTTGCGAAGGTTCTTTTGCATAACATCTCGAGTGACGTATTTAATCTTAACACCGAGATTGCTGATCGCTTGACTAATATAACAAAGAACATCGAAAACTTTGCTTTCTAAGTTTTTAATGTCGTTCGAATTTTCTTTATGTTCGTATATTTCTTCATCGTATTTCATCTGTTCTATAAACACAGTTGCAACTGATAGATTCCTGTAACTTTCCAGGTGAGTTTTTGTTAACTGCAATAGTAAAAAGTAATAGAAATCAAAAATAGAACAAATACAAATACAAGTTCCAGGCAATAAATGTTGCTACGCCTAACGCGCATATCGTCTATTCAAGACTCCTCAGAGGCGCTCTACCCAAAAGATTGCAAATGCTAAACACTGTATGAATATGAAGAGCAAAGAACAATTAAACTAAAACATGCCGAACTTGACACCACATTATGACTAAAATCAACCTATGCGTTGGGTAAGAAGAACCTTTGACGATTTTACACGGCAATATCATAGCTTTGCTGTGTTCTTTAACACAGAAGTGATGAGGTCTGAGCGGGCTAACCTTGGGGAATTAAAACTCCACTAAGCGCGCTAAACATCACGATTGTTATTAATAAAAAAATACAACAAAGTAAGAGGCAATAAACTATGGTACGAGTTTCGTCTATCCAATACTTTTGAGAGGCGCTCTACCCAATGCATAGTGTAATTTCAAAACTCTTCTTAAGTGTTCATTAATTGAAACACTGAATTAAATATAAACTATTAAACTATTTTCAGTAAAAGTTATTAATGAAAGATACATAGTCGAAAAAACCTGTAATAACTTCTTCTAAGAAAATTATTATGAATGAAAGAAAACTTTTTCATTAGAAGTCATTTTTTTTTGTATCTCACACAACTGTGTGATTATTCATTATCGTACCTGAATTGTATTTCCTTTTTTCTAAATCATGATCTTATTAACTTGAGCAAATACAACTTACATTCTTAAGGGCATTTTTTATTTCCTTTTCCGTTATTTTCTTCGCAACTGGGAATCCTTCGTTGGTCGCTTTGTTTATAGAGTCTAAATTTGCTTTATACTTCATATTCTTTTTTCTATCAGTTTTCTGATAAATAAACATCAGTGTTGTAAGTCATAAGTTGGCCATTTATAGATTTTCAATGTGTGCAAGGTATGGTTGTATTTATTATTTATTAAGATTGATAGCAACAGTGAATGCTTATTGAGTTTTAATTGTGTTTACCAATGCCTTTTAATTTAAAAAAACTTACAAACCAATAATAACTTGTTCTGAGAAAAATATTATGAATGAAGGAAGAACTTCCAGTTTCATTAGAAGTCAATTTTTGTTGTATCTCACACAAGTGTGTGATTATTCATTATCTTACATATACTTGAATTTAATTTCCTTTTTATAAATCATTTTCTTACCAACTTAAACAAATACAACTTACATTCTTACGGGCATTTTTTATTTCCTTTTCCGTTATTTTCTTTGCAACTGGGAATCCTTCGTTGGTCGCTTTGTTTATAGAGTCTAAATTTGCTTTATACTTCATATTCGTTTTTCTATCAGTTTTCTGATAAATAAACATCAGTGTTGTAAGTCATAAGTTGGCCATTTATAGATTTTCAATGTGTGCAAGGTATGGTTGTATTTATTATTTATTAAGATTGATAGCAACAGTGAATGCTTATTGAGTTTTAATTGTGTTTACCAATGCCTTTTAATTTAAAAAACTTACAAACCAGTAATAACTTGTTCTGAGAAAAATATTATGAATGAAGGAAGAACTTCCAGTTTCATTAGAAGTCAATTTTTGTTGTATCTCACACAAGTGTGTGATTATTCATTATCTTACTTGAATTTAATTTCCTTTTTATAAATCATTTTCTTACTAACTTAAACAAATACAACTTACATTCTTACGGAAATTTTTTATTTTCTTTCCCGTTGTTTTCTTTGCAACTGGGAATCCTTTTTTGGTCGCTTTGTTTATAGAGTCTAAATTTGCTTGATACTTCATATTCTTTATTCTATTAATTTTCTGATAAATAAACATCAGTGTCTTAAGTAAAAAGTTGGCTATTTATGTGCATGGTATGGTGTTGTAGTTATTATTTATTTAAGATTGATAGCAACAGTGAATGCCTATTGAGTTTTAATTGTGTTCACCAGTGCCTTTTAATTTAAGTTAATGAACATTATAATTGAAAATGTTATTGATATGCAGAATCAATACACATGTTAAACTCCATACCCACAATAAGTTCAGTGTGTATTTCCGAGTGACAAAAAATAAAGAAGTGGCTCATTGAGTGCTACGCTTTCAGAGTGCTTTTTTAAACAAGATCGATTATTTAAACACATTTTATGAAATTATTGAAGTAAAAATTTCTACAATGGCATAGCTAAGTCAGAGATATTTTTATATTGTTTTTAAATGTACATACCTTGTAAATGTTTTCCAAGTAATAATAAAATATTAAATATACAATATACCATTACATTTTAAACAAGTAACAAGAAATCCTAACTTAAAACACAATGTATCATGATCTATGACGTAATAATATATAGTTACCCTTTTAACATATTAAATTGGGCAACAATTTACCATTTCCTACATAGTTGACACTTACAATTTTCTCAAGGAAGACTTCGGAAAGATTCTTTCCTTCACTTATACGTATAAGCATGTTAGTGATAATATATTGAGGTGACTGTGTTGGAATGTAAACTAATTTATTTGAAATTTGTGCAGTTTTTCCGCACGGAAATTTCCACCGCTCTTCATCAAAAGGCCACGCATTTACATTTTCAACTAAAAAGCCAACCACCCCTGTAAATTAAAAAGAGGGATATAACTAAATTAAAAACGATAAAACACTATAAGTAAACTTAAAAAGTAATAGATTTATATTAACAATTTAAATTAGACAAAATAACAAGAATGTTTTTTTATGAATTGTTGGTTATGAAACTAAAGTATCAATTAAAAACAGATATTAAAAATATACGATGTAGATATAATTTACATACCAAGTAATATTAATTTGGCACCCGCTAATTGCATGTTTCTTTTATTATCTGCAGTGTTACCTTATTGGAAAATGTTTAAAAGTATTAAAATTCGCATCATTTATACGGCATATTTCTAGAGGTTGTAAAACTTTCTTAGCAAATAGAAATTCCTGCACAAACAGTAACACACTGTCAAATCCGTAAATGAGATTAGTTTGTCCACATTTATATAACATCGGATATTGCCACCACCGATACTAAAACAGGAAAAAAAACCCAACAAACACTACTTACTACGATTAATACAATTAATACTGTAAATTTTATAAAGAAAACAAGTGAAACATTGATAACTCTCAATCATTGATAAGAAATATTTAGATATACAGATTTTGGTTTTTTGTATATATGTATATGTTTGTTTGTTTGTTCGAATGGTGTTTGAACGCCACTTTCAGCAATTTTTCAGATATATCGTGGCGTCCAGTTGTTATTGGGGGATGAAGCCGGAGTACCCGGAGAGAACCCCGACCTGCGGTTGGAAAACTGGCAATCCTTGTCAGTTAAGATTTGAATCGAGTACACTCTGTCTGCAGTGAGAATCGAACCCGCAATTTCAGTGTTGACAGACCGCGTAGTAGACGAACTACCTTAAAAACTAGGCCACCGAGGCCCCCATATGTATATGTATCCAGTGTATAAAAATAAACTAAGAAAATGTTGACCTACCATTAAGACAAATATTAAGATCAAATAATCTTGAATATTTTTAATTATGAGACAAGGGCATTTTCTCTCAATAGTTTTATTATTATTATTTACTTATTATAAATTATTTTTGACTTTTTAGAGGACATGTAGTATTTTGTTCTTTGCAACGGGAAAATAATGAAATATGTAACATAAATTCATTTTATTTTTAAAGTATTCTTCTCAAGCTTAAGATGCTTACGCTGAGAGTAATATTTTCACAACATACAGTTTATAATGGTTTTACTTGTATTAGATAACTGTTAAGAAGACGATACATGAGGCGTATGTGTTTGATTTTAATTTGGCGTCCTCCACACTTTAAAACCAAAACTGTTTTCTAATATGAGGTGCATAAAGCGCTATAAGTTCGCAACTGTTGTAAAAGGAGCGTATATTAGTACATCTCATTAAAAATGATATTATTCCATTGTTACCATATTTTTTATATCCGAAATACCTCAGTTTGTTGGGTAGGCGCAATATATACTTAGTTTAACGTGTTTTATAAATCATAGATCTTGGAATATTGCACATATTTGTAGCTTATATAGGATGTCGAGAGATCCTAGAACTTAGCAACCAAGAAACCAATAATATCTGACTAATTGTCTTGGTTGAACTCATGGTCACTAAAAAACGGGACGCCTATTTTATAAAAATATTTTAAATAAATAAAGATTCTTCATTATATTTTAGTTTTGTTCGTCCCCTAAAAAAGCTTTCTTCAAACCGATAGATTTGTAAGACAACGTGTATAGAAACCGTTCTTTGAGCGAATGTTCCTATGTTCCTGTGTCGTTTGACCGGATATTCTATTTTATCCTGCAATCAGTACATTTACTGTCCAATAAAGGTAGCCGAATAAATTTTTGCTTTATTCGGCTTTGCCGAATAAAATCTCCTGGTACCCTTGACCTCACTTCTTACGACATTTAGTATTCTGTTCTGGTTTACGACGTTTGTGACGTCAGTATCACAAGAATACGCGCCGAAAATTTTAACTGAGAAATCGGCTTAAAGTGAACGTTTTTCAGTATTATAAAATGTTTTCCCGCAACCTTGGGTGTCTATTAAAACTTATATTGACCTCTACAAAGACTATGATTGTATAATATCATTAATATAGCATTACCTCTTTGTGTCAAAACTACACCTTTATATCCCTCTCTTGGTTAAAATCGCTTCCACTATTTTCTTTTAATCCCATGAGTTGCAGGATAAAAACAATATTCGTACAGTGTCAGAAAATATAAAGTTTATTTGTACTCGCCGCGAAACAGGTGAGAAATGCTCGGCAGAGCCTCGCATTTCTACCCGTTTCTAAGGCTCTTACAAATAAATTATATATTTTCTGACACTGTACGAATATTGTATATATATTTGCCGAGTAATCCGTTATTATTGAACAACATACAGCCGTGAGTGACTTCACATATTTACACACACATTGTTTGCTCAATTGTAAGAGTAAATACTTATTACTGATTGATTTGAGATCTTTCAGAGTATTTAACACGGTAACGTCTATCGTCTAGCATGACATTTTGAAGTTTATTTGATATTTGAATGTATGTTAAAAAGGTCTTGTGTCATTCGTCAAGTGTTATGTGACCTAATAGTTAACGCCTTCCACTTTTCGAGTGAAAGATATGTTACTTTTTATCTGTGTCTTATTATTATTTCACGAAAACGTAAATAATGTCGCAATTAAAGTTGTTCCACATGGTCAGTAATGGAGCGTGACCCTTAAAAATGTTGACGACTCCTAATAGGATGTTACCCTTATTTATTGCAAAGTAAATTTGTATCATTGTACCTAATTAACCAGATACTATGGAGATATTGAGCTTTCTCTGTTGGTCATCAGTGACCTTGACCTTGCAATTGGTCAAAAGGTCCAAGTTCAAGGTAAAATTGTGCTTTTTAAACATTGCGTTGTGTGCAGGTCTCTACTGCGTTACCAGAAGGGAAAGAAAACTGAAACCGTGGCTTAATCATAACAAATACAGAGATACCATGACCAATATGTAGATTCCATTAAGGTCTTCACGTGTCATTTATTTTGCATGACCATTGTAATAGTTACCTTCCCTAAATCGATGAAATTAATTGAAAATATGTTACCTCAATAATTATAGGCAGTTGCAATTTGTACGGCTATCCGGACAATTATCCCTGGGCTATAAAATAATGTCTGGTATATTTGTCCGTTATTTTGTCATGCTGTACCCATAACCAAGTTTCGCTGAATTCAAGACTCATGGTTAGGATCTTAAAGGTTTTAAGCTAATGCCCCTTTTCCTTGCCGACAATATCGGGTGGGAATCTCTTTTGTAAAATTCTACATTTGTGCTAATTTTAAATTGACTGTTTCTTAATTATAATTCTTCATAAGAAGAAAATTTATTGCCGAATAGCGTGAAAGCAGGACAAACATCCCTTCCTATTATTATAACAGATATTGAGACATATTCTGCGATCATTGTTGACATCCAGCGTGGGCAAGGTCATGCTTAAGTTCAAGGTTTAATAAATATTTTTACATTAAAAAATATTTGTATTGCATGTTTAGTAGTTTATTGTTATTCATGCTTATTTTTTATGTGTATGTAAAATGGCAAAGAAAACCGACCGAACAATGAGAGCAAATAGTCAAGGGACAATTACACATCCGGATAAAGACAAACGCAACAAAAACCAAACAAAATTAAAAAAAAAACAGAAAAAGAGTAAACCGAACCCAATAAAAACAATGGTTGCATTCAGGTGCTCCGGACGAGTAAGCAGTGCTTGCCTATAATTAGACACCCGTTGAGTTACTCATTGTCGTGTCTAGAAAAAAGTCAATAGGAATTGGAAACACTGCCTATGACTCCGCGTAAATGTCACTGATTTCCCTATACGATCAATTAAGTCATTGTGGCGACCATAGAACTTCTAGAGAGATAACATCAACCTAGGTACAACAAACTCTTGTTTGAGTAGTTAAGAAGTCAGCAGCAGTGATCGGTCTAGAAAATCGGAATACCGATCGCATGATCTAGAATAAAGTATAATTTGTAAAATGTACACACAATACGCTGGAGCTGCTGGAGTTTTGCTGTCGATTAACGGAAAGTTGACAATTATATGTATAAATCAAAATATAGGTGGTCAAGGTCATTATTCTCATCCTTAATTGTCCTATTTAATGACTTTTTATTGTAAAACATGTCTGGTGTTTCTTTCAGTTGTTTCAGTTGTGAAACAGATTCTTTTTGCATAGAAAAAACATGTCAAGGTCATACATTTTTTTCAATTTGACCTATCTTATTTTACTTATATCTAAATTGTGAATGTTGTTAGAGGTTAGAAGTAATTTTAAAATAGATTGTTTTATATTGCATAAAGTGGAAAGTTTATTAATGGTTTCTTATTGCGATTTAACCTATATTTATGAAAGCATTTGATTGAATTCTATGAGTCTAAAAAACATACGTATTATTGTTTTTAGTCGGTCCTATAGTTGATCAACATTTTTTGTATAGCGATTGGAGCAAGAATTTGTGATTGTGGCTTAGTATATGTTTTGCAAGAAGTCAAGAGACTATACTTATTGTTAGAGTCCTTATTTTTGATAAGCACAAGGAAATTTCAGCGTCCCAATTGTAGTTTAGAGCATCGAAATATCGATTCTACGGGACTAGCCTTAAAACTCCTTAGAGGTATTCTTCGTATAGAGAATAACATACAGTTTACAATAAAGTCTCGCTTTTTAGTGATTTAGTTTATATCAGTACGTACTATATGACCTTAAGTAATAGGGCCTGTGTCTGAAGCCCACAGGTTAGCGACCATTTTTATTTTGTAGTACAATATGGCACCTAAATCTCCAAAAGATTTGTAATGATTTGTGGAAAAGTACATTTAGCAGATTAGGATTTTCATATAAGTATCATCTGGTAATAATACCGATTTTTTAAATGACAGTTAACGTCCATAGTATGTTAAATTAGCGAATCTTTTGTTCGGGATAAAATGTATTTTAATTATTTAAATCTAGTTAGCTTGTTTATTATAAAATATCAATAAATCGACATATACACTTATGTATATAAAACTAAAATCCAATAAGTAAAAAGTGTTCTAAGTCTATTTACAATTATTATAATAATATCTGAATATTTTAACACTGTTTAAAAACAATAGTAGTTTTTAGCCCAACAATTAAATAATATATGCAAAACCTGACAATTAACAACTAATACAACTAACGAATCAAATATCACAGTTCTTAAGAAATGCAGTGAACGTACAGTTTACCGATTAATATAATCTTCGTAGAATTGTCAAAGAAAATAACAGACCTTGAACTTTAATTTGTCATTAGGTGATTATGAATGGCAATAAGTTATCCATGACTTTTGTAGTATATTTCACCGTGATGTAATCTCGAAACGTTTCCTTCTAAGTTTTCAATGTCGGTCGAATTTTCTTTATGTTAATATATTTCATCATCTTATTTAATCTGTTATATGAACACAGTTGCCACTGATTGTATCCTGTAACTTCCCATATGAGTTTTTGTTACCCGCTATCGAAAAAAGTAATAGATTCATAGTGTAATTGCAAAGCTTCACGTATACCTAACTTAAATGAAGCGTTTATTAATTAAAATAACTCAATTAAAAATTAACAGTTAAACTGTTTTCAGTCAAAGTTATTCATGAAAGATATATAGTAATAACTATTTTGTAGGCACATATTATGAATAAAAGAACAACTATCAGTTTAAAAAGAACTCATTTTGTAATGTGTGTCGCAAGAAAACTGAGAATCCTTTCTTGGTCGCTTTGTTTATAGAGTCTAAATATGCTCCATATTTCATATTCTTTATTCTCTTATTTGCCAGATAAATAAAAATGAATGTCTTAAGTTATAAGTTGATTTGGCTACTTAGCGATGTTCGATGTGTGTGAGGTATGGTGTCTCTATTTATTAAAATTGACAACAACAGTGAATGTTTTTTTGTGTTTTAATTGTGTTTCCCAATGCGTACTTATTTCAAAGCTGGATATACCTACATGTAACGTAAATGAACATAATAATTTAATATACACATGTAAAAACCATACCCACAATGATTTCAGTGTGTATTTCCGAGTGACCAAGAAAGCGTACAAGTGGCGCATAGAGTGCTACGCTTTCAGTGTGCTTTTGTTTTAACAAGCATCGATTATTTAAACACATTGTATAAAATTAATAAAGCCAAACTTTTTACAATGGCAAAGCTAGGTCAGTGATCTTTGTTTATTTTTTGAAATAAAATTAAATGTACACTATTTATAAATATTTTCCAAATTAATAATAAAAATATGAACTATATAATATGACATAACATTTAAAAAATTAACAAGAAATCTTAACTTAATAAAAAATGTATGAGGCTTGATGACGTAGTAAGATATAGTGACCCATTTAACATATTAAATTGGGCAAAATCATGCAGACTTTAAAAACAAACTCGTTTTCTAATATAAGGCACAAAAACGCTTTGAGTTCACAACTGTTGTAAAGTGAGCGTATATTATTACATTATTAAACATCCTTTTTATACCATATTTATCATATTTGTCCTATCAGAAATAATCGATTTTTTTGGGGGGCACACATTAATACTGACTTTACTATGTTTTTATTGATCTTATATCTTGGAATATAGTGATAAAAATGGTAGAAAAAAACCAATAACATCTGACATTCTTGTTGGAATGTCCTGCTTAAACCCAAGGTGACTTAAGAAAGGGACGCTTCTAATATGTTATAATATATTTATATTTTACATGATTAAAGTTTAATGGAGCATGATACTGTAAAATATCGTGCAAAAAAATGTTGACACATGGGCAAGATACAATAGAGAATTTTTGTTTTCTGTGTTGGTCATCATTGACCTTGACCTTTACAAAGGCCACTAGGTACAAGTTCAAGGTTAATTGTATTTTAAAACATTGTGTTATGTGCAGGTCTCTACTGCTCTACCAAAAGATAAAGATAACTAATACACTGACTAAAATGTAGCTTTTGTTAAATCTGGAATTTTCATTTATTTTATTGGCACTTCTCTGGATCATTGAAATATATTGAAAATAGCAAAATCACAGTGACTATAAATTGTAATTTCATAGGACCTTCACTGATTGTCATTATCGATCCTAGCCTTGAGAAAAATCAGAGGGTCAAAATTGAAAGTAGCACTTTAATTTTCGATATTGTGTTGTGTGCAGATCGTTTAACTAATTATAAGAAATACACAAGTCAAACCAAAACCGATATATATCCCCTTATGGACTTCAAGTGTCATATACTTTGAATGACTCTTCGTAAGAGTCAACTCCCTTAGATCGATGAAGTATAACAGATATTGACATAAGATCTTTGTTCATTGTCGACATTCAGCATGGTCAAGCTCACACTTAACGATCAAGGTCAAAGTTATGCTTTTAATTGTTTTAATTTTTATTGTATATTAAATGGTTTATTCTGATTAGTGCTTATGTTTTATAAGTAACATATAAATAGATCAAAAGAACAGTGTTCAAAGTAATTTTTTAAGTCCTCATCCTCAACGTCTTATTTAATTACTTTATTTTAAAAGATGTCTGAATTGTTTTTCTATCTGTTGTTTATGTTTTGAAACAGATTCATTTTACATATGAGGAAAATCGTTGTCAAGGTTATTATGTTATACAATTTGTACCTTTTTTATTTTCGAATAAAGCTTTTGTTTCGAAAATGTTAATTTCTATTTAGTAAATATTTTTAGAAGTTAAATTTGAAAGTCATTAAAACTATATTGCATATAGAGGAAAGACTACTAATCGTTTGTAAGAACGATTTAACCTTTATTCATGGAAGCATTTGATTTACTTCTATGAGACCATACGTAATATTGTTCAAATTGAGGTCCTATAGTTGATCAACGCGTGAAAATTTCAGCGTAATTTTTAAAAATATGTTGTAATAAGTCGTGCCTGCCTTAAAGCATATTTCTTGAGAATGAATAGATTTCGACTACTCAGAAATAAAGTGGGCTGATAACGAAGTATCCAATTGTAATAATACAGATTCTTTTAGATTGTTTGAGTCAGTTAACGTCAGTAGTATGTAAAATTTGCGAACCTTGATGTTAACATTATAAAATATCAATAACTACGTACACTTCTGTATATAAAACAAAAATATAGAAAGGAGATAAGATTCGGTAGTCTATTAAGAACTATTATAATAATATCTGAATATTTTAATACTGTTTCAAAAAATGATACAGTAGTTATTGTCTTTCGCACAACAAGTACAAATATATATATAACATGACAATTCACAACTAATAAATCAATCAAATCAATAATCACAGTTCTTGAACAATGCAGTGCACATATAGTTTATTGATTAATACAATCTACATTTAATTGTCAAGGGTAATATCGGATCTGGAACTTTAATTTGTCCTCGTACTATTGTAAATGTTAAATAAATTATCCAAGACATTTGTAGTATATTGCACCGCGATGTAATCTCGACTATAGCGTTCCATTTTGCTTGAATTGCTGCGCAGCCTCATTGGCATAACATCGCGAGTGACATAGTCAATGTTAACACGGAGATTGCTGATCGCTTGACTAATATAACAAAGAACATCGAAAACTTTGCTTTCTAAGTTTTCAATGTCGTTTGAATTTTCTTTATGTTCTTGTGTTTCTTCATCGTCTTTCATCTTTTCTATAAACACAGTTGCAACTGACAGCTTTCTGTAACTTTCCAAATGAGTTTTTGTTAACTGCAATCGTAAAAAGTAATAGAAATCAAAATTACAAATACAAGTTCCAGGCAATAATTTTTGCTACGCCCGATGGGCATTTCGTCTGTTCAAGACTCCTCTGAGGCGCTCTACCCAAAAGATAGCAAATTCTAAACACTATATGAATATGCTAAACAAAGAACATTTTAACCAAAATATGACACCAAATTATTACTAAAATCAACCCATGCCCGGGGGAGGAAGCACCTTTGACAATTTTGAAATTCCAGGGGCAATATCACAGTTTGCTGTGTTCTTGAACACCGAAGTGTTAAAGCCTGAGCGGGCTAACCTTTGTGAATTAAAACTCTACTAAGCACGATAAACATCTCGGATGTTAGAAATCAAAAATACAACAAAGTTCCAGGCAATAAACTTTGCAACGAGTTTCGTCTATCAAAGACTTCTCAGAGGCGCTCTACTCAATGTATAGTGTAATTTCTAAACTCTCCCTAAACTAAAATTAAGTGTCTTTATTAATTGAAACACTGATTTCAAAATTAACTGTTAACCTATTTTCAGTAAAAGTTATTAATGAAAGATACATAGTCGAACAAACCAGTAATAACTGCTTCTTAGAAAAATATTATGAATGAAAGACGAACTATCGGTTTCATTATAACTCATGTTTTGTTGTATCTCACAAAACTGTGTTATTATTCATTATCATACTTGAATTTTATTTCCTTTTTTTAAATCATTTTCTTATTAACTTAAACAAATACAACTTACATTCTTAAGGGCATTTTTAATTTCCTTTTCCGTTATTTTATTTGCAACTGGGAATCCTTCGTTGGTCGTGTTGTTTAAATTTGCTATATACTTCATATTCTTTATTCTATGATTTGCCTGATAAATAAACATCAGTGTCCTAAGTCATAGGCTGACCACTTAGGGATTTTCAATGTGTGCAAGGTATGGTGTTCTATTAATTAAGATTGATAGCAACAGTGAATGCTTTTTGAGTTTTAATTGTGTTCACCAATGCCTTTTCATTTGATAGTTAGATATATAAATATATACATGTATATCCTTTCTTATCGCTGTTGTAACGTAAATGATAGTTAATGTTCTTGATATGCAGAATCAATACACATATTCTACGCCACACTCACAATGAGTTCAGTGTGTATTTCCGAGTGACCAAAAAAGTGAAGAAGTTGCGCATTGCATGCTACGCTTTGAGTGTGCTTT
The DNA here is from genome assembly GCA_944474755.1 of Limnoperna fortunei. NCBI lineage: Eukaryota > Metazoa > Mollusca > Bivalvia > Mytilida > Modiolidae > Limnoperna > Limnoperna fortunei. The sequence continues at coordinate 77,265,770 of OX104116.1, forward strand.
TGTTTTAACAGGATAAATTATTTAAACACATTTAATGAAATTATTAACGCGACAACTTCTACAATGGCATAGGTATGTCAGATATATGTTTATTGGTTTTGAAAAAAATTAAATGTATAAAACTTGTAAATGTTTTCCCAAGTAATAATAAAATATTAAATATACATTAAATTAAAAATAACATAAGCGATCTCATCTGAAACAAACTCTATCTGGCTTTTTGACGTAATTTAATATAGTGACTAATTTAAAAAATTACATTGCACAAAATCATGCAGAGGGGTAATGTTGCCTATACTTACAATTTACTTCATAGTAAACACTTACAATTTTCGCAAGGAAGTCTCTGGAAAGATCCAGTCCTTCTCTTATACGTATAACCATGTTATCGATTATATATTGAGGTGGCTGTGTTGGAATGTTAAATAAGTTGTAATTATTTGTAATTTGCGCAGTTTTTCCGCATGGAGTTTTCCACCGCTCTTCACGAAAAGGCCGCGCATTGAGATTTCCAACTAACAAGCCAACCAGCCCTGTAAATTAAAAGACGGATATAACGTAGTTAAAAACGATAAAACACTATAAGTAAACTAAGTAATAGATTTATATTAACAATTTAAATTAGACAAAATTGAAAGAATGGTTTTTATGACTTGTTTAATATGAAACTAAAGTTTTAATTGAAAACAAATATTATACACGGACGAAGTAGATATAATTTACCTACCAAGTAATATTAATTTGGCTCCCGCTAATTGCATGTTTCTTTTATTATCTTCAGTATTACCTTATGGTAAATGTTTAAAATTATAAAAATTCGCAACATTTATACGGCATATTTCTAAAGATTTGAAAACTTTCTTAGCAAATAGAAATTTCTGCACAAACAGTAGGAAACTGTAAAATTCGCAAATGAGATTAGTGCGACCACATTCATATAACATCGGATATTGCCACCACCGATTCTAAAACTGAAAAAAAAACAACAAACACTATTCACTATGATTAATGCAATTAATACTGTAAATTTTATAAAGAAAACAAGTGAAACATTGATAACCCTTAATCATTGATAAGAAATAATTAGATTTACAGATTTTGGTTTTTGTATATATGTACATGAATCCTGTTTATAAAAATAAACCAATAAAATGTTGACCCACCATTAAGACAAATATAAAGATCAAATAATCTTGAATTTTTTAAAATATGAGATAAGGGCAATTCCTCTCAGCACTTTTATTATTATTATTTACTTATTATAAATTATTTTTGACTTTTTAGAGGACATGTAGTATTTTGTTCTTTGCAACCGGAAAATAATGAAATATGTAACATAAATTTATTTTATTTTTAAAGTATTCCTCTCAGGCTTAAGATGGTTACGCTGAGAGTAATATTTTCACAACAAACAGTTTATAATGGTTTTACTTGTATTAGATAACTGTTATGAAGACGATACATGAGGCGTATGTGTTTGATTTTAATTTGGCGTCCTCCACACTTTAAAACCAAAACTGTTTTCTAATATGAGGTGCATAAAACGCTATAAGTTCGCAACTGTTGTAAAATGAGCGTATATTAGTAATTCTCATTAAAAATCGTTTTATTCCATTTTCATCGTATTTTTCATATCCGAAATAATTCATTTGGTTTGGGGAGGAACAAATATATACTTATTTTACCGTGTTTTATTTACCATAGATCTTGGAGTATTGCAAAAATTTGTAGATATATATCGGATGTCGGGTGATCCTCTACAAATTTGCATAAAAGAATCCGATAGCATCTTTTTTTAATTTCTTGGTTGAACCCATGGTCACTATAAAACGAGACGCCTATCATATAATAATATTTAAAATAAATAAAGTTTCTTCAATATATTTTAGTTTACTCCCCCAAAAAAGCTTTCTACTTCAAACCGATTGGTTTGTAAGACCACGTGTATGTAACGTTCTCTTTGTTTCTATCTATTTTATTTCTATTAGTTATCATTGTTCTGTTTAAAGGACTTTGAGGCTTAGTCGTTTGACCAGATATTCTATTGTTTACTATAGAAAAATAAAAATACATGCAGAACATTTGTGAGACAAGGATTGATTAAGATGATTTTGAATCAAGGGTTGGAAGTATGAACATACTGCTTCTCATACCATCGTTGTATTATATGGTTCAAATCAGTGTGGTCATTATTTGTGTGAAATGTGCATTTTAACCATTTTATATTTTTGAAGCTGAGTGAAGTGGACATTCATTCTATATATTTGCCGAGTAATCCGTTATTATTGAACAACATACACAGCCGTGAGTGACTTCACATATATACATACGCATTGTTAGCTCAATTATAAGAGTAAATACTTATTATTTAAATGATTTGAGATCTTTCAGAGTATTTAACAAGGTAACATCTATCGTCTAGCGTGACATTTTGAAGATTTTTGACATTTTAATGTCTGTTAAAAAGGTCTTGTGTCATTCGTTAATTGCTAAGCGACCTAATAGTTAGTGTTTTCCACTTTTCGAGTGAAAGATATGTTACTTTTTGTCTGTGTCTAATTATTTTTTAATGAAAACGTAAATGATGTGGCAATTAAAGTTGTTCCACATAGTCGATAAAGGAGCGTGACCCTTAAAAATTTTGAAGACTCCTTATAGGATTTTCCCTCTTTATTGCAAAGTAAATTTGTATCATTATACCTAATGAACTATATACAATGCATATATTGAGCTTTCTCTGTTGGTCATCAGTGACCTTGACCTTGCAGTTGGTCACAAGTCCAAGTTCAATGTAAAATTGTATTTTGTAAGCCTTGCGTTGTGTGCAGATCTCTTCTGCATTACCAAAAGGGAAAGAAAACTGAAACTGTGGCTAAAATGTAGCTCTAAAGTCTGGACTAAACATATATTTGTATTGGCACTAGATCATTGCAATATATTGTAAATATCAATATCACAGTTACTAAAACATGTATTAGCACCTTCAGTAATGGCCATTACCGACTCTAATCTTGAGAAAAATCATAAGATCATAGGTCTCAATAATTAAAGGAAGTTGCAATTTGTCCGGATATCCGGAAAATAGTCCCTAGGCTATTTGTCCCCTTTATATGATCTAAAGAATAACTTCTGGTATATTTGTCTAATTATAATTCTTCATAAGAAAACAATGTATTGCCGAATAGCGTGAGAGCAGGACAAATAGCCCCTCCGATTATTATAACAGATAAAGATAAATATTCTTCGTGCATTGTTGACATCCAGCATGTGCAAGTTCATGCTTTAAGTACAAGGTTCAAGTAATATTTTTACATTTAAAATTTTTTATTGAATGTTGAGTGGTTTATTCTGATAAATGCTTATGTTTTATGTGCAAGAAAACCGACCGAACAATAACAGCCAATAGTCAAGTGACAATTACAAATCCGTGTAAAAACAAACGCAACAAAAACCACACAAACAAAAAAAAACAGAAAAAGAGTAAACCGAACCCAATAAATACAATGGTTGCATTCCGGTGCTCCGGACGAGTAAGCAGTGCCTGCCTCTAATTAGACACCTGTCGAGTTACTCATTGTCGTGTCTATAAAAAAGTCAAATTCTGGAATAGGAAACACTACCTATGACTCTGCGAAAATGTCACTAATTTCCCATTACGATCAATTAAGTCATGGTGACGATCATAGAACGTCTGGAGAGATAACATTAACCTAGGTACAACAAACTCTTGTTTGAGTAGTTTAGACGTCAACAGCAGTGATCGGTCTAGAAAATCGGAATACCGATCGCTAGATCTATAATAACGTATAAGTTTTGAAATGTACACAATACGCTGGAGCTGCTGGATTTTTGTTGTCTATGAAAGGGAAGTTGAAAATATGTATAGATAAATCAAATGATCGGTGGTCAAGGTCTTATTCTTATCCTCAATTGTCCTATTTAACGACTTTTTATTGTAAAAGATGACATCAAGGTCAATGTTAAGGTCATAAAGTTTTTCAATATAACCTTACTTTACTGATATATAAATTGTGAATGTTGTTAGAGGTTAACGTAGAAAGTAATTTACATAGTTTCTTTTATATTGTATCAAGTGGAAAGTCTATCAATTGATTCTTATTACGATTTAACCTATATTATGAAAACATTTTATTAACTTCTGAAAGTCTAGAAAAAAACCGTATTCTTGTTTAAGTCGAGGTCCTATAGTTGATCAACATGCGAAAAATTTTTTTATAGCGATGTTAGCAATAATTTGTGATTGCGGCTTAGTATATGTTTAGCAAGCATTTACTCAGATTTTAAGAAACCATACTTATTGTTTGAGTCCTCTTATTTTTGATCAGCACGTAGAAATTTCAGCGTCCCAATTGGCTTTTAGAACATCTAAATAGCGATTGTACTGGACTAGCCTAAAAGGGTTTAACTTTAGGCCTTATAGTTATTCTTTATATTTTATGTTTGTGATTTAGTTGTTTTCAGTACGTACTATATGACCATAAGTAATAATGTGTGTGTTTGAAGCCCGCATGCTATCAACCATTTTTAGTTCAATATGGCACCTAAATTACCAAAAGATTGTTTAATTTTTGATAGATAATTTCATATTAAACGTGGACGAGTACATTTAGCAGATTGGGATTTTATACAAAAATTCCGATGATAGTATTCAGTCTGTATGTAAAGGTTTTTTTAAAATGTTTAAAAAACTCTACAAAGGATGAAGTTGGAACAGAAGGTTTAATGGTCTCGCCAATAGTCTAAAACATGGCTAATTAACGAATTAATTGTGCAAACAAAAGCATCGATACAAATGAATGATAATTATCCAAAATTGTACCAATGCAAATTTTTGAAAAATCGGAGCATGAGAAGTTTGAAGCCAACATTATTTTCTTTTTTATACCAGAGAATGAGGAAGATGATGCGAGAATAAAAGATGTGGACTTTATTCAAGGTCTACGTAAAGAGTCTTTAGGGATAGACAGCATTGTTATTGACGAGGTCACCCTGTTAGGTATAAAACCGAAAATGAAAAAGAAAAACAGGTTCTGGGAAAAATGGATTAACTCTTATAATTGCTAAGGACAGTGCAGCTAGTAGTAATCTCTATAAATATGCGCATAAGTTAGAGTCTAGATAGTTGTTAATCGAAAGACTAACAAAGAAACATAGAAAGAGTTAATGACAATATTACTGGTTCAAATTTTATTTCTAGTGATGCAGCTAGTAATGTGAATTGTTCCGATTCTGAAGATTAAAGAATATGTCCTTGAATGTTGATCCTGGTTAAACGACCGTTCAGATTTTGAATATCTATTTATGTAAAGTCCACATATTATAGGTTTATGTAAAACTAATCATTAAAATTCATTTGGACAAGTCAAAAACATCAATATGGATAGGATTAGCTAAAGAAGATTTGTTTGTTATATTCATACATCATTGAAAGCTTTCTAAGTTGACACTATAGCTCTGTGATTTTAATGAACTTTTATTAGAATATCTGTAAAGCTAAAAAACAAGAATTTAAATGTTGTTACAATTAAGGCCTGCCTTATAGTATATTCATGATTGATAACTCGGAGATATGCTAAACACAGTAGAATATCTAATAGTAATAATACAAATTATTTTAGATTTCGTAAGTCAGTAAACTTTTGGAATATGTTGTACATGATAATATGCATTTTTATATAAATTATTTAAATCTAGTTAACATTATAAAACATCAATCCATCCATAAATACACTTATGTGTATAAAACAAAACTAAAATAAGTATATAAGATTTGTAAGTATATTAAGAACTATTATTATAATGTGTATAATAATCTGAATATTTTATTATCGTTTTAAAATATGATATAGTAGTAACATTTTTTAAACAACAATTAAATTTACAACAAAAAAAATCAATCGATTCAAATATCACAGTTCTTTTGCAATTCAATGCACATCTGGTTTACCGATTAATAACATCTACCTTAAATTATCTCAGACAATAACTTATTTGGATCTTTAATTTGTCCTCGTTTGATTGTAAATGGCAAATAAATTATACAACACATTAGTAGTAATCTCGACTATAGCGTTCCATAATGCTTGAAATGTTGCGCAGGTTTCTTTTCATAACATCGCGAGTGACATATTCAATTCTAACGCCGAGATTGCTGATCGCCTGACTAATATAACAAAGAACATCAAAAACTTTGCTTTCTAAGTTTTCAATGTCGTGTGAATTTTCTTTATGTTCGTAAATTTCTTCATCGTATTTCATCTGTTCTATAAACACAGTTGCAACTGATAGATTCCTGTAACTTTCCAAGTGAGTTTTTGTTACCTGCAATTGTAAAAAGTAGTAGATCCTTATTGTAATTTTAAAGTTCTCTCTAAAACTATAATTGAGTGTTCATTAATTAAAAACACTCAATTAAAAATTAACTGTTAAACTTTTTAGTAAAAGTTATTATGAAATATACATCGACGAAAAAACCAGTAATAACTTCGTCTTAGACAAATATTAAAAGAAATATCAACTGTCAGTTGAAAAAAAACTCCTTCTGTGTTGTATCTCACAAAACTGCGATTATTCATTATCGTACTTGAATTTTATTTCCTTTTGTCTAAATCATTTTCTTATTAACTTAAACAAATGCAACTTACATTCTTAACGGCATTTTTATTTCCTCTTCCGTTATGTTATTTGCAACTGGGACGCCTTCGTTGTTCGTTTTGTTTATAGAGTTTAATGATGCTATATACCTTTTATTCTTTATTCTATCATTTTCCTGATAAATAAACATCAGTGTCGTAATTCATAAGTTGACCACAATATGTGCGAGGTAACGTGTTCTATTTATTAAGATTGATAGCAACAGTAAATGATGTTTGAGTTTTAATTGTGTTTACCAATGTCTTTTGATTTAAAAGCTAGATATATAAATGCATATTTTTTCTTCTTATATCTTTTAAAACGTAAATGAACATGATAATTTAAAATGCAGAATCAATACAGATCTTAAATACCATACACACAGTGAATTTATTGTGTATTTCTTAGTGACAAAAAAGTGAAGAAGTAGTGAATTGATTGGTATGCTTTCAGTGTGCTTTTGTTTTAACAAGATCGATTATGATTTTGCATCTATTAGATAAATCGTTATGACGAAGAAAATACATGTAGAGAATGGTTTTCATTATTTTCATTTGACGTCATACAGAATTTGAAAACAAACTCGTATTATATGAGGTGTATAAAAGGCTTTGAGTTGACAACGGTTGTAAAATGAGCGTTTATTAATACATCTCATTAAAAGTCATTTTTATGCCATTTTCCATTTTTACCGTCTTATCATAAACTATTTCGTAGAGGTGGGGCACACGCATATATACTGATGTTTTACCATGGATTGATACCTTATGTCCACTTTTTCAAAAATGTGTCGCATAAGTAAAATAACCGATAAAATCTGGGCATAAAGGACCAACCCAATAATTTTTTTGCAATATACTATCGTCTTGAATGCGTTTTACGCCAATTTATTTAATCTTTTTATATACATAGTTGAATATGTTCAGTGGTGTGTATTCAGATATTTGTGACTTGCATCTTCTCTTCCATCACTCTCTTGTTTGGGTCTAAGATGTCAGGTGACGAAACGTACAACGTGTGCTACTCTTTTCTTAAAAAGCTACAGTGTTATCATTTTTAATATTTAATATTTCCTTCTCGAATAAATATTTCTTCTATTTGTATACAATTTAAGACAGCACTACAGTTTTGATAACAAAACATTAAATTTCAACAATGAATGATGTTGCCCTTGCCAATAGCCTAAATTTTCATATCAAAGAAATTTTAGTCAGCTTAGGCTGGTGACAAAATGGTCATGAATGTAATGTCTGCCTAAATTTAAATAATCAATACAATATGGGCAACCATAATAAAATACTTGGAATGTGGACAATATTAGGCATTCTTTAATGATTTTACCTGTCATATCATTAGCTGCACAGTTGTTCATTTCTATTGTCACTTCAAAGATGTGTGTTTCTTGTTGGAATATACCAATAAGTGAAATCATTGTAAGTTTCTGAAGATAAATAATATGTCCTCGAATGATGATAATTGTTAAACTAAACGTATTTATCTATAAAAAGCCCACATATTATAGATGATTAGACAAATTCAGTTGGACAAGTCAATAACATCATTAGGATTAGTGAGAGGAGTTGTTCTTTATGTTCATGAATCAGAAACTGCTTTTAAAGCTGACACAATAGCTGTCTGATTTGAATGATTTAAGAATAGTCTGAAGTAAAATTAGACGATAATGATAAATTTTTCTTAGAATGTCTGTTATGCTAAAAACAAGAATATAAATATTTTGATAAGTAAGACCTGCTTTAAATTATATTTATTATTTGTAATGAGGGATTTCAACTACACAGAAATACAGTGGGCTGATAACGAAGTATCATCTGGTAATAATACTGGTTTTTTAAACATTTTTAGTGACAGTTAACGTCCGTACTATGTAAAATTAGCGAATCTTTTGTTCAAGATGATATGTGTTTTAATTATTTAAATCTAGTTAACTTGTTTATTATTAAATATCAATAAATCTACAAAAACGCATATTTATAATAAACTACAATCGGATTGTTATATACAATGTATGTTTTTAAGTCTTTTCACAACTATTACAATAATATCTGAATATTTAAACACTGTTTAGAAACAATAGTAGTGTTTGGCTCAACAATGTAATAATATATGCAAACCTGACATTTAATAAATAATAAATCAATCATATAAAATATCACAGTTTTTTGCAATGAAGCGCACAAACTGTTTACATAGTAATATAACCTATCTAGAATCGTCAAAGACAATAACAGATCCAGAACTTTAATTTGTCATTAGATGATTTTAAAAGGCAAATAAATTATCCATGACCTTTGTAGTATATTTTATATATCAATCTCGACTATGGCGTCCCATAATGCTTTAAATGTTGCGCAGATTTATTTGCATAGCATCGCCATTGACTTACTAAATGTTAACACCGAGACTGCTGATTGCTTGAATAATATAACAAAGAACATCGAACAATTTTCCTCCTAAGTTTTCAATGTCGTTTGAATTTTCTTTATTTTCGTATATTTCTTCATCGTATTTCATCTGTTCTATAAACACAGTTGCCACTGATAGATTCCTATAACTCTCCAGATGATTTTTTGTTACCTGCAATTGTCAAAAAAATAACTGAATTAAAAATTAACAGTTAAACTGTTTTCAATATAATTTATTAATAAAGATATATACTAAAAATATACCAGTAATAACTACTTCTCAGACGCATATTTTGAATAAAAGAACTATCAGTTATCATATTGAGGTGTGTCTCACGAAAATTATGTGATTATTCTTTATAGTACTTGACCTTTATTTCCTTTTGTCTAATTTTTTTCTTGTTAACTTAAACGAAACTTACATTCATAAGGGCATGTTTTGTTTCCTCTTCCGTTATTTCATTTGCAACTGGGAATCCTTCCTTGTTCGCTGTGTTTATAGTCTAAATATGCTAAATACTATTTGCCTGATTAATAAACACCAATGTCTTAAGTCATATTTTTAATCGATCACTGAGGGATTTAGAATTTTTGTGAGGTATGGTGTTATATTTATTAAGATAGATAACAACAGTCAACGCTTTTTGAGTTTTAATTGTGTTTACCAATGCGTTCCAATTTTAAAGCATGATATATTGCTTTTGTAACGTACATGATCATGATCATGATAATTTAAAATGTATTAAAATGTTATTTATATGCACAATCAATGCACATATTCAACGTCATACACTCAAGTTCAGTGTGTTTTTCTGGGTGAAGTAGGGGTGCATTGAGTGCTACGATTTCGGTGTTCTTCCAAAACAATTTATCAGGCTTCTAACGTAATAAAATCCAGTGACCCATTTAACATATTAAATCATGCACAGTGGTAATGTTGCCCAATTTGTCCATTTCATACATAGTTAAAACGTACAATTGTCTCCATGTAGACAGTGCAAAGAGACTGCCTTTCAAGTATATGTATAAGCATGTAAGTGATTATATATAGAGGTGACTGTGTTGGAATGGTAGATAAGTTGTAATTATTTGTGGTTTGTGCAATGTTTTCGCATGAATTTTTCCCCCGCTCTTCACTACACAGCTCATTTAGATTTTGAACTAAAAAGCAAACCACCATCTGAAAATTAGCAAGACGACTTATTTAAAAAAAACAATCAAACACTATAAGTAAACTTAAGAATAAAATAGACTCATATTAAGAATATAAACGGACGAAGTGGATATTATTTCGCCACCAAGAATTATTAATTTAACGCCCTTGAATGCCATGGTTTTCTTTATCTTTTCGATATTGCAGTATTACCTTATCGGTAAATGTTAAAATTATTTGAAGTCACGATATTTATATGCCATATTTGTTTAAGATTGGAAAATTTCTAAGCAAATAGGGACACGAAATTTCTGCACAACCAGTACCAAACTGTCATTACGTAATGCGATTAGTGTCGCCGCACTCATATAACATGGGAAATTGCCAACACTGAAACAGGATGAATACAGTACAAACACTAGTCATCAAGATTAAAACAATTAATACTGTAAATTTTTTACGGATGAACTACACAAAATATGGTCTCTTGAGTGATAACTAAATTTCCGTTTTGCGCATTGTATAATGCGCTTAGTTAATACTTATCAATAAATTCAAATTTTAGAATCGCTTAATAATTTTATGTGTGTAACTGGACATTTTTATAAACTGTAAGTTTTCCGCGGAGTTATATATGACGTGAATAGGTGCGTGTCTCCTTGACGATGAGTTTTCCATCTTCTTATAGAAAATATTTTTTAGCTAATCAAACGTCTGTATTCGTGTACCATTTATATATTAAAAACAAGTAAATTTTGTATATATGTACATGTATTATATGTATAAAGATGTTTAACCACAATTAAGAATTCAGAGAAGTATAAGGAAAGAAATAAATAATCTTGAATATCTTGGACATTTTCTCTCAGTAGTTTTATTAGGCGTATTGTTTACTCATAAAATTGTTATTTGTGACTTTTTAGAGGACAGGTTATATTTTTTTATGCAATCGGAAAATAATGATATATATTATACAGATGCAGCCTTTCTCTTAGTCAATACAAGTTTATATCGACTGAGAGATGTATATCGACCGAGGACGTAGTTCGAGGTTGATATATAACTCGAGGTCGATATATAGAACTTGTATTGACTAAGAGAAGGCTGTATTTTTTATATTATTAATTGATAAGTTTGCTGTATTTTAATTTGTTACATAAATATATTATAGGGTTATTGCATGAATATTGGGAAATATTGTCCCAACCAAGTGTTATATTGCACGAGCTTGCGAGTGCAATATAGCATCTTGCGAGGGACAATATCTCCCAATATTCATGCAATAACCCTATAATATATTTATGTAACAAATTAAAATACAGCACACTTGAATTTCGTCCATACTCGCAATTCGGCAATTACCTTTCATTCGACAATGTAAACAATGATCCCAAGGCTAAATTACTTTTAAAATATCTTGCATGTATTGCTCTAGCCAAATGACTCCTAAATAATAAAATACAATGCGTTTCTGCGAATTTAACGTCCGTAAAAGCGACACACTTTCATCGCCGAAATTCGAGTATAATACTACTAGCATAAATTCCTGCTTTGAAACGAGCCACTTGTACACGATATTTAAATCCAGTTTTGTGCAGTTTACACTTGATTTTTCCTTTGTTGGTTTATGAAATTTACTTTTATCTACAATCGAATTCACTTCCATTTGTTGAGTTCAAGCGGTTCTGCTAATTTAACCCTCGAGATCAGATCATGTATGTCCCTTTCGGCCATGTTTGTTTACCAAACAACAGTAAAATATAAAAGCCGATTTTCGGAACACATCTGTACTTTTCCCGGAAATTACATAAAAGGTTGAGATTCAGTGTAAAATATGAAAATATACTGCACTTTATTGCTATATGAAATACAATGGGGGAAAATATTACTATATAATAATAACAAATATAAATAAAAATAAAAAGTATATCTCATCCTTATGTATGTATAAAATAAATTATTGTATAATTTAAAGTATTGCAGTTTAGCTTAAGACGCTGACGCTGAGAGTAACATTTTCGACGCATAAAGTTAAAAATGATTTAACTTGCATTAGATAAAATAAATCGCTATGAAGAAGAAAATGCATGCATCGAATAGTGTTGATTCTACTTTGACGTCCTTTATACTATAAAAACAAACTCGTTTTCTAAATGCTCTGAGTTGACAACTGTTTGATTTGAAAAGTGAGCGTATATTAATACATCTCATTATAAATCCTTTTTATTCCATATTTATCGAATTTGTCCTATCACACATAATTTATTTGGTTTGGGGGCACACATAAATACTGATTTTACCATGTTTTATAGACTTTAGATCTTGGAATATAGTGATAAAAATTGTAGCAAATATAATGGATGTCAAGTTATTTAGAACTTGGCATGACAGGATCCAATACCATCTGACATTCTTGTTGAAATTTCATGTTTGAAACAATGTTTTATAGTGTAAAACAGAAAAATAAAAAGACACCCAGAACATTTGTGAACATAGGTGTAATTAAATTGATTATGCAAGAATGAGCACAATCTGCTTTTCATACAAAATCTATTATATGGTCAAAATAAGTTGTCTTAATTTCTGTGAAATGCGCTTTATAATCATTTCATATTTGTGAAGTTTCTTGAAGTAATCATTTATTTTATATATTGGCCGAAACAGCCGTTAGGATTGAACATACACAGCCAGCCATTATTGACTTCGCATATTTACACACGCATTTTTAGCTCAATTGTCAGATAACAAACTTATTATGGATTAATTTGAGACCTTAAGAGTATTTAATATGTGGTGACTCCAGCGTATAACATGATATTTGGAATCATGATATATTTAATATTGTAATGTCTGTTGAACAGGTGTTTTGTCGATCGTCAAACATAAAGTGACTTAATAGTTAAGGCTTTCCACTTTCCGAGTGGAAAGTTATGTTACTTTTTGTCTGTTTCTTATTAATTTTTCGTGAAACCGTAAACGACGGTGCAATTAAATTTGTTCGACATGGTCAGTAATGGAGCTGTTAAACATCGCGCAAAACATTATGACGACGCCTTATAGGAGTTGTTTCCATTCTTTATTGCAAATGAAATTTGTATCATTGTAACACATGAGCCAGATACAATAGATACTTTGAGTTTTCTGGGTTGGTCATCATTAACCTTGACCTTGAAAAAGGCCACTATGTCCAAGTTCAAGGTTAATTGTATTGTTAAACATTATGTTAAGCAGGTCTCTCTGATCTACCAAAAGAGAAAGAAAGCGGATACCTTGGCTAAAATGTAGTTCTTGTTACATCTGGAATTAATTGTATATTTTTATTGACACTTCTCTGGATCATTAAAATATATTGAAAATAGTAATAACACAGTAACTATAACATGTATGGACATAGGACCTTCACTAATGGTAATTATCGATCCTAGCCTTGAATTAAAAAGTCAAAGATGAAGGTCACATTGTAATTTCCGAGACTGTGTTGTGTGCAGATCTTTTCGCTTATTATAAACAATACACAGGTTATACCAAAACCGATATATATCCCTTTAAGGTCTTTAAGTGTCATATACCTTGAATCACCCTTCGCAAGAGTGAACTCCCCTAGGTTGATGAACTATAGCAGATATTGATATAGGATCTTTGTTCATTGTCGATATTCAGCATGGTCAAGCTCACACTTAAAGATCAAGGTAAAAGTTATATTTTTATTGTTTTAATTTTTTTTTTTGTTGTATGTTGAGTGGTTAATTCTTATAAATGCTTATTGTTTATCAGTAATATATGGAAAGATCAAAGAACAGTGGTCAAGCTTATTATTTAACTCCTCGTCATCAACGTTTAATTTAATGACTTTATTTTAAACGATGTCTGAATGATTTTTCTTTCTGTTGCTTATGTTGTGAAACAGATTCTTTTTCCATATAAAGAAAATCGAGGTCAAGGTCATTATGTTTTACAATTTGACCTTTTTAACGACTATATATCTAAAAAGCTTTTCTTTCAAAAGGGTTAATTTCTAAATAGTAAATATTGTTAGAAGTTAAATGTGTAGGTCATTTAAAACTAGTTTGTTTTATGAAAAATAGGAAAGAAAACCGACCGAACAACAAGAGCCAAAAGTCAGTTACAAATCCGGATTTGACATGTCTAGGGAAAAGTAAAATCCAGGAATAGGAATCATTGCCTATGACTCAGCGAAAATGTCAGATCATATTTGAGACACTGATTTCCCATAACGATCAATTAAGTCATGGTGACGACCATAGAACTTCTATTGAGATAACATCAACCTAGGTGCAACAAACCTATGTTTGAGAAGTTTAGCAGTCAACAGCAGTCATATTGCATATAGAGGAATGTCTATTAATGGTTTGTTAGAATGATTTAACCTAAATTTATGAAAGCATTTGATTTACTTCTAAGAGGTCATACGTAATAATGTTCAAATATAGGTCCTATAGTTGATCAACACGTTGAAATTTCAGTGTTAGATTGTTTGAGTCAGTTAACGTCAGCAGGTTGTAAAATTTGCGAACCTAGTCAACATTATAAAATATCAATAAATACGTGGACTTCTGTTAAGAACTATTATAATAATATCTGAGTATTTTATTACTGTTTCAAAATATGATAGTTATTTTCTTTTGCACAACAAGTACATTATATATACACAACCAGACAATTTACAACTAATAAAACAATCGAATAAATTATCACCCGTTCTTGAATAATGCAGTCACATATAATTACCGATAATATAATCTACATTTAATTGTCTAGGGAGATATCGAATCTCGAACTTTAATTTGTCCTCGTACGATTGTAAATGTTAAATAAATCATCCAAGACATTTGTAGTATCTTGCACCGCAATGAAATCTCGACTATAGCGTTCCATTTTGCTTGAAATGCTGCGCAGACTCACTGGTATGACATCGTGAGTGACGTTATTAATGTTTACACTGAACTTGCTGATCGCTTGACTAATATAACAAAGAACATCGAAAACTTTGCTTTCTAAGTTTTCAATGTCGTTTGAATTTTCTTTATGTTCGTATTTTTCTTCATCGTATTTCATCTGTTTTATCAACACAGTTGCAACTGATAGATTCCTGTAACTCTCCAGATGAGTTTTTGTTAACTGGAATTGTAATAGTGATAGGTACTTAGTGTAATTTCAGAGCTCTCCCTAACACTAACATGGATCGTTCATTTATTTAAACACTGAATTTAAAAATAATTTTAAAACTATTTTCAGTAAAAGTTATTGATGAAAGATATATAGTCGAACCAACAAGTAATAATTTCTTCCTAGAATAATATTTTGAATGAAAGAAAGAACAACTATCAGTTTAAATAAAAATCATTTTGTGTTGTATCTCACAAAACTGAGGGATTATTCATTATCGTACTTGAATTTTATTTCCTTTTGTCTAAATTATTTTCTTAATAACTTTAAAAAACTCAACTTACATTATTAAGGGCATTTTTTATTTCCTCTTCCGTTATTTTATTGTCAACTGGGGATCCTTTGTTGGTCGTTTTGTTTATAGAGTCTAAATATTCTGTATGCCTTTTATTTTTTATTCTATTATTTGCCTGATAAATAAACATAAATTTCGTAAGTCATAAGTTGACCCCTTAGGGATTTTCAATAAATTCCTTGTCAATTAATGTAACTTAATGAACATGATAATTTAAGATGTTATTGATATGCAGAATAAATACACATGTTAAACGCAATACACACAATGAGTTCAGTGTGTATTTCCGAGTGACCAAAAAGGGAAGAAGTGGCGCATTGTGTGCTACGCTTTCAGGTTGCTGTTGTTTTAACACGATCGATTTTTAAACATATTGAATAAAATTAATAAAGCCAAACCTTCTACAAGGGCATTGAGATATTTGTTTATTGTTTTGTAAATAAAATTAATTGTAAATAATGTTAAATTAAATAATAATTATACAATATATCATTAAATTTAAAAAAAAACATAACAAGCAAACTAGACGTAAACTCTATCAGGCTTTTTGACGTAAGTAAATATATTGACCCATTTTAAATACTAATTTGGGTAAAATCTATGCACAGTCGTAATGTTGTCTAAATTTACCTTTTCCTATATAAAAACTTACAATTTTCTGTAGGTAGCCTTTGGAAAGAGACCGTCCTTCACTTATACGTATAAGCATGTTATTGATAATATATTGAGGTGACTGTGTTGGAATGTTTAATAAGTTATTTGAAATTTGTGCAGTTTTCGCATGGATTTTTCCAGCGCTCTTCTCCAGAAGAAAGCGCATTAAGATTTCGAACTACAGAGCAAACCGCACCTTGAAAAAATTAAAATAGTTGTAAAACATTATAAGTAAATTAAAAACTAATAGTTTCATATTAACAATTTAAATTAGTCAAACAAAAAGAATGAATTTTACGAATCAAGGACACTAAAGCATTTATCTTTAAAAAAATCATGGATATTATCCACGGACGATGTAGATATAATTTACCTACCAAGTAATATCGATTGAACGCCAGCTAATTTCATATTTCGTTATCTATTCGATTTTGCAGTGTTACCTTATGTAAGTGGTATAATTATAAAGATTCACAACATTTATATGCAATATTTTTTCTTGAGGTTTGAAATCTTTCTTAGTAAATAGGCACGCCAAATTCCTGCATAACCAGCACCAAACTGTTAAATCCCCAATGAGATTACTGTGATCACATTCATATAACATTGGAAATCACCAATACTAATACTAAAACAGTAATATTGTATTTTTTTAAAAGAAAACGCAAGTCAAACATTCATAATTGATAATTTATAAGAAATATTTAGATTTACAGATTTTGAGGGTTTTTAAATATATTTACATGTATTTAATGTATAAAAAGTATACTTATATGATGCTTAATCACCATTACAAAAATCAATGAAATAATCTTATATATATTTAATGAGTTTTAGACATTTTTTCTCATTAGTTTTATTGTTATTATTAACTTCAAATAAAATTATTATTTTGACTTTTTAGAGTACATGGCATATTTTTATATATGCAACAGAAAAATAGTGAAATATGTAACATACATTCATTTCATTTTAAAAGTATTGCTCTCAAGCTTAAGATTGTTATGATTTTGCATGTATTGGATAAATCGTTGACAAAGAAAATACATGTAGCGAATGGTTTTTATTATTTTCTTTACATTATACAGAATTTGAAAACAGACTCGTATTATATGAGGTGTATTAAGGACTTTGAATTCACAACGGTTGTAAAATGAGCGTTTAATAATACATCTGATTATAATCATTTTTATTCAATTTTTAACCGTCTTTGTATTATCAGAAACTATTCATTTCGTAGGGGAAGGCACACACATATATACCGATATTTTACCAAGGATTGATCCTTTATGTCTACATTTTCAAAATTTGTAGTATAAGTAAAATAACCGTTAAAATCTGGGCTTAAAAGACCAACCTAATAAATTATATGCAATACAATATCGTCTTGTATGCGTATTACGCCAATTTATTTAATCTTTTTATATTAAAAAAAAACATCGCACCTGTCAAACTTCAGGAAATATAATGTCGTTTTTAACCACATAAATGAATATGTTCAGTGGTGTGTACTCAGATATTCATGACTTGCATCTTCTCTTCCATCGCTATCTTTTTTTGTGTCCAAGATGTCATGTTACATAACGTACAACGTGTGCCATTCTTTTCTTAAAAAGCTACGATGATAATGTTCATAAATATCTTATTTCGTTCCGGTATAAATATTTTTTCTATTTGTATACATTTGAAGACAGCGCTAAGTTTAGATAACTATGCTGCAAATGATATGACAGGTAATATAATGAAAGAATACCTAGTATTGTCCACATTCAACGTATTTTATTATGGGCAGTTGTTCATTTCTATTGTCACAAAAACTTTTAGTTTCTTTTAGTACAAAATTTGACACAAATGAATTCAATTCTATTGGAATATACCAGTAAGTGAAATCTTTGTAAGTGAATTAAACCTTACATTGAAAATATATTAAAAAAACACACTCCACACATTTTAATAATTGAAATATAATTATTTAATATTCCCTACAATTTCGTTATTCAAATATTTCAATGTACAACACAATGTATTTACGTTTTTATACAATTATTATCTATTTGAAACATTTGTCTGATTAAGGAATCATCGTTCCAAATCATGAAATCATTAAGATTTGTCTATTATATGTTGTTTTGCCGTTGTGTTCGTGCGTTTTCTGTTAGTCTTTTGATTTTGTCTTAAAGGTTATATCCAAAATAGAAGCCAACATTCTCTGTCCTCTACTAGTTTCTATTACATTCCAATTTTGGTTAGCTTCTTTTTAGAATCCATTTCTCTATCCTATTCGTGTTAATAAGCTGACTGTTAACCTATTCTCGTCTTCTCAATTTTAAGAAACTAATTAATGCTATTGGATATCGATATTGACATCATCCCTTTATATGCTGTATATTCCCATAACCCTTGATATATAACTATTGACACTTGACATAGAACATATACCAAAACGAATGGACAAATATTCACACTGATAAAGTTAAAAAAAAATCAATATATTACATAGCATGCAATTGTAATGCACAATTTTGTGTGTGCATATATTGTCCAATATTACGTCGAAAAGATAGATGTACTTAATTGTCTGTGATTGTGAATTATACTTGGCAAAATAAACCAGATTTTCCTTAAATTGCCACTGATAAAGTTCACAAAGAACAGTGTTGTTTGATTTGCAGAATAAAAATCTAAAATGTATCACTTGCACTCATGTGTGCGAAGCGAGTATAGAAAGCGTGAAGTTGTTCTGAGAAACTTCTCTGAAAGTAACAAAGATACGGGTAATCACAAAATTTGCCATTAGAGACATATCAGGTCGTCTAATAGTTCTACCAAGCATAAAACGAATTAAATACAAGACATGCATGTATATCTTTTCTCCTGGTACGGTTTTCTACAATAACGTTATTATTGTTTGTAAGTTCAAGTTTCGCGTTTTTGTGAAAACATCTGAATTTGTCTATGTTTACCGTCAGTATGTTTCAAGTGTTTGTCAATGAATTAGTCCTGATTATTACAAATGAATATATATTAACGGGTGTAGTATATACCAGAGAACTTATGCAAATGGGTTAATGTTAAGTTGCTAGAATCGTTTATGTGTTCTGCAAGTTTTCCGACATGAAAACACCTACAACTGCACGCTCTAAAGTTTTGTTAATTCAATAATTTTAGCATTTTGCGAATATTTTACAACTTCGTCATTTAAATCACGTTCCAAGATTTAACATAGACAAATAATATACATGTATTTAACGCCGTTCTCGATAGGGTAAACAAATACTGTGAAAGTACTTAAATTCGTGGATATCAATTTTCGTGGTTTGGTGAAATTTTACACGTTCGTGGGTTCTTATATTCGTGGACTTACGGTTTCCGAAAATGCAAAAAAGTGAGGTAGCGAGCAAAATAAATGATTACAGCAGAATCATTTTCACTGTTGATAATAAACATCAACATATAAAGAAGACAAAATAGTTTCATAACATGATGTTGTTAACGCGCGTGGTAACGAATGTAAAATTAACAACACGCAAATCAATAGCTAATTATAAACACGGTAATGTATTAATTGATTAACTGCAATAAAAACTACTTTGAGTCTATTTAATTCTCTAATTGTTATCTATAGAAGCATACCTAGCCGAAGGGCACTTGTCACTTTATGTGTTGAGTAGCAATAAATAACTAATACAAAGGTGTAATTTAATGTCATTTGTGCGACCATCGGTATTATCACAACATCCATTTGATATAGCGTGTCATTGATATGCACTAATAAAGATAAAGTATAGCTTTTCTTTTAAATATTTTAATTGTTATTTTAATTTATGTTCAAAGGAGCAACCAAACTCATAATTCCGATAATAATTTGTTACTTTTTAACATCGAAAATGAACACCTCATATATCCCCACCTTGACCGGAAGTCGATGTTTCTTCGTACGCTTTACAATTAAATAATACCTACATTTAGTAAAAACGCAATTCGAACATGAAACCTGTAACATAATCATTAAGATGGATTTTGAGCTGAACATAAATAATGGATCGAACCACAAAATCGTATATCAGTTAGGTGCAGTCCTAACATAACATAAAGTTAACTTAAACCAGTCCAAATCTCTGGTCAAAATCTCTGCTTTTGAGAAAAAAATCTCTGCTTTTTGACCAAAAACCAGTCAATTTGACCGCTTTGACAGGACAAAATTTTGTCCAAATCTCTGCTTTAAATATTGTCAAATTCTCTGCTTTTGTCAAGTGGACAAAAACGGTCCAAATCTCTGCTTTTGTCAAATTGACAAAAACGGTCAAAATCTCTGCTTTCAAATGTCACGTGACAAAAATGTCCAGTGGACAAAAATTATCAAAATCTCTGCTTTTCAATTGTCACGTGACCAACATTTCCAGTGGACAAAAATTGTCAAAATCTCTGCTTTTCAATAGTCACGTGACAAAAATGTCCAGTGGACAAAATCTCTGCTTTTCAATTTTCAAGCCACAAAATGTCCCTTTGTACAAAAAGTTAAAATATATGCTTATTTAATCATTTCGTTACAAATTGTCACGATCACCAGAGATCTACGGCAGTCTATTTTAAAGAAAACGATTTCTTTCCCGTCCGCGTTTCGGTAAATGTATAGCAAGCCGTTGTGGTTACATATTAAGACTGTAGCTCTCCCTACATTTCTATTATTATTATGTTATTGTTATTATGATTAAACAATCATATTTTTTGTGTAGTTGAATAAAAATATAAAAGTATAAATCCTAACCTGTAATATTTTTATTTAATAATAATACTGTTACAACTCACCTGTATGTCGGTATCATTAAATCTATTATTAATATTTACATTTCACTTTTAATTTCACACTAAATAATATTAATTAGTTTTCAAATCTTGGCTGCCTACATCTTAGGATATGTGTTTTAACCTCAAATCCACAATTTAAAACAAATCACCCATAAAATCCCAAATTAAAACTTCTTCTTCATATCAAATCACTCTTGAGAAAATAGAAATATAAAATAACACCCATATTAGATACATTTTATCACTCCAGAAACTTTTGCGATGCAATTAAAAAACATATTTCTCATACAAAATCACTCCAAATACTTAAGCGATGCAATTGAAAACCCTATTTCACATATCAAATCAATCCTGATCCCATAGCAATGCAATTAAGAACCATATTTCACATATGAAATTAATCCTGAGACATTTATAATGCAAATATAAACTATATTTAACATATAAAATCAATCAGGAGACTATAGCAATGCAATTTAAACCATATTCCACATATAAAGTTACTCTGGAGACCTTAGCCATGTAATTAAAAAGAATATTTTAGATATAAAATCACTAAAGAAACTAAAGCTATGCAATTAAAAATTATATTTCACATATAAAGTTACTCTAAAGACCTTAGCCATGCAATTAAAAACCATATTTTGCATATAAATTCAATCCTGAAACCTTGGCAATACCATTAAAACAAAATATTCAACATATAAAATCAATCCTGACACCAAAGTGATCATGGTGATGGAATTAAAAAACCATATTTCACATATAAAATCAATCCTGAAACTTTTAAAATACAATTAATATCTATATTTAACATATAAAATCTCTAATGATACTGAAGCAATGTAATCAAAAACCATATTTCACATATAAAATCACTCTGGAGACCTAAGTGATGCAATTAAAAACAATATTTAACATACAAAATCACTAATGACACTGAAGCAATGAAATTAAAAACTCTATTCCACATATAAAGTCACTCTGGAGACCTTAGCCATGCAATTCCAAACCATATTTTACATATAAAATAAATCCCGAGACAATATAGATGGAATTAAAACCATATTATGCATATAAATTAATCGTGAAACCTTGGCAATACAATTAAAGAATATATTTAACAAATAAAATCACTAGAAAGACTTTAGCAGTGTAATCAAAAATCATATGTCACAAATAAAATCACTCTGGAGACCTAAGTGATGCAATTAAAATCCATATTTAACATATAAAATCAATCTCAAGAATTTAGCAATGCAACTAGAAACCATATTTCACATATAAAATCAATCCTGAAGCCTTGGTTATGCCATAAAAAACAATATCTCACATATAGAATCACTCTGGAGACCTAAGAGATGCAATTAAAATCCATATTTAACATATAAAATCAATCTCGACACTTTACAAATGCAACTAGAAACCATATTTCACATATAAAATCATTCCTGAAGCCTTGGTAATGCCATAAAAAACAATATGTCACATATAAAATCACTCTGGAGACATAAGAGATGCAATTAAAATCCATATTTAACATATAAAACCAATCTTGAGACTTAATCAGTGCAACTAGAAACCATATTTCACATATAAAATCATTCATGTAGCCTTGGTTATGCCATAAAAAACAATATCTCACATACAGAATCACTTTGGAGACCTAAGCCATGCAATTAAAATCCATATTTAACATATAAAATCAATCTCGACACTTTACAAATGCAACTAGAAACCATATTTCACATATAAAATCACTCTGGAGACCTAAGAGATGCAATTAAAATCCATATTCAACATATAAAATCAATCTCGACACTTTACCAATGCAACTAGAAACCATTTTTCACATATAAAATCATTCCTGAAGCCTTGGTAATGCCATAAAAAGCAATATGTCACATATAAAATCCCTCTGGAGACATAAGAGATGCAATTAAAATCCATATTTAACATATTAAACCAATCTCTAGACTTTAGCAGTGCAAGTAGAAACCATATTTCACATATAAAATCATTCCTGTAGCCTTGGTTATGCCACAAAAAACAATATCTCAGATATAAAATCACTCTGGAGATTTAAGCTATGGAATTAAAATCCATATTTAACATATAAAATCAATCTCGAGACTTTATTAATGCAACTAGAAACCATATTTCATATATCAAATCATTCCTGAAGCCTTGGTAATGCCATAAAAACAATATCTCACATATAAAATCACTCTGGAGACATAAGCGATGCAATTAAAAACCATATTTCACATATAAAATCATTCCTGTGACCATAGTGATGGGAAAAAAAAACTATATTTTACATATAATATCAATCCTGAGACCTGAGCTATAAAAGTAAAAACCATACTTTTATGTATAAAATCACTCTGGCGATATTAGTGATGGAATTAAAAACCATATTTTACATATAAAATTATTCCTAATACCCAAAAGACATGAAAGATGAAACCAAAATGTGGGTTTAAATATTGTAAATATAAGATATTTTACATTATTGTTTAATTGTTCTGTACTTTAATAAGATTTAGTGGTTAAAATACAGAACTCTCATAGATTTTTAACCTTTTTTTATTATTATCACACATTTTGGATATTGAATGTACTTTCAATTGGATACATGTCGACTTAATTTATATTTTGAATGATTGCTAAGTTCAAGAGTTGTAATTTATATTATGATATCGAAGAATTGCTTGAATGATAGATATTTATATAGCAAAGATATGTCTCACTTTATTGGACTATACATTAATATTTCATTAAAGGAAACAACGGCGCAATAAGGAATATGTTTCCGAGCCGTAAGATTTAAAACATTTGATATCCTACAGAAACACGTAAATAACAAACAAAACTTAAATTCTTTCATTAACTATAATTTTGTATTTTATCGATTGTTTTTTTTTTGGTAGTAGGATTTTAATAAACGACAAAGGATTTGATTTTCATCTTTCGTATACCTTTCATTCCGACAACGCGCAGATAAAATAAACATGACAAGAAATGATATGGGTTACACCCATATCCAGAGATGTTCGATTTATATGTTATAGGTGTATCCGATTTGGTTTAATAGCTTTTTTTTAAAATTTTGTTTTATTTAAAATTTCATCATATGCTGTAAAGGGTTACACATATAGACGATTGTGGAAGGCAAGAAATAATCATCTTGGTAAAATTATCTCAACTTTGAGAATAGTGCTGTAAAAAAAGCAAGCATTAATTTATACATGTGTGCCCCCCCCCCTCCCCCATACCATATGTGTTTTTATATTTCAACAGATTATTTTTTATTTTATGTACGTGTTTTCGATATTAACAGATTTACCAAGCATACAGTTAACCTAAAATTGATGATTTACATACAACTACATGTACTTTGTTGTACATGTACATGTATTCCAGAACGTTTATTGCCATTATGTATTGAAACCCACTGCCTAAGATATAGAAATGTTTTTCTGTGAGCACCAAAGCAGTTATACAATAATGTAAACAAATTGAATATTAGATTTTTTAATTAAATGTTTATAGTTTAAAATTTACTGAATAAGCAAAGTATACTTTACAATTAGAGCCACAACTCTCTATCTATGTGTGTACTACGACGGACGCCCAAGAACAATAATACATTTGATTTAATATCAGCATGTATATAAAATGATTGCTAATTTGTATTTATTAAAGAAATTATTTAAAATTTCTTCCTCTTCGTCTTTTTTACACTTCATAAAAGCCTTTTAATTTGCGCTGTACTTCAAATAAAAAATATTTACATTTTCGATATAAAATTTTACAAACTGCAGCTCATCTAGAGCTATCGTTCTTAATAATACTTAAATTGCACTATGAAATAATTATATAAACAAACAGATGGTAAAATCTAATAATAATTTTACACAATTTGAAAGGTGTATTGCCAATTAACAGAATTACGATCACGTGACTTGCTATTTCGATAGGTGAAGTGTCATGAGGTCAAAGGTTAACAAGTGAATATAATACCTACTGCGTCGGAAAAAGCAAAAGTTTTGGAAAGACAAATGTTTACCGAACAATAACAATACATTGACCTTTTCGAAATATCACATATTCACGTGGTTCTGTCGAAAAAAAGGGGGGGGGGGTAAGATCGTCAAAAACAATAATTTCTAAAATTATATTTTCAACTATTTACACTGTTGATGACCTTTATTCGAATGTAACTGAATTGTTTTTCTATTGTATTATTATATACTTTTTTCAAAATTTCGTTTAGCGTTTTAAAATTTTTGTTTGTTTAAAGGACTTCATATACAATCTTTATAGAGGTATGTTTAATTCTATAAGTATCTAAATATAACTTGCTTCTTTAAAATAGTTTAACATAAAAAATTTTAAATCTTGAATTAAATAAAAATCCATACCTTAAGTGTTTTTCTGTTATAAAGAAATTTATTTTCCCTACCAAAATCTATGACATTTTTCACTTATTTAGAAATCTGATTTCTTAAATAACATGCCTGTTTTTAAAATCTTATTTTCTTATACAAATAATAATCTAATAAAATTAGCATTTTCGTGGCTAATTATGTGAATCTAAATGGTCTTCCATTTTAACCTTTCATTCAAGTTCAGTGACATAAATAAGCAATTAGCAAATAAACAAGGCACATCTAATTTCCAATTAACAATTACATCACAGAAATATCACTTACCCCCACCCCCCCCCTTTTCCAACCACCACGCACACACACACACGCCTCGTTCTCGGCCAATCTCGTGCGAGAGAGTTTTGGGATTAAGAAATAGTTAATAATCAAAACACATGGAAATTAAATATAATGTTCAAGATTGATGAATTTTCTACATAAAGGCTTCATTTTCTACCTTAATTATGAAATAATCCAGAAATAATACTGAAAATTATCGATCAAGGCTTTCTGGATGAGTGGTCACAAGCGCGTTAAAAATACTGTTCGGCTAATGATGATGCACGAGGGGAACGTCATGCATTACGTAATACAACAAAATTTTAAATGCATTATATTTATCAAATCATCTTGTGAATTCCTATAAAAAACAAATACATTCACATTCTATTATGTGAAGGTTAGAAACTGCATAAAAATACAAAGCTTAAGTACCCTATAAATTCTGACATAACAAAAGAAACTAGAGTAAAAACACCTGTGAGCAATGCTCACCATTGATACCCCCCGCTTTACAATTACTTTGAAAATTCAGGTGTTCTTAATTATGAAATTGAAACTTTATCTAGTTAAACGTGAAGGCGAAATTGCAGATAATACATGTAACCCTCCCCAATCCCCCAAAGAATGGCATCCCCTATGTCAATGACAAAGTCCATGTTTTTCTATGGCAAACCTACAATAATATTCTGATCAAAATGTTTAATATTCAATGCAAAATGGCAATATGTGACCAAGATTCTGTATAAGTTTCAACAAATTCCATTCAGTTGTGTAGGAGGAATTGCAAATAAAAGATGGGTATCCCAATATGTCCATTACAAACTCCATGTTTTTCTATGGGAAACCCCAAATATTATTCCGATCAAAATGTTAAATATCTCCTGCACAATGGCACAATATGACATGGATTCTGTGTAAGTTTCAACAAATTCCATTCAGTGGTGGAGGAATGAGTTGCACATAAGAGATGGGTATCCCTTATGTCCATGACAAAGTCCATGTTTTTCTATGGGAAACCCCAAATATCATTACAATCAAAATGTTATATATCTAGTGCACAATGGCAATATGTGACAACATTCTGTGTAAGTTTCATTAAATTCCATTTAGTGGTGTAGGAGGAGTCGCCCATAAGAAATGGGTATCCCCTTATGTCAATGACAGTCCATGTTGTTCTATGGGAAACCCCAAATATCATTCCGATCAAAATAATAAATATCTCCTGCACAATGGCACTATGAGACAAGGATTCTGTGTAAGTTTCATTAAATTCCATTCAGTGGTGTAGGAGGAGTTGCACATAAGAGATGAGGACCCCCTTAGGTCAATGACAATGTCCATGTTTTTCTATGGGAAACCCCAAATATCGATCCGATCAAAATGTTTAATATCTCCTGCACAATGGCACTATGTGACAAGGATTCTGTGTAAGTTTCATTAAATTCCATTCAGTGGTGTAGGAGGAGTTGCACATAAGAGATAGGGACCCCCTTAGGTCAATGACAAAGTCCATGTTTTTCTATGGGAAACCCCAAATATCATTCCGATCAAAATGTTTAATATCTCCTGCACAATGGCACTATGTGACAAGGATTCTGTGTAAGTTTCATTAAATTCCATTCAGTGGTGTAGGAGGAGTTGCACATAAGAGATAGGGACCCCCTTAGGTCAATGACAAAGTCCATGTTTTTCTATGGGAAACCCCAAATATCATTCCGATCAAAATGTTTAATATCTCCTGCACAATGGCACTATGTGACAAGGATTCTTTGTAAGTTTCATTAAATTCCATTCAGTGGTGTAGGAGGAGTTGCACATAAGAGATGAGGACCCCCTTAGGTCAATGACAATGTCCATGTTTTTCTATGGGAAACCCCAAATATCGATCCGATCAAAATGTTTAATATCTCCTGCACAATGGCACTATGTGACAAGGATTCTGTGTAAGTTTCATTAAATTCCATTCAGTGGTGTAGGAGGAGTTGCACATAAGAGATAGGGACCCCCTTAGGTCAATGACAAAGTCCATGTTTTTCTATGGGAAACCCCAAATATCATTCCGATCAAAATGTTTAATATCTCCTGCACAATGGCACTATGTGACAAGGATTCTGTGTAAGTTTCATTAAATTCCATTCAGTGGTGTAGGAGGAGTTGCACATAAGAGATAGGGACCCCCTTAGGTCAATGACAAAGTCCATGTTTTTCTATGGGAAACCCCAAATATCATTCCGATCAAAATGTTTAATATCTCCTGCACAATGGCACTATGTGACAAGGATTCTTTGTAAGTTTGATTAAATTCCATTCAGTGGTGTAGGAGGAGTTGCACATAAGAGATGAGGACCCCCTTAGGTCAATGACAATGTCCATGTTTTTCTATGGGAAACCCCAAATATCGATCCGATCAAAATGTTTAATATCTCCTGCACAATGGCACTATGTGACAAGGATTCTGTGTAAGTTTCATTAAATTCCATTCAGTGGTGTAGGAGGAGTTGCACATAAGAGATAGGGACCCCCTTAGGTCAATGACAAAGTCCATGTTTTTCTATGGGAAACCCCAAATATCATTCCGATCAAAATGTTTAATATCTCCTGCACAATGGCACTATGTGACAAGGATTCTGTGTAAGTTTCATTAAATTCCATTCAGTGGTGTAGGAGGAGTTGCACATAAGAGATAGGGACCCCCTTAGGTCAATGACAAAGTCCATGTTTTTCTATGGGAAACCCCAAATATCATTCCGATCAAAATGTTTAATATCTCCTGCACAATGGCACTATGTGACAAGGATTCTTTGTAAGTT
This sequence comes from Limnoperna fortunei, assembly GCA_944474755.1. Classification (NCBI taxonomy): domain Eukaryota; kingdom Metazoa; phylum Mollusca; class Bivalvia; order Mytilida; family Modiolidae; genus Limnoperna; species Limnoperna fortunei. Next base: position 77,294,470 of record OX104116.1, read on the forward strand.
TCATTAAATTCCATTCAGTGGTGTAGGAGGAGTTGCACATAAGAGATGAGGACCCCCTTAGGTCAATGACAATGTCCATGTTTTTCTATGGGAAACCCCAAATATCATTCCGATCAAAATGTTAAATATCTCCTGCACAATGGCACTATGAGACAAAGATTCTGTGTAAGTTTCATCAAATTCCTTTCAGTGGTGTAGGAGGAGTTGCAAATAATAGAAAGTGTAACGGACGGACGGAAGGACGGACGGACACCATGAACACTATATACCCCCCGCTTTTCAAGCGGGGGGTATAATAACATTAAAAATTATCGATCAAGTCAAATTTATAATCATCTGCATTTTATATAAAGGGGGGACGGACAAAATCCCCCCCGGACAAAATCCCTTCCGTGTAATTTAGCATAGGCGGACAAAATCCCCTTCATTAAATTTACCAGGCGGACAAAATCCCCCCTGAAAATTTTTCAAGGCGGACAAAATCCCTCCCGAATCGGATTATGGTAATTCGATAAGTATTGTGCATCGTGTTATATATTTTTTACTTGATACTTGAAATGATGAATGAGACAAAGTTTAAAACATGGTTATTATTTTTTTCAGTGAAAAGCATTGAGTCGATATGGTTTGCATTGTACGATATGTGCTAATAAAGGAACCTCGTCATTTGATCCCTTTCATTATTATTTACCGGAAAAACAATTCAAGTTATTGAACTAAATTATACCATTATTTTACTAAATTTTAACTTATTATATAGTAAAATCCATACCCGTTTCAATTTTCTATAAGATATAGAGAATGTTTTGCTCAAGTAAGCGATATTCGTTTGATCATAAACATATTAATTAACAAGCCACCAATTACCCATCAGGCACACAACGTTGATTCCACGTAGAAAAACTGTCAGTTCTCAACGTTGAATAAACGTGGAATAATGGTATTGATATGTAAATTGAAATGACGTGGATTTATGACGTTGAATCCACGTAGAAATACGACGTTGAATCCACGTGGAAATATGACGTTGAATCCACGTGGAAATATGACGTTGAATCATCGTGGAAACAGGACTAGGAATTCACGTGGAAAGATCCACGTTCAATCAATGTTATTTTAAGTTTTGCATAAAGTGCCGAGTCTTTCTTAATAATGTAAAATTATCCACTCATGTTTCTTCTATATTGATGAGTAATTTGTCAAACAACAAGCACATCTAACTATCAAACACTGCACCAATTAGGAAAAACTAGTCTCCATTAATAGGACTTTTCTGAATTCGAGGCAGACAGTAGAACTCATATGCTACTAAATAGCAATTGATTGTGCCATAGTGCAGCAGGAGAGAAATCGATGTAAAAGGGCCTCACGAATTAACATCAAGTTCATAAAGGAAACAATGGTTATCTGAATTTTAATTCAAAAAAAAAATCTGAAATTCCAGATTGCATCAAGATATGACTATTTCAACAACACAAAACACATGTAGAAAAATACTGAAGCACACTTACATGTGCAGTATAACTAAAATGTAATACATAACACAACTACCAAATGCTATTCAAACATACACAGAATTTTCAGTCAGAAATATTTTATTTGGCATGATATTATCACAAAATGAAATACAAAGGTAATACTCAATATTACAAAGGATTAATTTTCACAAATTTTATTGGCTGAAACATGCTATTGTAACGAAAGATATGAGGTGTTACTATTTTTAATCATATACCAGTGTTACTATTTTAAAATAATATCGTAGTCATTATACTTAATATAGCTATTGACACAAGTTTGTTGTCAGTGGGATAATAGCCACTCAAATAAAGAGAGAATGTCCATAGGACACTGATGCCCCTCTAAAATCTATGTAACGGCAAACAGGAAGTAGCTATCCAAGCCATCTGAAAATCCCTTAGGGCATACAGTACATCATGGTAAGTCACCCCAAGAAAAGTGGGAAGAAAATTTGTACGAACATGAGTAAAACTCATGCCCCATGACTCGTCGTCACTAGTGCATATAAAAAAATATTATAACAAGGTATTTCAGATGGGATTGGCATATGTAATATAACAATTAAGGACTTTTTAAATCGGTCAATATGCTGTATATGGACCTTGTACACTGATATTTACCTCCAACTTCGTCATTGGTCAATATCAGTGTTCAAGGTCCATGTAAAGCACATTGACCTCTTCAAAATTCCATAACTGAATAATATCCATCTGGAGTCCTAATGCATGAAAAATTATGGGGTTATGAAAAATTTATACTGAACTGTTACAATAAACAATATACATGTACAAACATAAAATGAATGTGATAGTTTTAACAAACAATTAACAAAACAAATATTTGGAAATTAATTAACAAGAAGGTTCAAGAGGGCCTGTACCGCTAACCTGTAATATTTGTCATTTAAGGAGCAATATCTCCTACAAATGTCAAAAGAACAAAAATTATTACTTAAAATCACTGCTATTATGGTTCTCAAGTTATAGGCCAAAAACGTAAACAAAACAAAGAGAGAATGTGTCCATAGGACACAGATGCCCCCACGAAAATCTAAGTATCGCAAACAGGAAGTAGATATCCAAGCCATCTGAAAAACCTTAACGTACAGACATACTTAAGTACACACATGAGTAAAACTTAATGCCCACGACGTGTCGTCGCGGGGGCATAAAAATCGTTATTTTTTATCTTTCATTAGAGAAAACTGGTACAACAACTACCAAATGAAGACTTTTGTACAGCTCTTTAGAGTTCTCATACCAATAGTTTTTGCGCTTGGCTAAGTGGTTTCAGAAGAGAAGATGTTTTTTAAAGTTAACAAATGCAGCGGTAAACGACGAACGCAAGGAGACGACATAAGCTTACATGGACCTTTGTTCACAGTGAGCTAAAAACAAGAGGCCCCCAGGGGAATTTTCATGATTTAAGGAGCATTAGCTCCTACAAGGAGTCAGTGGACAACTTCGACAAGACAAGACAAGACAAGAAAATTTTATTTAAAGTCGGATTATCTAAAACATAAATAAAATTTTCTTGTCTTGTCTTGTCGAAGTTGTCCACTGTTTTTCGACGGATCAAAAACCTTTTGCACAATTAACTAAGAAACATTCATACCAAATTTGATATCATTCTGCTTTGTGGTTTTGGAGAAGAAGATGTTTGAATAACTGCTAACGACGACAGACGCAAAGTGATGACAAAGCTCACATGGATCTTTGGTCCAGGTGAGCTAAAAAGAGTAACAAAGTTATTTTACACATTCTAATTGTTTTTCAGTCCTCCACTCCTCTTTGGGGCATACTTAAGGAATTTGGAACATTCATCAATGATAATTGTTTCTGAAGTTGTGTGCGATACTAGAACTGCATCTGAAAATAAACAAAATATGTATTTTATTTAAATTATATTAGTAAGTTTGTATCAATGAACTACTATTTTTATGATGGTCATCACAAAAAAACATTGAAGACAATTTGATAAAGTTTAACTTTAAAAGTTTTAAAAATAGTCAATATTTTTCTTGATCAAATAATAGAAAAGAAAGTCCATTTTCTTCGCTTTTTTTAAAAGAAATACTGTGAGCCAACTCAAAAAAGAATACCTAAAGCTGCCCGTTTGGTTAAAAGTCCAGGTGACTCCTTTATATCCTAACTTTGTGAGGGGTAAAATATCCTTTATATCCCCATCAATAAACATAAAAGGAAACTGATGAAGGAATTACATTGTTCCTAACTCACCTCTTATAACCCTGAAAAGGTTAGTTTCTTTGAATGCGGTCTTGTCATGTTTGCCAGTCATGTTCAAACATGACATGAGTCTGTTACTCATGAACCTATAAGGTAAAACAAATTATGGAATTGAAAAAGATGACAAGATTATGCCAATAAATTGTAAGCTTAACCCCGAAAAATTTCAAGATATTACAACTGGAAAAAACTCAATAAAATATTGTATTTAACATTATTGGTATACCATTTTTAGCTCACCTGGACCAAAGGTCCAAGTGAGCTTATCTCATCACTTTGCGTCCGCCGTCGTCGTCGTCCGTTAACTTTTTTCAAAAATCTTCTCCTCTGAAACCACTGATGGGATTAAGCTCAAACTTGGTCACAAGCATCCTTAGGGTGTTGGCTTTAAAAATTGTGTCAATTATAACTGAGCTCATAACAACATGGCCGCTGTTGCTAAAAATAGAACATAGGGCAAAACCATCTTTAGAGCATTATAACTCAAAAACTATAATAGATAGGAGAAATCTGAAGTCACCTTCCTGTTCAGAATTAAAAGCCCTACAAAAGTCTCCATTGGGTCGAAGCTGTATGACAGCTCCTTGTTGTATAAGCTATTGCTCCTTGATAACAAGGTGATTCCAGGTGAGCGATACATGCCCCTTGGGGCCTCTTGTTTGGTGATTATTTTTATTAGGTGTAACTATTGATTTCTAACCAAATTTTAATACCTATATTTCCAATATTTGTAAAAAATCTGCTAGGAAATTGAACATTCTGAAATAATTTAATACTGCATGTAACAACCTTTCTGACTGGCTTTAACTTTTTTACGTGGATGAAAAAAAATCCTTTAGATATGATATCATCAAACAATTTTTCTTCAATTTCTGCAGAAATACACTGTTTTGAATTAAATTATAAGTAATGACAGAAATATTTTTTCGTCATACACAGAAAAAACATCAATGCCCATAATGCAGACTTAAAAATAAACCGATACACAGGATAAAATCCAAGAACATGTGCAGAGTTCTATTTATTGTGATGATTTTAGTTCTTATGCATGCCTTTATTATTTTTTTGTGTGTGTATTGTGTATATACTACACTTTGCTATCCAGTTGGTTTAAGAGCTCTACAAAGATTGTGTTTATATGTTTGTTAACTGTTACCTCAGCATAGCTTTCTTAAGATGATCAGTAGCATCTTTTCCACCAATCTGTATGACATGCTTTTTCTAAAAACAAATGTTTTATTAATAAAACTAATAAATAAAACTTGAACCTTTAAAGCAAAATAAATACACAGATGCAACCTATCACATTCTAAAAATGAACACACACATTTTCGGTCAAATTGGACATAAGAAGATTAAACTCGTCATCTCCCATTCCTACACTAAATATGGTGGATTTTGGAGTTATAATTTCAGGAAAAAAACCTTTGTCAGTACGTTTCTTTGCAATTTTTAGTGAAAACTAGACTTAAAAGGAAACATATGTTACTAACACATAGGAGGCAAACATAACCATGGAGTATTGTAAATAGGGAATTTTTGGTTGAATTAATTAAAAAGACCTTTGTATGATCTTCAGACTGCTTGTAATTTTAGCAATTAATAAGGTTTGGATCAAGATATAATATAGGGATGGTTAATTTCTGAAACATCGCAGAGGCACTGTTTTCTTAAAAATATATAAAAAGATATTCAAAATGTATGAAAAAAATGGTATTTAGACTTATATATGTACTTACACACTTGACAAACTCATCATCATTTCCGAGTTTATCATCCATTTTCTTTAGTTCATCAATAGTATCAGCTACTTCAGTGGTGTAGCCATCCATCTGTTTTTGTTGTTGTTTTTTCAAAATATCTCGTATTTCTGTCAAAATGTATAATAATCTCCTCTGGAATTCTTAAAAAAAAAAACCAAACACAATAATGTTAGTTAAATTTGAATCCTACATATAGAACATCTTGTCCTCCTTCCCAAGGAAGGAGTTGGTTCCCTATCTAAGTCACTATTGCTGGCAACATGATCCATTTCAATGATTTCTTCTTCATTATGACTACACGTAGGTTCAATATCGCCATGCTGTTGTTCTAATTGATGAACATGTTCAAAAATATGCACGTCTTGTTCATCTTCACTTGATTCTATCAAAGAATTTACCTCAGAATGATACCGACGCCACTGTCTATGGTAGGCCATCATGCAAATCAAGCTGTTAAAATAAAACATGCAAATCTATGACTATGAACATGCAATTAACATTTTTATCAAGACATGTAAACATATGAAAATGGTCTTTAAAAAAGTGAAGCATTCATTATCCCATGTACATGTACCTTGTGGCTTCCTATGATACACCAACTTCGGCCTCATTTTTTTACATTTTACTTACTATAACGATTTCTGGTAAATAATCAGACTTGGTAAACTACCTTAGTACCTATCAAATTTTAAAAATGGTTGCCCAAGTGAAACAAAATCAACACAAGACTTCCAGTGTGTTAACTAAATGCAAGTCAGATTCTTTAACTCGCACTTTATCAAAACTTTATGATTAGTAGATTTTTAATAATGTATAATAAAAGATGTATAGATAATATATTAATAATGAGGCTGAAGTTCACGTGACATTCAGTAAAGTGCATGTGTTAGAATGGACAAATTGAGTGGGAAATTTTTTTAAAATTAGAAACCAAATATTCACCTGCCTCAAAAACAATCACTCATTTATAGTTAACTTGTCACGGTTAATTCTAAATTGTTTCTTATAATTATATATGTATAAACTTAAATTCAGATCTGAGAGCTTTGTGATTTCCATTTTATATCGTACAGATGTCTTTTCGTAGTCACTAAGTGTCTAATGCAAAGTAATACTGAGAACGGAAATGTTTAGAATTCACTGGACGTACATGTATTCATGTACATGCATTTGGTAGGCTTTACACCCGAATTGTGGGGGGGGGGGGGGTAAAATTAAAATAACCCAGTGATTTTTTTCTTATATTTTATTTCTTTGTTAGAATGGATGCAAATTTAATGCATTTTCAAAATGGTTTCGCCAATAATAATCTTGAGATCATTTAATTACCCCTTTCGGCTGAACAACAACCCACATGGTACCTAACATACCCCCATTTTCATGCATTCCTGTTAACAATCTGACTTTTAAAACATAATACTCCCTAAATATGCTTTTCAGAGATTAAAAAAAATTAATGGTTAAGTGTGCACAAATACATGTATTCAGCGTCGTAAAGCATGTTTTTCCGACAAGTTTACGAAATAAAGCTTAAATTGCTCATGTGCCGGCTTTTAACTAGCCTAAATCAAGCATTACATTTAAATACGAATAACTTTCTTACCTTGAATAGTTTACTACAAAAACACTCTAAATATTTGTTGTACTATATACTGTTACACCGCAATAACACACGTGGCCTAGCTTTTTCAAATAATTGACCGGACGTTAGGAATGCGCATGCTCAGATTTATGACGGAGTCCGAAAAAAAAATCGCGCGAAAATTTAAAAACTACAAAATTAATTAAATTATTTGAAAAATTATATATACGCAATATGCAGGTGCAGGTCATACGTCCCATAAAAAATTTGTTGAAAAAAACCTTCATTTTTTGCATAAAATTTACCTTTTTACCATTACATTTAGTGGAGAATTTTGCATTTTAAGGGAATTTTCATTAGATATTAGATCCGCTTCTGATGTGAATATACTGCTATTTATATCAAGGTCTTAGGGAATATGAAAGGCCAAAGAGACAACACCCCACCAGAAAGAAAAATCCACGATAGCAATAATTATGGGTCTCAAATAAGTGAAACGCAAGAAATTACCCTCATCACAGGGGCAGATCGATCTAGGGTCTGATGATAATGGAACAAATAAAAATTTAGGGTAACTTGTTCAGAAAGCGTAATTTAATGAATAAAATGCCTTTCCTTGGATCCACGCCTGCATTATTTAATTAAATTAATTATAATTTTTATAGTAAATTTACATATTTGAACGACTTTATCCCCACACATATAGCTATTAAGAAACAGTACACAAAATGGACAAACTCGATCAACTGAAAAAAGTTGAATCATCGACGTTGATTAAACGTAGAAAATAGGTTGACACTTCTACGTTGAAATTATCCACTAAGAAACAACGTAGAAAATAGGTTGACACTTCTACGTTGAAATTATCCACTAAGAAACAACGTAGAAAATAGGTTGAAGAATCAACGTTGCAAACAACAACGTAGATTCAACGTGGTAAGTACGTCGATTTATCAACGTTGAAATCATCAACGTGGGAACAAAGTGGAAATCACGTTGATCAACGGTGTCACGAAAAATCAACAGAATTTCCACGTTGATTCCACGTGGAGTGCCTGCTGGGTAAGCACTGCAAATGAGACAAACAATTATTATTATTATTAAATAATTAAAAATCTAGGGGTTTTTGAGTAAAATATAAGGTCATTTTTAAGGTTGATCTGTATATGTACGAGACTGTATGGTGTGAACATTTAAAAAACATGCATTTAAAAAAAATCATATTCGGGAGGGATTTTGTCCGACTTGAAAATTTTACAGGGGGGATTTTGTCCGCCTTGTAAAATAAATGAGGGGGGTTTTGTCCGCCTATGCTAAATTACACGGAAGGGATTTTGTCCGGGGGGGATTTTGTCCTACACTCTATATAAAGATACGAATGCAAAAAAAAAAGATATGAAGCTTGCTCTATCATTCGTGAAATAATCCAAACAAAACAAAATATATTATGAACCGAACAAGTCTTTCTAACATATACATTACGTAATATAACGTAACACAATCTAAAAATGCCTTTTTATTATCAAATTATCTAATTAATTGATAAAAGAAACACAAATATATACATTTTATTTTTTAAAGATAAGAATGCATTAAAAAAAATACTAAGCATACCCTATAAATCATCAAGTAATCCAAGAAATAAAATTCAAGCGATGATCCTATCTAGCGAGGTCAAAAGCGCATTAATATACAATTTTGTACATCTTTACTTCTTATTAGATCAGGATAAAAAAAATGTATTTTAAGGCTTGAAGGATTTAACAAATACGAAAAACTGTAATTGAAATATTTTCTTTAATATTAAATTAGCCATTTTATCACTTAAAACATGAACTATATTGTAGAGTATGGTTTTTACCTTTTTGCTCAATTTACCCGAAAACAATTATATATCATTAAGAGATAAGAGATAATAAGAAGAGATCGAACATATGAAAATTACAGATGAAGTCTTTCTGGATGAGTGGTCACAAGCGCGATAAAGTTGTGTTGATGATGATGCATGATGGGAACACCATGCATTACGTAATATAACAAAAATTTTAGATGTTTTTATCAAATCATCTTATGAATTTATATAATAAACTAAATATATCTCCCCTATAACATGAAATAATTTAACAAAGAACTTAAGTGAAAAACTTAAGTGACCAATTACGTTACGTACTAGTTAATAAAATCTAAAAATGGACTTTTATTATCAAATTATCTAACTAACTAATAAAGAAACAGAAAAATATACATTTTATCATGTTAAAATAAGAATGCATACAAAAATTAGGAAGCTTACCATATAAATCATGAAATAATCCAAGAAATACAATTGAAGGATGAAAAACATTACGTAATATAACAAAAGTTTAAAATGCCCTTTTCTTATCAAATTAAATAACTAATTAATAAAAGAAACGCAAGTATATGCATTTTATAAGGTCAAGAATAGAATGCATTAATAAAAATACTAGGCTTACCCTATAGATAGTAAAATAATCCAAAATTAAAAATTGAATCGATCTATCATACTACCGAGAAGCGCGCATTAATATGCAATTATGTACATCGTTACTTCTTCTTATTAGATCAGGACAAAAAAAAATGTATTTTAAAGCTTGAAGGATTTAACAAATACGAAAAACTGTAATTGAAATATTTTCTTTAATATGAAATTAGCCATTTTATCACTTACAACATGAACTATATTGTAGAGTATGGTTTTTACCATTTTGCTCATTTTACCCGAAAACAATTATATATCATTAAGAGATAATAAGAAGAGATCGAACATATGATAAATGGACGTACGGTACAACCAGTCGGTCTTTCGTAAAAAAATTGTCAAAAAACATTAGAAAGGTAAAAGTCAAAATTGTTTTAAAGTGCAATCGAAAGGTTAGCATGTCGACATAAATTTCCAAAATAAAAAATGTCCAGTGGACAAAATTGTCACGTGACAAAATTGTCATAAAAAATGTCCTGTTGACAAACTTGTCACGTGACAAAATTGTCAAGAGAAAAAAAATTGTCCACAGGACAGAAATTGTAAAAAGAAAAAAAGTCCAGTGGACAAAAATTGTCAAAAGAACAAAAATGTCCAGTGGACAGAAATTGTCAACAAATTGTCAAATGGACAGAAATATATTGTATAAAAAAATTGTCAAAAGAACAGCCCAAGTTAACTTGGGTTGTCAAAATCTCTGCTCAAATCAGTCAAATTCTCTGCTCGAAGTTAACTTAAAGCAGTCAGAATCTCTGCTTTTCAAGTTAACTAGCATGTTATGTTAGGACTGCACCCAACTGTAGGATCTTTGTTCATTGTCGATATTCAGCATGGTCAAGCTCACACTTAAAGATCAAGGTAAAAGTTATATTTTTATTGTTTTAATTTTTTTTTGTTGTATGTTGAGTGGTTAATTCTTATAAATGCTTATTGTTTATCAGTAATATATGGAAAGATCAAAGAACAGTGGTCAAGCTTATTATTTAACTCCTCGTCATCAACGTTTAATTTAATGACTTTATTTTAAACGATGTCTGAATGATTTTTCTTTCTGTTGCTTATGTTGTGAAACAGATTCTTTTTCCATATAAAGAAAATCGAGGTCAAGGTCATTATGTTTTACAATTTGACCTTTTTAACGACTATATATCTAAAAAGCTTTTCTTTCAAAAGGGTTAATTTCTAAATAGCAAATATTGTTAGAAGTTAAATGTGTAGGTCATTTAAAACTAGTTTGTTTTATGAAAAATAGGAAAGAAAACCGACCGAACAACAAGAGCCAAAAGTCAGTTACAAATCCGGATTTGACATGTCTAGGGAAAAGTAAAATCCAGGAATAGGAATCATTGCCTATGACTCAGCGAAAATGTCAGATCATATTTGAGACACTGATTTCCCATAACGATCAATTAAGTCATGGTGACGACCATAGAACTTCTATTGAGATAACATCAACCTAGGTGCAACAAACCTATGTTTGAGAAGTTTAGCAGTCAACAGCAGTCATATTGCATATAGAGGAATGTCTATTAATGGTTTGTTAGAATGATTTAACCTAAATTTATGAAAGCATTTGATTTACTTCTAAGAGGTCATACGTAATAATGTTCAAATATAGGTCCTATAGTTGATCAACACGTTGAAATTTCAGTGTTAGATTGTTTGAGTCAGTTAACGTCAGCAGGTTGTAAAATTTGCGAACCTAGTCAACATTATAAAATATCAATAAATACGTGGACTTCTGTTAAGAACTATTATAATAATATCTGAGTATTTTATTACTGTTTCAAAATATGATAGTTATTTTCTTTTGCACAACAAGTACATTATATATACACAACCAGACAATTTACAACTAATAAAACAATCGAATAAATTATCACCCGTTCTTGAATAATGCAGTCACATATAATTACCGATAATATAATCTACATTTAATTGTCTAGGGAGATATCGAATCTCGAACTTTAATTTGTCCTCGTACGATTGTAAATGTTAAATAAATCATCCAAGACATTTGTAGTATATTGCACCGCAATGAAATCTCGACTATAGCGTTCCATTTTGCTTGAAATGCTGCGCAGACTCACTGGTATGACATCGTGAGTGACGTTATTAATGTTTACACTGAACTTGCTGATCGCTTGACTAATATAACAAAGAACATCGAAAACTTTGCTTTCTAAGTTTTCAATGTCGTTTGAATTTTCTTTATGTTCGTATTTTTCTTCATCGTATTTCATCTGTTTTATCAACACAGTTGCAACTGATAGATTCCTGTAACTCTCCAGATGAGTTTTTGTTAACTGGAATTGTAATAGTGATAGGTACTTAGTGTAATTTCAGAGCTCTCCCTAACACTAACATGGATCGTTCATTTATTTAAACACTGAATTTAAAAATAATTTTAAAACTATTTTCAGTAAAAGTTATTGATGAAAGATATATAGTCGAACCAACAAGTAATAATTTCTTCCTAGAATAATATTTTGAATGAAAGAAAGAACAACTATCAGTTTAAATAAAAATCATTTTGTGTTGTATCTCACAAAACTGAGGGATTATTCATTATCGTACTTGAATTTTATTTCCTTTTGTCTAAATTATTTTCTTAATAACTTTAAAAAACTCAACTTACATTATTAAGGGCATTTTTTATTTCCTCTTCCGTTATTTTATTGTCAACTGGGGATCCTTTGTTGGTCGTTTTGTTTATAGAGTCTAAATATTCTGTATGCCTTTTATTTTTTATTCTATTATTTGCCTGATAAATAAACATAAATTTCGTAAGTCATAAGTTGACCCCTTAGGGATTTTCAATAAATTCCTTGTCAATTAATGTAACTTAATGAACATGATAATTTAAGATGTTATTGATATGCAGAATCAATACACATGTTAAACGCAATACACACAATGAGTTCAGTGTGTATTTCCGAGTGACCAAAAAGGGAAGAAGTGGCGCATTGTGTGCTACGCTTTCAGGTTGCTGTTGTTTTAACACGATCGATTTTTAAACATATTGAATAAAATTAATAAAGCCAAACCTTCTACAAGGGCATTGAGATATTTGTTTATTGTTTGTAAATAAAATTAATTGTAAATAATGTTAAATTAAATAATAATTATACAATATATCATTAAATTTAAAAAAAACATAACAAGCAAACTAGACGTAAACTCTATCAGGCTTTTTGACGTAAGTAAATATATTGACCCATTTTAAATACTAATTTGGGTAAAATCTATGCACAGTCGTAATGTTGTCTAAATTTACCTTTTCCTATATAAAAACTTACAATTTTCTGTAGGTAGCCTTTGGAAAGAGACCGTCCTTCACTTATACGTATAAGCATGTTATTGATAATATATTGAGGTGACTGTGTTGGAATGTTAAATAAGTTATTTGAAATTTGTGCAGTTTTCGCATGGATTTTTCCAGCGCTCTTCTCCAGAAGAAAGCGCATTAAGATTTCGAACTACAGAGCAAACCGCACCTTGAAAAAATTAAAATAGTTGTAAAACATTATAAGTAAATTAAAAACTAATAGTTTCATATTAACAATTTAAATTAGTCAAACAAAAAGAATGAATTTTACGAATCAAGGACACTAAAGCATTTATCTTTAAAAAATCATGGATATTATCCACGGACGATGTAGATATAATTTACCTACCAAGTAATATCGATTGAACGCCAGCTAATTTCATATTTCGTTATCTATTCGATTTTGCAGTGTTACCTTATGTAAGTGGTATAATTATAAAGATTCACAACATTTATATGCAATATTTTTTCTTGAGGTTTGAAATCTTTCTTAGTAAATAGGCACGCCAAATTCCTGCATAACCAGCACCAAACTGTTAAATCCCCAATGAGATTACTGTGATCACATTCATATAACATTGGAAATCACCAATACTAATACTAAAACAGTAATATTGTATTTTTTTAAAAGAAAACGCAAGTCAAACATTCATAATTGATAATTTATAAGAAATATTTAGATTTACAGATTTTGAGGGTTTTTAAATATATTTACATGTATTTAATGTATAAAAAGTATACTTATATGATGCTTAATCACCATTACAAAAATCAATGAAATAATCTTATATATATTTAATGAGTTTTAGACATTTTTTCTCATTAGTTTTATTGTTATTATTAACTTCAAATAAAATTATTATTTTGACTTTTTAGAGTACATGGCATATTTTTATATATGCAACAGAAAAATAGTGAAATATGTAACATACATTCATTTCATTTTAAAAGTATTGCTCTCAAGCTTAAGATTGTTATGATTTTGCATGTATTGGATAAATCGTTGACAAAGAAAATACATGTAGCGAATGGTTTTTATTATTTTCTTTACATTATACAGAATTTGAAAACAGACTCGTATTATATGAGGTGTATTAAGGACTTTGAATTCACAACGGTTGTAAAATGAGCGTTTAATAATACATCTGATTATAATCATTTTTATTCAATTTTTAACCGTCTTTGTATTATCAGAAACTATTCATTTCGTAGGGGAAGGCACACACATATATACCGATATTTTACCAAGGATTGATCCTTTATGTCTACATTTTCAAAATTTGTAGTATAAGTAAAATAACCGTTAAAATCTGGGCTTAAAAGACCAACCTAATAAATTATATGCAATACAATATCGTCTTGTATGCGTATTACGCCAATTTATTTAATCTTTTTATATTAAAAAAAAACATCGCACCTGTCAAACTTCAGGAAATATAATGTCGTTTTTAACCACATAAATGAATATGTTCAGTGGTGTGTACTCAGATATTCATGACTTGCATCTTCTCTTCCATCGCTATCTTTTTTTGTGTCCAAGATGTCATGTTACATAACGTACAACGTGTGCCATTCTTTTCTTAAAAAGCTACGATGATAATGTTCATAAATATCTTATTTCGTTCCGGTATAAATATTTTTTCTATTTGTATACATTTGAAGACAGCGCTAAGTTTAGATAACTATGCTGCAAATGATATGACAGGTAATATAATGAAAGAATACCTAGTATTGTCCACATTCAACGTATTTTATTATGGGCAGTTGTTCATTTCTATTGTCACAAAAACTTTTAGTTTCTTTTAGTACAAAATTTGACACAAATGAATTCAATTCTATTGGAATATACCAGTAAGTGAAATCTTTGTAAGTGAATTAAACCTTACATTGAAAATATATTAAAAAAACACACTCCACACATTTTAATAATTGAAATATAATTATTTAATATTCCCTACAATTTCGTTATTCAAATATTTCAATGTACAACACAATGTATTTACGTTTTTATACAATTATTATCTATTTGAAACATTTGTCTGATTAAGGAATCATCGTTCCAAATCATGAAATCATTAAGATTTGTCTATTATATGTTGTTTTGCCGTTGTGTTCGTGCGTTTTCTGTTAGTCTTTTGATTTTGTCTTAAAGGTTATATCCAAAATAGAAGCCAACATTCTCTGTCCTCTACTAGTTTCTATTACATTCCAATTTTGGTTAGCTTCTTTTTAGAATCCATTTCTCTATCCTATTCGTGTTAATAAGCTGACTGTTAACCTATTCTCGTCTTCTCAATTTTAAGAAACTAATTAATGCTATTGGATATCGATATTGACATCATCCCTTTATATGCTGTATATTCCCATAACCCTTGATATATAACTATTGACACTTGACATAGAACATATACCAAAACGAATGGACAAATATTCACACTGATAAAGTTAAAAAAAAAATCAATATATTACATAGCATGCAATTGTAATGCACAATTTTGTGTGTGCATATATTGTCCAATATTACGTCGAAAAGATAGATGTACTTAATTGTCTGTGATTGTGAATTATACTTGGCAAAATAAACCAGATTTTCCTTAAATTGCCAC
The DNA here is from genome assembly GCA_944474755.1 of Limnoperna fortunei. Taxonomy (NCBI): domain Eukaryota; kingdom Metazoa; phylum Mollusca; class Bivalvia; order Mytilida; family Modiolidae; genus Limnoperna; species Limnoperna fortunei. Next base: position 77,310,016 of record OX104116.1, read on the forward strand.
TGATAAAGTTCACAAAGAACAGTGTTGTTTGATTTGCAGAATAAAAATCTAAAATGTATCACTTGCACTCATGTGTGCGAAGCGAGTATAGAAAGCGTGAAGTTGTTCTGAGAAACTTCTCTGAAAGTAACAAAGATACGGGTAATCACAAAATTTGCCATTAGAGACATATCAGGTCGTCTAATAGTTCTACCAAGCATAAAACGAATTAAATACAAGACATGCATGTATATCTTTTCTCCTGGTACGGTTTTCTACAATAACGTTATTATTGTTTGTAAGTTCAAGTTTCGCGTTTTTGTGAAAACATCTGAATTTGTCTATGTTTACCGTCAGTATGTTTCAAGTGTTTGTCAATGAATTAGTCCTGATTATTACAAATGAATATATATTAACGGGTGTAGTATATACCAGAGAACTTATGCAAATGGGTTAATGTTAAGTTGCTAGAATCGTTTATGTGTTCTGCAAGTTTTCCGACATGAAAACACCTACAACTGCATGCTCTAAAGTTTTGTTAATTCAATAATTTTAGCATTTTGCGAATATTTTACAACTTCGTCATTTAAATCACGTTCCAAGATTTAACATAGACAAATAATATACATGTATTTAACGCCGTTCTCGATAGGGTAAACAAATACTGTGAAAGTACTTAAATTCGTGGGTATCAATTTTCGTGGTTTGGTGAAATTTTACACGTTCGTGGGTTCTTATATTCGTGGACTTACGGTTTCCGAAAATGCAAAAAAGTGAGGTAGCGAGCAAAATAAATGATTACAGCAGAATCATTTTCACTGTTGATAATAAACATCAACATATAAAGAAGACAAAATAGTTTCATAACATGATGTTGTTAACGCGCGTGGTAACGAATGTAAAATTAACAACACGCAAATCAATAGCTAATTATAAACACGGTAATGTATTAATTGATTAACTGCAATAAAAACTACTTTGAGTCTATTTAATTCTCTAATTGTTATCTATAGAAGCATACCTAGCCGAAGGGCACTTGTCACTTTATGTGTTGAGTAGCAATAAATAACTAATACAAAGGTGTAATTTAATGTCATTTGTGCGACCATCGGTATTATCACAACATCCATTTGATATAGCGTGTCATTGATATGCACTAATAAAGATAAGGTATAGCTTTTCTTTTAAATATTTTAATTGTTATTTTAATTTATGTTCAAAGGCCCAACCAAACTCATAATTCCGATAATAATTTGTTACTTTTTAACATCGAAAATGAACACCTCATATATCCCCACCTTGACCGGAAGTCGATGTTTCTTCGTACGCTTTACAATTAAATAATACCTACATTTAGTAAAAACGCAATTCGAACATGAAACCTGTAACATAATCATTAAGATGGATTTTGAGCTGAACATAAATAATGGATCGAACCACAAAATCGTATATTACATTTACAAATAAATGTCCGATCTCGGACATTTCCAGATCGTTGTTCCCAAGATCCCATCTGTTGATGAAGTTTTATTCTTCGTTGGATTTTTAATTTCGTGGTCCGAGGCCTCCACGAAAACCACGAAAATTGATACCCAACGAATAAAAAGTATTTCACAGTAATATGTTCAACACACACATAATTTTTTTTGGACCTTTTAGTCACTTTCGAAAAATAGGAGGAGTTAATTGTACTTTTTTGTACAATCCATATACACCTGTTTTCTGTATATGAATAAGTAAAGTTAGTCAAATGCGCGTTTCGTCAAATCAGACTCATCAGTGGCGATCAAATCCAAACAATATTAAAATCCAAATAGATTAAGATGCTGTAGAGCTTTTATCATTAAAATTCAAATGAATTTGTACTATTCGCGGCACTAATTTTTTCTAAATCATATATTAAAGATCATGCAAGCGTTTAAGAGATATTTGGTAGATATTTGGTACTGAAACATACCGAAAAATTAGAGAATCTGTTCAAGAAACTGAACAGTTTACAATCAGTTTGACACTTAACGGTATAATAAAACGGTTAATATATAAAATTAAATTTCAAGAAACACTTAAAAAAAGAAGAAAAATGTGAAAAGGTTTCGAGAATTATTGAAGTAAAATGTTGCCTCATGTTAAGAAGTATGCTGCATGTACATAATAAAATCTACTTAACAACAGACAATCAATCAAAAATAGGCGCTATAAAAGTTAAATTATCTGCCCTTACCAAATACTCCATGATTATCCAGCGAAAAACGAAAAAATACGTCATACGAAATTCTTACGTGAAATTCATGCTTGAACGTTTTCAATTTGCCTTGGAAGTTTGTACTGCTTTTTTAAGGGGTTATTAGAACTTTTGTTTTATTAAAAAAATTCTAACATGTGGTTTAATTGAAAGCATTATCATATACGTGAAGTATTAAACTTGAAGTTTTCTATGACTGTACAATTCACATATTAATTTTTTTCTTCTATTTCGTGAGGTCTTTTTCGTACTATTTAGAAATAGTACCAGTTGAAACATTCAAGCAAAACTAAATTTACGTATTTTCAACTATGACAAGAATAACGAAACATATGTAAGGATATATTAAACAATGCACGTACTTAATAAACAATCAACGGATATGTGTAGTCATGGTTACTGTGTATATACGCATAATCTACTGCTAACATTACACTTAAGCCTGTATTACGTTTTTACTATAGATACAACTTCCTTATCGCAAAATATTCTATCTCGTTTGAAAATATAGTTGCAGCTAGTTTTGCCCAATTTTTGAAAAGTGTACATTGAATTTGCTACGATGTTTGTTAGATACACATATAAGTGACAAGTGGTATATGCCACAGATCTATTTTAATCAACTAAATAACTCACATTCTACAGTAATGGAAGCGAAAGGTTTGGCATGCCATAAAACCTGATATTTAACCCACCATTTCTCTTGAAATGCCTGTACCAAGTCAGGACAATTGCTGTCGTTCCTGTAGTTTTTTCTTTTTTGACAATCTCAAAGGTGTTCGGTATTTTGTGTTTTTACCTTCGTTTCTTAACATTTTAAATTTGAAAAATATGATCTTAGATGGTACAACCTATTGTTTATTTTGTGATTAAATATTATCAAAATTTAGAACGGTCAACAACATATATGTGAAAGTTTCTGCTGCTAGGCTTAAAAAATGTAAATTTTATAATATATATAAATATATAACAAGTCTAGAAGATTATGCAACCATACAAATGACGGTGGTTCTTGTAAAAAATGTAGACAAAGACTGACCAACGAATTGCCTTAGTCATTGAATGTAAATATAAATAAATGACGTTAACAAGTCATAACATATTGATCTTAAACTTTCTCACTCCAACTTAACCCAAAATAGTTGCTTCCCAGTCCGCCACCCGCGGACGTGCCGTGCTGTTTGTTACTTGGCTTTGCTCAAATATTCCAACAAGATAATCAAATTAACCAAGGTGACAAATTCATTACGCCAGACGCGCGTTTCGCCTACTTAAGACTCCTCAGTGGCTTTTAACTCTAAATGCTTAAAGTATTTTTTCATTTGGCGATGGAATAATATAAGTCCACTGGGATCGTGTAAATACTGAATACAGGTAGTTCAAAATATTATATAAAAAGTCTAAAGAATGTACCAACCAGTAAGCTTATTAAGTAGCGGATCGACAAACATGACGATACAGCATAAACAAAAAATAATGTACAAGTCTAGAAGATTATGCAACGATACAAATGACGGTGTTTCTTGTCAAAAATTTAGACAAAGACTGACCACTTAATGGACTTAGTAATTGAATGTCAATATAAATAAATAACGTAAACAAGTCGTGACATATTGATCTTAAACTTTCTCACTCCAACTTAACCCAAAATAGTTGCTTCCCAGTATGCCACCTGCGGACGTGCCGTGCTGTTACTTGGCTTTGCTCAAATATTCCAACAAGATGTAATCAAAATGAACAAGGTGACAAATTCATTACGCCAGACGCGCGCTTCGTCTACTTAAGACTCATCAGTGGCGTTTAACTCTTAATGCTTAAAGTATTTTTTCATTTGGCGATGGAATAATATAAGTCCACTGGGATCGTGTAAATACACATCTTTATATATAAGGATGCTTGTTTTTTTCTTTCAGTTGTTTATGTTGTGAAACAAATTTTATTTGCATATGAAAAACATCAAGGTCAAGGTCAAAAAGTTTTTCAATTTTACCTATATTATTTTACTAATCTAAATTGTGGATGTTGTTAGTGGTTATCTTTGAAAGTAATTTAAAAATAGTTTTTTATATTGCATAAAGTGGATAGTCCATAAATTGTTTCTTATAATGATTTTACTTATATTTATTATAGCATTTGATAAACTTCTATGTCTTAAAAAACATACATGTTATTGTTTAAGTCGCGGTCCTATAGTTTATCAACACGTGAAAATTTCAGTGTCATTTTTACAGCTGTTAAAGCAAGAGTTCTGCTTGTGGCTTAGTATATTTTTGCAAGCATTTAATCAGATTCAAGAAACCATACTTTTTTTGAGTCCTTATTTTTTATCAGTACGTAGAAATTGGCTTTAGAGCATCTAAACAGCGATTATACGGGACTAGCCTTAAAAGTCTTAAACAGTATAGTCTCGCTTTTTAGTGATCTGGTTTATTTCAATACGTACTTTATGACCATTAGTAATAGTGTCCGTGTTTGAAGCCCACAGGTTATCGACCATTTTTATTTTTTATGGCACCAAAATCTCCACAAGATTTGTAATGATTGTAGCACGGCTGTTGTTTCAAATGACAAAATTTTGTTGTGTTTAATTTGTGATAGATGATTTCATATTAAATGTGGAAAGAGTACATTTAGCAGATTAGGATTCTCAACAAAAATCCGATAATAATATTCAGTCTGTAAATAAAGAGTGCAAAGAAGCATTAAATGTTAACTTTAATGCACTCAACAAAAGATGAAATTGAAACAGAAGTTTTAAATGTCTCAGCAATAGTCTAAAACATAGTAATTAAAGAATTAATAGTGCAAACAAAAGCATTAATAGATATAAATGATAATTTACTCAAATTGTATCAGAGCAGAGACAATTTAAAATATTTTTGAAAATCTGAGTATGAGAAGACTGAATCTAACATTATTTTCTTTGTTATACAAGAGAGTGAGGAACGGGTTGCGAGAATAAAAGATGTGGAATGTAATCAATGGCTACGTAAATATGCGTACAAGTTAAAGATTTCTTTATCGAATAATTAACATTTGTAGAGACCTCACAAAGAAACAGAGAGGAAATGTTGATGACAATATTATTGTTTCAAATTTTATTTCTAGTGATTCAGATAGTAATGTTAATTATTCCGTTTCTGAGGATAAATAATATGTCCTCGAATGATGATAATTATTAAACTAAACGTATTTATATATAAAAAGCCCACATATTTTAGATTGATTATACAAATTCAGTTGCACAAGTCAATAACATCACAATGATTAGTGAGAGGAGTTGTGCTTAATGTACGTGAATCAGAAACTGTTTTTAAAGCTGACACTTTAGCTATCTGCTTTTAATGATTTAGGAAGGGTCTGAAGTAAAATTAGACGATAATGATAAACTTTTCTTAGAATTTATGTTACAAACAAGAATTCAAAAGTTTTGATAAGTAAGGCCTGCTTTAAAGCATATTTATTGTTTGTAGTGAGGGATTTAAACTAATCAGAAATAAAGTGGGCTGATAACGAAGTATCATCTTGTAATAATACTGGTTTTTTAAACATTTTTAGTGACAGTTAACGTCTGTAATATGTAAAATTAGCGAATCTTTTGTTCAAGATGATATGTATTTTAATTATTTAACTTGTTTATTATAAAATATCAATAAATCAATAAACACATATGTATATAAAACTAAAATCAGATAAGTAAATACGTTTTTCAAGTCTTTTCACAAGCATTGCAATAATATCTGAATATTTAAACACTGTTTAGTAGTTTTTGGCACAACAATTATGCAAAACCTGACAATTAATAAATAATAAAGCAATCAAATCAAATATCGCTGTCTTTTGCAATGCAGCGCACATACAGTTTACCGATTAATATTATCTACCTAGAATCGTCAAAGACAATCTTGAACTTTAATTTATCATTAGGTATTGTAAATGGCATATAAATTATCAATGACTTTTGAAGTATCTTTCATCGTCATGTCATCTCGACTATGGCGTTCCATAATGCTTGAAATGTTGCGCAGATTCATTTGCATAGAATCGCCATTGACACACTCAATGTTAACACCGAGATTGATGATCGCTTGACTGATATAACAAAGAACATCGAACACTTTCCTTGTAAGTTTTTAATGTCCTTTAAATTTTTTATATTTCTTCATCGTATTTGATCTGTTCTATAAACACAGTTGCCAATGATAACTCATGTAACTCTCCAGATTAGTTTTTGTTACCTGCAATTGTAAAAGGTAATAAATTCATAGTGTAATTGCAAAGCCCCACTTGTACCTAAACTAAAATGGACCGTTCATTAATTAAAATAACTAAAATAAAAATTATCGGTTAAACTGTTTTCAGTAAAATTTATTAATAAAAAATATATAGTAAAAACATACCAGTAATAATTACTTCTTAGACAAATATTATTAATCAAACAGCTATCAGTTTTAATTGAGTTGTGAATCAAGAAAATTGTGGGATTATTCTTTATAGTACTAGAACTTTATTTCCTTTTGTCTAAATTATTTTCTTGCTACCTTAAACGAAACTTACATTCCTAACGGCATGTTTTATTTCCTCTTCCGTTTTTTATTTGTAAATGGAAATCCTTCTTTGGACGCTGTGTTTATAGAGTCTAAATATGCTCTATACTGCATACTCTTTATTCTTTTATTTGCTTGCTAAATAAACACTAATGTCTAAAGTCATCGACCACTTAGCGATTTTCTGTTTTTGTGAGGTATGGTGTTTAATTTATTAAGTACATGAACATGATAATTTAAAATGTTATTTATATGCACATTTTCAAAGCCATACACTCAATGAGTTCAGTGTGTATTTCTGGGTGACTAAACAAGTGAAGAAGTGATGTATTGGTTGCTACGATTTCAGTGTGATTTTGTTTTAACAAATATCTATATTTTAAACACATTTTATGAAATTAAAATAGCCAAACTTTCTAGAACGGCATAACAAGGTCAGTGATATTTGTTTATTTTTTTTAAATAAAATTGAATGTACACTACATGAAAATATTTTCCCAATGGTAACGTAAGTAATCTAGTGACCCATTAAACATATTAAATTGGGCAAAATCATGCACAGTGATAATGTTGCCCCAATTTGCCCAGGTACAATTGTCTTAATGTAGACTATGCAAAGAGACTTCCCTTCAAGTATATGTATAAGCATGTTAGTGGTTATATATTGAGGTTAAGTTGCATTTGTAGATAAGTTGTAATTATTTGTGGTTTGTGCAGCTTTTCCGCATAGATTCCCCACCACTCTTCACCAGAAAGCAGCGCATTTAGATTTTGAACTAAAAAGCAAACCACCCCTGAAAATTAAAAAGATGACTTATTTAAAAACAATAAAACACTATAAGTAAACTTAAAAATAATAGTCTCATATTAACAATTTAAACTAGTCAAAAAAAGAATGATTTTTGTGAATTGTTCGTAAAGATTTTTCAAGGAAACTAAAGTATTATTTTAAAAAACAAGGATATTATCCTCGGACGAAGTGGATATACTGTACCTATTAAGTTATAATAATTTAACACACGTTAATTGCATGTCTTTTTTATCTTTTCGATATTGCAGTATTACCTTATCGGTATATGTTGAAATTATTTGAATTCGCGACATTTAGATGCCATATTTCTATAGTCTTGGAAAATTTCTAAGCAAATAGGAACGCGAAATTCCTGCATAACCAGTACCAAACTGTCATTCCGTAATGCGATTAGTGTAGCCGGATTCATATAACATCGGAAATTGCCAACACCGATACTGAAACAGAATGAAACAAGAAGAAAATGGATGTAGCGAATAGTGTTGATTTTACTTTGACGTCCTTCATACTTTAAAAACAAACTCGTTTTCTATTACGCACAAAAACTCTTTGAGTTCACAACTGTTTGATTTGAAAAGTGAGCGTATATTAGTGCATCTCATTAAAAAATCCCTTTTTATTCCGTTTTAGTCCTATCATACATAATTTATTTGGTTTGGGGGCACACATAAATACTGATTTTACCATGTTTTTATTGACTTTAGATCTTGGACTATAGTGAAAAAAATGGTAGCAGATATATCGGATGCCAAGTTATCTTAGAACTTGGCAGAAAAGAACCCAATAACATCTTACATTCTTGTTGAGATTTTCTATTTGAACCAATGTTTAATTGTGTAAAACAGAAAAAATATATATCAAGTACATTTGTTAACACAGGTTTATTTAAATTGATTATGCAAGAATGAGCACAATCTGATTCTCATACAAAATCTATAATATGGTCAGAATCAGTTGGGTCATAATTTGTGTGAAATGCTCAAAGCCATTATTGACGTCCTATATTTACACACGCATTTTTAGCTCAATTTTCAGAATAAATACTTATTATGGATTCATTTTAAACCTTAAGAGTATTCAACACGTGGTGACTTCCATCTTATAACATGATATTATGGATTCATTTGAGACCTTAAGAGTATTCAACACGTGGTGACTTCCAGCTTATAACATGATATCTGGAATCATGATAGATTTAATATTTTAATGTCTGTTGAACAGGTGTTTTGTCTATTGTCAAACATTAACTTAATAGTTCAGGCATTCCACTTTCCGAGTGGAAAGTTATGCTACTTTTTGTCTTTTTCTTCTTACTTCTTTGTGAAACAGTAAACGATGTCGCAATTAAAGTTGTCCGACATGGTAAGAAATGGAGCGTGACGCTGTTAAAGTTCGGGTAAAAAATTTTGACGACTCTTTTTAGGAGTTGTTTCATTCTTTATTGCAAATGAAATTTGTATCATTGTAACACATGAGCCAGATACATAAGCGACCTTGAGTTTTCTGTGTTGGTCATCATTGACCTTAACCTTTTAAAAGGTCACTATGTCCCAGTTCAAGGTTAACTGTGTTTTTAAACATTGTGTTGTGCAGGTTTCCCTGCTCTACCAGAAGAGAAAGAAAACTGATAACCTTGGCTAAAATGTAGTTCTTGTAAAATCTTGAATTTTTTATATATTTTTATTGACACTTCTCTGGATAATTGAAATATATTGAAATAGCAATAACACAGTAACTATAACATGTATGGACATAGGACCTTCACTAATGGTCATTATCGATCCTAGCCTTGAGAAAAATCAAAAGGTCAAAGGTGAAGGTCACATTATAATTTTCGAGATTGTGTTGTGTGCAGATCTTATCCTAATTATAATAAATTCACAAGCGATACCAAAACCGATATAATATGTCCCCTTAAGTTCTTCAAGTGTCATATACTTTGAATGACCCTTCGCAAGAGTTAAAGTTAAATTTGAAGGTCATATAAACTAGTTTGTTTTACATTGCATATAGAGAAAAGTCTTTTAATAGTTTGTTAGAACGATTTAACCTATATTTATAAAAGCATTTGATTTACTTCTAAGAGACCACATACATGTATAATATTGTTTAAATGAAGGTCCTATAATTGATCAACATTTGTTATAAGTAATGCCTGCCTTAACGGGTATAATTGATAATGGATAGATTTCAACTACACAGAACTAAAGTAGGCTGATAACGAAGTATCAAATGATAATAATACTGAGTTTTTTTAGATTGTTTGAGTCAGTTAGTCAGTAGAATGTAAAATTTGCGAATCAGTTAACATTACAAAAAATCCATACACTTAAGTATATAAAACAAAAATATAATAAGGAAATAAGATTTGCAAGTCTATTAAGAACTATTATAATAATATCTGAATATTTTAATACTGTTTAATATTTGATATTGTTGTTATTTTCTGTGGCATAACAATTATATATACATATATATAACCTGACAATTCACAACTAATAAATCGATCGAAACATTTATCACAGTTCTTGAACAATGCAGTGCACATACAGTTTACCGACTAAATCATCTACATTCAATTGTCAAGGATAATAACGAATCTGGATCTTTAATTTGTTCTCGCTCGATTGTAAACGGCAAACAAATTATCCAAGACCTGTGTAGTGTATTTCACCGCGATGTAATCTCGGCTATGGCGGTTCATAATACTTGAAATGTTGCGCAGGTTCATTTGCATAACATCTCGAGTGACGTATTCAATCTTAACACCGAGATTGCTGATCGCTTTACTAATATAACAAAGAACATCGAAAACTTTGCTTTCTAAGTTTTCAATGTCGTTTGAATTTTCTTTATGTTCGTATTTTTCTTCATCTTCTTTCATCTGTTTTATAAACACAGTTGCAACTGATAGATTCCTGTAACTCTCCAGATGAGTTTTTGTTAACTGGAATTGTAAAAAGTAATAGATGCTTAGTGTAATTTCAAAGCTCTCCTAAAACTTAAATGGAGTGTTCATTAATTAAATGCACTGAATAAAAATTAACTGTTACACAATTTTCAGTAAAAGGTATTAATGAAAGATTCATAGTCGAACAAACCGGTGATAACTTCTTCTTAGACAAATATTCTTAATGAAAGAAGAATTATCAGTTTAAATAAAACTCCTTTTTTGTCACAAAACAGTGTGGTTATTCATTATCTTACTTGAATTTTATTTCCTTTTGTCCAAATCATTTTTGTTATTAACTTAAAACAATACAACTTACATTCTTAAGCGCATTTTTTATTTCCTCTTCCGTTATTTTATTTGCAACTGGGAATCCTTCGATGGTCTTTTTGTTTAATTGTGCTATATACCTTCTATTCTTTATTCTATCATTTGCCTGATAAATAAACATCAGTGTCATAAATCATAAGTTGACCACTTAGGGATTTTCAATATGTGCGAGGTACGGTGTTCTCTTTATTAAGATTGATATCAACAGTGAATGTTTTTGTAGTTTTTATTGTGTTTTTAATTGCCTCTTGACTTAAACGCTAGATATATAAATATTTACATGTATATCTTTTCTTATCGCTCTTGTAACGTATATGAACTTGATAATTTAAAATATTGTTTATATGCAAAATCAATACACATATTCAACGCCATACCCACAATGAGTTCAGTACGTATTTCTGAGTGACTAAAAAAGTGAAGAAGTGGCGCATTGAGTGCTACGCTTTCAATCTGCTTTTGTTTTAACAATATTGATTTTTTACATTTTATGAAATTAATAAAGTCAAAATTTCTACTAAGTCAGAGATATTTGTTTATTGTTTTTAAATGAAATTAAATGTACATAACTTGTAAATGTTTTCCAAATTAATAATAAAATATCAAATATACAATATAACATTAAATTGAAAATAGCATAACAAGCAATCTCAACTGAAACAAACTCTGGCTTTTTGACGTAATTAAATTTAGTGACCCATTTTAAATATTAAATTGGGCAAAATCATGCACAGTGGTAATGTTGCCTAAATTTACCATTACCTATATAAAAACTTACAATTTTCTTTAAGTAGTTTTCAGAAAGACCCAGTCCTTCACTTATAAGTGTAAGCATGTCAGTGATAATTAATTTAGGTAACTGTGTTGGAATGGTAAATAAGTTGTAATTATTTGAAATTTGTGCAGTTTTTCCGCATGGAGTTTTCCAGCGCTCTTCTCCAGAAGGCAGTGCATTTAGATTTCGAGCTAGAAAGCACACCGCACCTGGAAAATAAAAAAGACGGACATAACTTCATTAAAATAGTGATAAAACATTACTTACTTAAAAAACTTCAAAAAAAGTTTCATATTAACAATTTAAATTAGTCAAACAAAAAAGTGATTTTTACGAATCAAGGATGATAAAGTATTTATCTAAACAATCATGGATATTATAAACGGACGACCAAGATATAATTTACCTACCAAGTAATATAAATTTAACGCCCGCTAATTTCATATTTCGTTATCTATTCGATTTTGTAGTGTTAACTTATCGGTAAATGTTGAAAATTATAAAGATTCACAACATTTATATGCAATATTTCTTCTTGAGGTTTGAAAACTTTCTTAGTAAATAGGCACGCGAAATTCCTGCATAACCAGTAGCAAACTGTCAAATCCGTAATGAGATTAGTGTGATCACAATCATATAACATCGGAAATCGCCAACACCGATACTAAAACAGTTAAGTATTTAAAATAAAACACACTTTTAGTTTTTACGATTACAACAATAATATAGTAAATTTTTTTAAAAAGAATACACAAGTCAAACATTCATATTGATTATTTATAAGAAATATTTAGATTTACAGATTTAGGGGGTTTTATTTGTATATATGTACATGTATCCTATGTATAAAAAGTATACTAATATGATGTCTAACCACCATTAAGAATTCTATTGAATAAATAATCTTACATTTATTTAATTATGATTTTAGGACATTTTTTCTCAGCAGTTTTATTGTTATGATTAACTTCCAATACAATTATCAGTTTGAGTACATGCTATATTTTTATATATGCAACCGGAAAATAATGAAATATGTAACATACATTCATTTTATTTTTAAAGTATTGCTCTCGAGCTTAATATGCTTTCGCTGAAAGTTACATTGTCACAAAGTTTATAATGAGTTTGCATGTATTCGATAATCGTTATGACAAAGAAAATACATGTAGCGTATGGTTTTCATTTTTTCAGGGGCGTCGGTGGCCGTGTGGTTAAGGTAGTTCGCCTACTATTGATCACGTGGTCTGTCAACACTGAGATTGCGAGTTCGATTCTCAATGCTGGCAGGGTGTACTCGACTCCAATCTTAATTGACAAGGATTGCCAGTTTTCCTACCGCAGGTCTGGGGTTCTCTCCGGGTACTCCGGCTTCCACCCTCAATAATAACTGGACGCCATGATATTGCTGCAAAATTGCTGAAAGTGGCGTTTAAACACCATTCAAACAAACAAACAAACAAACATCATTGTTTTAATTTGACGTCAATACAGAATTTGAAAAAAACTCGTATTATATGAAGTGTATAAAAGGCTTTGAGTTCACAACAGTTGTAAAATGAGCGTTTATTAATATATGTCATTAAAAATCATTTTTTATTCCATATTTTTACCGTCTTTCAATTATCAGAAACTATTAATTTCGTAGGGGTGGGGCACACGCATATATATACCGATATTTGTCCACATTTTCAAAATTTGTAGCATAAGTAAAATAACCCTTATAATCTGGGCTTAAAGACCAACCCAATATATTATTTCTTAATTGAAATATGCATTACAATATCGTCTTGAATGCGTATTACGACAATTTATTTAATCTTTTTATATACAAAAACATCGCACATGTCAAACTTCAGAATATATGATGTCCTTTTCAACAACATAGTTGAATATGTTCAGTGGTGTGTACTCAGATATTTTTGACTTGCATCTTCTCTTCCATCGCTATCTTGCTTGGGTCCAAGATGTCATATGACCAAACGTACAACGTGTGCCGTTCTTTTCTTGAAAAGCTATAGTGTTAATGTTCATAAATATCTTATTTCGTTCTCGTATAAATATTTCTTCTATTGGTGTACAATTTAAGACAGCACAACAGTTTAGATAACAAAATAAAAATTTCAACAATGAATGATCTTGCCCTTATCAATAGCCAAAGTTTTCATATCAAAGAAATTGTGTTCGGCTAAGGCTCGTGGCAAAATGGTAATGAAAATATTAAGAATATGAATGTCTATCCAAATTAAATTAATCAATACAATATGGCAACCATAATGATATACTTTGAATGTGGACAATATTAGGTATTCGATTATGATTATTATTTACACTTTATATCATTCACAGCACAGTTGTTTATTTCTATTGTCACTTTAACAATTTCCGTTTCTTGTACAAAATTCGAAACAAATAAATTAAATTCTATTGGAATATACAAATAAGTGCAATTTTTGTAAGTGAATTAAACCTTACATCGCAAATATCATATTAAAAAACACAAACTACAATAACTGAAATATAATTAATTAATGTTCCCTAAAATTTTGTAATCCAGACATTTTACTTATCAACTAACCACTGGGAGAGGTAGAAGTAGCACAAGTTAACTAATGCATAACACCATGTTGCTACGTTCGTATACGAGTATAATCAATTCGAAACATTTGTTGAATAAAGGAACCCAGCAAAAAATAATTATAATTTGTATATTATAAGTGTTGTTTTGCCATTGTGTTCGTGCGTTTTCTGTTATCAAAAATCTTTTTAATTTTGTCTTAAATGTTATAGCCACCACAAAAGCCAAAATTCTCTTTCTTCTGCTAGTTCCTCTTACATTTCAATTTTGGTTAGATTTTTTAAAATCCATATGACTATTTTATTGATAATCAGACTGTTACATGTAACCTGTTCCCGTCCGCTCAATTTTAAGAAACTAATTAATGCTATTAAATATGGATACTGAAACCATACGCTAATAAGGTGTATATTCTCTTACTGGACATATAACTATTGACACTGGATATAAAACATATAGCAAAATGAAAGGGCAAATGTTTACACTTAAAATCGAAAGTTAAAAAAAATCCAATATATTATACAGCATGCAAGTGTAATGCACAATTTTGTGTGCATATATTGTGAATCATGCCCAATATTACGTCGAAAAGATAGATGTACTTAATTGTCTGTGCTTATGAATTATACTTGGAGAAAACAATTTTTCCTTAAATTGACAATGATAAAGTTCACAAAGAACGGTGTTGTTTGATGTGCTGAATAAAAATCCAAACTGTATCACTTGGAATTATGTGTGCAAAGCGAGTATGTAAAGCGTGAAGCTGTCCTGAGAAACTTCTATGAAAGTAACAAAGATACGGGTAATCACAAAATTTGACATGAAAGACATATCGGGTCTTCTAATAATTCTACTAAGCACAAACGTATTAAATACAAGACATGCATGTATATCTTTTGTCCTGGTACGGTTTTCAACAATAACGTCATAATTGTTTGTAAGTTCAATTTTCGTTTTTGTGAAAACATCTGAATTTGTTCATATTGACAGTATGTTTCAAGCGTTTGTCAATAATTGAGTCGTGAATATTACAAATGAATATGTATTTACGAGTGTAGTATATGGAGAGCTCATGCAAATGAGTTAATGTTCAAGTTTCTAGAATTGTTTATGTGTTCTGCAAGTTTTTCGACATGAAAACACCTACAACTGCGTGATCTAAAGGTTTAGTTTTTAATTTGAAAATAATTCAGTAATTTTAGTTTTTTGCGAATACTTACATTTTCGTCATTTAAATCACGTTCCACGATTTTAGTAGAGTCACATAAACATATATAGTTTATAATGATATTAACAGAGACAACTAATAATATACATGTACTGAACACCGTTCGCGGTATTTAGTTCAACACACACACAACATTTATTTTTTCTGACCCTTTCAGTCACTTTCGAAATATAGTAAAATGAGTTGATTGTACATTTTTGTTTTTATTAAATTCAATCTAAATACACCTGTTTCTATATGGATAAGTAAAAGTAAGTAAAATGCGCGTTTCGTCAAATCAACACTCACCAGTGGGGATGAAATATAAACAATATTAAAATCCAAATGATTAAGATGCTGTAGAGCTTTTATCATTAAAATTAAAATGAATTTGTATTATTCGCGGCACAAATTTTTTTTAATCATAAAATAAAGAATGCAATTAATTTTTTATGAAAGATAAGATTTGTACATAAAATTAAATGTCAAGAAACTCTTCAAAAAGAAAAGAAACGTGAAAAGGTTTCGAGAATAATTGAAGTAAAATGTTGCCTCAAGTAAGCTACATGTATATAATAAAAGCTGCTTAACAAAAACAATGAATCAAAAATAGCCGCTATAAAAGTTAAAATAGCCGCCCTTACCAAGTACTCCATGCTTTTCCAGCTGCAGTTTGAAATTTGTTCCCATTGGTTCATACCTTTTCGCGTTTTATTAGTAAACGAAAAAATGCGTCATAAGAAATTCTAAAAGGAACTGCATGTTTGAACGTTTTCAATTTCCCTTAGAAGTTTTTACTGCTTTTTAAGGCGTTATTAGAACTTTTGTTTTATTAGAAAAATTCTAGATTATGGTTGAGTAGAAAGTATTACTTCATACGTGAAGTGTGAAACTTGAAGTTTTCTATGACTGTACAATTCACATCTTGATTTTCTTCTTTTACTTCGTGAGGTCCTTTTCTGACTATCTAGAAGTAGTACGTTAAAACATTCATGCATAACTAAATTTACATATTTTCAACTATGACAAGAATAACAAAACAGATGTAAGGATATATTAAAAAATACAATTACTGATTAAACAATCCAATGAATATGGGTAGTCCTGGTTAATGTGTATATACGCATAATCTACTACTAACATTACACTTAAGCCTTTATTACGTTTTACTATAAATACAACTTCCTTGTCGACAAATATTATATCTAGCTTGAAAATATGGTTGCAGATAGTTTTGCAATATTTTGAATTCAGTGTACAGTGAAATTGCTACGATGTTTGTTAGAGACAGCTATAGGTGACAAGTGGTATATGACACCCATCTATTTTAATCAACTAACCAAATCACATTGTACAGTAATGGAAGCGAAAGGTTTGGCATGCCATAAAATCTGGCTTAAACCACTATTTCTCTTTAAATGCATGTAACAAGTCAGGTAAACTGCAGTTTAACCACTATTTCTCTTTAAATGCATGTAACAAGGCAGGTAAACTGCAGTCGTTGCTGTAGTTTTGGTTGATGGTTCTGGTTTTGCCGGTTTCTCGGACTTTGATTTGGGCATTGTCTTTTTTGACAGTCTCATTGGTGTTCGGTATTTTGTGTATTTTAACCTTCATTTCTTAACAATTTAAACTTGAAAAATATGATCTTAAAAATTCAAGTAGAATTCAAACAGGTATAGACAATAGTTTAAAACATGGTAATTAAAGAATTAATTGTGCAAAACAAAAGCATTAATAGATATGGATATAAATGATTTTTTACCCTAATTATATTAGAGCAGAGAAGATTTAAATATTTTTTGCACTCGGAGTGTGAGAAAAATGAATCTAACACTATTTTGTGTTATACCAGAAAGTGATGGAGGGGTTGCAAAAATAAAAGATGTGGACTTTATTCAATGGCTACGTAAATTTGCGTACAAGGCAAAGATTTGTTCATCGAAAGATTAACATTTATAGAGACCTCACAAAGAAACAGAGAGGAAAAGTTGATGACAATATTTGTTTTTAAAAATATTTTTTCTAGTGATTCAGATACTAATGTTAATTATTTCGTTTCTGAAGATAAATAATATGTCATCGAATGATGATAATTGTTAAACTAAACGTATTTATCTATAAAAAGCCCACATATTATAGATGATTATACTAACTCAAATGGACAAGTCAATAACATCACTAGGATTAGTCAGAGGAGTTGTTCTTTATGTTAATGAACCAGAAACTGCTTTTAAAGCTGATAGTATAGCTATCTGATTTTAATGATTTAGGAATAGTCTTAAGTAAAATTAGAAGATAATGATACAATTTTCTTAAAATGTCTGTTATGCTAAAACAATAATTTAAATGTTTTGATAAGAAAGACCTGCTTTAAAGTATATTTGTTATTTGTAATGAGGGATTTTAACTACTCAGAAATAAAGTGGGCTGATAACGAAGTATCATCTGGTAATAATACATTTGTGACAGATAACGTCCGTACCATGTAAAATTAGCGAATCTTTTGTAATATGTCATTCTTTATTCTATTATTAGCCTGATAAATTAACAAAAATGTCTTTAGTCATAAGTTGAATCGACCACTTAGCGATTTTCATTTGTATGAGGTATGGTGTTTTATTTATTAAGATAGATAACAACAGTGAACGCTTTTTATGTTTTAATTGTGTTTACCAATGCGTTCAATTTAAAAACAGGATATATTGCTTTTGTATTGTACATGAACATCATAATTTAAAATGTTATTTATATGCACATTTTCAACGCCATACACAACATGAGTTCAGTGTGTATTTTTGGATGACCAAACAACAACAAGTGGTGCATTGAGTGCTACGATTTCAGTGTGCTTTTGTTACAACAATATCTATATTTTAAACAGATTTTATGAATTTTAAATGGCCAAACTTTCTATAACGGCATGGCTCCGTCAGTGATATTTGTTTTTTTAAAAATAAAACTAAATGTACTCTACATGCAAATATTTTCTCAATTTATAATAAAAATGTTAAATATACAATATAACATTAAATTTTTAAAAAGTAATATGAAATTTTAACTTAAAAAACAATGTATTAGGCTTCTAACGTTATACAATATAGTGACCCATTTAACATCTTAAATTAGTCAAACTCATACACAGTGATATTGTTGCCCCAATTTGCCCATTTTCTTCATGTAGACTCTGGAAAGAGACTGCCCTTCAAGTATATGTATAAGCATGTTAGTAATTATATATAGAGGTGACTGTGTTGGAATGGTAGATAAGTTGTAATTTTTGGTCTGTGCAGTTTTTCCGCATGGGGTTTTCTACCGCTCCTCACCAGAAAGCAACGCATTTAGATTTTGAAAAGCAAACCACCCCTGAAAATTGAAAACATGATTTATTTTTAAAAACATAAAACACTATAAGTACAATTAAAAATAACAGTCTCATATTAACAATTTAAACTAGTAAAAAAAGAATGATTTTTGTGAATTGTCCGTACATGTGAAGGTTTTTCAAGGAAACTAAAGTATTATTTAAAAATAACAGGGATATTGTCCTCGGACGAAGTGGATATAATTTACCTACGAAGTAATATTTATTTAACGCCCGTTAATTGCATTGTTTTTAGATATTGCTGTATTATTGTATCGGTTAATGTTGAAATTATTTGAATTCGCGACATTTATATTCCATATTTCTTTAGGCTTGGACAATTTCTAAGCAAATAAGGACGCGAAATTCCTGCATAACCAGTACAAACTGTCATTCCGTAATGCGATAAGAGTAGCCGCATTCATATAACATCGAAAATTGCCAACACCGATACTGAAACCGGATAAATAAAGTACAAACAGTAATCATCAAGATTAAAACAATTAATACTGTAAATTTTATTGAGGATTAACTACAAACAATATGGTCTCTATCGAGATAATTTTCGCTTTGCACATTATATAATCCGCAATAAGTTTAGTTAATACGTATAAATAAATTCAAATTAAAGAATAAACTGAACAATTTTATTTATGTAATCGGACATTTTTTATAAACTGTAAGTTTTCCGTGGAGTAATATATGACGTAAATGACGATGAGTTTTCCATCCTCTGATAGAAAATGTGTTCTAGCTAATCAAGCGTCAGTATTCTCGTACACTTTATATACACTTTATATATTTAAAAAAAAGTAAATTTTGTATATATGTACATGTATTATATGTATAAAGATGTTTAACTACCATAAAGAATTCCGAGAAATATAAGGAAAGAAATAAATAATCTTGAATATTTTTAATTATGAAAATTTGATATGTTCTCTCAGTAGTTTTATAATTATTATTTACTTATAAAATTGTTATTTGTGACTTTTAGAGGATGGAATTAAGAAAATTTGGAAGTCTACACTATCCAAGAGACTCAAGGCAAGATTCTTCATTGGAGCAGTGGAGACTATACTTCTCTATGTGTGTGAAGCCTGGACGCTGACCAGGTCCATCTCAAAGGCATTAGATGGTTGCTATACCAGAATGCTGAGAACATCAGCTGGAAGGACCATGTCACCAATGCAGAGCTGTATGGAGATCTACCGAACAGACAAGATTGCAGCACGACGACGTCTAAGTCTCGCTGGACACTGCTTTAGACATCCTGAACTCCCTGCTTGCCACGTAATACTGTGGCAGGCAAAACAATGAAAGATGGGAGTCGGGCCTCCCCCAACACCGATGGTAAACACCTTACTATCAGACACCAGTGTCATCACCGTCGAGGATTTAGCTACTTGTATGCAGGACAGAGATGTGTGGCGCTGCTGTTGTAGAGCTCGGCTTTCAACGCCGACTTAGTAGTAGTACTAGTATTAGTTTTAGAGGACAGGTTATATATTTATATGCAATCGGAAAATAATGAAATATGTAAAATAAATTCATATTTTATTATTTAAAGTATTGCTCTCTAGCTCAAGGCGCTAACGCTGAGAGTAAAATTTTGGCCGCATAAAGTTAAAAATGATTTTAAATATTTGTATGCAAGAATAAGCACAATCTGCACCTCACACAAAATCTATTATATGGTCTAAATCAGTTGGGTCATAATTTGTGTGAATGCGCTTTATAATCATTTCATATCTTTGAAGCTTCCAGAAGTTAACATTCATTTTATATATTGGCCGAGACATCCGTTAGCTTTGAACATACACAGCCATTATTGACTTCCTATATTTACACACGCATTTTCAGCTCGATTGTCATACATACTTATTATGGATTCATTTGAGACCTTAATATTCTACACGTGGTGACTTCCAGCGTATAACATGATATCTGGAATCTATATATATTTAATACTTTAATATCTGTTGAACAGGTTTTTTGTCAATCGTCAAACATAAAGTGACATAACAGTTCGGGCTTTCCACTTTCCGAGTGGAAGTCATGTTACGTTTTGTCTGTTTCTTATTATCTTTTCATGAACCCCTAAACGATGTCGCGATTAAAGTTGTTCGACATGGTCAGTAATGTAGCGTGACACTGTTAAATAAAAATGAAATTTGTATCATTGTAGCACATGAGCCAAATGCAATAGAGACTATGAGTTTTTTGTGTTGGTCATCATTTACCTTGACCTTGAAAAAGGTCACTATGTCAAAGTTCAAGGTTAATTGTATTTTAAACATTGTGTTGTGCAGATCTTTCTGCTCTACCAGAAGAGAAAGAAAACTGTAATTTGAATGACCCTTTGCAAGACCGGGATCGTGTTAATACATAATACAGGTAGTTCAAAATATTATATAAAGGGTCTAAAGAAAGCACCAACCAGCAAACTTATTAAGTATATCGGATCGGCAAACATGACGGTACAACACAGTCTAGAAGAGTATGCAACGATACAAATGACGGTGTTTTTGTCAGACAATCATTGAGTATCAGTGTAAATAAATGACGTAAAAGAGTCATAAAATATTGATCTTGAACCTTCACACTTTAACTGAACAAAAAACTTCTATACATTGCCCCAACCATCCCCTACCTGGGGAGGAGCTGCCACTTGCTTTGCTCAAATATTCCAACAAAATGTTATCAAAATTACCAAGGTGATAAATTTTATTACGCCAGACGCGTCAATTTAAGACTCACCAGTGACATTTACCTATAAATGCTTAAAGTATTTGTTTCATTTGGAGAAGGAATAATATAAGTCCACTGGGATCTTGTAAATACACAATACAGGTAGTTCAAAATATTATATATAACCGGACAATTCACAACTAATAAATCAACGAATCAATTATCACAGTTCTTGAACAATGCAGTGCACATACAGTTTACCGATTAATATAATCTACATTTAATTGTCAAGGATAATAACGAATCTGGAACTTTAATTCTTTAATTTTTCTTCGCTCGATTGTAAATGTCAAATAAATTATCCAAGACATTTGTAGTATATTTCACCATGATGTAATCTCGACTATAGCGTCTCATTATGCTTGCTATGCTGCGCAGGTTCATTTGCATAACATCACGAGTGACGTACTCAATGCTAACACCGAGATTGCTGATCGCTATACTTATATAACAAAGAACATCGAAAACTTTGCTTTCTAAATTTTCAATGTCCTTTGAATTTTCTTTATGTTCGTATATTTCTTCATCGTATTTCATCTGTTCTATAAACACAGTTGCAACTGATAGATGCCTGTAACTTTCCAGGTGAGTTTTTGTTACCTGGAATTGTATAAAGTAATAGTTGCTTAGTGTAATTTCAAAGTTCTCCCTAAAACTTAAAAGGATAGTTAATTTATTAAAAATATTGAATAAAAAAATATCTGGTAAACTATTTTCAGTAAAAGTTATTAATGAAAGATACATAGTCGAACAAATAGGTAACAACTTCTTCATAGACAAATATTATGAATGAAAGAAGAGCTATCAGTTAAAATAAAACTCATTTTTTGCTGTATCTCACAAAACAGTGTGATAATTCATGATCATACTTGAATTTTATTTCCTTTTGAGTAAACAATTTTTTTATTAACTTAAACAAATGCTACTTACATTCTTAAGGGCATTTTTTATTTCCTCTTCCGTTATTTTATTTGCAACGAGGAATCCTTCTTTGGTCGTTTTGTTTATAGAGTCTAAATATTCTCTATACTTTATATTCTTTATCCTTTCATTAGCCTGATAAATAAACATCAATTTCGTAAGTCATAAGTTGACCACTTAGGGATTTTCAATAAATTAAGATTGATAGCAACATATTATACTTTTGAGTTTTGCTTCTGTTTACCAATGCATTTTAATTTAAAAGCTAGATATATAAATATATACATGTATATCATTTCTTATCGCTTTTGTAACGTAAATTTAAAATGTTATTGATATGCAGGATCAAAACACATGTTAAACGCCATACACGAAATGAGTTCAGTGTGTATTTCCGAGTGACCAAAAAAGTGAATAATTGGTGCATAAAGTGCTACGCTTTTAGTGAGCTTTTGTTTTAACACGATCGATTTTTAAACACATTGTTTGAAATTAATAAAACAAACATTTCTACAAGGGCATAGCTACGTCAGATATATTTGTTTATTGTTTTTAAATAAAATTAAATGTGCATAACTTGTAAATGTTTTCCCCATTAATGATAAAATATTAAATATACAATATAACATTTAAAAAAACAAAAATGTAACACGCAAACTAAACTTTAAACTCTATCAGTCTTTTTGACATAATTAATTATATTGACCCATTTTAAATATCACATTAGGCAAAATTATGCACAGTGGTAATGTTACCTAAATATACCATTTCCTGCATATACAAAACTTACAATTTTGTCTAAGTAGCCTCTGGAAAGACGCAGTCCTTCACGTATACGTATAAGCATGTTAGGGATAATATATAGAGGTGACTGTGTTGGAATGGTAAACATATTGTAATTGTTTGAAATTTGTGCTGTGTTTCCGCATGGATTTTTCCACCGCTCTTCTCCAGAAGGCAGCGCATTTAGATTTCTGACCAGAAAGCAAACCACGCCTGGAAATTAAAAATAGGGATACAACTTTGTTAAAAAAACGATAAAACATTATAAGTAAACTTAACAAATAATAGTTTCATATTAACTTTTTAAATTAGTCAAACAAAAAATATGATTTTTTCGAATTGTCGATAAGGTTCTTTTTCCAAGGAAACTAAAGTATCTATTAAAACAAAATCATGGATATTATCCACGGCCGACACAGATATAATTTACCTACCAAAAAATATCAATTTAACGCCCGCTATTTTCATATTTCGTTATCTATTGTTGGAAATTATGAAGATTCGAAACATTTATATGCAATATGTCTTCTCGAGGTTTGAAAACTTTCTTAGAAAAAGGCACGCAAAATTCCTGCATAACCAGTACTAAACTGTCAAATCCGTTATGAGATTAGGATGACCACATTCATATAACATCGGAAATCACCAACACCGATACTAAAACAGTTAGGTATCTAAAAAACACTAGTCTTTAAGATTGAAACAATTAAAATTGTAAATTTAAAAAAAATAACAAAATTCAATCATTCAAAATTGGAAATTTATTAGAAATATTTACATTTACAGATTTCGGGGGGTTTATTTGTATATATGTACATTTATCATATGTATAAAAAATATATTAATATGATGTTTAACCACCATTAATAATTCAGAGAAATATAAAGAATGAATAAATAATCTTATAAATATATATATTTAATAATGAGGTTAGATCCCTTTTTCTCAGTAATTTTATTATTATTATTAACTTCAAATAAAATTATTATTTGTGACTTTTAAGAGTACATGTCCTATTTTTATATATGCATCCGGAAAATAATGAAATATGTAACATACATTCATTGTATTTTTTAAAAGTATTGCTCTCAAGATTAAAGTAAAATTGTCACAAAGTTAATAATGATTTTGCATGTATTGGATAAATCGTTATGTCGAAAAAAAGATACATGTAGCGAATTGTGTTCATGAGTTTGATTGGACGTCATGCAGAATTAGAAAACAAACTCGTATTATATTAGATGTATATAAGGATTTGAGTTCACAACTGTTGTAAATTGAGCTTATATTAATACATTTAATTAACATTTTTATTCCATTTTTTACCGTATTTGTCTCATCAGAAACAATTCATTTCGTAGGGGTGGTGCACACGCATATATACTGATATTTTACCACTGATTGATCCTTTATGTCCACATTTTCAAAAATTGTAGCACAAGTAAAACAACCGTCAAAATCTAGGCATAAAGGACCAACCCAATAAATTATTTCTTTTTTTTCATATGCAATACAATATCGTCTTGAATGCGTATTACGCCATTTTATTTAATCTTTTAATATACAAAAAACATCGCACCTGTCAAACTTCAGAAAATATAATGTCGTTTTCAACCACATAGTTGAACATGTAAAGTGGTGTGTACTTGTGTGACGTTTTTTACTTGCATCTTCTCTTTCATCGCTTTATTGTTTAAGTCCAAGTTGTAATGTGGCAAAATGTACACCGTGTGCCATTCTTTTCTTGAAACGCTACAGTGTTAATGTCAAAACTAACTTATTTTGTTCTCGTATAAATATTTCTTCTATTTGTATACAATTTAAGACAGCACTACAACAAAAAATCAAATTTCAGCAATGAATGATCTTTCCCTTGCCAATAAACTAAATTTTCATATCAAAGAAATTTTAGTTAGCTAGGACTCGTGGCAAAATGGTAATGAATGCCTAAATT
Organism: Limnoperna fortunei; assembly: GCA_944474755.1. Lineage (NCBI taxonomy): Eukaryota > Metazoa > Mollusca > Bivalvia > Mytilida > Modiolidae > Limnoperna > Limnoperna fortunei. The sequence continues at coordinate 77,335,208 of OX104116.1, forward strand.
TAAATAATCAATACAATATGGGCAACCATAATAAAATACTTTGAATGTGGACAATATTATTCATTCTTTTATGAATTTTACTTTTTATATCATTTTGCAGCACAGTTGTTAATTTCTATTGTCACTTTTCTTGTACAAAATTTGACAGAAATGTATTTAATTCAATCGGAATATACCAGTAAGTAAAATCTTTGTATGTGAATTAAACCTTAAATCGAAAATATCATATTAAAAACTCTACACATTTCAATAACTGAAATATAATTATTTAATGTTCCCTAAAATTTCATTTTTTCAGGCATTCACTAATCAACTAAATACTGGAATAGGTGGAAGTAGCACAAGTAAACCAATGAATAACACTATGTTTCTATGTTCCTATACGAGTATAATAAATTCGAAACATTTGTCGGATAAAGGAATCATCGTTGCAAAGCATGAAATTATTATGATTTGTCTATTATATGTTGTAAGTGTTGTTTTGCCATTGTGTTCGTGCGGTTTCTGTTAGTCTTTTAATGTGTCTTAAAGGTTATAGCCACCCCAGAAGCCAACATTCTCTGTCTTAAACTAGGTCATCTTACCTTTTAAATTGTGGTCAGTATTTTTTTTAAATTTATTTCTCTATCCTATTCCTTTTAAAAAATGACTGTTAACCTATTCTCGTCCGCTCAATTTTAAGAAACTAATTAATACTATTAGATATCAATATTGAAATCAACCCCTAATTTGCTGTATATTCCATAACACTCTATATATAACTTGACACTCTACATGGAACATATAGCAAAAGGAATGGACAAATATTTACACTGATAATCGAATATTAATAAAATCAATATATTATATAGCATGCAATTGTAATTCACAATTTTTATGTGTATATATTGTGAATCGGGTTCAATGTCAAAAAAGATAGATGTACTTAACTGTCTGTGATTATGAATTATAAATTATTCTTGGTAAAAATACGTTTTTTCCTTACATTGCCACTGATAAAATTAAAAACAAAGAGTTGTTTGATGTGCTGAATAAAAATCCAAAATGTATTACTTGCACTTATGTGTACGAAGCGAGTATATAAAGCGTGAAGTTGTTCTGAGAAACTTATCTGAAAGTAACAAAGATACGGGTAACCACAAAATTTGACGTGAAAAACATATCGGGTCTTCTAATAATTCTACCAAGCATAAAACGTATTAAATACAAGACATTCATGTATATCTTTTGTCCTGGTACGGTTTTCAACAATAACGTCATTATTATTGTGTCGTTTTTGAATTTGTTCATATTGACCGTCAGTAAGTTTTCAAGAGTTTGTCAATAATTGAGTTGTGATTATTATAAATGAATATGTATTAACGTGTGTAGTATATACAAGAGATTCATACAAATGGGTAATGTTTAAGTTTCTAGAATCGTTTATATGTTGTTTTCCGACATGAAAACATCTACAATTGCATGATCTAAAGGTTTGTTTTAAATTTGAATATAATTCAGTAGTTTTAGTATTTTAGTACTTCGCCATTTAAGTCACGTTCCAAGATTTCAGTGGTTGATAAAGGGTCACATATGTAAATATATATAGTGTATAATGATATTAACATAGACAATTAATAATATACACGTATATAACACCGTTCTCGATAGAGTAAACAAATATTATGTTCAACACACACACACACAATTAGTTTTTTCTGACCTTTCAGGCACTTTCGAAATATAGTAGAAAAAAGTTAACTTTACGTTTTTATTAATTCGATCCATATATACTTGTTTCTATATGAATAAAAAAAGTAAGTTAAACGCGCGTTTCGTCAAATCAAGACTCATCAGTGGCGATCAAATACAAACAATATTAAAATCCAAATGATTAAGATGCTGTAGATCTTTTATCATTTATATTTAAATGAATATGATTATTCGCGGCACTAATTTTTCTAAATCATAAATTAAAGAATACAATTCATTTTATGCAAGCTAAGACTTTTAAAAAGAGTTTTAAAAATCTTGGTACATATTTGATAGTGAAACATACCGACAAATTAGACAATCTGTTTAAGAAACTGAACAGTTTACATTCAGTTTGACATTTGTATAATTAAACGGCTTATTCATAAAAATTTAATTTCAAGAAACGTGAAAAGGTTTTACGAATAAGTGAAGTAAAATGTTGCCCAATGTTAAGAAGTGTGCTATATGTACATAAAAAAATCTGCTTAACAACAAACAAGCAATCAAAAATAGACGCTATAAAAGTTAATTATCTGCAGATTGAACTTTGTTCCTATTGGTTTATAACTTTTTGCGTTTTATCATTAAACAAACAAAATATGTCATACGAAATTCTTAATGAAAATGCATGTTTGAACATTTTTGATTTCCCTTAGAAATGTTTACTGCTTTTTTAAGCCGTTTTCAGAATGTTTGTTTTATTAAAAAAAAACCAACTCAAATATGGTTGAATAGAAAGCATTACTACATACATGAAGTGTTAACCTAAAATTTTCTATGACTTTATAATTCAAATAATAAATTTCTTCTTGTATTTCTTTAGTTCCTCTTCGTACTATCTAGAAATAGTACCAGTTGAAACAGTCAAGCTTAACTAGATTTACATATTTTCAACTATGACAAGAATAACAAAAGATGTAAGGATATATTAAACAATGTATGTACTTAATAAACAATCAACGGATGTGTGTAGTCCTGGTGAATGTGTATATACGCATAATCTACTGTTAACATTACACTTAAGCCTGTTTTACGTTTTACAATAGACACAACTTTTTATCGAAAAATATTCTATCTGGCTTGAAAAAATGGTTGCAGATGGTTTTCCCAGTTTTTGAATTAAGTGTGCAGTGAATTTGTTACGATGTTTGTTAGATACAGCTAAAAGTGACAAGTGCTATTTTAAACAACTAACCAACTCACATTTTACATTAATGGAAGCGAAAGTTTGTTCATGCCATAAAACCTGGTTTAACCCACCATTTCTCTTGAAATGCCTGTACAAAGTCATTGCTGTCGTTGGTGTAGTGTTGGTTGATGGAGTTTGTCGGTTTCTCGGACTTTGGGGATTGTCTTCTTTACAGATTCATCGTCGATGTTCGGTATTTTTTTGTTTTTACCAGCATTTCTAAACAAGGTAACAAGGAAAAGAAAAATCCTCTACATGATTAGATAGAGGTCATAGGTCATGACCACTATTACGCTAACCCAGATTCAACCATGGAACCTCTGGAATTTGGAAAGAATTCCAACCGACCTTAAACATTTTGAACTAACTGTTCATGAATATGCCTCACCAGTTAACAAAACATGGAACTACCAAATTTCCTTAAGTAATTCAGAAATATATTTTTCAAAATATGAGCTGACGTATAATTTTGTACATCACGACCCGTCTTTTTCTAGCCCGATGCCACAGCCGCCTATACACACTCACTGTAATTCCCATAACTGAAAATGTCATATCATGTTTAATTCGGCTATTTAGCGCAGAGGAATAAGAGAACTCCAGTTTTCAAAGGCACACTAAATTTTATTAAGGTATACATTTAATTCATCGTCAGATAAATGTAGAAATCTAGTTTGGCTTATATATTTAATTGTCTTATTGTACATACTTTCAACTAGATTTACGCGGAAGCCATCTTAATTGTTCAATCCCAATCAATGAGCCGTGTGTCAATATCTTTGTTGCAACATTTCAATCTACACAGTGTGTGTATGAGGCATAAATGCATGCAAGCGCAACATGTTCCCTTGTTTTTTACCCAAGAATTTACGATGGAGGAAGCCGACTAATTTATTCTTCCCACATCATACATTTATTCTATACCAGTTACATGTACTGTAAGGTTACGTCTTCTGCTAGCATTATGATGAGCCCAGTAGATGATGGCTAATACAAGTAACCAAATATTGCGACGATCTATCAAATAAAAAAATTAAAGATTATTAATTTACAGTAAAATATATCTTAAATCCGCATTTTAGCTTCACCTTCCCCAAAGCTTTGTTATCAACCACTCAAAATTATTTGCTTCTGTAGCCAAACCTACCTTACATTGTTTGCCTGTAAATACCAGTGAAACAAGCGATCAATTGATCAATAAAGGGGTCATAATGAAAAATTTCAAAGGTGTTACACAGGTTATTAATTAACTAATACATTAAATAACTGAAAGAAAGACTGCTTGGAATTGGATGCTTTACAAGTTCACTGTTTACACACCTTAATCAATAAGTTGGTAAATTAAATAACTCAGTGAAATTTCATGAATTAATAATTGAAATGACAATAAAGACCTGACTACTCATAACGGTGTGTTCCCATTTCGCCTTAGCTGTGCAATTTAGTAACACAAGTATTCCTATTTCGCTACGTGAAAATTTGTTGAACTAAGGCGAAATTGGAACTTGTATAAAAATCCAATTAAGGAGTATATATTGTTTTATAGTAATAAACTGTTGTTTTTGTATTGTTCAGTATTATACAAATCTATTGCAGGTATGCGTAAAGATTTCTTTCTTCCAAGAATGATTTTTTTCATGTGTTCAATTTTTATTTGCTAATACATAACTGTGCCAGTTTTCAATATGGTTGTTTATCCTGGATCCCTCTGGTGGTGGTTCCAATGCGGTAGTGGGAAATAGCGTGTATAAAACATTGGTGGTGATGTTTAGAACATCACGTCGAAATAAATTCTGTATGCCTTAAATAGAAAACTACAGTTTTCTCTAGTTATAAAGTCTAGCATTTTGTCGATGTCGATATCTTCTGCTTGCATGAATGGTTCTCCGCTGGTGTTCTTTCAAAACTTCAATAAGTTGATGTCGGCTCTGGTAGTTTCAGGAAAGCATCAGCGGAGGTAGATCCGACATCAACTTAGAAAATACAACAATATTCATGGCAATGACTTTTGCTACGCCTGATGCGCGTCTTTTCGTCTATTTAAGACTCACCAGAGCCGCTCTACCCAAGAAATTGAAAATGCCAAACAATATATAAGGTTGCAGAGCATAGAACAATAAAACCAAAATATGCAGAACTGGAAGTCCAACTATGACTAAGATCAACTTATACCAGGGGTATAAAGAACCTTAGGATTTGACAAGTTTTAAATTTACACGAACAATTTCATAGCTTTGATGTGTTCTTCATGTGTTGATGCCGGAGCGGACTTACATCCGGGAATTAAAACTACACTCCAAAAATAGAAGTTCCATGCAATAAATTTTGCTATGCCTGAAAAGCGTTTCGTCTAAGACTCATCAGAGGCGCTCTACCCAAAAAAACTGAAAATGCCAAACACTATATAAATATGAAGACAACAAAACAATAAAATCAAAGTATGCCGAACTGGAAACCAAATTATGACTTTAAATTTACACGATCCATTTCATAGCTTTGATGTGTTCTTCAACACAACAGTGTTTATGCCAAAGCGGCTAACCTTGAGAATTAAAGCTCAACCAGCAGCGCTAACCATCACGAATGTTAGAAATCAAAAAATACAACAAAGAGGAAGTTTCGAGAGACCACAAGATGAGAGCCATTCCTACACACAGAAGACGGCGGCATCGACATGTTTTAAATGCTAACAAAAAAGCTTGTTTTATTTAGTTATAATTAATTTTAATGTTTTTTTTTACTGAATATAATAAGATTTAAATGCTTCTCACTGTGGAAGGAATTCAAAAATAATTTGGAACTTAGAAATATAATAATTTTTATGTTACATAAATATAATATTTGTAATATTGACATGAAAAGTTAATTATTAATGTTTTTACTTGATATTTTTTTATCTAAATATTAGTTTTCTTGGTAGTTTCGTTTTTAGTAAAAGCAAAATCAAATCAGTTTACAACATTGTTTTTGCAAAGGAACTTTGTCATTCCCACTTCACCTTAGCACTTTTTACCTGTTTTTTTACAGCTAAGGCGAAGTTGGAACTATAACAAAATCATCCGATTTTTATCAACAGCTGAATAGTTATAAATTATATATAGGTTTGCACATGTTATTTGGACGTCGTATTTTGACTATTGGTCAAAGGTAGACAACTCTTGTTAGTACAAGGAAATTTTAGCAAATTTTTGATCCCGCAAATACAATAAAAATTTCACAAATGTGAAGCTAATTTACGGACTTCGAAAGTAAATGGGTCGAAAATAGTACCACGGTTCTAGTTTCTGTGAACCAATGCAACACCGTTGAATACTTTTCGAACAGCACATGCCCCCATACGAAGACACAAATATTTATTGTCAAACATGAACACTAGCTGTCGAAATCTCCTGGAATACTCTTAAGTAACAGATACGCGCTTTAAATATCGGCCTTTCCATACTTTTCATTTTTTTTTCTCGATGAGATGAACTTAACTGGCTGGCATATATTACACTTTCAGAGTCAGTAGATTTATTGACCAAATTATGGATTGAATATGGTAAATGATTAATCATACGAAAGTAACCATCTTCTTGGTAATATTTGTAACGTCGATACTCGGAAGGGTGGAAAGAGGGGAGTAAAGGGACCAGACCCTCGTTTAGCAACTAAACGTACATTAAACATGTATTTAAAATACTAATTTACTTTGTTTGACCATTTTTCTAGCATACTGATAACCAAGGCCGAAGTCCATACATTGGGTCATAAACCAACATGTTTGGAGACTTAAACGGCATAGAAAGCTTCGTGTTTTCCAATGTCCTTCGTCCAGGTTTTGAGAGATTTAGGACTCAAGTGAATCGTGCAATTTATTAGCTTGAAAAGGGCGTTGCTGTGTTGCTGTGCTGCACGCATGAATAAATGATTCCATCCACATTTTAACTAACTTGAACATTAAACTTACATGTGTTATATGTTTTGATCAGAATCAATATGCCGATACATCACAGATTTTCAGGCAAGGGTACATCCTGTATCGTTGCCATGTTTGTGTGTGAACTTCCTTTGCTCCGATGGTTGAGGAGAATGGTTTGGTAACGGTACTGTATTGACTGTGAGAGGTTAGTTAGAAAACTGGTTGACGAAAATCAACATTTTCTGAATGGGACATGGCAGTGTTACTCGTTCACTATTTTGTCTAACTGACAGTTTTTGCTTCGATTGCCTCGTTATTCTTATTTACTGTGGTTCAATTGTACTCCGACCTCGTTGTAGAATTTCTTCCTTTGCCTGCTGTATTTATTTTAAAAAGCTCGATGGTGTAGGTTTTGTTTTCAAAAATCCTCAATCAAAAGTTAGTTTTTTTAGCAACATACAAAAAAATCCATAGCATCCATATTTTTTCTGACTTAAGAACATAACGTTAAAGACCGTCATATTTGTTTTCAAAAGAAATGTTGTTTTAATTATTGCTGTAATCCTTATGTCACTAATCAGAAATGAAACGTGAACTTCAAGCAAATCAATTACAACTAAATTTCCTTTAAACACTGACATCAAAATTTAGGTTAAATCTGGATAAATTTAGAATGTGTCAATATTTAAGCGTCAGTTTGCATGGTTTTAGTTCTCTAATGAAAATATTAGTAAATTAATACAATGAAAAATAATCATATTTAATCAAATATCAGACTACTTCATATATCTATCAATTTTCTTTAACAAACGATCAACATTGTTTGCTTGTCAGTTTGATTTTTAAAAAATTGAGCGTCAACCTGGTTTTACGTATCTTTCGTTTTGTGTTCAAGTGTTAATGTTTCTGATGGGACTGTTCTAATTGGAATTGTTCATCGTTTAAATATTGACACATTCTGATTTTTCCTGGTTTACCCTAAATTTCGATGTAATTGTTTCAAAGAATTTCTCTAATTTATTAGTTTCAGGTCAATGTAATTACTAATAAGACATACTGTCGAAGTTGACGTTTTTCAAATATTTATTTCCCTGACTTGTAATTTCAGGTCATTTGTCTTTTTTACTAATTAAAAAACCTTAAATAGTACATTATTGTTTTTAATCGGGAGTTGTTCCGGCAAAAAGACCGTATGCATCTGTAAAATAATATAGAAAAATACAAAGTAATGCTGATACATACAATAAATTTTATAATTCTATAACTTTGCAATTCGGAAATGAACAGTGTAAGAAAGCTATAATAACTAAAAGTAACAGTTTCGTGTGTATTGATACAAAAGGTTAAAAGTTCTGTAACATTTAAATAAATAATGATTGTTACTACATTTTACCAAATATAAAAAAAATTCTTAGAAATGGACTTACAGGTGGTAATTTATCTTTTGTACAGATAAATACTTACCAGTTTTTTATGTTCTGCGTACACATTGTATAGCATACATGTTAAGATTTGTGTTAGGTATGTTCATGTTTTAATTTGTTGAAATGTGTTGTGTATTTTTACTGTTTTTTTATTTTAAAATGTAAATGTCTACGTTGACAGATATATATGGTTATTTTAAATATAAGGTTGTGCTTCAATAGGTTGTTTCATAAGTTTCGCTTACATTAAGGCATTTCCCTTGGTTCACTGTAAAGTAGGTACACATGGATTTATGTGGAATTTTTATATGTTATAGAAGGTTTCTTTATGTGTTCCTAAACTTTACATTCAACTAGAATATATTTTCGTTTATGTCTACATAAAAAATAAGGCAGTAACATACATATATACAAAAAACCATGCTTATTTCTTTTGACCAACATATGTCCATAGTACAAAATTGGTTTTATATTGCAAAGGGTACTAGCTATTATATCCATCGATAAATTATTTAGAGTTGCGATTTATGTAGACAGCAAAGAAACTATGTTACCAAAGTGAAGAAAAAAATCAATAAATAATATCTTAATGTTCTGGATGTGCTAAATCAAATAATTGCGGCTCACAGTAAAACCCTTTCGTACCAAACAAAGGCACTATAAGTCAAATGAAACTATTATTTCTGATAATAATATTTTTAGAACTAATCAAGAAGAAGTCAGTGAGATGTTTAATAACTTTTTGTGCCAAACGTCGTCCAAAATAATGGATGTAATAATGATCGGAAAAATTTGATGACTGCGATCCAAGTGTATCTTCTATTTGAGAGAATTTTTTTCTAACATTTAAAAATTGACAAAAAACGGAACAGTGTTCTGGCAATTACAGATCGTTACACGAATCATTGTAATCATCAAACCAATCATTCAAACTTCAGTGTATCATTAATCTGTTGCTTAGTTTGATAAGATGCAAAAAGTATGCCATAGTTGTAAAAAACGATTACCTCTGCGCGTATTGTATAGTAAATACCTAGCGTATCATTTGCCATGGGTGGCGTTTTTATTGTATTTGATTCTTAGGTAATAACATTTATATCGTTGTATTATTACATGTATTTAAATGAGTGCACGTTATTTATCTGTTTACAATTTTGGTAGGTATCGAAATTCAATTAAAAAATTTAATACCAATTTATGAATCAATCTAATTAAAATTAAATCTTTCACTAGCTTCTCCTTTTCGGTAATGTCGCTGTGAAGATCTAACAAAATTCCATTACAGGTCATCTCAGATTGAACTATTGATATAAATATTATCCAATGAAAAATTTGGGTATCCCCAAAAAATTAACCAATCAAACGTTAGCTGTTATCTTAACTTTGAAGTTTATCCTGAGATGACCTGTGTTGGAATGTTGTTAAATCATTACAGTGACAACAAAAAGTGAAGAACTTGTGAAAGATTTAATTTTAATTAGATTGTTTATGAATAGACTATAATTTTAATCAGAAGTACCTCAATTTCACTTTATATTATAAAGCGCATGTAGAAGGACATGTAAAATATTTACGTGTTCTTGAATCATACTTAAACTATTCATAAAAAATAAATTAAGTGACAAATCTTGCATGACAAATAACTCACTGATAGTGTTAATGGGATTTCTTATATAATATTACTTCTTTCAAGTTCATAAGATGCAAAAAGCCTTTTGTAAGTTTGGCAAAAATCCCTTTGTCGTGTAAAGCTGCGTTGCAAGAACCCATAAATGTTTCAAAAAGACATTAATTTACAAAATATAATATAACATATATATCAATGTAAATAGTCCGTTTTATTTTAATGAAGCGTGAACAGTGTTGTAGTTTTAAAGTTAAAGTTGTTAATCTTATATCTTCCCGTATAAACAACACTACTCACTGAAATTCAAGTTTTGTCTTATAGTCATCCTCGTAAGTCTTGTGTTTTGAGACCCGTTCTCTCTCACATATTGAGCAAATAAACATGGAATCAGAATCTCTCACAGGAAGAGGACTTTGATTAATTGTATGCCAAACATTTTTGTCAAATACACTGTACATAGAAACTCTTTTGGGTAGATGACAAGTAACAAGTTTTAAGTTTAATAATTATTTTAATCTTGTAAACTTTTCATTCTTTCATATCAATTTACCCAAATATACGCATGTAAAAATGAATATTACACAAAAATCAAGTAAGTAAATAAATAAGTTAAATTAATACATGCATGTACGTAGCGATATGTTTTTTGCTGTGTAGACTGTTACAATATAAATAATAGAACATTTTACTATATAAAAAAAACCTTCATAAAGAAATTACAACAAAGCCCTTTCATGCGTGTAAAGCACTTACACAAAAATATTTAAACACAATATATAACTGTTTAAAAATATGATACAATAATGAACAATACACACAACACAAAAATCAACAAAAACAAATATCAAGGCCCTTGAGCAATACAGTGCATATACAGTTTACAGATTAAAATTATCAAAGAAAATATACGAATAAAAAACTTGAATTTGTACTAATATGCTTGTAAATGGTGGTATATTTAATAATTAAACTATCCATGACGTTTGTTGTCTTTCATCGTAATGTTACCTCGATTACATCTTTCCCTAGTGTTCAGAAGAGTGTACAGGTCCATTTTCATAACATCGCAATTGGCGTAATCAATGGTAACAACGAGGATGCTGATTGCTTGAAAGCCTTCGCTTCCAAATATGCCTTTAAATATGTAGTTTTAGGTTACGACAATACGTTTCTTTCTACTAAATAACTTTAAGGAAAATTATGCTACGACGAAGAGCAGGTTTGTAGTATGCTGCATTTTCTGATTGACAGTATATTTGTTACTTTTGGAGGATGTGTTTTTTTAAACAGACAGTCGGAATTCCAACGGGTACAAACTGTGCCCCACTCCTTGCAGATTTGTTCCTGTATTTTTATGAAACGGAATTTCTTCGACGTCTTATTAAAGACATGAAGATAGCAGAAGCTAGGTCCTTTAGGTTTACATACAGATATATTGATGATGTTCTGTCAGTTAACAACCTTCAATTTGCTTCCGAGTGGAACTAGTGGCTTCTGTTAATATATCCTTCAGAACTTCAGACTTCCATCTCGAATATGACACCAACGGTCATCTAAGCACAAGAATTTACGACAAACTAGACGATTTTAATTTCAAAATAATAAATTTTCCTCACATTTGCAGCAATATTACACCTTCTCCTGCATACGGTGTCTATATTTATAAATTGCTTAGGTTTGTAAGAGCTTGCAGCGAGTATCCTGATTTTTGCAAACGTCACCTATTTCTTTGGGATAAACTTATTGTCCAAGGTTACAAGAGGGAACGACGCGTCAGCGCTTTGTAATAAGTTTTCTATATAGACAACTTCCGTGTCGAAAATATGGTTGCAGATAGTTTTCCCAATTTTGTATTCAGTGTACAGTGAACGTGCTACGATGTTTGTCTGATACACCTATTATTGATTAGCTCACATTCTCCTGTGGTGGAGACGGGAGGTTTGGTATGCCACAAAACCAGGTTTGGCCAGTATTTCTTTTGAAATGACTGTACCAAGTCATGACCATTGCTGTAGTTTCTTTATATTGGTTGTTGGTTCTGGAGTTTGCCGGTTTTTCGGACGACTTTGATTTGTGGATTGTCTTTTTTGACAGTTTCATCGATGTTCGGTGTTTTGTTATTATCTTTATCAATATAACAGAGAACACGGAAAGCTTTGTTGTTTTTTTTAAATTTGTTTCTGTTGGTATATTTCGTCGTCATTTTTCATCATATTTTATCGTATTTTTATTAAAATACTCGCATTAAAAATTTACAAGGTAAAGGTGTTTTCTAAAAGATGCATATTAAAACATTGCAGAAAAACTATAAGACACCAGTTCAATAACTTATTTAACAAGCAATTATTTTTGTCTTTTTGTCTTTTGTCCCACACAAATGTACTTGAATGTAATTCCTTTTTGTCTATTTTTCTTTTGTTAACGTAAGAGAATGCATCTTACGTTCTTCAAGGCAATTTTTATTTCCTCTTCCGTTTTTGTAGTTGCAATTGGGAATCCTTGGTGGGTTTTAATGTCTAAAATTGCTTTCAACCTCGTATTCTGTATTCCATCCTTTTCCTGATAAATAACCAACAGAGCTGAGTAACACAGAACTTGCTGACCAGTAAAAAGTTTCAATGTGGGTGAGGTATACTGTTATTTTTATTTCGTCATTATAGCTACCGTCAATACCTTTGTTTATTAATTTTGTTAACAAATACATTCTAATCTTCCTACTGCTTTTGTAAATTATATATATATATAATTGAACGCAAAATGAGTCCGTTGTCTATTTTCCGCGTGAAAAAAATAGTATTTAGTGCTACGCCAGTCCGTTTTTATCTGTTTTATACCTATATTTTTTTTAAATCTTCCTGGTTTACATTCAGTATTAAGGCCAAATGTTTACAACCGCTTAACTAGGTCATTTATATTTGTTTATTTCTTTAAAGAAAGTAAATAGACACAATAAGTAAATTGTTTCTCACTTAATGATGAAATACTGAATATGAAATGTAAAATAAATTTAAAAACAAATATGTTTTACATAGAAGCGAATAAATCTAAAGGTTTATTTTCGTAATTAAATTAAGTAATTTATTTTGTAACTTTTTTGGCAAAACTATGCACAATAATAATGGCGCCTAGATTTTTTATTTCGCACACACCAAAATCTATTAATTTTCTCACTGTATTCACTGGAAAAGGATCGTCACATAATATCATGCTTGTGAGTATATATGTGTACTATTGGGGTAATGTTGTGAATATTTACTGCTCCACTTGGTTTGTTTTACTGAAACTATGCCCTAATATGCACTTGCAGTTTATTCTCAGATAACCAAATTTTAATACCAAAATGCAATTCTAATGCACAATTGTGAAATAATTCAACTTTTCAAACGATATATGTAATTAATGTCTTTAATTTATCAGCAATTATGAATTGAAACGTTGGCAGCATAGCTTTTTCCTGAAAACTTCAGTGATAAAATAATTGCGACTTCATAGAAATTCTGCCAACGACGTCATAATGCAAATTGTTTACAAGTTAATACTTTATAAAGCAGTGTTGAGTTGCTACAATTCAATTATATCATGTATTTATGAATTATATATTGTATACTTTACAAATAGATGTTTTAGATACCAGACCAATGTGTAGTGCAAAAAGTTTACATTTTATAGTTCCTACCTACTATCAAATATTTGTGTTGTTCAAGTTTTCCTGATTGTAAACAGCTACAACCGCACGGTCTAATGCTGTGTTTTAAATTTGAATATGATATAAATAAGTAAACGAAAAGGTAAAGGTGGTATCTTTTTAGGCGACAGAAATTTTTTCTTTGAATTCGAATTGCTTATTTGTTTGTTTGATGTATGTTGTAAGTGTCTGCTACCTGTTGTGTTCGCGTGTTTTTCATTTGTTAGCCATTGCTATGTAATCTGTGGTAAAAAAAATTTCCCCATTTGAATCGGGTCAAAAATTATGTCAAAGAAAATATAATGAGGTAGTAAATAAAATTTATCAGTGACCATGAATTGAAACATTAGTAACAGTATTTGTCTCAAACTCCACTGATAACAAAATTTGTTTTCCGTGTCAACATTTTGAAAATTTCATTTTACTTCTTCCCACATTCATTAAACAAATTATTTTCCAGTTTACAAAAATTTACCTATTTTCATTCGTACTTAAATCTTTATCTCGCGATATAGAAATAACTATAATGTTTGAGTTGATAGAAATCTAAATTTATCACTCAAAAAGTGTATTGTTTTTAGTGTAACACAAATATACTAGGGTCGTAAGAAAATTTGACACTTCAAATATATCAGGTCTTCTATCAATAGGCGTTTTTGTAATCAAGCAAATGAAGACGTATATTATCGTTTAACATTTATAGAAACATTGTATATGTTCTTTTATTAGTTGTATTTATTGTTTTAGAGTTATATAAGCATATGTGCTTTCCGTCATGACCAAAAGTCATGTCCAAAACGTTATGCCAAATCCGGCTAAGGTCATGTCAATTTAAAACGACTGAAAATTAAAATCGTTTTAAATATCGAGTCATTAAATATAGACAATGACTAAATCACAGAAAATCAATAAAATTCTTATTAGGAAGGCAGTGAGACTGCTGCACAGGTAATACTCCCGGCGACTAACAATTCTATGCAAAGCCATCGGCCAGGAGGTTGTAAATAACATTTTATAAAAGGTACCAAGTTTATACAATTTAATTCGCCAGGTAAAAGTATTTAAAATCAAAATAATTAAAATAGTGTAGAGCTTTTATCTAACAAAGCCTAAACTTTATGACAAATTTGGTCAAGACTATCTACACCTTATAAATGCACGTGGGTGGAATAACTATCTGGGAATTTGCACGTATACAACATTACTCGTTATTTGAAAAGGGGAAATGACTAGTTATTTATCCAAGGTTCAAAAGCTCGCCAAATTTATAAGGGTTACTCAGTTATAACTACACAGTCCCCATGTTCTTGGTTCACTATAAAAACACAGTTATGGCCTTTAATTTACTTCAGGTAATATCCGTATTATTAAATCTCAACAAAGTTATTTTGCCTCGGTCCAGAGGACCTCAGAGACATAATTCTTTCTTGATTCAATAATTATCGATATCGTAAAAGGCCATAATTGAATATTGCCTCTTTCAGAAAATTAGAAAATGACACACTTTGTGTTGGAGTACGATAAACAATTGAATGCAAATCATGTTTGCTGAATTCATTTTACCTAGATAACGTTTCGGCAAATAATAAGTTTTAAGTTTTATAATTATTTTAATCTAGTAAACTTTTCATCACAGCATATCAATAAGTGTAAACATCCACATCTATATATAACAGAACGAATTATAAGTAAATAAACAATCTAACGGTTAACATAGGTTTATAATAAGACATTTTTTCTCTTTATATACATTTATCAATATTTAAGACCTTAATGCACTAACATAACAACATCTGAATAATATGCTTAAAAAATATTAGACAGAAGATAATATTTTTTCGCACAGCAATTCATTAAATATACACAACACCTGACATTTAACAAATAATACAAACATTTTACAATGCAATGCGCATACAATTTACCGATTAATATAATCTACTTGAAATGTTAAAGGCGATAACAAGCCTGGAACTTTAATTTGTACTCAAATGATTGTAAATGGCTGTATATTTGAAAATCAAATTATCCATGACTTTTGTTGTGTCTTTCACCGTAATGTAATCCCTACTATAGCGTTCCATAGTGCTCGAAATGGTGCGCAGGTTCATTTGCATAACATCGCGAGTGACGGACTCAACGTTTACTCCGAGATTGCTGATAGCTTGAACAATATAACAAAGAACATCGAACGCTTTGCTTTCTAATTTTTCAATGTCTTTTGAATTTTGTTTTTGTTCGTATATTTCTTCATCGTATTTCATCTGTTCTATAAATACTGTTGCAACTGATAAAATCCTGTAACTTTCTAGGTGAGTTTTTGTTACCTGCAATTGAAGGAGTAAATAAGGAGTAATTCATGCACTGAAATGGAACGTTGATTAATTAAAATAGATATTTTAATCAAACATCAACAAGTCACAAATACAATTATTAAATTGGACTCATCTAAGATTTATGCTATTATATTATTTTTGTCTAAATTAGTTTTTGTCAATATAAATAAAGGCAACTTACGTTCTTCATGGCATTTTGTATTTCCTCTTCCGTTACTTTTTTTGCAACTGGGAATCCTTGGTGGTTTAAAGTGTCTAATAATGCTCTATACTTCGTATTCTGTATTCTATCTTTTGCCTGATAAATAACAATCATTTTCATAAGTCCTAAGTTGAGTCAGAAATAACTTGATGGACTATTGGACATTTTCTATTTGGATGCTCCTATATTTGTATCACTATATCCCATAAATACATGTTTGTATTTTAAATTTAGTTTACTAATCCTTCCTAATTTCTTCTTGCTTTATAACGTAAATCTTCAGGATAAAATTATGTTCAAAATCAATACATTTGTAAAACACCCTACACAAAAAAATACATTTGGTGTGCATTTCCGTGTGACAAAAATTATTAAGTATTTCACCTTAAGTTTGCTTTTAGACATCGACTGTAGCTTTTACATTTATGAATAACTATATAAATCTTCCTGGTTTAAATACATTACAAAGGCCAAAACTTTTGCAATGAAATAACTAGGTCATTGATATATGATTATTTCGTTAAAGAAATACACGATTTTTAAACTGTTTCCCACTTAATAATAACAACTGGAAATCAAATATATGATTATATTTTTAAAAAATTAGGCTTACATGCAATCCGACTTGATCAGAAATCTAACCGGCTTATTTTCATCAATATTGTGATCTACTGCACACCATAATTGTGACAAAAAATTGTACACTGTGATCATGCTGCCTAAATTTCCCATTCCATAATAGTAAAAACTTACAATTTTCTCCTGGAAGTCACTGGAAAGGGACTGCCCTTCGCGTATACGTAAAATCATGCTAGTGATTATATCTAATGGCTTCTGTGTTGGTATTGGGGTAAGGCTGTTAAAATTTACTGCTCCACATGGATTTTTCCACCGCTCTTCACCAGAAGGAAGAGCATTTAGAATTTGAATGAAAGAGCAATACACCCCTAGAAAATGTAAAGAATGATCATCAGTTACAATTATTTTAAAAAAGGTGAAAACTTAAATTATTTATATATATTAACATGAATATTAACAATGTAATTTTATTAATAATTAAAAAACACTAGTGCAGCTTTTTAAACAAATGTGTTATTTTATGATTGCAGGTAAGTCTTTTTCAAAGAAAATTATAAGTTAAATTGGAAGTACATTACACATTTATATATATTCATGTAAAATGTAGCTCCAAATTACCTACCAAATAATATAAAATGAACTTTTAATGATAACATGCTATTGTAAGTCCTTTCTTTATTCAAGTAATTTTTTAACTGTAAGAAACAACTATAATTTGCAATTTTATACCCATCAAACTGGTAGTAGGAAATCTATGTTTAGAAAATGAGTAAATATTTTAAACATTTCTGTCTTAATAAAATTCCCATAACCGATACCAATATCTGACCAACTTCCGAAACGAATTTAGTGAAATAAAACTCGTTCATGCTTAACCTTGGAAAACCTTACAATGTAGGCTTGTAAAAACAATAAGATAAATCAAATCAATGCTGTACATTTAATAAGGAAAAAGTTAATCACTAGCAAATCACGACAATCAATAGGGAAAACAGATTTATTTTTATTTGTTTATTGGTAACCTACTTATAGAATGTGTCCTGATAAAAACAAGCTAATAGACCAATTGCGATTTTAGACAAATAAGGAATAAATAAATTGAAATATTTTTATTTATGAAATAATTTAATTTTCTCTTTCTGTATTTTATTTCATTTTGTTTTAAATAACAATTTGTATGTGTGATGCGTCTTTTTATAAGTAATGACACATGTCTTCATTCATGTATCAGGAAAATAATAAACACATTTTTTTTATTTTCAAAAATTTCTCCAAGGGTAAGGCGCTTGCGCTAATAGTTACATTTTAAACGCATGATGGGTATTGATAGCAATAAGGCATAATTTATCTCCTTGCAATATCTCAAAACGACGATTTTAATTTTTGAATCATTCGCAAATTCAAAGCATTTATTACAAAATAATATGAAAATGAGGACGAAACCTCGCAAACAGATGGAACAATTCGTCTGGTTAAGAAAAAGGCATGTGTATGCTATAACAGATTTAAAATAAATACAAACACTAATATTTCTATTTGAATCAACATGTTTATTAAATTATTTAAGCTATATGCATCCATAAATAGATTGCTATGAAGAAGAAACTACAAGTTGCGAGTGTTTTATATTTAAATACGGCGCTTTGAAAACAAACCAGTATTCTAATAGGACGTGCATAAAACTCTTAGTCAACAACTATTGTTAATGAACTTATATCAGAACTTACAATAAAAACACATTTCATTTCATTTTACCGTATATGTCCTATTATTGTCGTTCTTTTTTCTGAATGAATTCGACGGGCCTCCGATATATACTGATTTTACCACGGTTTGGCTCTTTTTACCCCACATTATACCACTACCTTCCTGTATTCGACATAAGTATATATTTGTGCTTCAATGAACAATTTCTTACTTTAATATGCAATAAAATTTCGTCCTGGTTGCGTATTTCGCAAATATATTGTTCTTATTTGTATACAGAACACGTCAAAGCGGCAATATGTATTATCGGTTTTGACGTGTAAAAATATTTCCATAATGTCGATTCTAGCTAGCTGTGCAATGAAGACTACTCATATATGTTCGACCTTTTTTCGCCTTAAACGCCATCTATCTTATATTTAAGATGTCATTTGACGTAACGTAAAACTTGTGTCGTTCCTTTCTTGTTAAATTACAATGTATATGCTTTTTCGTATGTATATTTGAATCACCAAAATTAACCAGTATTTTGGTTTTAGACCAAGCAAGCTTATTTCTTAAACAAAAAAATAAATGTTTCGTTACCTATGTTCTAAATGAAAATGGGTAAGAGTTCTACAGAGTGAACATAAATCAATTACAATACTACAGATTTGGTCTCTATGTAGTATAGTGAGGCACAAAAAAAATTATTGTTTGCTTAACGTCCAGCGTGCAGTTGTTGAGATCGATTCTAGACGAGAAGTGACAACAATAAGTTAAGGAATTTAGGAAATTTAATGAATCAAAAGGGAGAAAGTTTATTTGCCACGTCAAAATGATGAAATTTGGTAGAAACAGGAATCGTAGCCTTTGTAGCGAGTGACAATTTGCCTCCTCTTTTTCAAAAACTACAAAACGGGACTTTTGCCGTGCTAAGAAGCCGTTGCACTATCAAAGCACGTTACCTAGGATTGTTCACGCTTTTCGTATTATACTGTGCTCACAGAATAATAACATCAGCAGCTTTGGGATCGTTTCTGACAGATTGAGTAATACGTTAATGTAACTGTGTTTGACGTTGGATAAAATATGTAAATCAGTTAATATTACATTTCTTTATAACTTAGAAGGTTATAATAACCACATACTTGTCCAGTAAATAATCATTTCATTGGCCTATATCTTTAATAGACAGTGTTCTTATTTTATTAATACTTGTGGGAGTGTTTATTGGTGAAAAGTAAATATAACTAACTAAATTATTAAATAGGAAAAACGTGTAATTACTGCCAAAGTATAATTTTAAAACTGAATTAATTATTTGTAACAGACCCGCTGGGTCGTTATGGATAGGTTATATACAATTGTTCACAAATACTCAACTACTATTTATGTGACAAGCATTTTAACGATAACCATACCTTTTGTAGGTTTTGAAAAAGTAAAAAAGTCATTGTAGTCGCTTCAAGTCTAAATAAAATATAAAATACTCCCTTCCTACCTTATCATCCATACTTTTCCAGTGGCAGTCAAAATTTGTTTCCGTTAATCTTTTTTCCCAATTTATTTAATGTAATAAAACGTCTTCTCCTAAATATAGCTGAATTATTACTCTGTGGACTTAAATCAAACTATAGTCTTACATTGATTCTTATTCTTGTTATAAGTCGATTTTCTGATATCGCGTTTATGTTAAATTTTGTAGGTTCTACATTTTGCATCCCGGAAATAATAATGCAACATTTCACATGTTTTCGAAATATTAATTTTCTGAATTATGTTGACGATTGAAACATAAAAGAATGTTTGTATCAACAATTTTCTATGTTCGTAAATTGATTACCCTTTTTAGATTTAGACTTTTGACTGATGGTTGTTACTCACAATGTCCTCTTGGACCTGCACGTTCTACGCTGCATAATGAAGGCGTACTGGAAAAGAGAAAGCAGTTTGCACATGCGTTTAATGAGACTTTAAAGACACCGTATAATTGAATGCAGTTGTAGAAATAAAACACACACTCACACTTACTTTTTGTCAAATTTTTCTCAGCAATAATAAATTTAACAGCACCTTAATTTTGATAAATAGCTTTGTATGATGAAGCAATTTTGTGGGATTCGTTTCTACACCTCGCTGTAGTTAAATAGAGCATAATAGGGGATTATTTAGCTAACAGTATCATGGATTAGTCAGTTTTTACTCATTTTTCTATTCTATTTACTTAATTAACTAATTGGTTCTTAATCTATTCTTGTCAACAGTAAGGTTGTGTGTTCGAGTCTCAATGCGAGCAGGGTGTACTAGGCTTCAATCTTAACTAAGGATTGCTTGTTTTTTCTACCGAAGTTCGGGGTTTTTCTCCTGGTACTCTGGCTTCCTCCCCCATTAAATACTGGACGCCGTGAAATAGCTGAAAAATTGTTGAATTTGCCGTTAAACACCATTTAAACAAACAAACTTAACATATTCTCGTCTTCAATATAGCTGAAACACTTTCCTTGAACATACGAAATTAAATAATTATGCAGCAAGACATTGATACTAAAACCAAACCAAAATATGAACTTGCAGTATATTCTCATAAAACATAATTGCTTTAACAAAATGAAAGAAAAAATGTTTTCATAATAATCGAAATACAGTAAAAACAATACTTTATACTTATACTATGCAATTGTAATGCACAAGTTTGTAGGCTTAATTTTGCATCAGGTAAACCATTATTTCAAATTGAAAGATTTCGATAATTTGTATTGTTTGTATTTTAGTGATTATTACTTAGAACAATGGTAACAATTGTATTTGTAAAAACTTCACTTATGAAATAAAAATTAGTTCCTTATCAACATTGTTCGAATTAATATAACTTCCACCGACGAACTCAAAGAACACATAATTTCCAATTAATACAATTATACATGTCTTTACAGGTAACTACATTGTTCGAGTTGCTGAACATTCGAATTGTATAGATATAGATGTAGTAGATACCAGAACAATGAGTTGTTTAATAAGTTTTAATTTTTAGTTTATGTGCAAAGTATTCCGTCCATAAACACCTACAACAGCAGGATCTAAATGCTTTTTTCAACTTCAATATAATTAAGTTATTTCAGAATATTTTCGTCATAATTTAAATCCTGCTTCAAGATTATAGTAGTTAATTTAGTCGGGGTTCAATAAGTAAATACATGTATGCCTTTTATATATCATATAAATAGACAGATGTAATAAATAATTATGTAATTATCAACGTGGAAGATACAGAGAACAAATTAATGTACATAAAATATTCACATTACTTATGGGATCAATGATTTTGGAAAATATAATAGAAAGTGTTTATTTTGCACTGATTTTTTATTTAGGATTCAGTCCATTAATATGTCTTCTTTCAAATAAATGGATAACATGAATGTAGGCTGTACAAAAATTTGATTTCGTCAGTCACCATTTGCGTAAGATATTCTAAAAAAAATAGGACAGTTTGAACAAACTAAGAATACAGTCAAACGGCAGTAGCTCGAACTCGGATCGCTCGAACACCCGGGATTTCTTGAACACCTATAAAAGTACGGAACTTTTGCCTTGTATAATCAATGTTAAAATTGCTTCGATTTCCGGACCACTGATTTCTCGAAAACTCGAACTAAATTTGCAGTCCCAATAGTAAAAATCTATGGAAAAACCCATGATTAACTGGAACTAAAATTATTTACGGCTTGGATGATTAATTGGTCGTAAAAGATGTAAAGTTCGAAGCCATGCTTGTAAAATGCCAAGCCTAAACAATCTTTTAGTGATATAATACCTGATAATTAACCGAACTGTCATCAGTTTGTGTTTGTGTACCCCTTTGTTGCAAATTTGTTGAAATAATTTTTTAATTAATTAAAATATGCGCCAATAAATTGCTAACATATTCGAATGGAGGTCATTGACAATTACTTATGTAATGTAATAAAACTTATCAATTCCTGTGCACAAATTAAACAAGAAAATTAACAGTAAACATTTTTATTTCAACAAAAACATAAAAACGCTTGTTAAAACAAGATTTATATGTGAAATGCAATAAAGAAACAAAATTGTATTGATCCAATGTTACAGGAAATGAACTGAAGTATCTAATCTGATATTGATTCCGGTTTGCTCATGAACCATTTCCGCAAATCACAAGTCCCGGTTTCTTGAACTCCCGATTTCTCGAACAATTTTTGTTGTGCCCTTCGAGTTTGAGCCATCAAAGTTCGACTGTAGTTTATATTTAATTGAGTCTAGTCAAGTTACCGTTCGATTGAATTCTGTTGTTACAATGATTGCTATCGGATACATTTCCAAAGTTTGGTCATCAACCCAGCATGCATCATATTTAACGTCAGATATACTTTAAAGACTGAGCATATTTTATATCGTTTCCTCACGTTCCCCACTGTCATATTTTTCCATTTATCTGAGTATAGTAAACTGTCGAATGGAGGATTCTTTGTAATCCAACACGAAGACATGTTTTTGTAGTCGTATTGCTTATTTGCTTGTTCAATGTTTTCAAATGTGTTTTACCTGTTGTGTCAGATTTTTGTTCTATCCTATTTTTCCTTGTAAATAATTGACTGTTAACATGATCAGTATTGCGCAAATACATCTCGCTCCATTTAAAAAAAGTTATCAATAAAGGTATCAGATAACAATACTGACACCGTATCCTAATATGAAATGAACTTGTGGTCATAATCTTTGTTTGCTGAAAACTTCCCTAGTTTCTTTTAAAAAGTTTGCAAATTCATATAACTCTTCCTACGCATTCTTAGAACAAATTATTTCCAAGTTTTTACAAATTTCCATCTTTTTCACGTAATTACAGTGTTTGCAATTCATAACTAACCATATTGTTTCAAGTATTAGAAATCTAAATTACATAATGTATTCATATATAATATAATGTTTTAATATCGGATACAACCGTTAATTCAACGGTTGTATCCGATATTAAAACAAGGACTTGTACAAACAGTTTAAATTTGAGTTCGTAGAATCGTATAAGCATGTTGTACAAGTTTTTCGGCTCCCTAATATTACCTAATACTAAACTTTAACTCGTTATCCAAAATTATTTCACTTTACTACCATACCCTACAGTCGAGAACGTACTGTTTTAACCATTGTGGTATTAGTTTAAACAATTTAATCTAAATATAAATACAAACTATATTTACTTATATAGGATCAAGGGTAACACAAATTGCAAATAGAAAATAATGCCATTAATTCATTTGTATTTTTCGCGCGACAAGGCTTACTGAATCATTTTATTAAAGAATGCTATCAAGTTTAGCTGAATGTCAAGTGACCTACAATCAGCCAATTAGTAACTTTAATAAAATATATTTGTATATAGTCAAAGAACGTTGTTTTGATGTAGTTTATAGATAGCCGGTTGACTAACTAAAACAATAGAGGTTCAATAGCCTCTATGTTTATTGCATAATGTCTAACTGTTAAAAAAACTTTAAAAATTCTTGTGCATTTCGTGAAATATATATTTGTTGCTGAATTTTTGTATTTTTTATTTGTCAGTCTTTTATTATCTAGTACATGTATTCTAGTAAAATGACCTTACCATAAACTTCTAAAACAGAATGTACGTGTGCAAAACAACAATTATATTTTAACAAACTGGTACACGAAGAAACGTTTATGACAACAAAAGAAAGGTTAAGGTTATGAGCGTACAATAATATAGAAATTCATATGTAAATTGTATTGATATAATTAAATTTAATTGAGGTCATTATTATTTTGCAACTACGCTTGAATATCGCGATATGTCAAGCTTACATCCTTATCTATATATTCAAGGATTCTTCGAAGAAAACTGAAACTAGATTGATCTAAGAAAAATGACGTCATGCGAAATTCTTAAAGGAAATGCGTGTTTTAAGATCATGCAAAATTTTAACCCGCTTTTTTAAGGCTGTAAATTTTTTATTGAAAATTTATTTGAGGTTCAGCATTCGAAAAACACTAAAATATTGTTTATTGAATACATTATGGATATAGGAGAACAAATATTTAAATACAATCTTAAGTTCATGAAGTTTCTATATATTTTTCCAAAAATATAAATTAAACTTGTCTTCAAGTTCGATTTAGATTGTGATGTCTATATTTGGTATTTGAGTGTTGTCATTTGTGAATGTAATACAGTTTTTTTAAAATACTTTTGTCCATTTTCTATCCAACCGATTTACATTTTTTCATTCAAAAATAATATCACATCAAAAAGAAAACATCTTCATAAAAAGAACAAAAACAAGTAAAATGCAATACAACTTTGTTTATTTCAGATGTCCGTCATAATGTACAAGGTTATTTATAGTATATTTCGGGAAAACATAGGCACATTTTATGATCAACACGTTGGAAAGTGTAAAAAAAGTTCTACTACATACATAAAGTGTTAAACTATACTATTTATCACATTACAATTCATATTATAAATGTCTTCCTGTGTTTCATATTCAGTTTTCCTGTTCATGCTGTCTTTTAATATCTATACACTTTTAAATACATTCAAACAATTGAATCCGTTAGGATACGTGTAAATTTTCATTTCCTAGCTACTATATGCATACTTGACGACCTGCATACACTTAACTTTTTTTATAGAAAGAAATGTGATAAAGATGAGTGTAGAATATACAACTGTTGCTCAAATCCTATGGTTTATTTTTTGATAAAATATTACTTTAATATTCTGTAATTTACAGGACGTGAAACAACAATCGATCAGTCGATGTATGATTTAACATATTTCATTGATGGAAACATGTCATATAATAAAACTGTTAAACACTGGTACCATAAGTTAAAAAAAAACAAACGTAAAAATAGTTGGCAGACTAACTATTTCTAAAAATAAATATTAGTAAGATTAAACTCAATTTTCAACATCTTTGTTTGATTGGTTTTTCTATTCTGAAATCAGCCAAATAGAATGACTCTTTTACATACGTTTTAGTTAATCTAATATTTTTCTAAAAGCAAAATTGCAAGATTATGTTATTGTAATTGTTTAAAAGTAAATTGTTATTACCTGTAAAATCTGAATCTAATAAAAACAAACATGAGATTTTGTTATTCGTTTAAAATCTAAAGAAATGTATTCACTAGACAAATAACTGTGATCATGATATACATTGCAAACTATTCGAATTCAGGTATCTGGCTTGTTCTTCAAGACAATGATACCATTCGATACTAAAAGTTTTGTCAAATGGGTTATCGTCGGCCGAAATTGTTTACTTTCAGTTTTTACTTGTGTTAAGACATTTGCTTTAACATTCTTCCCTCTCCCAAATCTAATTTTGTGTTTAAAACTTATGTTTTATTTCCACTGGTTCAATGAAATTTTAGCATGCTGCAAACATTTTCTTGAAATATTGTTGAAACTAAATAGAAAAAAAATCGTGAATCTTTTGAACGAAAAATATACTGAAGCATTTACTTGCTGTAGGATATGCATAGCTTATGTCTGGAGACACAAGCATGTTATTTTGATGTAAGTCATGTGTACAATTGAGTTAACATAATTAAGAAAATTCATAGTTTTATTAGACTTATTTGAGACTGTTTAGTTTATGCATATCAAGAGCAGTATGAAAACGGTTCTGATCATGCTAAATCTCATAAAAAAATGTACGAACGCATTATTTCTGTTTATATTCTTCATCGTTTATATAAATTAAACATACATAATTCACTAATTCCGTTAGAACAAAAACTGAAAACAAAGACAGAAAAAGTGGCAAACTTATTCAATAAGATAATGATATCGCAACAATAACTTCTTGTAATGGTAGTGTAATATGATTTTAGTAACCTTAAATTTTGCCCTATTATCTTAAGATCGTCTTAAATTTTAAATCATTCCGACTGTGAAATACAAATATTAGATACAGACCATTCACTTTCAAGATGGTATAATATAGTTATTGTTCATTTGCCTTTAATTATAGCAACACACTGTCTGTTTACAATATTTCAGATATGCTTCAGAGGGCGAAGAATTGTTCACTATAAATGTTACTGACAACCTTAAATGATTATATTAATGTATCCGACCCATAATTGACCACGTGATCATATTTGGTGTCCCGGATGTCCATTGTTTGTCAATGGAGAAGACCTCGGTAATGTTCGGCAAACATCGGAACTACTATTTGAGCAGCTTTTTTCCTCAAAACTGTTAACATTGACTCAAAGTAAAACAAATGTATTTAATTTGTATCATTAATTTGTAATATAATGATTAAATAACTTCAATTTAAATACCGTTTATAATAAATAACTTCATTTGTAAAGTTTTATTTACTTTACACTTAACTGCAATTAATCTGTCTAATATCGTTAGATGTCCTGCATTTCGTTTTAATGAATGGTTTAAATCTATATTTCAAAATTAAAACCATACACTAGTTGGTAAGCTGTTTTGGAAACAAACGGAAACTTCCACAGACTAACATGGTCTTTGACTAACGTAAACAAATATTATGAATCTCCTTTTTGTGGTATGTTAACAGTGGGAACAAAACGTGAGACGTTGTTTTTATGTTTACACAACCAGTTATAGTATTATATGTTAAAATATTGTAGCTTATCTTTATAATTTGTGTTAATTATTATAAAAAATGACAATGTTATATACCAAAATTTTGTAGATTTGCTTTATGATTTGATTCAAATATGCAATGATATTTTAAACTATACAATGGACAATTTAAACACCGTTCCATTACCTAATATGATTATAAACTGAAACTTGTTAAATTACTTAAACGCATATTTCTACATATAGAATACATATCAAATGGCGTTGTACAAAGATAAATATAGGTGACTCATGCATGTAATTAAAACAAAACAGTATTTACATATAAATACATCTACATAGAGATAAATACGACATACTTGCATATCATTTTAGAGCGAAATTCCTTAGAGTAAAATGCACTTTGTATAGAAATGTAGGAGTTATATTAACACACAAAAATAGTCACCACAACATTCTAAGTTACTTCAAATCACAAGGATTTTTTTCTGTTGTTTCCGTTTACTACATATTTCAATACAATTTTTAAAAATCTCTAAACAAATGTGTTTTCAAATATCTTTAAAGGTGCTCACAGAATCTCTTTGTTGTTACTTTAAAAGCAGTTCATTTCAAAACTTGGGTCCAACAGTACTGGAACAACATAACAACCGACTGACGATCCTGATGATCGAAGTGTACATTTTGAATCTTTAATTAACAAAAGATTGATTAATTTTTGTGTAGCTTGCAAACTCTTACTTTTCTATTTTCTGTAACACAATTTAATTTTTCAAAAACTTGCTATGGTATGTAAACCCGACTAATAGAAAATGGAACACACTTTCTGTTTATTGTAATGCATTTGACAATAGCTTAACGTAACTTTTCCGTGATGCTTGTAATACCACTTCATGTGAACTTGAGGCAACTTTTCAATTTAATATCCCAAATTTAACATTAAAATTATTGTAAACTTTGCCATCAAAAAATGCACTTATATTTTGGAATGTTTTGTTCTCTTCATATCATGTGTATTACTACATTGTATACGGGTATTTAAACAAGTGCACTTAGTTGTCCTATATCCAATTAAATAGTTGACCTAAATAACAGACATAATTTCTACTATGCTTACGATTTTGGCAAGCATTCAAACTTAATTGAGTATTACATAACAAATTATGAATAGAATATAATTTTACCTATTCAACTTTATATTATAAAAGCATGCAGATAGATTGTATAGGTGTTACTTGTACTTTATTCAAGCTAAGAACTATTCTTTAAACAGAAATAAATGAGCCACTATCGCATGTTCTGTCGAATGGATTGCATGCGAGAGTATCAATTAAGTAGCTTCTAATTTATTTTATAGTTAATATCTGCCGTATCATTTGCCATAGGTGGCGTTTAGTATCATATTTGATTCTAGTATAATTACATTTAGATCGTTTGTATTACTAAACATGTATATAAACAAGTGCACGTGAGTGGCAAGTGACAATTCTTGCATGACAAGAAAAGACAAATAACTCACTAATTGTGTTGATGAGATGTCTCATATAATGTTACTTTTTTCATGTAATATATTATGTTCAGCTTTTTGTAAGTTTGATAAAACTTCCCTTGTCGTTCAAAGCTGTGTATCAAGAACAAATAAATGTTTCCAAAAGACATTAATTTACAACATAAATATTAATGTAGCATAGTCGGTTTTGAATTCATACAACAGTTGTGTAGCTTTGTTAATTTGAACCATCAATATTTTAGGAGCATATAACTTCTGATGTTCATCTATGACCAGACAAGCGATTACGAGTTGCTGTATACATACATTTTGATAATTGTCTAAGTTCTAAAGGAAAAAAACTCCTACAAGTTTCCTGTTGATATACACAACTAAATTTGTAGTTCTTAACGGTAACTTTTAAAACACATTTTACGTTCCACTTTGTTGTGTGTGGTATAATAAAATTTAATTTTCTGATATCCAATTAAAAAGCACAAATAACACTACTGTCGTTAGAAATTTAGTTTTTGGTGCAATTTCATTTAAAACTATTATGTTTTTTTTTGCCTAGGAAAATAACTATTAATGTATCCGAGGTATTACTTTATACTGTCGAGATTAAAGTTGGCAAGTGTTATATCTTCCCATATAAACAGGACTATTAACTGAAATTCAAGTTTCGACTTATAGTCACCCTCAAATAAGGTGTTACGAGAGCATGTTAACATGTATGTAACACAAAACCAAGTAAGTAAATAAATAAGTTAATCATCGTTAAATTAATACATACGTAACGATGTTTTGTACCATTAAGTGTAGACTGTTACAATCTAAAAGTGAAACATTTTACTATATCAATGAAACTAGTAAAATTGTTCTAAACTGCATGCGTTTAACGAACTTGCACAATATTATCTAAAACAATATATTACTGTTACTGTAAAAGTATGAGACATTTAAACAATAAACACAACATCAGACTTTTAAAATAATAAATATTACAGCCGTTTAGCAATGCAGTGCATATACAGTTTACCAATTAAAAATATCCACCTAAAAGCAATTAACGAATAAGGTACTTTAATTTGTACTCACATTATTGTAAATATTGGATTTAACAATTAGACTATTCGTGATTTTGTTGTGCCTTTACCTTTGATGTATCTCGACTGTATGGTTCATTGTGCTCAAAAGGGTGCGCATGTCCATTTACATAACATCGCGCGTGACGTAATAAAGGCTAACATTAAGGTTGCTGATCGCTTCATCATTATAACAGAGATCAGAGAAAGCTTTGCCTTCTTAGTTTTCTTGATCGTATTTCATTTGTTTTATAAACACCGTTGCTACACATAAAATCTTGTATCTTTAAATCTGCATATTTGATACCTGCAATAGAAACAGAAATGTATGAATAAAGTAATTTAAGAGCTACAGTTTATTTCCCTACACTGAAATAAAGCGTAACTTCATACAAATAATCGCATTAAAAATTAACAAGGTCAAAGTTACTTATGAAAGATGTATAGTAAGCACATGTTAAAAAGACTTAGATAACTTTTAAATTACTGGTTTAATAAACAGTTATCATTTAATTGGACTAATTTAGTATGTTTTCCCCACACTATTGTACTTGGATTTTATCCTTTTTTGTCTTGATTTTTTTGTCAATCTAAATGAGTGCAACTTACGTTTTCAGGGCATTTTGTATTTCCTCTTCCGCTTTTGTAGTTGCAACTGAAAATCGTTGGTGGTTTCAAGTGTCTGAAAATGATTTAAACCTAGTATTCTGTATTTCATCCTTTTGCTGATCAATAAACAACAGAGATGATTCACACAGAAGTTGCTGAAGTAAAACGTTTCAATGTGGGTGAAGTATGCTGTTATAGTTATTGTTTCATAATAGTAATTGTAAATACCTTTGTTTTTTTAATTTTGCTTACAAATCCTTTCTAATTTTCCTATTGTTTTGTAACGTAAAGCTTCATAACTTAAAATTACATTTATGTGCAAAATCTATTTACATGTAAAACATGCTATGCTAAAAGAGTTCGGTGTCTATTTACTCCTGTCAAAAAGTATTAATTGCTACGCCTGTCGGTCTTTTTCGGTTTTATACATCGATATATATTTTTTTTAATTTAAAAATAACTATTTAAATCTTACTGTTTTACATTCATTATTATTGCCAATGTTTACAAGCGCCTAACTAGGTGAGTGATATTGGTTAATTTCTTTAAAGAAAATGAATGGGAAATTACATAACAGACCGAGACAAAGTGTGAAATATGAAAATATATTGCACTTTATTCCTACATGCAGTCAAATGGGAAAAAATTATTGCTGTATAATTAGAGTTGATACAATTCTACATGTATTGTATCATGTATGTATGAATTATATTATTATATAATGTATACTTTAATAGGTGTATTAGATCATAGGAATGGGCTGTGCAAAAAGTTTTCCGGATTGTAAACTGCTACAACTACACGGTCTAAGGCTGTGTTTTAAATTTCGCAAAGTTTCTATTAAAGAGGCTATTACATGTAATAGGTTTGATTATTGATCTTGTAGATCTACTTTTAACATGTATAGAAACATTGTTTATGTTCTTTTAGTTGTATTTATTTAAAATGTTTTGTGAATTACAGTACTTGCACCCGTAAACGCAACACTTTGACTGATTGATAACTGATTGCTGACGGATTTTGGAACGCTGACGGATCGCTGACTGATTGATGATGACGACATCCGTCCAAAATTATGAATCCGTCATTACCTTGGTAACCGTCAGCGATCAGTGCGATCAGTCCAATCAGTGCGATCCAGAATCCGTCATTTAATTATATGCATGAATCGGTTAGTTTATTGACGGATTCGTATAAATTAATAATTTAAAGATAAAACGGATTCTGCGTCATTTGTATATAATATATGCATTTATTATACCTTTTTTATAATACAATAAAAACATGCGTTTAAAAGAATTGTTAATACAATGTCTCGTTCTAAATGAATAAATAAACATATTTAAAGAATTTTTTTTTTCTTTATATTATATAATTAAGCACATTTCTTTAAAGCAGGACATATGTGGGAACCGAGTCCTTTAAACCTTCAAAAAACTTCTATTTAAGCGCATCAGTAACGAAGAGGTAAATGTTTTTTTTTCGTAATCCATTATTGATTTTCTTTTTTTATTCCCGCGACTCGTGATTTTTTGCGACCTCTTACATGTATATTTTTTGGGGCATGGGTTGGGGAGTAAGATTTACTTTTTTTACGTACAAGGAGCGTGACACTCTCTAAACATGTCACTATGGTTCGCGGCAATTTTAATATGACCTGAGAACCACCCCCACCCCCCCCCCCCAAAAAAAAACAAAAAAAAACCAAAATATATATATATAAATAACGGGAGAACATCCCATGTCCCATGTCCGCCAGCTGAGGATGCGCTGGGCAGCTCTGTTAAACCTATCAACCAATTTCAAGTACTTCCTTATTTAAAGGAAACCATTTATACTTATATATCATTAATTGTGGAATTACTTTAAAAGAAATCGTAAAATAAACAATTGCGACGGCTAAAATGCGAAAGCAGAATTGATTTTCGTATCACGCTTACATAATCGTATTTTTAACTCATAAGCTTCGATATACAAACGCTGTTAGTAGTTTAATCTTTATTTGAGATTTAATTCTGTGTAAATTCATGTGACATAATGAGATAGTGAATAAAATATATAAATAGATGTTTTCGCTTTTGTCGTCAATCGTATTCAGTATTATACCCCGGAATTCTTAGGAATTGTGGCACAGTAGTTTATTCTTTATTTGTTTGTTTGTTTGCATGTTGTTTTTATTGGGGGAGGAAGCCGGATTACCCGGAGAAAACCCAAGACCTGCGGTAGGAAAATCCTTGTCAATTAAGATTGGAGTCGAATACACCCTGCCTGCAGTGAGAATCTAACCCACAATCTCTGTGTTGACAGACCACGTGATCAATAGTAGACGAACTACCTTGATCACTCGGCCAACGAGGCCCCTTATTCTTTATTTGAGATTTAATTCTCTGTAAATTCATGTGACACAGTGAGATATATAGTGAATAAAATATATAAATAGATGTTGTCGCTTTTGTCGTGAATCTTATTCAGTATTATACAGCGGAATTTTTAGGAACTGTGGCACATAAGTTTATTCTGTATATAATTCTGTGTAAATTCATGTGACACTATGGGGTAGTTAATAAAATATATAAATAGATGTTTTCGCTTTTGTCGTAAATCTTATTCAGTATTATATACCGGAATTCATAGGAACTGTGGCAAAGAAAAAAAACTGATCAAACCACGACAAATGATCTTTTTAAGCGTTTACAATAAAAATAACCACGACCTCGGAGGTTAAGGTAGCAGTAACCTCTTATTGATCACCAAGTTGTATGTTTGATCCTTACAGCGAGATGGTGTGCTCGACACATCCCTATAAATTTGCAAAGAGCACCAGTTTTCCTGTCGAAACTTTGCTGTTTCGTTGGGTACTCCAGCTCTTCCCAATAAACACTCGACGTCATATTATATAAACTAATATAATTTTTTTTAAAATAGTGTTAAACAAACTTCAAACACATATAATGCTAACGCGAAAAGGCGAAGTGGAAAAATGTTACGATTTCGCCTTCACGTTTTTCGTGTTTCTCGCTTTTTCCGCTTTAAAACTTTTCGAAGACAAATGCCTTGGCATGCGAGGTCAAATATTTTTTGAATTTATTGTGTGTGTGGTTTTTTTCATTTCTTTTTTTAATTATTTTTTAATAAAATGACGCTATGTGATGTTCATATGCCGTCAAAGATGCATTAGTGATCGATTTTTTTCGGGGGGGGGGGGATTTCCATTTATCATTTATAACTTTAGACTAGACGTTTTCCGCTTTCAAAATACGGACGTGCGCCTTGGTACGCGAGATGCTTTTTTAAAGTCATTGTGTGTGTGCGTTTTTAAATTTACTTTGTTTTAATTATTTTGTTACACTATGTAATGTTTATATTTCGTCACAGATGCATTAGTAATAGATTGGGGGAATTTCCATTTTTTTATTAATAACTTTAGACCAGTTTTAGCCTTAATATTAGATAAAACGATCCATCAATGAGGACATAACAGTTGACATTTTTATACTTCTAATATTTGCGAGTGAAACGAATTTTCACATTTCGAAATATTAATTTTACTAACCGGAAGTTGAATGGACGGATTGGAGCGAATAGTCCAAATCAATCCGCCAGATCAGTCAAATCGTTCCAAATCCGTGAATTGACGGATGGACGGATTGGGAACGATCTGACGGATTGGGAACGATTTGACTGATCTGACTGATTGATAACTGATTGGTGACGGATTTTGGAACGCTGACGGATTGATAAAAGTGTTGCGTCTTCAAACTCAAGTACTGTATATGAGCATATTTCGTCATGACCAAAGTCAGCCAAATTTGCCATATTCGTCACCCAAAATTGCATAAATTATGGTATTTAATATCTTTTTAAATATATTATGAACGTACAAACGTAATTATTTGCCACGCACTCTAAAACCCTTTTTGTGGATATAGATAAAATTAAGGTCTTTATAGCCGTTAAAAGGCGAATTTGCCGCCTCTACCTATAACCAAACGTTTCCAGTGGCATCCAATATAGTTTTCCGTTTCGTCCATCCTCGAAGTGGTTTATTGTTTGTTAACTTGTTCTCCTCCTGAATATTGCTTAAATACTGCTCGCTGTACGTCGAGTATACTTTTAATCAATCAAATAATTATCAAAAAAGCAAAAACAGGTTTAAAATTTACTATGCCAGAAGCATGTTTCATACAGTCGACTCCTCAGTGGAGCTCATACCCACTTTTTCACACCAAAATAATTAAAATATTGTAGAGTTTTTATAATTCCAAAAAGTTGGATGAGGTCAACCTCGCCTTTTGAAAAGAAAAAATACATAAAAGAATATAAATTATTTTCTAATTTTCATGGCAGTAAGTTTAGACAATAACTATCACTGAAAAAATGATGCTCCTGACAGAACTACTGGGCTAGTGATAACCTCGGGGACAAACAGTCCACCAGCAGACCATTCGTTGCAAATAAAATGTGAGCAAAAAAAGCAATGTTATAAAATGTACTACGCCAGATGTGCGTTTAGTAAAAAAAGACATCTTGGCCCTTAAAACCAAACATATTTATAAACCCAAATAATAATGATCTTGTACAACTTTTATTCTTAAAATTCAAACCGTTATAGATCAGGCCATCTAGTCATTGCGAAAAGAAAAAAAACCTTAGAATTAAAATATTTCTTGTAATAATTCAATCAAATTGGTATCGGCAAGGTCAGTTACTGCATGAAATAGCACATGAAATAAGGCAATTCTTGCGCTAAGCTTAGAAATCAACATGAGAAAAACTTGCTATCTATGAGCTAATAACGACCAAAATGTAAAAATGGGATTTTCCAAAAACAGAACACAAAGCGATTGATATTTGTATATGTTATGGGTGGAATATTTATTTTTCACAAAATCTGAAGCGACAACATTGCTCAACACAATGTTTAAGGATAATATGTAAAACTGTCAAATGATCGTACGAAATAAATGTGAGTGTATATAATATCAGTGAACGAATTGAAATTAAATCACGAACAAAGTCCAAACAAGTGAGGAAGATGAGTCTATTGTAGTAATATTGAGAATTTTAAAATTTACGAAGTTACCGTGTGAAATATGTTGACACAATCTAAGCAATTCAAAAGTACAAAAAGTATTTAAGGCGCACAAAACGGAGAATAAAGTCTGATCAACATTTCAAGGAAACATGTACGTGCTGTTGATGTGGTACAGTCACTATCATGTGACTTTATTAAAAAGGGATTAACTACATTAAGTCTTATGAACAAGAAATGCTGAAGGTCATTGATACTGGTTCAACACATTGTATATTCACCAATGACAAATCAACTTTTTGCTATCAGAAATTTAATATAAAAAATCAGATGAAAAGAATTATGAAATGAAAATGGTATACAAATTCATACAAAAGGTATAGTCATGTTATGGTCATTACTAATAGATTTACCATATCTGTAATAAATTTGCCGGCGGTCTTAAGTTCTGAAAATATAAACGTATCCAAGAACTGGGCATTGAGGTTATAATAATTTGTCAGCAAAAATACAGTCAAGTTGACTTAATATTTGACGTTTCCTTGACAGAGAAACTTGTTTTCCCTCACTATACCGAATCGAGACAAAAGGCTATATTAATGGTGATGCAAGCCAAAGCCATAGATACCTGAAATAAATTATGACACTTATTAAAAAGCTCTGTTTAATCCACGTTGTATCAAAATACATATCGTTAATTGAATTGAAAGTTATCACTTGCCAGACATGGATATGTCTAAGTAGATAGTTTCTAACAAATTTGGTCTGTTTTGGTTAGGTACCCCCACAATACACACTTACTTAATCCCAACAGCTCTAGCTCTGCTTGGTCCGAGTTTTGGGAATATTTCACTCAGATTGATTCATTTATCAGAACTGGGTTACATGACAGGCAGCATGTGAAGCTAGCTAATTGTTAGTTGAGTTGATATCATATCAACATTCATACTATTAATGATAAACGCTGACCTAAAATGGATTTAAGAGTAATCCAATGCCAGACATGGAGTCATTTACCATAATGGATAATTGTAACAAATTTTGTCTGTCGTGTTGTAGTTCCGGAAAAATACATATTGACCAGTAGATGTTATTTGATTCAAAACACTATAAAGAGTGTTGTGGGACATTCCGAATATATAAAACTCTGACATCGCGGACCTCAAAGAGATGATCTAGTAGAAATATTAAATTGCTCTGGAATGGATATACTGAGCAAATATGTTAGCAAAACTCAAAAGGACTGGGATGACTAACTCCATGGGGCTTTTATAGCCTATCGTAAATATAGCAAATAAAGAACTAAAGTGTCCCCCAGACAACTAATATTGGGCAGGGAAGTAGAATACCTTTTGATTTGATCTATGTTCCTCTTTCACAAAAAGACACGTTTCTAAATGTATGATAAGCGGAAAGTATGCATTTGCACAAAATGCAAAATCTAGTGTAGAATTTAAATGAGGAAGAACGTTAAAATATAACCCGCGCAAGTGATTTGCAGAAACGTCAATATTTAAACACGCAACAGTTCTTTAAAAATGCGTGATTCAGTATATTTTGATGTTGCTAATAGAACCAAACATTTCACTGATTAAGTCTTATGAACAAGAAATGCTGAAGGTCATTGATACTGGTTCAACACATTGTATATTCACCAATGACAAATCAACTTTTTGCTATCAGAAATTTAATATAAAAAATCAGATGAAAAGAATTATGAAATGAAAATGGTATACAAATTCATACAAAAGGTATAGTCATGTTATGGTCATTACTAATAGATTTACCATATCTGTAATAAATTTGCCGGCGGTCTTAAGTTCTGAAAATATAAACGTATCCAAGAACTGGGCATTGAGGTTATAATAATTTGTCAGCAAAAATACAGTCAAGTTGACTTAATATTTGACGTTTCCTTGACAGAGAAACTTGTTTTCCCTCACTATACCGAATCGAGACAAAAGGCTATATTAAAGGTGATGCAAGCCAAAGCCATAGATACCTGAAATAAATTATGACACTTATTAAAAAGCTCTGTTTAATCCACGTTGTATCAAAATACATATCGTTAATTGAATTGAAAGTTATTACTTGCCAGACATGGATATGTCTAAGTAGATAGTTTCTAACAAATTTGGTCTGTTTTGGTTAGGTACCCCCACAATACACACTTACTTAATCCCAACAGCTCTAGCTCTGCTTGGTCCGAGTTTTGGGAATATTTCACTCAGATTGATTCATTTATCAGAACTGGGTTACATGACAGGCAGCATGTGAAGCTAGCTAATTGTTAGTTGAGTTGATATCATATCAACATTCATACTATTAATGATAAACGCTGACCTAAAATGGATTTAAGAGTAATCCAATGCCAGACATGGAGTCATTTACCATAATGGATAATTGTAACAAATTTTGTCTGTCGTGTTGTAGTTCCGGAAAAATACATATTGACCAGTAGATGTTATTTGATTCAAAACACTATAAAGAGTGTTGTGGGACATTCCGAATATATAAAACTCTGACATCGCGGACCTCAAAGAGATGATCTAGTAGAAATATTAAATTGCTCTGGAATGGATATACTGAGCAAATATGTTAGCAAAACTCAAAAGGACTGGGATGACTAACTCCATGGGGCTTTTATAGCCTATCGTAAATATAGCAAATAAAGAACTAAAGTGTCCCCCAGACAACTAATATTGGGCAGGGAAGTAGAATACCTTTTGATTTGATCTATGTTCCTCTTTCACAAAAAGACACGTTTCTAAATGTATGATAAGCGGAAAGTATGCATTTGCACAAAATGCAAAATCTAGTGTAGAATTTAAATGAGGAAGAACGTTAAAATATAACCCGCGCAAGTGATTTGCAGAAACGTCAATATTTAAACACGCAACAGTTCTTTAAAAATGCGTGATTCAGTATATTTTGATGTTGCTAA
Source organism: Limnoperna fortunei (assembly GCA_944474755.1). NCBI lineage: Eukaryota > Metazoa > Mollusca > Bivalvia > Mytilida > Modiolidae > Limnoperna > Limnoperna fortunei. The sequence goes on from OX104116.1 coordinate 77,373,347, forward strand.
TAGAACCAAACATTTCACTGATAAGTTGAAAAGGTATTGAGATTGTCTTTATATCATTAGCAAAAATATATGTTATATATAGAATCCAAAAGCATCAGGCAAGGTTTTTGTTGCCCACCATGATAGATATTAACCTTTTGTTGAGATGTTGAATAATTTATTGGTAACTGATTCAGAACAGTAATCCGGAATCTAAAAGAAAAACAAACATGTCAACGATTTTATTTTTATTGCTATATACACAGTCTAAATACGTTTTGTATGGTTTTTTAGAGTAAAATTAGCATGTAAATAGGGAGTTTTGTTCATAATTTTAACTAGAAAAGACAATTATACCTATTATTGTTAAAATGTTATAATTCCAGATGCACTTTCAGTGTTTTAAATGTGGGACTACCTACAACAGCCACAGCGCGTTGATATAACACGTGATTACAGAACAACATAAAACTAACTTTAATAAGAGTTGGTGACTAAAAGACAGTTTGAGTTAAAGTAGTTGATTGTGAGGAGAACACTGACCATCTTTAAAACAGGGGAATACCACTTGTGATTGTTAGTAATACAGAAGTTCAAATATTATTTGTGTTGTGTGTTTATCATATATTATGACTATTTGTATTGACAATTTTAATGAAGAGTCCAATACAAGACGGATAACTTTCTCAAGGGGTTTGGATAGTGCAATAGATTTTTTCTCAATCCTTGGACTATCTGATGTCTCTTCAGAAAAATATTCCTCTTTATTTAAATTGTATTGCATTATTATGTTGAATGAGAATATGCTTCTTCAAAAATCAAAGCATGTTCTTTAATAGATCTGATTACTAACGTCGAAAATATACTTTCACTTTTTTCGAAACATCGTATATGTGTTGTTATTTTTCGCAGGTGGAAACAACGTGACAAGTATTTAGATCGAAAAATTACTTAAATAATTTTTAAAAGTTATATTTGCCTCCCAAATGATAAACATTATCAAAACGTCCTTTGGACAGAATATTGCGGAGTCTCTCTTGATATAATCGGTATGGATTTGTTTTGAGTAAGTTAGAGTTAACGAATTGCGCGGTGTTATTAATGAGAAGAAACCAAATACAAGGTACTTTCTGCATTCATCTTTGTAACAAATAAATTGTAATTAAAGAAACCAATGCCATTTAATTTACTATATAGGCATTTCTTTCATCAAGATTCGCTAAAATACATTAAAGTCTAAATAGAAAAGATGTTGCAGAGTTGTAGAGTCTTCAAAATTCCAAAACTTTATACCAAATCCGGCTAAGGTCATCTTTACAGCGTCAATAAAACGGCTTAAAATTAAAATCATTTTAAATATCAGTGCAGTAAGTTTAGACAAAAAAATCGATCTCATGAAACATTCTCAGGGACTACTATTTCTATAGTGGTTGCAAACAAAATGTCAGCAAAGATAACGTGGTTATACAATTTACGTCCGACAGACGCCCGTTTTGTCTTACAACTTCCAAACTTAATGAAAAATTTGGCAAAAACCATCTTACCATATAAATAAAAATTAAATTATTTCTCTGAACAATTTCATCACCTTTCAATTCGTCTCTTGAAAACCGACCGAACAACATGAGCCGACATTCAATGGACAATTACAAATCCAGATACAGACAAACATATACAACCCAAATAAAACCCCCAAAAACTTAAAAACAGAAAGTGAGTATCCCGAACTCAATAAAAAAACCATAAATAAACTTTGGTGCTCCAGATAAACTATTAACTGTCTAGCATGTTTGTTAAATACATTTAACCTTGATAACATTTAGTTTTGATCACATGTAATAAGTTGTAATTTATATAATTATTTTAATCTATCCTTCATCACAACATATCAATATGTATTAAAATACACATATGTATATAAAACAAGAAACAAAATATTAAGTAAAAAAACAATTTAATATCAGTTTAAGGCATTAAAACAATTACATAACAATATCTGAGAAAATATTGGAAAGAAGGTAATATTTTTGGCACAACAATTCAATAATGTAAACAACACCTGACATTTAACAAATAATAGATACATTTTACTATGCATTGCGCATACAATTTATGATTAATATAATCTACTTAGAATTGTTCAATGCGATAACGGGTCTGGAACTTTAATTTGTACTGAAATGATTGTAAATGGCTGTATATTTAACAATCAAATTATCCATGACTTTTGTTGTGTCTTTCACCGTAATGTAATCCCTACTATAGCGTTCCATAGTGCTTGAAAGGGTGCGCAAGTTCATTTGCATAACATCGCGAGTGACGTATTCAACGTTAATACCGTAATTACTGATCGCTTGACTTATATAACAGAGAACATCAAACGCTTTGCTTTCTAAGTTCTCAATGTCTTTTGAATTCTGTTTTTGTTCGTATATTTCTTCATCGAATTTCATTTGCTCAATAAACACAGTTGCGACTGATAAAATCTTGTAACTTTCAAGGTGAATTTTTGTTACCTGCAATTAAAGATACAGAAAATTTCAAAGATTCAAGTTCATAAAGTTTATCTCCCTGTACTAAAATGGAACGTTGATTAATTAAAATACATATTTATTGAAAACTTAACAAGGCTTCAAAACAAGTTATTTAAGAACGATATATCACTTAGATAACTAGTATGGATCTATGTTATTTAATTAAACTAATCTTATATTTTATCCGATGTTGTTTTATTTTTTGTCTAGATTAGATTTTGTTAACATAAATACATTTCAACTTACGTTCGTAAGGACATTTTGTATTTCCTCTGTCGTTACTGTATTTGCAACTTGGAATCCATCGTGATGTAAAGTGTCTAAAAATGCTCTATACCTCGTATTTTGTATTCTATCTTTTGCCTGATAAATAACCATTATTAGATGAGTCACAAAGAACTTGCTGACCATTGAAATTTTCAATGTGGATGCTCTTATATTTTATTGTTTCATATAATAAGGATCGATAGCAACCATAAATACATGATTGTTTAAAATTTTGTTTACTAATGTTTCATAATTGTCTTATTGTTTTATAACGTAAATGTTCATGATAAGTAAAAATAAAATTATGTACAAAATCAATACACATGTAATACACCGTTCACACAATGACTTCGGTGCGTATTTCCGCGTGACAAAAAATATGAAGTATTTCACCTTCAGTTTGTTTTTAGACATCGATTTTAGTTTTTAAATTTTATGAATGACTACATAAATCTTCCTTGTTTACATTCAAAGGCCAAAACTGCAATGAAATAATTATGTACACCATTTCGTAAACTTTTCCCACATAATATAAAAATTGGAAATCAAATATATGATTACATGTAAGCCGACCTTATAAAAATACTAACAGGCTTTTTTCGTGATTTCTATAGCGATCTATGGCACACCATAATTTGACGAAATTGTGCACAGTGATAATGCTGGCTAAATTTCCAATTTCCTACATATTAGAAACTTACAATTTTCTCCTGGTAGTCACTGGAAAGTGACTGCCCTTCACGTATACGTAAAATCATGCTAGTGATTATATCTAAAGGCTTCTGTGTTGGTATTGGGGTAAGGTTGTTAATATTTGCTGCTCCACAGGGATTTTTCCACCGCTCTTCACCAGAAGGCAGCGCATTTAGAATTTGAATGAAAGAGCAAAACACTCCTGGAAAATTTTATGAAAGATCATCAGTTACAATTAGTTTAAAGACTTAAACGGATAATATATTATAACATTGACGAGTATAAACAATGTAAATTAATAAATTAAAAAAAACCTTCTGCACGTTTATAAACAAAATGTGTTATTTAGTGATTGCAGGTCTCTCTTTTTTCAATGAAACAAATTTAATAATTAGAAGTATATTTAACGTTCATATTAATTCACGTAAAATGTAGAACCAATTTACCTACCAAATAAAATAAACTGAACCCCTAATAATAGCATGCTATTTTTTTTTTCAAAATTCTTTCTTTATTCTAGTTATTTTTGAAACTGTAAGAAATAATAAGAATTAGCTATTTTATACCCATCAAAATGGTAGAAGGAAATCTATGTTTAGAAAATGAATGAATATCTTGGACATTTTATGTCTTATTTAAATTCCCGTACATAATACGAATACCTGACCAACTTCCGAACTGGAATTTACTGTGCTCACCTTCATTCATGCTTAACTTTGGAAAACCTAATAATGTAGGCTTGTAAGAAAACGATGAGATAAATCAAATTAATTCTGTAAATTTTATAAGGAAAAATTAATCCTCAATAAATTTCAACAATCAAGTGGGAAAATTTAGGTTTAAATATTTATGTTTA